>OX453305.1:23538985-24738985 GCA_949710035.1 Crambus lathoniellus | reverse complement strand
AGTGCACAAGCCAATCATCCGTGTTTTTCATACCACGCCGCCGCCGGTCCGTAAAAAAACGGACCGCCGACCGGACGGTAAAATTCAGTGTAGTGCACAAATACCCTTTCTGTAACACGCTGACTGCGGCACTGAATTAGCTATTCTTTCCATTGGTGCGGTACGCGGCGTTTTAGACCTCATACTAAACCAGACCTTGCGGCGGTACGAAGCGTTTTCGACCCCACCGAGATTCAAGAAGCGTGAAGTCAGAAACAATACCTATGGATTTTAGTCTTTATAAGTGAGTATCTATACAATACAAAGAAGTTGTCATTATAGTTACGGCCGCGTGCGGCCGACGTCTGTCGTCGGCCGCACGCGTCTGTCGCATACCTCGGAAGCGGCGCCATACATTTTCATACACTGACTATTGTCGCATCAGCCGCGCGCGTCAGTCGCACGCGATCGATCGCGCGCGGCTGCGATCGGCCGCGATGCTCGGAAGTCTACCTTAAGGCCCGATTTCACCAATGATATTTAAACGCGATTAACGCTAAACGTGTTTAAAACGTATTTCTGTCTATGTCACATTCAAACAGATGACAGAGACAGAACTATGTTTTAAACACGCGTTAATCACGTTTAAATATCAGTGGTGAAAGTCACCCTAAGTCCCATACAAATCTAAACCAAGGTGCTTTTAATTGGGAATTAATTGTGACAGGCTGTTAGCTAATTTTAATTTTGATTGGCGTTTCAGAAACCGGGCGTAAGCCTAGTGTGGGGGCCAGTAAATAAATGTTATGTTGTTGTGCTGGAACTTTAAATTAATATTTCTATCTTATCTATAAATGCATGCATCAAAAACAGCAAACTGCCAAGTTCTCCAGACACCATAAGAAAAGAAGCCAAAATAATTCCTTGAAGTTCAACACCTTGGTTCACTGAAAATGTTAGTCTACTTTCTTAGTACAGTAGCGTACATTTTTACAACCTTTTTATTTAACTTGCCTTGCCATGTTAGTCAGGGGCGTATTTTGATATTTGGCGCCCTGGGCCAGTTACGTGGGTGGGCCGCCACATTCAAGAAAAAAAAACTTTAATAGCTAAAAAAACACTCAATAGAATAAACATCGCACGCGCTCTAAGATGAAACAAAAAATAAAAAAAACCACTTACCATGTAGTTGATTTTTTTTTGTTTACTTATAATATGAGTTTTAGGTGTTGTTGACAATTAAGTAGGTAGGTTTTAAAAAAAAAACATAACAAGCGGGCACACAAAGCTGAGCGAGGCGGCCCGAGCCGCCCTAGTAAACTTTTTGAATTTAATCAGACAAATAAGAAATAAAATATAGGTAAGTAAAGATCATAACAGGCGAGCACACAAAGCTGAGCGGAGCGGCCTGAGGCGCCCTGGTAAACATTTTGAATTTAATCAGACAAATGAGAAATAAAATATAGGTAAGTAAAGATCATAACAGGCGAGCACACAAAGCTGAGCGGAGCGGCCTGAGGCGCCCTGGTAAACTTTTTGAAATTAATCAGACAAATGAGAAATAAAATATAGGTAAGTAAAGATCATAACAGGCGAGCACACAAAGCTGAGCGGAGCGGCCTGAGGCGCCCTGGTAAACTTTTTAAATTTTGTCCGGCAATGGAGAAATAAAATAAAAATAAAGATCATAATAGGCGGGCACCCAAAGCTGAGCGGGGTGGCCCAAGCCACCCTGCCGGCCTAGCATGAGCGGTTTATAACACGCGATATGATATGGTACGGCAGTCCGTCTTGCTTACACCTTAGTGGGGTAAGCAAGACACTTGCCGTACCATATCATATCGCGCGTTATAAGCCGCTCATGCTAGGCCGGCTGTTAAACTTTTTGAATTTCATCAGACAAATGGGAAATAAAATTCAAGTAAAGATTATAACAGGTGGGCACGCAAAGCTAAGCGGGGCGGCCCGAGCCATCATAGTAAACTCTTTGAATTTTTATAAGACAACTGGGAATAAGTTATATAATTAAAGATCATAGCAAGCGCGCATCCAACCGCCCTGGTAAACTTTTTTAATTTCTTCAGACAAATAAGAAATAAAATATAGTTAAAGATCATAACAGGTGGCACCTAATGCTGAGTGGGGAGGCTCGAGCCGCACTGGTTAACTTTTTGAATTTCATCAGACAAATGAGAAATAAAATAAAGGTAAAGATCATAACAGGCGGGCAACCGGAGCTGAGCGGGGCGGCCCGAGCAGCCCGCCCTGGAAAACTTTTTTAATTTTATCAGACAAATGAAAAATAAAATAAAGGTTAATATCATAACAAGCAGACACCAGAAGCTAAGCGGGGCGGCCTGAGCCGCCCTGGCAAACTTTTTGAATTTCATCTGTCAAATGAGAAATAAAATTAAGGTAAAGATCATAACAATCGGCACCAAAAGCTGAGCTGGATGGCCGGCATGAGCCGCCCTGGTAAACTTTTTGAATTTCATCAGACAGATTAAAAATAAAATATAGGTAAAGATCATAACAAGCGCACCCAAAGCTGAGTGGGGCGGCCCAAACCGCTCTGGCAAACTTTTTGAATTTCATTAGAGAAATTAACGAGAAATAAGTAAAATTTAAGTAATGATCAAAATAATTGTTAAGCTTCTATCAAAAGAATTGTTTCTGTATGGCGATAAAAATTTTCAATAAGATACCATTTGGCATTGCTGATCAGCCACTTAATATATTTAAAAAGAAATTGATACAATGGCTACAAGAGCACAACTTCTACTCCATTCGTGAATACATGGAAAGAAAATGAAATGATACGATTTATATACCTATTTTGAACAATTGTATTACTAACTAATTTGACATTTTTTATAATACAGCGACATAAGATGATAAGACTTATAATGATATACTAAATTGACATTTTAATTTAATTTAATTTTTTCTATTAATTTTAATTAGAGTTTGTTCCTTTTTCATTATTTTTAAATTGACTGATTAAACATCGACATTTTCTTAATATTATATAATTGACATTTGCATGCCTACTAAATTAGGGTAAATTATTGTTGATCCATCTATACCATTGTTGACCACCTCAATGTGAAACACAATTTTTGAAGCAAATAAAATGTTTGAGTTTGAGTTTGAGTTTGATCAAAACAGGTGGCCGTGCAGAGCTGAGCGGGGCGGCCCGAGCCGCACTGGTAAACTTTTTGAATTTCATCAGACAAAGCATCAGACAAATAAGAAATAAAATATAGGTAAAAATCATAACAATGATTATTACCTACTGGATTTTTGAGTTTAAGATGTTGTTGACAATAATTTATTAGTACTTAAGCTTTTTGATTTTCTTCCGACATCCGATGACAAGTGGGCGCGCTAAGCTGAGCGGGTCAGCTTGCGCCGCCCCTAACAGCCTGCCGCCCTGGGCCATGGCCCCCTTGGCCCTTAGGTAAATACGCCTCTGATGTTAGTTAGTTTGTTAGTTAGTTAGTGGGGGACAAATCTTGCAAGATTAATTTGACTCACTTCCCAGTGTCCGATGGAGCTGAAATTTTGTATACCTACAGGTTTGGTTCAATACAATTTAAGTAGTCAGCAAAAAAGCTTGTCATGAAAATGTTTTTTTTTTACAAAAAAAACCTATTTATTCTGTGTTGATTATTTTTGTGATGAAAATAGTCATGAACAAATATCTATTCAACTATAAAATAAAATTAAAGATGTTTTGACTAAAGGAAAAAATACTATAATCGAAGTTATAGGTAAGACCTAGTATTATTATGATCTGAGGGTAAGACTTACATTTCTGCGTCACTCGTTACCTACTTATCTTATGTAGGAATTTTCAGGCTATTTTTATGTCTTTACTGTTCTACCTTATTTGCTAATAACTATTTGGAATAACTCAAATGTCAAATTAAATGAGCACGCTTGGTTGCGAATCATTAGATGAATATAATAATTTGAAAATGAAGTATTTTTAAATAATTACTTTACTTACTTCATTTTCAATTTTCCAATACTAAAAATTGCATTGTGAATGCAAAGAAGTAAAAATATAAATAACTTGAATATAATGAGTTTAAATAAAAAAAAACAAAAAAAAATTGGTAACAAAAATTTGGTTTATAGACTGAACTGACTGAACTAGAAAACCGGTCCAGCTTCGCACGGATGCAATGTAGGTAGGTAGATGAATAACATCTGTCTGTACCTATACGCTACACATGGACGGAAGCGAAATTGTTTTATACTGTGTAGAGATTTAAATAACCATGGCTTTGGAAAGTATAAGAAGCTAAATCTTCTTCTTCTTATCGAGTCGTGGTTCCTCACAATGATGATGCCCATTAGGCAGTGGTGTTAACGGCCCCAAAAAGCTAAATGAAATTGAAGTTACCATGATTGTACACTCGACAGAACATCAGGTTAAGCGGTCTCAAGGTCAACATGTATAGTCTGATGTGCCGCCGTGTGTACATAATTATGTCCATAGCAATCGCTCATGCGAAAGCTCGTTAAGTGCAAAAGGAGTCGCAATTAAAACGACTTAGGGTACAGTTGGGCCGTGGGCCGCGGCCCAATTTGTTATCATGTCGATAGGTGGTGGACAAATGGGCCGAGCAAGCGGCCGAAATGCATACTTAAAAATATTTTATGGTAAATTCGGCCGCAGGCTGTTACTGTACTTAGTACTTATTAGTACATTTTTTGTATATAGTTAAGTTCCATCTAGTATTATATTATCTGTGGTTCCATCGTACCTAAGTATTAAATACTTAAGTATATAATATACTTAGGTAGGTACTTATAAGATGTTTTTTTTCTTTCTGTATGTATGTGTGAGTCTGTGAGTACCAAACAATGTTATTCTATTCCCCTCTAAATAAAAAAAATGAATGTTAAATAATATAAACGATATAAAAGTCTGTGTTGCCGTTTTTTGTAAATTACATGACTTACACGACTGCCCAAAAGCAGGAGTGTAATAACTATGTTTAGGGTTAATGTATGTATGTGTTGTGTGTATGTATGTGAGTTTCTTTATTCCACCATAACTTTTGAATGCCTTAACGGATTTTAATATTTGAGGTATCATTAGAAACGTTATGTCATCCCGAGTGACACCGGCAATATGACGTGTCGCGCCATAAAAAAAATAAATGAATTTTTTTTTCTTCGACTATAGCAATATGGGTATCAAATGAAAGGCCTTGACGATTACATTTCAAAAATATATAATTTGTATACATAATCACTAAAAGTAATAAAATAAAAATTAATAATTATAGGAAAAATGTGATTAGTACTTATTAGTACATTTTTTCTATAAGTACTTATAGTTTTTAGTTCCATCGTACCTAAGTATTAAATATTTAGGTATATTAAATACTTAGGTAGGTACTTATACGATTTTTTTTCTTTTTTTGTGTGTTTGAGTCTGTGAGTACCAAACAATGTTATTCTATAAAAAAAAGTTAAATAATATAAACGATAGAAAAGTCTGTGTTGCCGTTTTTTGTAAATAACATGACTAACCCAAAAGCAGGAGTGTAATATGTTTAGGGTTAATGTAAGTATTTGTTGTGTGTATGTATGTGAGTTTCTTTGATCTACCATAACTTTTGAATGTCTCAACGGATTTTAATGTTTGAGGTATCATTAGAAACTTTATGTCATCCCGAGTGGCACCGGCTATAATTACGACGTATCGCGCCGTAAAAAATAAATGAATATTCAATTATAGCAATATGGGTATCAAATGAAAGGCCTTGACGAGTACATTTCAACAATATATAATTTGTGTACATAATCACTAAAAGTAATATAATAAAAATTTATAATAGAAAAAAAAAACCAGACTGCCAAAATCGTACTAAAAATATAATTAAAACAAGTTCTCATTGCAGTAGGGGTACCATGCTGTAGAATACCTAAATTTAAAAGGTCCCCCGGCTGCAATGAGAACTTGTTTTTTTCTTTTTAGTTCGATTTTGGCAGACGTGTTTTTTTATTTTAAATTATTTATTTTTATTTAGATTTTAAATTATTTTTATGCATTCACAATGCAATTCTGTAAGTATAGGAAAAATGTGACTTTAACCCTTTGCGTGCCTGGTGGGTAAAAATCACGCGGCGTGCCCGGTGGGTCTGACAGACCCATTTTATAAAAATATCTTTTAATAGATTGTTAGAAGATTTTTATTTATATTTATTGGTTTATTCAATCATGTTTTATATAAAATTAAATAAAAAAACAAATGTCAGTAAATTTTCAGTCCATAAAAATAAAACAAACAGACCTCTTACAAAAGCAGGTCCTTACCAGTACATTCTAATCTTACATTTTAGTATGAAATCATAAGACCCGTATGCATTTTGCGCACGTGTTAATCACACGGGTGTGGACGCCGGACTGCGGGAGTGGCACCAAAATGACCTTGAACTCGTAATGCGCAGCTACTCAAGCACAGCACATGCTTAGTTTGGAATTACAAAAGATTTTGACGATTATTTGCTGCAACAGTGGGTCTGTCAGACACTACCAGGCATGCCAAGGGTTAAACTAATGGGGCTCGTGGTTTTTTAATATCACATTTTTCCTATAAGTATTTATTTTTATTTTATTACTTTTAGTGATTATGTATACAAATTATATATTTTTGAAATGTAATCGTCAAGGCCTTTCATTTGATACCCATATTGCTATAATCGAAGAAAAAAAAAACATTTATTTTTTTTATGGCGCGACACGTCATATTGCCGTTGTCACTCGGGATGACATAACGTTTCTAATGATACCTCAAATATTAAAATCCGTTAAGGCATTCAAAAGTTATGGTGGAATAAAGAAACTCACATACATACACACAACACATACATACATTAACCCTAAACACAGTTATTACACTCCTGCTTTTGGGCAGTCGTGTAAGTCATGTAATTTACAAAAAACGGCAACACAGACTTTTATATCGTTTATATTATTTAACATTCATTTTTTTTATTTAGAGGGGAATAGAATAACATTGTTTGGTACTCACAGACTCACACATACATACAGAAAGAAAAAAAATATCTTATAAGTACCTACCTAAGTATATTATATACTTAAGTATTTAATACTTAGGTACGATGGAACTTAACTATATACAAAATACTTATAAGTACTAAGTACAGTAACAGCCTGCGGCCGAATTTACCATAAAATATTTTTAAGTATGCATTTCGGCCGCTTGCTCGGCCCATTTGTCCACCACCTATCGACATGATAACAAATTGGGCCGCGGCCCACGGCCCAACTGTACCCTAAGTCATTAAAGACTTAAAACAGCACTTCATTTTAATTAACATGAACGCGTTGGTGCAAGTTGATAACAACTGCGACGTAATTAAATAATAAACGACGCAAACTCTTTTTAATCAACATCACACCACACATGGGCTGATTCCGAAAGAATAGTAGTTTAGGGTAGTTTTCAAAAAATTGCCGCTTTCACCTGCCAGACAGACTTTCAAACCTTGTTTTACTTTGATTTTTGGTTTTAAAGTAACGCAACTGCTAAAAATAGGTTAAAGTACATCAGTTATATCGAGGCAAATCCTCTTAAACCATTTATATAATGATGGAGAACTCGAATTTAAGTTTGTAACTCCATTTTCTAATTAACCTGCGTGTCCAAAACAAGAGTGTGTGAGAAATTTATACATGAAATATTGCACATTGGAGATAAACAAACTGCAACTGGAATACTTAATTGAAGGAAGTCCAGCAATAGTCTCAAAAATTTGTGACGCGTAAATCGAGAAAGTAGGAGAGAAAAAAAATAAACATGTTTTGTAATCAATAATTTCTACATCACCTGTACACCACTTCAACTTCAAATATTTTCCGTTGGTTCGCAACCTAACTTAGCAATGAGTCTCTACTTCTCCATCCACGTTTCCTGACAATGCCTGCTAGCGGCGGACGCGGTGAGAAATATGTGAGTGTATTATTGTGATCAAAAATAAATATCGAGTTTTCGATGGGTAAATTTGTAACGATAAGTTCTATTTTTTCTGCCTACAATAATTTTAACAAATGACAAGTAGTGATTAAAGTTTCATCTCATGGTATAGTACATGGGGTCAGCTTTAAGGTGGAGTAGGTATGGCTTTGCTAAATTAAAGGTTTGCAATATCCTACGACTACTTTACTATCCTAAATAACAATATTAAAATAATATTTTCCCAGAATTCCCACACATTTGAGGGATGTCGCCATAGTAAAAAGTTGTCACTATATTAATATCTTTCACCTGAGATACATTTTAAATCTGTTGGTTTTGGGGGACGTTTTGTCCCATCGTCCTTTAGACACACTTATGTAATTTTGCATCTGCAAGCATCTGCAAGTGCGTCGCCAAATCTATTTCATTTTGTAATCTAATAAAGTAGTGTATTGTGTTAGTGTTGGGTTTTTATTCATATTTTGTATCTACATAAATCAGTAAGTAGCTCATCAAGTTTTCAGTAAGAAAAGCGTCTTCTTATTCTTAGGTCTTCTATAGGGTCCTCTATAACAAGCGGTATGACAAACCTATGATAAGTATTTACTTATAGTACTAGTATCCTACTAATATTATAAATGTGAAAGTTTAGATGTTTGGATGTTTAGATGTTTGGATGTTTGGATGTTTGTTACTCAATCACGCCAAAACGGCTGAACGGATTAAGCTGAAATTTGGAACACAGATACTTTGTAGCCTGGAGAGGAACATAGGCTACTTTTTATCCCGGAAAATCACTTTCCCGCGGGATAACGTCGTGTAGTCCACGCGGGCGAAGCCGCGGGCGGAAAACTAGTAGTATTATATTATCTGTGCTTATAGGTACAATACACCCTTAATTTTTAATTATTACAGTATTGAACACATTCATACTCTGAAATATGGGAGTATATTTGATTTTTCATCATTAGTTACGTTTGCTTCATCATCATCATCATATCAGCCGAACGCCCACTGCTGGGCATAGGCCTCCCCCAAGGATCTCCACAACGATCGGTCCTAATTTACTATGAAAGTGTTACCTAAAAATCAAGCTTGAGGTCGTAAAATTTACGACTCGCCGCACTGTGCTACAGCGTTTAATCCAATCTGAGATAGTGCTGCCATCTACGGAGTAATGCGCACGCACTTTCACGGGTTCATTGAACTTTATTCTAGAAATTTGACTTATATTCTAAACTAGCGCTCCGCCCGCGACATTGGTCGTCCCCACAGAACATGGAAAGTAAAAAAAATCTTTCCGTGTTCTGTGGTCGTCCCCGTGGAATTGAGATTGGTATTCACAAAGATTTAATACAAACTCTGACCCCCTTTTTTGCCTCTATAGGGGGTAAATTTCCTAAAATTCTCTCTTAGTGCTCGCCTACACTCCCCAGGAAACATAGGTACATGCCAAATTTCACCCCCTTTTTTACCCCTAGAGGAAGTATTTCCTAAAGTCCTTTCTTAGTGCTCATTTATGTGTTTTGAGGAACCTAATAAACTTTGTACATATATGTACAAAGTTTTAACTCAATCCACTGGAGAAACAAAAAGTTTCATACAAACTCTTATCGCCTTTAACACCCTTAGGGAGTGAATTTCCGAAAATCCTCTCTTAGTGGAACATACATACAGAATTTCAAATTCTTGTGCCCAGTAGTTTCGGCTGTGCGTTGTCTGTCAGTCAGTCAGTAACGCAAGAATTTTATAAAATAGAATAGATGTGAATGTTTGGATGTTTGTTACTTAATCACGGCTTAACGGATCTAGATGAAATTTTGACGTAGAGATAGATTATATGTTAGAATAACACATAGAAACATGTCTCAAAAAAATTGTTACACGAGGAAGCGGATAGCGAAAGGTCGTGGGTTCGAGTCCCATCGGAGCTGGTTGTGAGACGGGTCGATTTTTTCTAAATACTTCATTTTCCATTTTTCAGCTGCCTATTTACTGTCTTTATAGAAATCTGCCGTAATGTTAAAAGAACAAAATAGTGGGATGTTTATATAAATCCAGCGCGCGCTAGCCCTGGTATGAAGTAAAACAGCTGTATATTTATTTAAATTTTTACTTTTTTGCATTCACAATGCAATTTTTATGGTTGAAAAATGGAAAATGAAGTATTTAGAAAAAATCGACCCGTCTTAACGCTGGCTATACAGCGTGTAAGAAGTATTTGGTAAACTCGACGCTTCTCGTAGCGACTCCGTAGCTCAGTGGTTAGAGCAGTCGCCCGGATAGCGAAAGGTAGTGGGTTCGAGTCCCATCGAAGCTGGTTGTGAGACGGGTCGATTTTTTCTAAATACTTCATTTTCCATTTTTCAGCTGCCTATTTACTGTCTTTATAGAAATCTGCCGTAATGTTAAAAGAACAAAATAGTGGAATGTTTACATAAAACCAGCGCGCGCTAGCCCTGGTATGAAGTAAAACAGCTGCCTATTTATTTAAATTTTTACTTTTTTGCATTCACAATGCAATTTTTATGGTTGAAAAATGGAAAATGAAGTATTCAGAAAAAATCTACCCGTCTTAACGCTAGCTATACAGCGTGTAAGAAGTATTTGATAAATTCGACGCTTCTCGTAGCGACTCCGTAGTTCAGTGGTTAAAGCAGTCGCCCGGATAGCGAAAGGTCGTGGGTTCGAGTCCCATCGGAGCTGGTTGTGAGACGGGTTGATTTTTTCTAAATACTTCATTTTCCATTTTTCAGCTGCCTATTTACTGTCTTTATAGAAATCTGCCGTAATGTTAAAAGAACAAACAACCACGATCCAATTATATCAAGTTGCTGAAAATTGTGGCCAGCTTTGGCCATGAAGCCCGCCAACCGCAGCAGTGCATTTGGCTGTAAAACTGCCAGATAAACACTCGGCTAGTAATTAGGGATATAAAACTGAACTCGATGCCTGCTAATAAAGAATAGATTATACATGATTGTAAGAAACGCTTTTTTAATTTTGAAATACTTACCTCCTTTCGTGGATATAAAAATTCAAATTTTGAAAAAGATTATTATTTTCCTGTGTAACCTCCCTGCACGGCGATTTTAAATCGTGCGAATTTGTAATCGCGAGTCCATTTTCGTGTTTACAAAGTCGCGATTGAAAAATTGCTGTGCGGTTAAATGTATGGACACAAGTATTAGACCTAACTTGAAATTAATGAAAAAAAGTCTTCAATCAGAATTTTATTAAACAAATACGAATCTTCGATAATTATCCTTTTTTAACCGACTTCTAAATCAAAAAGGAGGAGGTTCTCTATTCGTCAGTATGTATGTTTTTTTTTTTTTGTGTATGTCCACCGATTACTCGAAGACGGCTGAACCGATTGAAATGGTTCAAACGTTATTACATCAGGTTGGTTTCCAAGTTGGTCCCATTTTTTGAAATATTGAAATCGGTTCAGTAGTTTTCAGGAAATCTTGAAAATACTGTCGTTTTTGTTACCACTTTATGTGAATGCAATACGTATCTTTAGGCTTAACTCCATTGTTTATAAACCGATTTAGATGATTCTTGTTTTGTTAATAAGGGGATACCTCAAGGTATTTTAACCGACTTCGAAAAAGGAGGTTTTCAGTTTGATCACATACCTATTTAACAGAAAACACGTAAATTGCCTGCACGATGCACTGAAAAGAGTGAAATAAAAATTATTTTTATAAAAAAATAAAACCGCCTTCAAAAAAACCACATCAAAAAAGTAAGAAATAATTCCTCACCAAATAAATAACGTAAGTACTTTGAAGTCGGGCGGGTTTTAACAAAAACAACAAAAAGTTGTACATGTTTCACGCCCGACTTCAAAGTACTTACGTTATTTATTTGGTGTGGAATTATTTCTTACTTTTTTGATGTGGTTTTTTTGAAGGCGGTTTTATTTTTTAATCACATATTTAATTATAACAGCCTCTGAAATCTACTAACAAAATATGTAGTTTAAAAAACTATAAAAACACACTTTTATAGGAACAGACTTAATAGTACAAAATAACCGTCTATTCAGTAACTTAAATTAAAAAGCGTGGTACGCGTTGTCAATATTAAGTACCTACTTGAATGCATGCTTTGCAAAGGGCGCACCACGCTTTTAAATTTCAGTTAATGAATAGACGGTTATTTTGTACTATTAAGTCTGTTCCTATAAAAGTGTGTTTTTATAGTTTTTTAAACTACATATTTATTTTTACTTTTTAATTTAACAAATGGCAAGCTATGGATGGGGATGGTAATCGATTTCACAGTCCATTCATGTGTCTGCCCACCCCGTTAACATTATAACTCAAAGGCGTGATTGTATGTATTTAGTTTTACAAATTCAAGTGGAGTCTATTAGTTACCAGATGCGGAAGCCGAACCCTTACTTCCTCCCTGCTCCATCATCATACCCTCACCACCAAGTGTAGCGAATTAGGTCTCTCTCATCAGAACTAAACGAATGAGCCCAAACTCGAGGGGTTTCCTAGTGATCATTAAGGAATGCCAC
Source organism: Crambus lathoniellus (assembly GCA_949710035.1). Taxonomy (NCBI): domain Eukaryota; kingdom Metazoa; phylum Arthropoda; class Insecta; order Lepidoptera; family Crambidae; genus Crambus; species Crambus lathoniellus. The sequence goes on along the minus strand of OX453305.1, from coordinate 24,726,469 downwards.
TGACTTCCTCCCTGCTCCATCATCAGACCCTCACCACCAAGTGTAGCGAATAGGTCTCATCAGAACGAAACAAATGAGCCCAAACTCGAGGGGTTTCCTAGTGATCTTAAGGAGTGCGACTGACATCCTCCCTGCTCCATCATCAGACTCTCACCACCAAGTGTAGCGAATAGGTCTCATCAGAACGAAACAAATGAGCCCATCTCGGGGGGTTTCCTAGTGGTCATTAAGGAGTGCCACTGACTTCCTCCTTGCTCCATCATCAGACCCACACCACCAAGTGTAGCGAATAGGTCACATCAGAACGAAACAAATGAGCCCAAACTCGAGGTATTTCCTATTGGTCATTAAGGAGTGCCATTGACTTCCTCCCTGCTCCATCATCAGACCCTCACCACCAAGTGCAGCTAATAAGTTTCGTCAGAACGAAACAACGGAGCCTAAACTCGAGGGGTTTCCTAGCAGCCATTAAAGAGTTCTATTGCCCACCTCTTGACTCCATCATCAGATCAGCTCGATGGTAGCAAATTATTGTATTGTCATCGGATTCATATAGACTTGCAAAGTTTCAAATCAATACGACAATTAGAAGTAGGTTAAAATTTAATTCCAAGATTTTCTTACATTGTGACTTAGTTACAAGTGAAGCTAATAAAAGTGTGGTAATTAAAAAAAAATAGCTATGAGTTGCATATCGGAATTGCACTGGCTATAGCAGGCGCGCTGACAAAATGGCGGATTTAATTTACAAGCCGTCAACCACAGCGAGGCAGGCCGATGCAGTTACGAGACTGTAGACTGTAGCCGAGCCAGAAATCGTAACGTTCATGTATTTTATACAAACTAGAAAATAGACTAAACTGAAATTAAACTTTAATTGTGTTGTATAGTTTTGTCACAGTATTAGATAGGTTGGTTTAATGCTCTGTTACAGCACTCAGAGACGTCAATCAACTTTAATTGGCATTAAATTATCATTACTACTTTATTCAATACTTGACATAAAAAAGAGACAGATATAGATTTAATTATCAATTAAAGTTAATTGACGTCTCTGAGTGCGGCAGGAATGGGGGCCAAGCCTGCTAACGTTAAGTCATAATCGTGTCTCAATCCTCAAGTCGTGGTACCCGGCTTCCACGCGGGTAAAACCGGGCAGAGCCCCTATCATCATTTCAGCCGTAAGACGCCCACTGCTGGGCATGGGCGGGCCTAGCCCCTATAGTCTACTATAAAATAAGAAAAGGAAAGAGGATAACTACTACACATGTAAATATAAGGTCCTTCTTAAATAGTGCACATAATTTTAAGGGGTCAATGTACTCATGCATACAAACAACTTTTACTATGGTACCTACCAACATTGAAATCGCGTAAAAAAATCAGCTGTTCCATAGAAAATTTTAAATCGAATAGAACAAAATGTATGGAACAGCTGTTTTTTTTTCGTGATTTCAATGTTGGTACCATAGTAAAAGTTGTTTGTATGCATGAGTACATTGACCCCTTAAAATTATGTGCACAATTTAAGAAGGACCTTATATAAGGCCCGTTGAGGAGCCCGTGGCGTAGTGGTAAACACGCTCGGCCGGCAATCGTTGAAGTTAAGCAACTTTCGCAATGGTCGTTCACGGGATGGGTGACCAAAAATTTATTAGATCTAGCTTCTCCGTTCTTCGGAAGGCATGTTAACCCGTTTGTCCAGGCTGTGTTTGCAGTTGTTAATACCCAGGAATACGCATTGGGCCCGCGTGGTGGTTCATGGCCCATCCTCCTTATCCATCCATAAGGAAGGTCTGTGCCCCAGCAGTGGGGACTTATAATGGCTGATGATGATGATCTTGAAAGCATAGACATTGTAAAGAAACAACATAACTGGTGTAGAAAGCTACCTGAATCAGTTGATAAGCTGTTCCAAACAGAATAATATCTTCCCTGAAAAATGGAAAATGAAGTATTTTCGAAAAAATCTACTCGAATTCCATTTTTCAGAAATAAAAGTTGCATTGTGAATGCAAAAAAGTAAAAATTTAAATAAATATCTTCCCTTTCAAATAACACAAACATGCTGTGATTCCAATGACCTACGGAAAAACATGCTAGAAATCCCAATGACCTTCCGTGAAACAAATACCGTTTGGCGAGAAGCCAAACTACAGTGCAGCTGAGCTAGGTCCGGGTTATTCTGTGGGCCGGGGTCGCTTGATGAGCTATGGAAATAAGGGTAGCCTTGTGATGTAGGCCGGGTTGGTACAAATCTGAGGGCCTCTACTCCGAAACGCAAGATCCCCAACTTGGTTATACCTGTCCCTCTCACACTTCAGTCATGACAGAATCGAGTGAAGGGGCGGGGCCAACTAAGTTTCGAACTTTTCGGACTTTTGTTTCAGAGTTGTAGATTGCGCGCGCGGTTTAAATCGAATACTAATCTTTGCGATAACATTAGAACAAAATAATATACTGTAACTAGCGCCAAAAATACCCCAGTCACGGGCAGATTCATCTGACACGAACTCTAGTAACGGCTCCTGTTTACATGCTATAAAGTTATGAAGTTTATAATATTTTTTTCACTTCTCATGCTCGTAAAGTTCGTCTTTATGTTGGGTATAGGCTGCATAAAATCGCTTTTTATGCTCTAGTGCATAAAGTAAAATCTTCGTCTAAGTCTGACTCTAAGGGCCTGTTTCACAATGTCCGATTAGGAGATACTTTCCAGTTTGCTTGACAGTTTTGTATGGCCTATCTGTCAAGTAACAGCTAATCAGCAGTGCGATTCTCTAAGCGCAAACATCGTACAGCCTTGGTGGCAGCGGCTGCAACAGCGGTGAACGTGTACATTGGTACTCTTTAAAATAATTTTCAACGCTGTTCGACACTAGCGCCTCACGGCTGTAAGCGGCGTGATAAGTAATCAATTATTTTCAATTTTTTGTATGAAATTGGTATTCTCTAAGTGAAACAGCCTCAGCTTCGACCGCAGCATCGACAATCAACATGGCCCGGTATTATTTCTCGGCTGCTTGCGCGCCAGAACCATAAACTTATTATACTCTAGTAATAGACGGACAGATTTAGCTTGGTTGTGAGACCGAAAATGACATGAGCTAGTGTGTGTATTTTGTAAACGTGTGTGTGAGTTTTAGAGCTGCCCTCAAGCCCATTTTAGGTTGTCGATAACAATAATGTAAATAAAACACAAACAAGATTTAATAATTCATATGATATGAAGTATACTTCAATGGACATGGGAAAATAAAAATAAAGTTCATGTTATTAAAATTTTTACTTTTTTGCATTCACAATGCAATTTTTATTATTGAAAAATGGAAAACGGATTTTATTTTCTAAATACTTCATTTTCAATTTTTCAATGATAATGGTCATTTCACTTCAATACGATAAGTATTTACAAAGTTATTGTAAAAATTAATTTGCTTATAACACTATTGCCTCGGTTGTTCGCTAGCAATCGGCTTTTACTACGTTCGACGTCATTCCTCCCGACCGCCCGTATACCGCACCGGCCGGTCATACTTACCTACTCGCATAGCTGCACTGGTTGAAATCTTGTTTTTAATAAAACTAGTTCTGGAGTTTTTGGAGTCCCTTTTCATCGCATTGCACCAAATATTTAGATTTTTTACGAATAAATATTTTTATTCTGCGTTTTGATCGAAGTATTCGTACATAGAGGCACAATACAGTATTTGAATACCTTAGGTACTTTGTGAAGACATGTTGATAATTTTCTTGAATAATACAATATTGTATTATTCAAGCACGCATTGTGGCTGTCACGAAAACACTAGCACGTGAAAAATTGAAAATGAAGTATTTAGAAAAATCGACCAGTCTCACAACCAGCTCCGATGGGACTCGAACCCACGACCTTACGCTATCCGGGCGGCTGCTCTAACGACTGAGCTACGGAGTCGTTAACGACGACGACGACGACGAATACAACGATCAACGACTCCGTAGCTCAGTGGTTAGAGCAGTCGCCCGGATAGCGAAAGGTCGTGGGTTCGAGTCCCATCGGAGCTGTTTGTGAGACGGGTCGAATTTTTCTAAATACTTCATTTTCAATTTTTCAATAATAAAAACTGCATTGTGCATGCAAAAATTTAAAAATGTAAATAATTTGGTGGTCATTTTTACGAATCTTTGAAAATTCATTGTGAAGTATTTTGAAGGGCTACGGTAAAAAAATTAATGACATATTTTAAGTTAAAATGTATATATTTCAAAAATAAATAAATAATTATACCTTTCCCAAACCCATTGAACATTTAGGTACACATTAATTATTGTCCCCTGAAGAGAACAATTTTATTTAAATAATTTCTCAAGGTTTCTTTGCAGTTTTGCTTGAAATATTTGCTGCACACCACTGAGTTTTGGCGAAGCTCCCAGTCTATTCTTTTTATTAATTTTATCCAGTTTAACTTAATCACTGGATTTACAGGAAACCTGAAAATATTGTTAAATTGGTACTGAAGTAGGTATAATTTACTATTTTAAAAGTGTCGGTTAAAATCAGCTTTAAATAAAACTATCAGTGTTCACAAAGACAAACAAAGTTATATTGGAAACCATCGACATGAGTATCGATAATAATATCGATAATTTTTGATCAACCTCTACGTCATATTTTCTCAAGTTCACGGATATAATATCTTTTTATCTAACACATAAAGTTTAAAAATCAGCCTTTATTTAGAAAATAGGCGGTAAATAGTATGATATTAATGTGTCACTTAGTGTATTTGGGAATATATTCCGCTAAAATATGAACTATGAAAATGGCATTTGTACAATCCTATTTACCTGTGAAATTAGTGTTTATTTGGTTTATTGTCGTAAGTAACATTACAATTCAACACAGAATACTACACCATTATTGATTTATATAGTTATAAGAGCCAAATCGACGCAATCGCGATAAAAATCACAAGATAATCGAGTGGACGCTTTTCATCAAGATGATAAAAGACGCTAAATAAGTCAAATCGGGTTCTGCTGTCATTTTCTTCCATCTCTTTCTCGCACATAGCTTCTGCCGTAAGGACTGGTTTCTCACTCGCACCATTGTCCGTCTATTACCCCTAGTATAAATAAGTTTATGATCAGAACTTACTTAGACATTGTGAAACAGGCACTAAGACAAAGGTCGTCAGGGTAAACAGTCACACACGCAATTATTAAACTTCGTTATATAAACTAGTTATTTCATTCTGTTTCTTCAATTGTGTACATAAGTAATCCACGTTATTGCACAAAATTAATAAAACTAGGCATTATTAATGAGTTTTCTAAGAAATAAGTATTTCAAGAGCATTATGGACTACAATCTATGCTGCCACTGCCGCGTATAAAATAAAAAGAAAAAGTCTTCCCACCAATATCGCGTAGTCTTTATTTTTTCTTTTTTGCAATATTGCTTTTAATTTTCTCACAATCGAAGTGAAAATCAGAGTGTGTAACACGTACATAAAACCCATTTTATGCACTTGTTGTACAATCTACTATACATTTTCATTGAAGAAAAGCAGTTCACTGTCTTACTTTACATTCAGCCATTTTGCATTTCAGATATGCGGCCGAATGAAAATAACTAAATGTTCCTGTTTGCTTACCAACAAGAAACTTTATAAAGTTGATAATGTAGATTTCACTTTGGTTTTCGAGCAATGTGTATTGCCAGTGATATCTTACGGCACGGAAGCGTGGTCTCTAACTGCTGGCATTTTAAATAAGCTCTAAGGCACTCAACGAGCAATGGAGAGAGTTCCCTTGCGCGATAAGATACGATGAGGATGAGGAATAATTGCAGAAAAACCAAGGTTACCGACTTGGGACGCAGAGTCGCTAAGTTGAAGTGGCAATGGGCAGGCCACATCGCTCGCAGAGAAGAAAAGTTCTCGAGTGGCAACCACGAACTGGACGACGAAGCATGGGAAGACCCCCAACTAGGTGGACCGATGACCTAGTGAAGATTGCGGACAGCCGTTGACTGCTAGTCGCTAGCAGCCGCTAGCAGCCGCTCTTTGTGGTGCTTTAAGGAGGAGGCCTACCTATGTCCAGCAGTGGACTAGGTACTGTAGGATGATGATGATGATGAATGTAGATTTTTATTGAAATTTATTTTGTGCTATTTATACAGTTTTGGGCGATTGCTGAACATTTTTTCACCATCAACGCAATTCTATGTATTTTTGAAACTTGAAACGAGCTTGTAACAATTATCTATACTGTACCACTAATGCGAAATAACCCGCTATTTTGGCCGCTCCGTGAAAACCCAACTGTTTTATCATCCTAAATAATTAACATGATATAAAATTATGTGCAATATGAATAGTACATTTTCGCACTCTATTCATTACCTTAATTTATTTATTTATTTTCTTAAAGAAATACCAACAATCTAAAAAAAACAAATAAGAACAACATTATACCTATCACGTTTATTAATACTGCGTAGTGTATCGTTTTTAGTCCTTTTTGAGGTCTAAACTTTTACCCCCTTATTCCAAAACGTGGATTAGAATAGTCCTGGTTTAAAACTGGTACTAAACTGGTGCTGTCACTTTCATTTTCCAAATGAAAGACAGAATTAGCATCAGTTTTAAACCAGGTCCAACTTTAGTCCACGTTTTGGAATAAGGGGGTTAGAGTTTTATTAAAACCACGTGCCCTAGCAATAGAACAACAATTAGCCGGGGTTAGAGTTTTTAATAAGAATAAAACCACGTGCCCTAGCAATAGAACAAAAATTTGCCGGTGATGATGATTGGAATGTCATAATAAGAAAAATGTACGATAAACAATTACAATCAGCACAGAACAATTCTATAAATAGATTCTGCTTGCGTAATCTCTAGACGCGTAAGTAATTTTATTTTCAAACGTTTAAACAATTTTACATCGGTCGGGTCAAAGCTTAAAGTAAGCGTTAACCCGGTTTATTGCCATCGTATCCATTGTTTACGTACGAATGGCATCTGTGTTAGATTTTTATTAAGACTGGTGGTACACGTTAAAGAAAATGATTGTATTTTTAATATATTTTTAACAATTACGACTTACGAAATAAATTGTAATTGTGTCTCCGAAGAATTGTAGGATATGATATGATTTGGCTAAAGAATATTATTGAAAATGAAGTAAGTACTTATTTATAAAAAAAAAATTGACAACATTTCAAAATTTTAAGGTTATCGTTTTTAGGAAACACGTATATTTTCTTTTCTTTTTATTTTCATAAATTATTGAGATAATAATGAATTGAAAATGGTTTATTCTAAAGGGACGTAAGTACAATATCAGGTACAATATAAGCGATTCCGTAGCCTCAAACCTTCCTCTCTCTAACTTTCAAAATAAAAAAAAACTGTCCATGAGCGACCGCCCGCGTGGTTACTTTGTGACATAATGTAGAGATGTAGAGATGTACCTAGTACGCTAGTATGTTGTGTCGATAATAATAGCATTTTTGTTTATAGGGATTATTTATTTTAATTTTGTCAGATGCAATAAAACAACACTACACTTGATTAATTTCGTCTCACATGTGATATACAACTGTAGTTTTAACCAACTTGCTCAATACTTTAAAACAAGTTGTAACTGTGTAAATACTTATTTTTAAATCTTCGTTTGTGTAATAATAAAACAAGGACATTTCAGTATTAGTGCCAATTTAAATGATACTAAGCTTACCCATTTTTTATTGAATATAATCGATAATAATTCGATAACTGAGTCAAGCAGGCATCACTATTGATATTGACAATAAAAATTAAATAAAATCAATATGACAGTAACTTTGACATTTGTTTGTTTACTTTGTTTTTATTTTCTTCTTAGGGATTGATTCCAGGCAAAGGCATACACGCTAGGGAGCCTGAAATTGATCATTTTACATATTTTTTTTAATATCTTCCAAAAAATCTAAAATAATGTTTTTCTTGTTTAATTAGTTCGAATCTCGAAATGGTGTTTGTATTTTACTGCCTTGCAAAAACTGAAATATTGTCAATTATGAATGCAAGAAAGTAAAAATTAAAAAACTTGCAATAGCAATAATTCCATGTTTAGCGATTGTCAAATATCTGGAAAGGTATTTCTTTAGTAATATCTTCACATTGATGAAATTAACGCTGGCTATACAGCGCGAAAGAAGTATTGGATAAATTCGACGCTTCTTGTGACGACTCCTTAGCTCAGTGGCTAGAGCGATTGGACGGATAGCGAAAGGTCGTGGGTTCGAGTCCCATCGAAGTTGGTTGTGAGAGGGGTCGATTTTTTCTAAATACTCCATTTTCAATTTTTCTATAATAAAAATTGCATTGTGAATGCAAGAAAGTAAAAATTTAAATACTTAACTTGAATATATGTATTTTGGCATTAGATATTTTGGTTGAACAGAATGTTCACAAAAATGGTTGGCGACTCGTATTTGTTCGCTCAGACCAAAGATACTGTTTATTTATTTTACTTTTAATAAGAATATTATACATAAAAAAAGAGTAACATACAGAGAAAAAAAGAGTTAAATTAATGCGTTTAACAAATATTGCGTAAAAATACAAAAGTACCTGCTCCTCACAATTCCAATTCCAACAAACCATAATCGTAAGGATGAAGACGTTCCTACATCATACATTTCCGGGAAAAATGGAAAGAGGAAAAGCATCAAAATAAATAAACATCCACCGTTTACTCGAGATAAGATACAATGAAAAACAAAACCACATGTATTTACAAGAATACGTACCGTCTTACAAGGAAATTGAAGATATAATATGGGGTAGTATGTAATACACCTAGGGTATATTGTTTTTCTGGAGCGTTTTCTTCAAAGTCGGAACAGACGTAAGAAGTAACAAACTAATGATACGCCACCTTGCAGTATCTCACACTTTGTTCGCAGTATTGAAACTTTTCGGGATTTCCGTGAACATCACGTACAGTTTATTTCTCTTCAATGACTTCTTGGCCGGTCACCAACATTCGAGATAATCTGAAGACGGTAGCATGACTCAGTTCAACTTGTTATGTATCTGAATTATGTTCATTATTTGATTGCTCAATACTAACAGCTTAATGGCTGGTTCATTAACTCCTGAATCATAAGTAATCGATAGGTGTAGGTATGTTGCAAAGCCACTGTTATCATTGACTAGCTGACCCAGCGCGACTTCGTTCCCGTGGCCCTACCTCCTACTCCACCCTACCCTACCCGTACTCTACCCCTACCCTACCCTACCCCTACCCTACCCGACCCCTACCATACCCCTACCCTACCCCTACCCTACCCTACCCCTACCCTATCCTACCCCTACCCTACCCTACCCTACCCCTACCCTACCCTACCCCTACCCTACCCTACCCCTACCCTACCCCTATTTTCTCACCGTCAAAACCTTCCTTGAACTGCCACGAATATTTCAAGACCAAAATAAGCCAAGTCGGTCCAGCCGTTCACGCGTGATGTCGTGACCAAGGGAAATAGGGATTCATTTTTATATATATATATGTCGCAGGCAAATCGTACAATTCGTCTGTTTACAAACGGCGTCGACAGTTTCCAAACGGTCGCTGTTTTGCAATTTGCCAAAGGCAAATTGTAAAATGCCTCGTCATCTTCTATAGAGCCGAAATGAGCCAAACGCTGTTTGTAAAATGTCGCGGCAATCTGTCTAATTAGTTCCCAGTCTTGCCGCGCGCAGCGCTGTTGAGTCACAACAACAACAATGGAGGCGTGCACTGCAAGTGTTTGCGAAAAATACAATCAAAACAATTGCAATTCAACGGGTACTGTGGATTTTACGTGTGAATTAAGTGATTTTAATTGATTCGGAGTTATCTAAATTCTATGAAGCTCAACAAGGGACAGTGAAAAAGTCGTAGACAAAACAGAAAGTGTTTGAGGTTATCCGGCACATAAAAAATGCTAAGGTGTCCATGGAAGCTGGTGTTCGTCGGACAACTGCCGAGTACTATTGGTGTAAATACTTACTAAGCTCATATAATTATTTATATCTAAGTACCTACTCCAATAACACTTATGGGAGGAGGCAGGAGCATAATCATAATTATGTTATTAAGAGTTAAGTGTCACTTTTAAAATTATGATATTTTGTTCTTATATTGTATATGTGTATTGTTTTTGTTGTATATTGTTTTATCTAACTAAGGAAATTTCCCTGCTCGATCGAATCAGAAATGATGAGATCCGCAGGAGAACTGAAACAGCCGACATCGCTCGAAGGATTGCATCATTGAAGTGGCAGTGGGTGGGACACATAGCGCGGAGAACCGATGGCCGTTGGGGCGGAAAGGTTCTTGAATGGCGACCGCGTACCGGACGACGTTCCGTGGGCAGGCCCCCTACAAGGTGGACCGACGATCTAAAAAGTCTGATTAATACCCTAAGTAGTATTTCAGTAAAAAAATATTTTAATTTGTATGCAAATATCTTTTATTTTAAGCCATGGTCACCCTAAAGCATGAACCAACTCCGTTTTGGCGTGCTCGTTGATAAGCCGAACGCATCTACAATTTGCCTTCGGCAAATTGCAAAACAGCGACGGTTTGGAAACTGTCGACGCCGTTTGTAATCAGACGAATTATACGATTTGCCTGCGACATATAGATTAAGATATAAGAATGTAGTTAACTGAACTCTTTTCACTCTGACGCACACCAATAAAGGTTTGATTCGAAAAGAATACGAATAGATTTCATAACGATTTCCAAAATTCGCTAAACAAATAACTACGTCGTCGCCGCATTCGACGTAAACAGACATCAAACACATTTGCATTTTTTGTATTGAAAAATTTTCATGATTATTCAGAACTTTGGCGATTCAGAAATTTGAACGATGGCTGGTTCATGCGTCATGCTCGTGAACGGGTGCTGCCAGTGGGAATGGGTCTGCTCTTATCTGCTTGCCTTAAAATGTGTTTTCTTTTGTTTTTATTCATTTTATTAAGAATTGCATTTGAAACATGTATGGCGCAACTTGCATGCAGTATATAGTAGAATTGTCTTTTGTTTTTAACTAATATTAAAGCTTTAAGTAGAGTTCCTAAGTAATTGAAAATTGTTCACCGCTATGATCATTAGTTCGCCTATACTTAACTGTATTTATCATAACCCATTGTGTAATTGTGATGGAAACTGACCTTAGTCATCCCATGTTAAGGTCATTTTTCAATATGACGACTCTGTATGAAATAAAACAGGGAGAAAGAAACAACCCCTGGAGTTTCTTGCCGGTTCTTCTCCAAGGCCTCCCGCTGTAGGGTTTGCGAACCGATGGCGTAGCTTCTATGACGTTCACAAGTATTGTAAATAACAATCTAAATTGAATAAACAAATTTGAATCTTGAATCTTGAATCTTTAACGCGACAGCACAGGCGACAGCAGACTAATGTCAAATGATCGAGCCATCCTAATTCACAAATGTAAGTATTTCTTCAAAGTATTAAGTGCTGATTTCACGTTATGCACAAATATTTTTTCGATCTTAATCTTTTCTGACTTATTTCACAATCAAATTAGTCATCATGACGAAATAATAAAAGATGGATGGACGTTATATTATTCATGTAACGCCTACAAATGTCTGAGAAAATATCAAGAACTTTTCTTTTGAACGCTCGGTAGCAAGTGTTATTAGATAGGTATACGATGAAGCATTATTACTAATATACTTACATGTACCTATGTGTTTTCATGTGTTAAATATTCTGAAATGTTTTTGTGTTTAACTCTTTACTTAGCCTACGGAGATTAACAGCTATTTAGATTTTCAATATCTGTTGTGTTGTTTTTAATTTTTTTTTCTCCATATCCAAACGTCAAAAATTTTCATAGCTTTGTATCTTATAATGTATAAGGGAATTGTGAGTCTGATGTGCTGATGGCCTGTAGCACAGGTTTTTAACCTAGCACTGATCATCAGTCTGGCACAAACTTTAATAAAAAAAAAACTGATATTGTAATTTTAATGCATTATTTAAGTTTGTGACGAGAAAAAAATATATTTATTATTTATTCAATTATTTTCTGGTACCTACTTAGCTCATTAACAGGTCCTTTAAATAATTGAACATTTAAAAATTTCTTGTAATTTTTAGTATTAGTATTTTTAACCGACTTCAAAAAAGGAGGAGGTTATCAATTCGACTGTATATTTTTTTTTTATTTTTTATGTGTGTTACCTCAGAACTTTTTAGTTAATGAACCGATTTGGATATTTCTTTTTTTATTTAAAAGGTGACGCTTCTCGTGTGGTCCCATTCAAATTTTATCAAGAACTGGCAAGAAGTTCAGGAGTTATCCTGAATAATGTGTATTCAGACTTTATTTGGGTATATGGACGATTTCATAGTTTCATGAAATTGGGGATCATTTACAAAATATTTTTTTTTCGAAAGTTGGTACTTCTGACCTGATCTTACTTTCACCAAGTCAGGACCAGGGGATCAAATTCCAGGAAAATTGAGAGAAGTTCTCAAATATAGGCAAGCCTTATGCGTTCCATTTATTTTTGAAGTTAGTCAAGTATTTGCATCTGGTAGTCATCATCTCATAGTGATGAGCTGGTGATGGAAGCTACAACTCCTTAACGGTTAGGAGCTGGAGAATATTTCTTTAAGTATTAATCGTACGTATGGGCCAATAGTTATATTCTTTCAGGTTATTGGGGTGAGCTGCTGATGAGAGGTGAAACTCCTCAACAGTTAGGAGTTATATTATGATGTTTTATAAATACCATATGCACGAATGGACCTTTAGTTGTATTCCTTCAAGTTATCTAAGTAGCTAAAGATGGAAAGCTGAATTCCGTAACGGATAGGATATTTACAACAATTTATCATAATCACCATGTAGTTTCTTAAGCTACTTCACTAAAAATCGAAAAATAAAACGTTTTTGAAAAAAAAAATGTAACCGCCTTCAAAACGGATCTTCAAACAAAAATTAACAAACACTAAAAAACGAAAAATATAATAAGATTTTTTAATTTAAAGGACGATGATACGTGACTTTTTCTAATTTATCTTGGTACTTACTGGACTGTTTGAAGTCGGTGCCAAGCCAAAAAGAATAAGAACGAAATATACTGAGTGAAATAACTAACATATAAAAAAAAACCCGGTCCCAAGCGTGAGGTGTAGGACGTAATTACCTCAATACGTATAAGATGGCACCGACTTCAAACAGTCCAGTAAGTACCAAGATAAATTAGAAAAAGTCACGTATCATCGTCCTTTAAATTAAAAAATCTTATTATTTTCTTCGTTTTTTAGTGTTTGTTAGTTTTTGTTTGAAGATCCGTTTTGAAGGCGGTTACATTTTTTTTCAAAAACGTTTTTTTATAATAAACTTTACTACCATCTGAAAAACTCTCATGTACTTATACAACTTTTTTTACCGCATGGGATCATTAAATTTTCGACGACGACGAATACATTTAGTAGTTACCTATATTTTATTATCCTACTAATATTATAAATGTGAAAGTTTAGATGTTTGGATGTTTAGATGTTTGGATGTTTGTTACTCAATCACGCCAAAACGGCTGAACGGATTTGGCTGAAATTTGGGACACAGATACTTTGTAGCCTGGAGAGAAACATAGGCTAATTTTTATCCCGGAAAAACATCACATTCCCGCGGGATAACGTCGTGTAGTCCACGCGGGCGAAGCCGCGGGCGGAAAGCTAGTCCTTTTATATATTTTTCCAATATTCGTTTTAACCACCTCCACAGGTTACCATCCTCAGGTTACATCATAATATTTTCCCTATCAAAACAAGTGCTCGCGCAAATATTAGTGTTCACAACTCAATACCTTTCTTTTTATCAATACATTAATAGATTAGATAAAAAAATCTTATCTGAATGGTAAAAAAGTACTTCAACATACACGAGTACTTTTACTTAAAGGATTTCCCGCAAGAATTACTTGATGAAAGGTCAAAATCACATATGAATTGAATATAGCTAGCTAATAGCTTTCCTAAGAAGATTATTGAATTCACTGCTCAGTAGTAGTATTGGCGTCTTTAAGATACTTAACAGATTATTTTTATAAAAAAATAAAACCGCCTTCAAAAAAACCACATCAAAAAAGTAAGAAATAATTCCTCACCAAATAAATAACGTAAGTACTTTGAAGTCGGGCGTGAAACATGTAAATTTTTTTGTTGTTTTTGTTAAAACCCGCCCGACTTCAAAGTACTTACGTTAGGTATTTATTTGGTGAGGAATTATTTCTTACTTTTTTGATGTGGTTTTTTTGAAGGCGGTTTTATTTTTTTATAAAAATAATTTTTATTTCACTCTTTTTAGTGCATCGTGCAGGCAGTTTACGTGTTTTCTGGTAAATAGATATGTGATCAAACTGAAAACCTCCTTTTTCGAAGTCGGTTAAAATACCTTGAGGTATCCTCTTTTTAACAAAACAAGAATCATCTAAATCGGTTTATAAACAAAGGAGTTATGCCTAAAGATACGTATTAAATTCACATAAAGTGGTAATGAAAACGACAGTATTTTCAAGATTTCCTGAAAACTACTGAACCGATTTCAAAATTTCAAAAAATGGGACCAACTTGGAAACCAACCTGATGTAATAACGTTTGAACCATTTCAATCGGTTCAGTCGTCTTCGAGTAATCGGTGGACATACAGAAAAAAAAAAAAAAACATACATACAGACGAATAGAGAACCTCCTCCTTTTTGATTCAGAAGTCGGTTATAAAACAGCACCATTTTCAATTTCCTGAAATCTTTTTATTTCACTCAACAATACCTACTGCTTTCATGCAATAAGTTTTCGCAAAACGTTATTCTTTAACTTTCGAGAACATGATGTTTTCTAAAACAACAGCTTAAGTGGAAACTGAGCTGGGAAGTGTGAAAATAGATTGTTCCAGGGAAACTTTAAATCAGACACGGCTCTGAGGAAAATTACCTCTACGAACTAAAACATTACTGAGAGATCCAGAACGAATCATTCATCGGTAACTAATAATAGTTTCTACAACTTATTGTAGAAACGTAGAAAAAGAATAAAAATTAACGTCTTAACGTTAATTTTTATTCTGGTTTAAAGAAAACACTATACAGGGTGACCCATCGGGACGGGTCAATAGGAGAAAGTTTAAAAGTATAATAGATAAAGGAACCATGTCGTCGATTTTAAAGTTAGGAAAAACTGCATATAAAGATTTTCAAAAAAACTCATACACGTCTCGGGAATTGAAGCTTGTCAGTTTTCAAAACAAAAATTGAAAGATAATTGTATAGGTTGTTACGAAAACATTTTACTATAGAACCCAATGTCTACAACTAAAAGAAAATATGAGTTTTGTTATCTGTCATATTCATATCAACACATAGGCTAACGCATACCTCTTATTTAAATTATTTGTAAGAGGAATTGCGATTTTGCATCTGTGTACCAGTTTTAAAGTTTTGAAAATGGGATGTTAACTGCAATCCTAGAGAATGGCGATTTCGCGTCTACGAAGTTTTACAAATGAAATGTACATACTATGTACTTATACAATTTTGAACATTTACTTACTTAAATAAAAAAGAGAAATGCAGCATTTTCTTTTAATTGTAGATATCGGGTTCCATAGTAAAATGTACTCCTAACAACCAACACAATCAACTTACGTAATAAAATAACATAACATTTTTGTTTAGAAAAATTGACAAAGTTCAAAATTCCGATCCATGTAAGAGATTTTTTTTAAATCTTTGAATGCAATTATTCTTAACTCTAAAATCGACGACATAGTTCCTTAGAATAAATATTCTATCTACTATAGTTTCAAACTTTCCCCTACTGACCCGTCCCAATGGATCATCCTGTATTGCTATTCTCTGTAACACGGATGTGCAAACCTTGCAACACCTTGGGCGCGCTTTCTTGCATACAATATTAGATTATTATTGTAGTACTGGTGTTATGCTTTATATGCTGTCAACAGTAGTTCGGCACGATAACATTTACCAAGCTGTTCACCCACAGAACATGGAAAGTAAAAAAAATCTTTCCGTCTTCTGTGTATTAACCTCTTGAAAACATGTTTTCATCGACGCTGAACAACGTCGTAATTTCATCTCTCAATTTGGTGAATTGGAAGAATAAGGTGAATGTTTGTAGGTTTTCTTAATGAAAACATTTGTGTTTTACAGGTTTTTAAATTGATTCGGATGAATACAGAACTTTTAACGGGTGTTTCCTCTTAAAAAAAAGCGCGTTTCATCTATTTTTCTTATCCGTAAACATCGTTCCCATTATAATCTTCTTAATAGAATTTGATTCCCTATTATCATTAATATCTTAGTACTTTGTCATTTATTTGGATCATTCTAAAACGATTGCCTAAAAATACTTACTTCAATAGGAATGATAAACTATAACACCAGACCAAAAAATTTACTCATCGTGTTATACCAATTATCTGAAATACTAGGTCGATAGTTCCATTCACCTTAACAGTCCAGCAGAAACCGTAACAAGGAAATAGGTAATACTGAAGTGTAACTTTTTAATCAAACGCGGTCAAAGATAACAAGTGTAAATACGGTCAGAGACACATCAATTTTTATAAAACTGTAAAAATTCACTCTTTCTCACTCATCGTGTGGTTTTGTTTCTCATTAAAAATTGATTCAAGGTACAGACATAAGTACCTACATAATATGATGTCCAAACACATTTTAAGCTTTCAAGGTGATTATCGAAACATGGTAGGTATACAAATTCCAATTTTCGTTAGGCTTACATTGTCACTTCTTTCCACTTAGGTACTCCTTCTAACTTTTTCTTGCTTCTTGTAGTCTCATTACATTCCGCGTGCATATTCACCGCTTTATGGTTGCCTACTTTGACTTTTGGCATAGCTTTTGGCCTATCATCATAAGCCATTTAATGTCCTCACTGCTGGGGCACTGGCCTATCCATCCATAGGGATGGATAAGGTGAGTGGGCCATGACTGTCCGTGCACTTGTCTCCCCCGTTGTCTACCCCAGTAGAGACACGTCCACTTTTTTGTTGACCCACCACGCGGGCGCGGGCCCAATGCTGATTGGTGGGTGTTAACGGCTGCAACATGCAGCCGGGACCAACGACTTAACGTGCCTTCTGAAGCACGGAGGAGCTCGAGATGAAAAGTTTTTGGTCACGCCATGACTGCGACCATTGCGAAAGTTTTTTCCTATAAATGCGTATTAAGTCGCTGTTGTCAATACCTACCTAGTTTAATTATTATCTCTGACGGCTTTCAAAGCTGTGTAGCTGTAAAAATACTTACCTATACTAAGTAGATCCAGACAGAATCGATCGTAAATAAAAATCTCGGTTAAAGCTTTATGTTGACCTGTCTGTTTGCAGCATTCCGAGCGATGACCAACCCGGTGACCGGTCAGCTGACGGCATGAACTAGTCTAGGAATAAAAAACTCATTTTACGTCTAATAAAAATCGAACTATTTGTGACCGTTTTCAGATACAGCGCGCGAGAATTTTCTCAGTGCTTCAAAAATACTTTTTCATAACTTCCGTTAATTTTGCTTAATTATACATTGTTACTTCTAAAGAACAAAACTATTGCTTTAAAAAGCTCATAGGTAATGTATTGTTATGTAGTCAAAGTCAGTCAAAAAGTCAGTCAAAGTAAAAGAAAATATTGACATAGATTAAATAAAATTAATGCTTATGAATCCACCAACATTTTTTTACCTACCACCAGTTTCAGATAGGTCTTTTAAATTCCTCACAGAACATGAAGGGAAACACATGCCTTTGACCCTTTGTATACGAGTTTGAATTTTTCACGCTAACTATAACGATAGTGACTGAGCGAGGTGACAGTTCTTTCACTAATAATTCTTTACTTATACCCTTTTTTTGTTCTCGTGGAAGATAATGTACTCCAAATACTCCAATAGAACATTTACCTAATATAATAATGTCCCCTTGACATTGTGAGGACATAGTTATCCGAGCGTTAGTAATGTGTTAATTAGTTTATACACCACAAGTGTGTTAAGAAGTGATTTATAGATTACGCCAATTCCATTATTGTCAAAACAAGAAGCTTGTATTAGGGTCAGCTAATTAATCGCATTTCCCTATATTTTTAGGGTTTCCACTAGTCGAATTATTGATCTAAAAATCTTTCTTAAGTAAGTAGGTAGGTAAGAAAGTACTCTAACAATTCGCTAACAACAAATAATTAATTATAAAGGAAATTTATTTGGGATCATTGGTTTCTTCATTTTCTAGCAACGATAGTATATTATGTATACTTACTTATGTGGTACAAGATTGTTAAAACTTATTTTTTTTTAATAATAATCATTACACAAAGTTTCAAGCCCAAACTATGGCAGTGTTGTGAATTACTATTTTAAGCACGTCTTAGATTTCGGCTCGAACTTGAAATAATACCACTTTTTATGGATTTAATCACGTAGTTGTGTTTTTAAAGGTTTTTTTGTTTATTCCCACGTTTCGGCACCTTTCCAGGCCTTGGTCGTTTTTACGGTAGTTTTCCGTGACCACGGTTGACCACGGCCTCTGGAAATATATGCGTGATTCCGTTAAAAGAATCGGTTTCATTTTATTTTATTTCAATTACTATTTTAGTAGAAAAGCAAGTAATAATTTATAATTACAAGGTCCCAAACAATATGTAAATCAAATGGCTCTTGATATTTCGCTGGCATAAATTCAAACTCCAATTACTTACCTAAATAGAGAGATCATAATATTGACACGAATTTTCATCAAAACGTTCAAATTTACGAGTAACGAAGAGACTCAGAGAGTCAGTTTAATTTCAAGATATTCAATTTGAAGGTGATAAAATAAATGAAGCCTATTTGAAAGTAGGTACATCAGGGTGCCTACCATCAACTTTAAGACAGCGATTCAAAAATAGCGCGATGCAGAATAGGTTCCTAAAATGAATTGCTTGCTTTCGCACACGACCTTCTGAAAACTGGATCGCAAATGAATTGCTAAATGTGAATGACCGAACGATTTGTGTTCTTATTTCTTCTACCCGTCTCTTTCACTCGATTCTGTCATGCCCGGAGAGTGAGAGGGACGGGTATAACCTGCAGGTTATAAGTCAAATATGAGATCTGACAGCTTAGCGGCTGTGAAATGTCATTGAATGATCACTGAATCGCTGTCATTGATATTAAGCTATCGTGGTACGAATAAGCGAAGCAGATCAGTTTAGGTCCTAAACAAAACCGCAATAAGAGTTGATGGTAGGCACCAGTTGACGTTCATCAGACATAATCTTAAAAGCTTCGAGCAAACCTACTGTCTATGCCTCTTACTTAAAAACACAAAAACAACTTACACCACGTTTATAAGTTATAAACGTGGTGTAAGTTGTTTTCGTGTTTTGTTCTTACCCTCTTGTCTTGCCTCTTACTTATAAACGTGGTGTACCTAAGTTACATCTTAACTTTTGTTGTTGTTTTTGTGTTTTGTTTTCACTCTTTTGGTTAGTAATTTTAATACTTATGTTTATAACGTTTTCATTATTAAGTTTCTTTTTTTCTAGTGCATAGGTCGTTCTCGTCTCTTCAGCTTGTCTTCGTTCAATTATATTCTTCGTTCATATCATTTATTTATTTTATTTTATTTGGGGAGCTTACAGCATCATTTAGAATGGATCTTATTAATTAGATACTTATAAGCTAATTACAAGCTAAGCACTGCATATAACTTCAGCGTATTATCCTCTTTCGGGAAAAGGAACCTGTGGAACGTGGAACCCATGAAAAACACATTGCAGGCACCAGTCTCTCACACTATAGGACACGTTCTTGCCCTGAATGGTAATAAATAAATAAATATTGTACACCATCACATACATTGTTCCAATACCAAAGTATAGTAGCTTAAGCACAAGTATTATGGAAATGGGAAACAACGACGGGTATTACCACAGCCAGACCAGACCCGATTAAATATTGAAAAAATAGTTTTCTGTCGATCGAACCCGGAACCTCTAAAGATAGCGGCGGCACCTTGAAAACCGGCGCGTCCACCGTGTAAAAAAGCATTACAATTGAACTACAATTGAAACACGATTGAGACACGATTATGACTAACGTTAACCGACTTGGCCCCCTATTTTCAAACATACCATTCATAATTTGGCAGTGAAAAATAGATCCAATAGTTTCACAATGAATAAGTTTTTCTCTCCACAGTTTATTATTAGACCCCGTTTCAGTGCTACAAACGTGTTGTCAACCGCTGAGTCACATTTCGTGAAGCCGTGTGACATCCACCTCTGAAGACTCGGTTCAAAATTATTCAGTATTTTATATTAAAGTTTTGATTCACCATTCGCGAAAGTCACGATTCCAACATCTATTTATACGATAACTGCCTTCATAGATTTGGATTTTATAGTTTAGAATCAGTATTTATTAGACGTTAGTTTATGAAAATGCCTAAGAGGTACGCCTATAGGTACCTAGATACTACATCATATATTTACCGAGCTAGAGTTCTTGAAAGCATAAATCCTATGGAAGCGTTGTTCTAAAACAGGGTCACTTATAATAAGTACCTAATCAATTGATGAAAGAAGCGATGAGTTTTTATGACAAGATGTATGGCATTATATTTTTGAGAGATAGTACGTACTTAGGTACTTTGTGAGATAGTCCATTAAAAGGAAAAAGAACGTTAATAAATTATACCTACACGATACGGAAAACCTAGCTATAAGAATACTGTCGATTGAATTTAAAGTTAAAGAACTCTATGGGCCGGTCCCAAATTATATCCTTGGGGTATTAATTCTGGCCAAATGAGTTGTTCTATATAAAAAAAGCTAATCTTCCTTGTAATTAGTGAGCGATTATGGAAATTAATTAAGGTATTAGAGTCTCAATTCTGATCGTTTATTGGATGGATACGTCAATGTAAATTTCACTTTCGGTCGCGTTAAAGAAAGTAGGGCTGAGGTACTCTTTGTGGCCACTTTAAGGATTTGTTGACTTTTAAGCACTAAGTACTAAATGGTCTTTGGTATTTAAGACACAAATTATATCTTTTATTATAGGTAATTTATCTACCTTTAAAGGTACATACTTAATTCAAATTTAAAAAAGTGAAATATATTTTTGTATATAACACAAAATGTGTGAGAGGTGCCAAATGTACCGGTTTTGGCCACTTATTGATAGTTAAACTTTTGTAAGTATAGCGAAAAATCAAAACCAAACCCAGGTTAAATCAATATATTCTAATGCGCTAGAAACCAATCAGTTGCAAAACAACAATTTAATTGTAAAAAACAAAGGTTTATAAAGTAACAAGTCCAAAACAAATTTCTTAAAATTTTCATACAAAACATTGTATAAAACAGAAAATGGAATTTATTGAAAAAAAATCGTACGACATAAAAAATTCTAACGGTTGTTATCATTAGCTTAAAATACCTTATTTTAATTGCCTTGAGCAAAAATGGCGAAAAGTCATTTAGAAAACTTTTAGAGCAAAAAGTGGCCAAAACCGGTACAGTGGCCAAAACCGTGGCTTCTGCCCTACTTATCCTATTCGGCTATTTCCATAACTAAACAGTCATATTTTGAATCTGGAAATAGAAGGGTGGAAATGAAATCATAGTGATATTCCGAGTAGTCATATAGTTACTTGTCTATATTTAAGTATCCGATAAACTTGCGCGCATGGTTTATACTTGGTTTATATCCCTAGCCAAATAGTTATCTTTAAATATTGGGTCGAATAGTACCTACAACTTCAATATCATCAATAAGGGCTCCCACTGTAGCCTTCTAGGTGATCTTGCTAGGTGTTGCAGGTGATTTGTGGCTCCCACAAAAAATTGCGTCGCGTCGCAGTATAATAATGATAATAGAAACTCTATTGCCTGTCAAATAGACACACACACCAAAGATTTTAGCGATGCGATGCGAATTTGCAGTTTTGTGTGGGAGCCCTAAAGTATGTAACATTCCAAGATTTGTCATTAAAACATTCACTTCAGATGACAAATACACACATACCGACATCTTCCAACTGAATCTTACGACCGCATCTTCATCATTTTCCCAACGTTACTTACTGGGTTATTCTCATCGCCGAGATTCACTCGTCACCTGCGTGGACAATGTTACGGCGTACTTATGCTTTTTGTGGCATTTTGGAATGCTGAAAAATACCATAAACCCTTACTGCAGCACGCTGAAAAACACTTTCATGATGCTTTCATGGCATAAAACCACTAATGCCATGAAAGTGTAGTCCACGCAGGTGATGATGAGAATAACCCAAACTATGTAGTTGCGATACTTACAAGGTGTCGGCTAGGAAATCAGCCCCTGATTCACAAACCATCGGAAACGCTCCCGACAGCGGAATGTATGCACTGTCTCAGTCACTCACTTCACTATAGAAAAGACAAAGACAAATGACAGAATCCGATTCCGTTTCCATTTCCATTTCCGACGGTTTGTGAATCAGAGGGCAGGAGGCGTAGGCAACATGCAAACGCTTTCAAACCTTATTTTTCCTTTTTGAACCATAGTATCATTTTTTATATGCTATACCTCATTAATTATACACAATTTTTTGACGTAATCTAGACCATCTAATTCGGTGGTGGTGTAACTTTACGCACATAAGCATATTATGACGAGCGTTGAGTTAATATACTATATCTATGGCGTCGAGGCGCCCCGCCCCCCGCCCACCCGATCCGGGCGCATTCACTCGCGCGGAAAATTGCTGACTGGAAATACTTAAATGTTGAGGGAAATTAAGAAGTTGTGTAGGCTACACAACTTCTAGCTAAAGTTCAAAGCTACAATATGTTTACTTTGATGTCACATGTAAATGATGTAGTTTTTCGTTTAACATTTTTTTAATTGCTTACGCGATGCGACGCTGGCACCGACAAGTCATTATCTCAATCTCAGCTACTGAAATAAGTTACCGCGATGGTTATGTTATAAAGTGTTTAATTTTGGTGATTCTGTGTAGAGATCTTGGGTAACTTAAAACAAATTATAAAACATATTTCAGTACTTTCTGAATTAAATTCGTTGAGGTACGAAGTTTTCTTCATTAATAGAAAAAAAACTAGAAAAGCAATAGCTTGGCGATCGCACTGTCATCTCCATCGATCGAGCTCAAATGCCCTGTTGTCACGAACATTGCAGATAAAAACGAAGACTAATAAACTAGATTCAATTCAATATTGTAATTTTAGCGGCTGCTTCTACGCCAAATAATGAACTTCGTCCGCAAGAGCCGCCATTAGCATTTCAAAATTAATTTTTTTTGGTCTTAATGTTGTTCTAAACTTGACATAATATAATAGCTACGACAAAAATAGCAAAAATAACCTGAAACGGAAAAATGGAAAATGAAGTATTTAGAAAAAATCGACCCGTCTCACAATCAGCTCCGATGGCCTGAAACGCTTCAGAAAAAATTATAGTTCACTGTCGATGTTTACGAATTTAATTCGAATTTGAACCGGCAAAACAAAAAAAAAACATTATATTAGTAGGTACTTAATTAAAATTACTCAGCTACATTTCCTATGGGTAATTTAGTTTTGTTTGTTTTATTGAATTAAGTTTTATCTATACAAAGATAATAAAGCAACTAAGGAAAAATGTGGAAACAATTTCCCATATCAAGATATCTTGCACGCAATTTTCATTTAATCTGTAGAAAAGATCTATAATAGTAACTAAGTCGCTCAAAATCGTCCGTGAGAAAATGGAGAGACAATGAAAATTAAAGATATTGTCTTCTGGAGTTAATAATGTAATCATCTTTGATGAGGCGTAACAAAGAATCCAATGAATAGACTTTTAATTATAATGTGTAATCAAAGAACTTTCTTGTGTAAATCTTTTATGTAATGCTTGTTAAAACAGTGATTTTATATTAAAACAAAACCAATTCTCTATCTCGGATTGCCATCAATGTTGAGTATATTTTTTTAAAACCGACAGCATGCAAACAGTGTCTAAAATAGCATCTCAACAGCCTAACATATCATACTTATTTAAATTATAACTCTATCCAGTGTTGACGTATTAAAACTCTATACCAATTTCTATCTATTCGTGGAAATTAAATTGCACTGTGTCTGGCAGTCAGCAGTTTATCATATCTAGGTACTTGTTTATTCTGTCGGCGCCTACGATTTTCTATGTATCCATTGATTTGCGCGAATTTCAGCGAATTAAATAAATACGCCACTGCTCATTTCAATATTATTCTATTTTTGACGACCTGCGTGGCCAAGTGGTGTACGCACTAGTTTTCAAGGTGCCGCTATCTCTAGAGGTTCAGCGGGGTTCGATTCCCGGTCGGGTAAATATCTCCTCGGGTCTGGGTGTATGTGGTAATAACCGTCGTTGTTTCCAATTTCCATAATACTAGTTAGACCGGGCGGACACGACAGTTAGAGGTGTACAATTTTTTACAGTACCTATGCAAATTTGCGAAAGCGTTTTAGACGAAGACATATGTAAGCACTATCAGAATTAGAATTTTTATCCCTGTGCATCACACTTGAAATTTAATTTTATGAAAAGTTTGCAAACGCATATTTGTCACCTAAACTAGAAACGTTATCGATACAACAATTTGCATACTGAAAAGAATGATGATGATCATTACTAACTTCACCTGCGTTTAGTAAAGTTTTCTAATTTAAGGGAAAAAAGTGATTTACCAAGGCAAAAGTATTCCTAAATCTTTATATAACAACAAAGGAACAGACATTTGGACTAAGCTTAAAAAACATTTTTTTCGTGTCTACCTACAGCCTGCCTGTAAACCGTAGCAATCATAAGTTTTGAAAACACACCTGCAAATGTTCTTCTTCGTTTTTACAAATAATTGTTCATATTTTCTTAACATCTTCACGGCGACTCGTGTCACGATAGCACATCCCATAATAAACGCTGTATATTTACACATCAAACTCGGCACAGACGCATGTCATACACAACACGTGTCATTCCATCATCCGCTGGTACCTGGTTAGTACAGACAAGATCTTTTCGTCATATTGTTATGACAACCATGCCTTATCTTAAATAAGCATCAGACGGGAAGTTATGATACGAAGGAAAAGAAGAGAGTTTTTTTTGTAAACTTGGAATAACTGAATCAAAACAGCTTTGCCAAAAGGTTTGGTCTACTTATGTTATCTAAATTACATAACACACGATAGTGTGCACAATAACACGATATGGTAATGGTAACCGTACACTATACTATGGTCAAAGTGCTGGCAAGTGCTGGCAGTTTTCCATAGTTAAATAAATAAATAAATAAATAACTTCTTACATTCACACCAATTATCTAAGCCCATGTTAATTTCATTAAGAAACTGTATCATGGAAAACTTGATAACGGATAAATATATACTTAAATACTTTTTTTTTTGTAAATACATACTTAATATACATAGTAAACACCCAGACCAAGACAAATAGACATGTTCATGCACACAAATATTTGTCTTGTTCGGGAATCGAACCCGAGACCACTGGCGCAGAAGGTGGGTAGCCTACCTCTGCGCCAAATCGGTCGTCGCGCTCAAATGTAATGTTAATGTTAACTATAGCTTTTTAATGTATTGATTGAAATTTACTTCCGTAAACTACTGTAGCGGCGCTCTGGTTTGGTTTTCATAATAAATTATACGATTAAGATTACCTGAATGAGAGTTTATCGTGCTTGAGGTACTGTCTACAGTCACGAGCAATAATATGTTAACCACAAAGAACTTTGTCCCATTGAAACGTTCCTAAACAAAAGTGTCTGTGCAATCCTCTTAAATTAATATGTAGTTACCTATTTGTAAAATAATTTTATATCTATGCGTTAGCTATGTTTTTAATACATTTAGTGAGTGTTTCACAATGTCTGAGTAAGTTCTGATTAGCTCTGACTTGACAGATAGGCCATACAAAACTGTCAAGTAAACTGGAAAATATCTCCTAATCGGACATTGTGACACAGGCACGTAGTTTTCGAAGTCAAATGTCCGTGCGCGCCCGTTTTAAGGCAACTTGTTATAAATGATTGAATTTTGTTCTATCTATAATGTTTAAATAGTTCCAGCTTGAGTTAGTACATATGTACAACAGAATATTGAAGAAAATCGTCGCAAAATAAACTTAACCAGCCATTTTCTGAGATGAAAAATAATTACTGAAACTGTTTACAAGAACTCCATTAAAGAATCTACGATTAATCATTTTGTGTGAAAACAATGATAATGGGTTTCCTTCTTCCGGCTCCCTTCCCAAACAGATTAAACGGAGGGAACAATAGAAAATATTTATGTAGAGCTAGCAACTGCCTGCGATTTCGCTCTCGTCGTTTTTTCCATGTTTTCTTTTACAAAGAAAATTTCTTGTTAATAGTTTTTTTGTTTGTTTTCAGGTTAGTAAGTAAATACGAAACACGAAAGTTATATTTAACCTGCAGCTTTTATTTAACAATGCTATTTTATTATTGCGAAAAAGTACTTGTTCCTTTTATTCTTTAGACAGTGCCTGTTTCACTATGTCCGATTAGGAGATACTTTCCAGTTTACTTGACAGATTTGTATGGACTATCTACCAAGTACCAGCTAATTAGAACTTACTCAGACATTGTGATGTACATTTCGAGTTCAATTAGTTCGGTATTCGACCACTACTCAATTGGCGCTACAATCGTTTTCCAGAGTACTAGAATGGTGATTTTCGATCATGATTCAATTTCGAACTCAACTCGAATCATCAGGAGTTAGCCTGCTGAATGAAACGTGGAATCAAAAAATCTTGTTGCCATGAGACGATTTGAAGCAATTAAAAATCGTACAAAAGTAAAATGTATGAGGGGTTTGCTGTTGAGCGCAAAGGGTTTATTATCTGCAACAGGGTAGCACTTAGCCTTCATCACACCTGATGTTAAGTGGTGCTAAGGCTGAAGGTGAAAGAGCACTACTCCCGGAATCCTCAATCACTGAGGGACATTTTATCTCCAACTGCCGGAACACAATAATGCAGAAAACATCATTTTTATGGCGTCAGACTTAGATGGTAGCTAGCCAGGCGGACTAAGAACAAGTCCTACCACCAACCAAACCGAATACAATATGTACTGGGAATCGAAACCGGGACCTCTGGCTTTGTAATCGATGGTGTGAACCACTAGACCACAGAGGCGGTTTTCCACCCGTACCCCGCTCACTAACTACTTCTTATATCGTATCTTGTGTTCTGCAGTTCTAAGAGTTACATAATTACCAAAGAAGAGAAACTAATTTGTAAGTCCATTATACAGAAGCCTGTTTTTAAGCCAGCTTATCTTAGATCAACAGACAAAATGTTTCCATTGCGATAAGATAAGGTTTGTTATGAAACTGAAGCACAAAAGGTCAATAACATTATTTGCTCTTCCTATCACTATTTTCACATAGATAGGTACTTACTTTAGGAATGTTTTTTTTAACTTACTTTCGTTACATCTTGGTTTTTGTTAAACAGATCACTGAACATGCAACCTACAAAAATATGATTATGTCTCTAAAATGATATGACATGACGGTAGGTCGAAGGTGTACCTACATACATATATAAGGACAACTTGTTCCTTTTGATATACCATAATTCTAGGGTTGTATTCGGTCATAAAAAATAAACACAAAGACAAATGAACATAGATAGGTCGAAATACGAGGTTATTTTTGGCTTCCCCATAAAAACCTTGCTAGTGATAAGAGGTATTTGTATGGGAAAGCAAAAAAAGAAAAACCTCGTACTTCGACCTATATTCCTTGGGCTTTTAACCCGGCTGCGGCGAAGCCCAAAAAGGGTTTTTTTTTTTTATTTTAAGAAATTGGCATAGAAAAAGGTTATTAAGTTATAGACAACGAGTAAACGATATCATTGCAACGAGTGCCCAAAATTGACCAGAACAAAAAATTGGATACAGCTATTTAAGGCTAAGTTAAAAGTAACATGCAGTAATAAAATAACGATATGCAAAAATATATAATAATAGGTTAACCTATAGTTGACTTGAAATAGATAAAAGCAGAAGGTTCACTTTAACATTTCAAAAAATTCTGATTCAATACCAGTTATGGAATTACAAAACAAATCTAAATTGGGAAAATGATCATTATACATTTTTAGACAGCGGGAAAAGTAGCAATTTCGGATATAATTTTTCCGATAGTATGGTGGTACAAAAATTTTTAGTGGGCGTGAGTTAGTTATGTATTTTGTCCTGAATGTATGTGTCTCTGTTCCTATGTTCCCTCGTAACTACTAAAGTAGTAGTTAGTAGTTAAGTGCCCCGGTAACGATCAATCGTCATTCGTCAATTGTTACGTGATTGACCGTTTCAATTGAAGGTGCGAATGATGGAGCTTCATTCGATGCGTCAATTGGTCGCGCCATGTTTCTCATCGAAAAACCTGTCAATCGCACAACGAGACGATCAATTGGTAGCGTCATTCGCGATTGTCAATGGGCTTTCCATCATTCGCATCAATCACGTAGTTTCGAATGACAATCGCTTCAATTGCCTCTGTAGACGATCATTTGGTCCTTCAATGACGTAAACATTGTCAATTGCGAATGATCGTTACCGGGGCACAGTGAGTAGTACCTTGTAGTTATAGTTCTTGACACACTAACTATCGTGATCGCTTACAGTTTAAAAGATGTTGTACAACCATTGCTGCAGTAATACGAATATTTTTTTCAACTGCCTTCACCAACAAGTGATGGATATGAAACTGAAATACGTTTTTGACATTTTTAGTCTCGTCAGGAAAGAAAAAGCCGAACATGTTAAGTTAATTTAAAACATATGCATAATTAAGTGTTTTTACCACCTGCTGTCTAGACGTTATAGAAACTTTTATAATCGAAACGAAAATGATAAAATATCGTTATCATTTAATTTAATGAGCTATAAGAATTAGTGTGGTAGATAATATGCAAATGAATATTTATTTGAATATCGTCACAACTAAAATTGCTTGAATAATGATCATTAAAACATATAGCTACTAAAATATAAGTAATTTTAAGTAAGTCCCTGTCTTGAGAAACTAAGATTACTTTATAAAAAGTTAAAAAAAATGTGCATTAATTAACTGCAAATTTTACCTACATGGTTGGTTATGAGGTTGGTTAAATTGTGATTTCTTATTTTGAATGTAATTTTTGAGAAAAAAATTGAATAATTTGGAAACATTGGTAAATTTTTAGTTTATTTTTACAAGCTGATAATTAAAGATAATTAGATCAAATAGAACGGGGTATTCAAAATATTCTTCTGGGAAATGAAGTACCCGTCTCCTTCCCGTCTCGAATTTTTCTATTAAGTTCTTCATTTTCAATTATAAAAATTACATCATGAACCTTCGATCAACAAAAACACCTGTTGATCGAAGTCGTGAACACAAAAAAGTAAAAAAAATATTCTTCTTCTTTTTCAAAATAAACTTTAACCCACAAGCGGCTACAAGAAACTGTCTCTTGTTTACGTTAGTCGAACCAGTTAGCGTGAGACTCGCCTAACTGCTTTCCCTTTTATTCAACTAATGTAACTGACTGGCAATATTTTGTTTGCAGGTAAGCCGGTCCAGCCAAGTGGTGACAACTATAAAATGGGTAACTTATGAGGTGAAGTAAAGAAATAGTAGATTGTTTAGCAAGGGCTGTATGGCACCCATAACAGTCGAGTGTTTTGGCGCACGAACGAAGTGAGGGCGCTGATAGTTCGAGACTGTTATGGGTCCATACACCCGAAGTAAACACTCTACTTTTCATTTCGAATATGAGGATAGTAAAAATAAACAGAAATAATCTTAAAAATATTTTTCCTATGGCCGCGGAATTTTCGAAAGACTATAACTTTTTTGTTCATTTTCTCTGTTTTAAGGAAGGCAAGGGAAACTAAGTCCTTTCAGTCTTGTTTGGTGTTTGACCCGTACTCTATGCAATTCCATGAAATTAATAGCCTGATTTTTTATGTTACAAATAACTTATTTGGTTTAATCTGTTTCTAAAAACGCATTCTTTAAAAAAAACAATGTTTTAGATATTAAAATAATAATTCTACGATATTAATTATTTTATATAATAGCAAAACATGGCTGTATAGTCTTCTGTACCTTTGCCTGTATACCTTTGGTATATAAATGTCCAAGGAGATAAGACTCTACACACGTTCCTATCCGACCTCCGATCCGATTCGGTCTGCTCCCAGACCAAATCGGAACGTGTGTAGCGTAGATTTGGTCTGGGAGCAGACCAAATCGGCTGTCGGATCGGTACGTGTGTAGATGCTATTACAGATTTTGACATGACCCCTCCTATTCCTTTTTTAAATTTCATAACGGCCCTAGGGCCGCCACATACCACTTTCAACCCGCATTTTAGCCAAGTTAGGAGTTACTTTCAGAATATGAGACATGAAAACATATATAATAACTAACTACGCCCCGCGGCCTTACTCGTGTAGTACCAAATAGCGAGCGCTAAGTAGCTATATAATGTAGCTGACTACTGGTGAAAGAATTTTCCAAATCAGTTCAGTATTTCCAGAGATTACCTCCAAGAAAGAAACTCTACCTAATGTTATTTTTATGCATTAAGTATACAAAACAAGTCTGTTAGTTTAAAATAATTTAAATTGAAAAAACCACGCTGCCCCCTTATTGATTTTCGGACGGGATTTACTACTTAAGGGGCTGTTGCGGTTCTTTCTATTACTTACAACTTTTCCTAAACTCTACTTCTTTATAATAAAAGTATTCATGTAGGAAAGTAGTATATAATATTTATGGGAATCGACACATGCAGCACATTATAAAGCCATGTGATGGCGGCGACACTGACCGCATTTCCTAGGTCGGAGCCTGCAGCATCCAATGGGGGGAAATGCGCCTACTTTCTTTTTCCACTGCGTTTGGCTTGGCTCTACAATCTGACCGTATAACAAAACAACTTTATGAAAACCAACTCTATGCGAAAAGCTTTTAGGTTGAGATTAGTTTTGGTGTAATCTGTATACACGATGCGTAGCAAGCATCCCCGTTTATTTTTCCGATGTTCAGCCGGTTAGTAGCTCGCGACGCGCAGTGGGAAGTAGACGTACCGTCGGTGCGGTTCAGTGTTATTTGTATTTGGAACATGTGGAGTGCTTGACTTGGAGATGACCGGTGAAATCTGCTGCAGCCACAAATGGTATGCGTTTGGTGCGCGTAGCTGAGGAGCTATGCACTTGCGTGCATTGCTCTCGCCCGAACGGACAGCCGGCATGAAGGGCCAACCGGTTTGGTGAGATCACTAGCCGATCTGCACTCTTGCAGTAGAAAGCCCTTTGAGATTATTTTGATCCTTATAATTTTCAATGTTTAGTTACCTACCTAATTGCTTTTTTCTGCTTGTAAAACTGGTTAAGCAAAGCCTTTCTTACAAATTATCCTAAGAAATTACTCAAATAAAACAACTAAGTACTTACCCAAGTCCAAAAATATTGACTCTACATAAAAACGGTATTTTTTTTATCACCCTGGATAATTTTAGAGATTATTCTACTCATGAAAACAAACAACTTTTATTATGGGTCCAACACTGAAATCGCGAAAAAAAATCAGCTGTTCCATACAAAAGTGCAAAAATATTTAAATCAAAATGTAATCCGGGAACAGCTGTTTTTTTTCGCGATTTCAGTGTTCGTTCCATAATAAAAGTTGTTTGATTTTATGAGTAGAATAATCCTTTGAATTATCCGGGGTGATAAAAAAAATTACCGTGTATTTTTAATCAAATTATAAACTACTAATCAGTAAACTTCTCTCAATATCAGAACCAAAAGCAGAAAAAGGCCATTACTAAAATGCTATTTAAGTAATGTAAATTTAATTTGCCGGTTGAAAGTGTTCGTATTATTATCCAATTAATGGTAAACAAACAATAATTAAGCAATTTGTATGCGCGAGCTTGCGGAGATCGCTTGAGAGAGCTTTTGACTCCGACCCACTTATATAACTCTTGCATAAATTTTCTACACTCGCCTCCATCATATATTTGACACCTATCTAAATTGGCTGACAAAAATATCACAAGAGTTTAAAAATATCTATTCCTTCTCGTATGTAGAGTTAAAACCCAAAATATAGCAACACTAGGAAAAATTATAATCAAATAACAACAAACTTTAAAAATCGTATTTATATAACTAGGGAACAGCTTTTTCCTAAGTACCTACCTACTTACCTACCTACTATATCCTGTAGCATATTATAAGAGTCTAATTAAAACAACTTTTTTCGATAATTCTTAAAGTTATTTGTTTATTTATTTAAATAATTAATCGATACAACAGATTAATATTAAGTTACTATAACATATACTTAAGGCATAGTAAATATCTACTATGCTTAAGGATTCTACACGCCAAAGTCGCTGGACCGGTGGCTGAACCAATTTTGATAAAAGGCATAAGTATATTGATTTTGATTGGAAAGGTATATAACTAACGTTATCAATATTCAGATCAAAGAACTTCCACAATAAGTATATGTCCATAACATCCCTTATTTACGGACACTTTCGTTGATTAGTAAGTAATTATCTTTGATGTTAAAATAGCGCTGTAAGGACATTAATTTAGTAATAAATGAATGGTCGCTAAATATACCCTAGGCGTCGGAGAGCTACTTTCAGAATGAAATATGACAATTAAGTCACTATTAAATGCTATTAATGCAATGAAAGGAAATATATGCTTAATGATAATAAAAAACCATATTTAGATACTCGATGTAGAGTCATAATGGTTTTCTAGCAAATATAAATAAGTGAAACAACGAAAAATAATGTAGATAACTTTATGGGTCTAACGTCGAAGCTCTCGTGCTTTTCAAAACATAGTAACAAAAAATCTCTATATTTTTCAATCTTTAGATTAGACAAAGACCACATAAGGCAGTATTTTTTTCATAAATACAATAAATAAGCGAGTCACTAAAACTTTTTTAACTCTTCGGTATTATACGATGATAAACATCTTAGAATAAAATATAATTTAGAGGCTTATCGCCTAACGCTTCCAAGTGCAGCGTAGCCGCACATTGGACTCTACCATGACGCTGCGCTGCGTCGCTGCGTGTGAGATTATTCAGATTTCAGGGCAATATTTGCGTGCGGACGACGACGCCGACGCTGAAACGTGCGCGAGCGACGGACGCATGGGCCGGCCGTGCATCGAAAACGTGCGATGCAACATTGTGATTAATTTTATTAATACGTATTTTGCTTGGGTTAGATTAGAATACGTTGAACGGTTACGACAAATATCGGAAAAAAATGTTGGAAATTAATTTATTTTTGTATAAAATAATGTTGCAGACACTGCAACCAATAGACTACTTAGTTAATAAAAATTAGCGTAGGTATACTTATTCATCTCGAAAGTCCAATATTTGTCCAAGTTTGCACCTTCGTGCTAAGTCTAAGGTAGTTCACTTTACTTAATTGAAACATCGTCGCAGGCGTGAAATGAAAAGCGACAGCGTTATTTTTGAATTAGTATAAAGGACACGAGAATAGAACGATGATGAGGAACGTGAATAAGTGTCATTCATTTACCCACCCACTCTTAAACTGTCACCAAAACAATTCAGCTAAATTCATCACAAGGGTCAAACAATTAATGTTCATAGTCCCGGAGCATATTAAAGTGAAAAACGACGTCAAAGTATTGCACGCTGTCGTTTACATTATGAACTTGGTAGGTACTTCATATTATTATTAAGCTATTTCCCTAAGGTGTGTGTTCGTGTACTGAATACCACGTGTACTGTTAGCCAAACTTAATGTTACCGCTTTTAACAACAACATGTGCAACAGAAAGACTACTGGTTCGACTAGACAACTAGTATTCCTAAAACAGTTTTGTAAATACTTAAAATTCAATGAGTTTTATAAAATAATCTCTTACCATGAAGTTTAACCTATTGAATTGAATACTTACCGATTCTAAATTATATACTTAGTTCCAGATAAAAACTGTAAATCCAATTTACTGTTGTTTTACTTAAAATACGACGACATAAGCTTACTACGCAGTGCTAGATATTTTAGTTAATCAGTCCAGATTATAACGGTTTCTGAAAGGTATCCAACCGCAGTAGACCTCCTATCTTTTACCATGGCTTCATTTTGGAAACTGTTCGTAATTTGATTATTCCCTGAACCCAAGACACTAAGGTATTTATTTTCCATGTTGTGCGCAGAATCTCCAATATACGAAACGGAAGTTAAAAATTTAATTTCGCACAGGAAGCTGTTAAATGGAACGCGAAAATTCATACGAAATGTACTGTGACACGCTCTGCCGCGCCGCCAGAAATGAAAATATCAGTGATGTTTGATGCCGTTTCTCGGAAAATGCGGAAAAGCTTCAGTCTGAAATTCGGTAAGAAGAAACATTAGACATTTTAGGCCTCATACCATCATAGATACTTACACACACAGAACACGGAAAAAATAATCTCTTGTAGATGTTCTGTGCTCACACATTTTCATTTACTATTTCATTATACTTCAGCTGGACCTCGTACTTAAAGTTGATATAAAAAATACTGTTATTGATATGGTGAGTAAAAAGAAAAGAGCCAACTCCATACTAATGGAAAGGCAACATTTAATTATTTTTATGCATCTAAAATGCAATTCTGTAAGTATAGGAAAAATGTTAGAGTATAAAACCACGAGCCCTATCATCCTATGTAGCTTTCAGGCGGGAAATATTTCTTTCTTATAAAACTTTAGCTAATTTCGATTTTAGAAAAATACGTTTGAGCCAAATTCTAGATTTCGTCTCTTTAAACATTCAAAACGCGGACGAACGACGGCTTAAGCTAGTAGTAAAAGCGATTGACAACTCAACGTCAAAAAAGCTAGCTCACTCAATATAAAGAAAGACATTATCTTTAAAGGTAAATGCGCCTAGACCAATAATTACGAGGTGCGTTGGCAAGTCGGCACCTAAAAATTAGGTCTATATCAAGTTCCTTAGTAAAGGCTTTTAAGGTAAATGCCAGACAAGGCAGCATTATGGGATCAAATTACCGACGATATGATTCACCCAGCCCATATTAAATGGGGTTGAGCTGTTTAGCATAGCTTGATACTTAGTTTATTTTGCGAAGACAGCAACCTTTGCAGGCACAAATATTTTGTATAGGTAACTGGTGATTCATTTTGAAGTATGAAAATTATATTTGTGTTCAAATGAGTAGAATGCTATAGGTACAAATATTGTATTGTTTAAGAATGTGGTAATGCGGTGATCGAAAGTAGGTCGGATTTTGTAACAATTTATGAAGAGATAATATTATATTTCTATATTTATAGCTTATGTATTTTTTTAATTCCGTGTAAAGGGCTTGTAACTGATTAGGTATACCTACCTATGTATGATTCATAAAAAACGAATGTCGAAATAGCATGTTTACGTAGAGGAAATAAATAATTATTATCTACTTCGCTTTATCTAGTTTAATGTAATTAAAGAACCTTCAAAAAAATCTATTTGTAACTTCTATAGGTACTTACCAAATAGCTACACGGCAATTTTTAAAGAAATTAATTTTCTACCACTTAGCTACTTTCACGTTGTTAGATTTATTAACAACATTATTAGCATATTTTCAATTTAGTACATTAATAAAGATTTCAACCTTGCTGCAGCTGATAAAACTTTTATTTTTAATCCGCAGACTCTACTTCAAGAAGTCTTACTACAAAATAAAATTAAACGAAGTGTGAATTTCAAAAGGCGTGCTCAAATATGAGCTTTATAGTTTTAGGAATAGAATTCTTATTAAAGTGTTGAAAGTTCCGATGCATTGTGTTCACATCAGGAAGGGCTTGCATTGTGCCCACTTTCCTTGGCTCGGATTAACATGGTCCACTGATCCCGCCCATTGTTGCCTTTTATTGTCTACGGCTCTTGAACTCTCTATGGTTTTGACATAAAAGAGTATTTATTACTGCGCTCAAACGCTACAGGAATTCCCTTGGTGCCTAACTTAGTGTGCATTTTAATTTTAGCTATGTGAATATTCACTTTGGATATTTTAGTTCCATGACCAGGATTGTATTCGTCTAAACTAATGCTAAAAAAACGCATCCATCCGTAAGTTTCTCTCAATAAGTGATACTAGGTATTTTAACTTTTTGTCGGTATCCTACTATCCTACCTAATGTCTGTGAGCTGAACCAACAGAATCATAGAGTAGGTACATTTTATCATAATTATAAGCTTAATCCATGTTCATGAGACAAACAAACTGAATCCTTAAGCTGCTGTTAGTTAGAAACTCTGTTACTTGGTATCTCGTTATTAATATACATGACACGCGTAAGTCATTGACCTGCCTGTGTATGGGAAATTAGGAAGGTAGTTTAAGCTTCAGATTAAGGTGAGGTAACGTTAGGAATATTATAACAATGTTATTGAGATTTATTTACATAAGCTATAATACTTATGAATAGCTGGCCGTTTTATGACCAAATTATGAAAAAAGCAAACCTAAAGCTTGTGTAGTTATGTACTTAATAAAAATAATAATATGAAAACTCACACACTTTAGGTGTAAATAGTCCGTATAAGGAGAATGTTTTTTTTTTTTTTAGAATTACCGTTATGTTTTGGGTAAGGTCATCATAGTCGTACTCGTAGATTTTAAGTACCATTTTGTTTTGGGGAAGTTACAGAAAAATCATTGACGTAGATTTTATTCGAATTCTAAACATCAGCCGCCCTAGCATGAGCGGCTTATAACGCGCGATATGATATGGTACGGCAAGTTGTCTTGCTTACCCCACTAAGGTGTAAGCAAGACGGCATTCCGTACCATATCATATCGCGCGTTATAAGCCGCTCATGCTAGGCCGGCAGGTGTGATGAAGGCTAAGTGCTACCCCGTTGTGAAAAAAAAAAAACATTAAACAATAAAGGTGCAATGGCGAAGGCACGATGACGTGTATACAACTGACTGTGATGAAATCCGATTTAATTAACGAATATATTATAGCTTATATACTTATTTGAAGAGATGTGTGTGTGCGTGCATATAGGTAGCTTACACACACTAAAAAATTTAAATCAAACTTAATAAATTGTAACAAAGAAGACAACAAACAAACTGAGAATACGATAAAAAGTTAAGAGCGTTAATTGAAATAATATGAGGTAAGTACTTATTAATTTAACCCGAACAAAAATCAGATCAGAACCACGCTATCACCTTATGATGATTAATTCAGTCCATCAAACGGTATGGGTGATTGGGCGGAACGCTAAATTGGCAAAACACAAAAAAGCGCTTAGTCATAAACCATTTACCTACTTTTCTTTTGTTTCTCTTTGGTGTTCGCTCAGAACATATTAAAGATATCGATGGATCATTAGCTTTTTTTGTTTTTAATATTGTGTTTATTAATATGAGCACACAATTAGGAAAATAGTTACGAAATTAGTAGGCTGCTACTCCAAAAACATTGTGTACGCTACGCAGCATGTTAGGCGTAACGTAACATCCAAAACACGCATTACAAATTACATTATATAAAAAAAATGAGTGACAATTAAAAAAAACTTGTAAAAATAGGTAGGTACTATTAGAACGTTTCAGTATATTTTTGAAATAAAAGCCTGTAAGTATATAATTGAAGGAATATTTTTCAATTTGCAAATTTACAACATGCATTACATGCAAAATAACGTGTACAAAGTTTCTTAAAAGATAATTAAGTGTTAAAACTTTTCGTACATTTCGGTAATCGTATAGAAAACATATTTTCAAGAGTAAGTATTAGGATTTAGGACTAATTTATATTGGTATAATAAGTTATTGTCCTTTAGGTTCATAGTGTCTCTTTCCCGGAATGTCCCTTTTCCATAACTTTCCAGCAGCAATAGTTAATTTACTTTAATAAAATACAAACATCAACCCTAAACACACCTTAGGCAGTCGTGTAAAAATTTGTTTGGTACCAATGAATGAAGGTACATTAACTTAAAACGTCGCAACCACCGCAACTATAGTAGGTTAGTACCTTCTTATGATTCACGGAGAACGGTATCTAGTAGGTAGTGTTACGTAGATACTCATACGGCGCCTACGTCCCTCATTAGCAGAACTCATCATTGTATCCTTTAGGTTCATAATGTCCCTTTCCCATAATGTCCCTCGGTTCCAAAACTTTTCAGCACCCAATGGTTAATTTACTTTAATAAAATACAAATATTAACCCTAAACAAATGATGCAAATGCAAATAAATGATATTCTATTCTAACAAACACGATATGACGATACTCCTTAGGCAGTCGTGTAAAAAGTTGTTTGGTACCAATGAATGAAGGTACATACTTAAAACTTCGCAACCACCGCAAATATAGTAGGTTAGTACCTTCTTTGTACGTATATGATTCACGGACAACGGTATCTAGCAGTGTTACGTAGGTACTCATACGGCGCCTACGTCCCTCATTAGCAGAACTCGTCATCGTATCGTAATCGTGTCCTTACGTAGGCATTCAATACAAAGGCACTTTAATATCACTGCGTAAGCGGAACTTTGAAATCTATGAGTAACTTAGTTGAAAGTTTTGTAATATATTCAAGTAGGTATGTACATAGGAAATTGAAAATATCAGTGTTTGTTTACAGTTCCAATAAAAGTTCCGCTCTTATGCTTTTCTTAAAAACAAACAATGGGTAAGTAGGAATCTAAATAGAAAAGGTCTCCATAACACTCCTACATGATAAAAGAGTATCAATAAAACGAGACCGTACCTGCGTAACAAGAGAGCAATAAAAAATATCGCATAATCGTATCCTTACTCAACAAGCCCCCAGCATTCGGGACAGGCTTTGTAAATAAACAATGTCCCCACGCACCTGTCCCGCCCAATGTGTCGTTACTGCCCTTCTATTGAAATTCAATTTACTTGGACACCTGCCTACCCTGCCTGCCACCCATATATTTCTAAACGCTTACATTCCAATTTTGCCAAAACCTACATGACCTTTCGAACCAGTCAGATTCAGACCTGGCTGAATTTAATAACTCATCTAAATAAACCAATTAAAAAGTTACAAATCTGCATTTCGAACGACCCAGACTCATTATTTCAATTGATAACGGTACGCTAATAGCAATGGCCGACAAGAAAACGTTAAGTTTAAAAAACAAAAAAGGTTTCGAGGCGGGAAAGTTCATCGAACTCACTTTTTTGCGGAACAAAGTCTGGTTTGTTTTTTATTGCGGCCAGCTCTATTTTTTCTAAGATAAAAGAAGGTCGAAAGCTAGTAGACATAGGTGGCGCTCGATAGACAGTTGAATTTATCAGTTAAAATACTTCTGCTGGTTCTAATGAATGGCATTTAAAATTAGATTAAAAATCGTGCAAGTTAAAATCTATCAGTCTGGCTCATGATGGATTGTCTTTGTAAGTCTGTAGTTTATCACGATCTGTGACTTAACCAGTGCGTTACATAAGGCGTGAGGCAACCGTGTATTCTGGCCACAATGGCGACCCCGGTATACGCATCACGCGACCTGCTTGGTTCGCCTACCAATACTAGTTAAAGCTTTCAGATTAGTTTTATGTGATCATAAATAAATGCTATAGTATTTACTTGCAATAAACTAAATTCAAGGTAAATTTTATTCATTTAGGTAGGGTTTTTATTGCCCTCCCTTGTAATGGAACA
Organism: Crambus lathoniellus; assembly: GCA_949710035.1. Taxonomy (NCBI): domain Eukaryota; kingdom Metazoa; phylum Arthropoda; class Insecta; order Lepidoptera; family Crambidae; genus Crambus; species Crambus lathoniellus. The sequence goes on along the minus strand of OX453305.1, from coordinate 24,686,579 downwards.
CGAACTCAAAATTACATAATGAAAATAGAAATTTGCAAAGAAAAAACACAACGACATAACGATAACGATTGCTTTTTTCGATGGACGAGAGTCAGTTACTAAAACAGGTTATAAGTATAGAAAGACGGTACCTATTAATACACTAGAAATTCGGGTTTGGTTGATAGCCAAGAAGTATGTAGTCTTTTTTAACTGACTGAACCGTTTTTAGTCCAAGCACTATTATTATATTATTGATCGGGTTGTTTCGAAGAACTTTTGACGCCTATAAATACAACAAGAATATAACTTTTCACGCCTATGAATAAAGAATATATGTAGGTATCTAACTAAATTATAGCCAAAGATCTTAGGTTTTATGTAGGTTAACGGCTGCTCTCAATAAACTACTCTCATAGATAAATAAGATGATCAAATCATATCTTTCAGGGCAGTCTGTAAGAAGTAAGAAGTCCTCTTTGGCAAACAACATTTATGTATTTTTTCTATACTTACAAAATTGCATTGTAAATGCATAAAAATAATATAAAATCTCAATATGGCTGTTTCATCTTAATCGATTGTTAAAAATTTGTAAAAATGTTTCTTTCGGATGCGAGGGTTTCCTCACATTGATGAAGCAACGCTGGCCTACAGCGTAACAAGTGATAGCAAAATTCGACGAGTCGTGTAGCCCTTTCGGTAGCTTAGTTGGTCAGAGCATCGGGCCGGATTCCCGGAGGCGCGGGTTCGAATCCCGCCTGAAAGCTACTTATAGGGCTCGTGGTTTTTTACTATCACATTTTTCCTATATTTATGTATCTTTCATCCTTTCATCAACTAGGTACTTATGACACAGATTACTGAATAGTTACTATTATGATAAATAGGATTTTAATACTAAGTTTCACAATGTCTAAGTATGTTCTCATTAGCTGTTGTATACTTGACAGATAGTCCGTACAAATCTGTCAATTGAACTGGAAAGTATCTCCTAATCAGACATTGTGAAACAGGCACTAAGTGAAGCAAAATCATATTAGAAAATCAACTTCATATTATGGTATGTACTTGTATGTGTTTGTTGGTGACCTAGTTGCAATTTGCTTGCTGCAAATAACTGAAATATCGATAGCATTTCTTAACCAAACGATTTGCCTAGAATTGCCTTGTTAAGTTACCCAAAGTTATACCTACTCAACCCCTATGAACTACTTACAATTTATTAAAATGTCACGTTTTTTGTGAAAACGAGATCATATATATTTTCTTTAGATTGACCGAACATTCGTTATTTGATCGAACACAAAAACTTTTTTCCCCGATAGGCGAAAGACACGGTCACGGTTATAAGTGTTATAACATATTTGATATTGGTATGTAGTATGTAGTACATCATGTATTTTCTTAGTATGTGTCAAGTCCTACGTATATTCTTAATTCAAATCTTGAACCTGTACGAGTAGCAGGTGTTTGGCAAGTAGTCGGCATTGGCGAAATGCACAAGTCGCATCCGCCGAAAAAAAAGGTGCACTTAACTTTTTCTTCGCCAGATGCAGCTTAAGTTAAAGGTTATGCGAATTACATCTGCCTTGCCATTTCCAATTGCTTCATTATCATGAGAAAAATTCTTGAAAACTTAGTAAACTTCTTCTTACCAATTATTTTTAATGTTTGCCTTTTTGCATTTATTATTGAAAATGAATGTATTAGCAAAAAAACGACCCGCAACTAGCTCCGATTCTTCTTACCATCAGTGTCCATCACCACGTGGTGACCTATACCAGACACACAGTACCGTGATCAAAAGACCACTGACCTTCTGACCTTTCTAACAAAAGCGTTGTCTCCTATAGAATCTGAAACGATGTAGGTAAACAGGGTTCATTCATCGCGTGTGCCAAACATGCCCTTGCCGGTAACTCTCGTTCGCAATGCGGCTGTGTTTACAAGTTCAAAGCCGTTTACTTCGCAATAGCTTCGCGCCGAGTCATAAACGGCAGCGATCCATCATGTAGATATGTCTTTATCTTATTAGTTACATAATTACGCGAGACGGTCAACAAGCACTTTGGCGTTAATTAATTGATATAATATTATGGATGGATGATTTTCAATGTTTTCATTTAGAAACTTTGTAAAAAAATACGACGTTAAACTACAAAATTATAGTCGTTGGTTTTATGAAACGGCTTAAAACAGAAAATATACTTAGTCTCATTCTCATCCAATTTTCAGAAAATCGATTTGGCCATGCAAAAAATATAAATATACTTAATGAAGTTTTTTACCCACTCTTCATTAGTAAATGACACATCTAATTTTTGACCTCATCAATTGAACGACTTTGATGTTGACTTTAATTGAAGTGAAAAGAATACGGGCTTCTATAGGGAGCGCCCGCATCATAAAAATTTAGGTGACGAATCCAAATCTTGAATCAGAAATCAATAAACATTCGATTATTTCACAGAAACTACTACTAACATCAATTATTATTATACTTTCGATCCAACGCATACAAAGTGAAATTTCAGTTCAGTATTATAATGAAATTGCCTAAAAACTAAAGCAATTTCAGAAATATACAAAAGAAATAGTCAATTCATTCATCTCGCGATTTCAATGGTACCTACTCTACTCTCAGGTTTCAAACTGTTTTAAATGTTTGTTCACAACCAAACTAGATTTGTTAAGACAAACAATTATTTATAAATTGAGGCCATCTACATCGTCGAAGAGTTGTTAGAAGTCACGAGATTTCTAAAAAAAGCAGTTATAATTTAGCGTAACCCAAATTGAGGTGTCAAAATTAGACTGAATGCTTTTAATCCCAAATCATGTTGTCAAAAATTCATCTGTATTTTTAATACAAAAGCAACAAATCGTTACTGTAATTTATAAGTACAAACATTATTGATATACTATAGATGGACATTCTTCTGCGTAAATATAGACCGTAGTCTGGCGCAAAATTTCAACTTGCGCTTTTCTTACATAAAAATGATCCTACATTAATATTTTACTGGCATAAAATAGACGAGAAAGCCAACTGACAGCAGTTCGTGGGCTCGTGAGAAAGTTTCTATCCTGAGGGAAATGCCGCTATTCAAATGAAAACTTGTTCCTGTCAGAAAACCCTTTTCCACCGGCTCTCTGAGTTTTCAACGTAATCCACTCCGACGCTAGCAACGAGGCACTCCTTTCCTGTGCAAAGTTAGTTCAACGCCTGTTTGAAGAGCACTCGTAAATTATAATATTGCCTTTCAATTCCTCGACTTACGTGAATACTGGCTGGATATAATTTTAGTACGTATTTGTGAGACAACTCAGCTATTGTGGGTTCTGTTATTAATTTGCAACCTATGAAATTACTAATCTTCATTTGTTTAATTAGGTTCCGTTTTGTTAAAAAGGAAAAGAAAATGTTTGTAGAAATAGTCAGTAGGTAAGTACTGCCGGAAACATTTGTGTGAAAAATCGCAGTTTTCACTTTCTTCGTGAGCAAATTGCACTCGTGCCGTGCGTAATCTTCTGTGTAAGCAAGCTTTATTTTCTTTTTTTTCTATTTGGAATAATTGAAGATTGTTTAAACTCCGCCGATACTTGTTTTTTTTAACAATGTGATATTACGAATCTAAAGAGTTCGTTACACGCTTTACATGTGTTCATAGTAAGTAAACGAAAATATGGAGGCGCAAGTTCTTCAATTACAAACTACCGAGAATAATAATTACAAAACTCAGCATCGCTCACTCAGTATCGCAATATAACTAGTTTAACTTTGCAAAATTTACCGCGCATATTAATTGCAGAGGGCAGACTTGGCGTGTCTGTCACAAATAGTTCCTTTCGGTGATTCAGCTAATTGATCCAAACGCGGGCTTTCTCGCGAAGGCCGCGTCTCCGACTGCCACGAAGGGTTAAGGTCACGGCGCCACGCAACACGCTTCTTTGCTTGGGCTACAGAGAAGGCTGAAGGAAACGAGAGAACCTATGTTAAAGCGAAAATATTTTTTGAAATGTTGGCGAGCTTGTTTTGCTGACATATTTTTTTCTTTTTTTTCTGTTAAGTACCTATAACTTCTTGTGACCTGAAAACATAACTAACATTTAGATAAGTAAGGGTCAGTTGCATGCACGTACCGGTTTCGCTTGCACAAGTTAAACTGCTTGATATAGTTAAAAAGTTAGTAGGTACCAAGCGTAGATGATAAAATTTTTGGTATATGTTTCTGAAATCTGAATTTTGGAGATAGATTAGGCCTTAAAAAGAGAGGCATAGGCTACCAATTTTTTTACGATTTATTATGTATGTATGAAAATTAGTTTTATACTTTAAAACATACAATAAAACTCTACCGACCAACATACCAAATAGTAGCCACTTTGTGTCAAACAACACGCTGATTAAAATCGTTAGCCAGAAAATCGCTCCCTTAGGCCGCTTCTGTTTCCCTCCGACATAAAATGCCGCATTATGCCGTCGAAGCATGTGAAAATCGCTGTAACACTGAAAGTTACCCACGAACATTATTTCATGATACGGCTGCATTAAAGCCAAACTTCCCTGATAAAACGTGTAAGCACCTCTAAACAATCTGAAGGCGTATAAAATTTTAGGATTTCAAAACACGTTGGGAGCGAAAAATGTCGCTTCAATTACAAGGTAACTTCTTAGATGTAGACTTTTAATGCCTTGGTTTTTATAGCTCAATAATCGGAGGTAATTTAGATGCTAAAATCGACGTAAAATAAACTACTATTATGCTCGTTTTGAATAATTTTGATAATTCGCTGAATACGAAAATCTCTACTCGTATGCATCAAACATCATTCATCTGATTCAATTCAAGCTAGGCCTTAGTTATACTTACTTAGGCTAATAAGAAAGTAAGTATAGTTAAAGGATGTCTAATATGGTCATAATTTAGAGAAAACATCTCAAATAAGCTGGAAATTGAACTGAAAGCTATTATTATATGCTGATGTCAAACATCTAGGTTGAAAGAGTAATGGTGAACTACACTGAAAATGCAAGTATGGCCACTATTATATATTCTGTGGTATGGCACTTGAAATGTAAAGGAGGTTGAGGTCGCCACCAAAAAGTAGATCATAAAATCACAAATGTAACTGTTCTTACTGCTTTTTAGAGCTTTTGCATTTCAAAAGAGAATCTATAATCATGGCGGAATGAAGTTTGTAAAACATCCGTAAAGTATTGTCTTCCCGCGGTTTTACCCGCGTGGTACCCATTCCCGTAGGAATATTATAGCCAATGTCACTTGAGAAGAATGTTGCTTACTAATGGTAAAATATTTTTTAAAATCGGTTCAGTAGTTTTTGAGTTTATACAGGGTAATTTTTTTATCAGTGCACAAATTTTTAACATCGACTCAGAATCGGTAAGTGAACAACTTTCTCCTAGAAACATGGGTCGAAATACGACAAAAATTTTTGGACTTTCCATACTAAATCGGTCACGTGATCAGTCCGATTTGTATGAAGAGTCAAAAAATGTTTGCAATATTTCGACCTATGTTTCTAGGGGAAAGTTGTTCATTTACCGATTCCGAGTTGATGTTCAAAATTTGTGCACTGATAAAAAAATTATCCTGTATATTACAAACAAACATTCAAAAAAGAATCAAATATTAGTATAGACTATTCTAATTATCAATATAATTACACAGGAAGTCAAACAATGAATGATTCAAGAGCTACCATTTTGGATTGAAAAAGTCACATGGCTTTTATTTATTCAAGTAGTCACTTACATTACGGGGTTAGTAGGACATTGGAATCGAAGAAATGTATAAGTTCAGTTCTTGAATAAACACATATGCAGCGTACATTTGGAACGTCTACAAAAATGTACATTGAATGTACAAATACATTTAAATAGACTACAAAACGTTTCCTGTTTTATTTTTCTGGATAAACTTCTAAGGTACTTATTAGAGTTTTTGGTACGTGAAGAAGATGTGTACTTTAATATTTCTTCATCAAATATTAGTTTTTTCGAGATATACCTACTCTTATTTTGTCTATTTATGACGGTTGCATGATAAGGTATACTTACGTTACCATGTAGATCACCATTCTACGCAGCCCGAGAAAGTTTTTGTTTGTTTTACTCTACATATTTTCATATGCAAACCACAGCCATAAATAATTTCGAATGTTACGTGAAAACTGTATACGTCCTTGTCAACCAAGATATCTTCAAACTCGTACCAAGAGACTTATATATTTTATGATGTGACAGTGGAGTGGCTGATATTTATGGCAATATTTTTACGGTGCGTGAACGCTCACAACTCTTAGCTTCATCATCATCATCATCATCATGTCAGCCGAACGACGCCCACTGCTGGGCATAGGCCTCCCCCAAGGATCTCCACAACGATCGGTCCTGCGCTGCCCGCATCCAGCGGCTTCCCGCGACCTTGACCAGATCGTCAATCCACCTTGTAGGGGGCCTGCCCACGGAACGTCGTCCGGCACGCGGTCGCCATTCAAGAACCTTTCCGCCCCAACGGCCATCGGTTCTCCGCGCTATGTGTCCCGCCCACTGCCACTTCAATGATGCAATCCTTCGAGCGATGTCGGTTGTTTTAGTTCTCCTGCGGATTTCATCGGACTCTTAGCTTACGTGTGATAAAACAGAGATGATCTTTTAATACTTCAGCAGCATTTCTACTAATGTCTACTACTAGGTATAACATACCCTGCATTTGGAGTATTGCTTGATGCAACATACTATCATGCTTACATTTCGGACGTTTGGTCATAGAACACTCCCTTAACATTATAAATTATTAAATACTCTTTGGTTCAAACTTTAGTAACTTTATAGAAATAGAAGACTTTATAGACTCAGCCCCACGGTAGGTAGTTCTTTTCTATTACAATTTTTTCTAAATTTTCAGAATTGCATTACATAGTTAAACAAAGCAACGGTATTTTGATGCAGTTTACATAAATATTCAGAGAGATTCAAAAAAAAGATTCGCTTGTCTATGATATTGATGAGTAGGTACCTGAAAGTACGGGCGCGGAGCATGAAGAATCTCGTACAATGACCTTTATTACCTGTCCCTGCCTCTCTCGCGTAAATATAGAGCGTCACGCTCGCACAGATGCGATGACCACCGTCTCAAGAGGTCTTTTGACCGCTCGTAAGTTGTAACAGGTGGACCTTGAGCACGCTGTACTTATCGACATATTAAGGCGATGAATCCCGACCGAAATAGGCACGCTAACGCTTGCTCGGCCGCGCGCAATACACTTCACGCGGATGCAGCGGCAGCCGGCAGTGAACTGTGAACTCGCGAGCGCCCCGCGAATCGAAAATCACTTATAATGCAATTAAAAATTAAATAATAAAAATTTTACACTTATGACGGCCGGAATCCCTCGGCTAATCAAAGACAATTATTTTCGTATATTTTTCATTTTAACTAAAACCAAGTATTCTGCAAGTAATACGATATTTGGATTACGATTAGACGGATGTTTGGGATTTTATTTGACACAATAAAATATCACCAATCGAAAAAATACGGCCGGAAGCACTAGATAAATAACTGTAAAATAACATATATTTTTTCCAAGTTTTAAGTACTTGTGTTTTGCGAGTAATCCATAATTTAAAATGCCCTATTTTGGGGAATGCCCGCCTTAAGGCGAGAATTCCCGGCACGCTAACGCTTGCTCGGCCGCGCTCGATACACTTCACGCCGACCCTGCAGCGGCAGCCGGCAGTGAACTGTGAACTCGCAAGCGCCCCGCGAATCGAAAATGACTTAAAATTCAATTAAAAATGAAATAATTATAAAAAAATTATGAATCCCTCGGCTATTCAAAGACAATTATTTTCATATGTTTTTCAGTAACTAAAACCAAGTATACCTACTGCAAGTAATATGATATTTGAATTATTATTAGACGGATGTTTGGAATTTTATTTGATACTTACATTAAAGTATCACTAATGGAAAATATAACTGCCGGAAGCACTAGATAAAAGACTGTAAAATAACATATATTTTTTTCCAAATTTCGAGTACTTGTGGTTTCATAATATAATATAATTCATAATTTAAAATACCCTATTTTGGGGAATCCTCGCCTTAACTTTTATGCTTGTTGTGCCGTCCACTTTTCATAGTCCATTCACACGGGTGTCCTCGCCTGAAACCTAGACCCTGCACTTGCGGGGTTTGCCACTCGTAATGAGCTATGTAAGCCTTGCAGCACGATTAATGCTACTCAGATGCTAGCAAATTGGATTCCCGTTAGTTCCACCTGAGATCACTTAGTTTGAAAGAAAAGAAAGAAAGAAATAGATTTATTGACACACACACACACACACATATAAAAAATAATAATTTAAAGACAGGACAACAAGGTACGTAGACAAAGACAGGTGTGGAATAGAGAAAAAAAAATTTAGAAAAGTTGGTGTAAGGAGGTGTGTGTGGCCAAAGAACCCTGTCTCAGCGAGATGCTTCTTAGTCGCACACAGGTGGGCGGAGTGACGAAGAAGCGCTGTTCATTCTGACAGGGTCGATTATTTAGAACTAATCAGTGAGCCAGCGAGATACAAATGAATAAATAAATAAAAGATATTAAATATATATATTATATGAATAAGGCAGTATAGTTGTAGGTTGTTTGCCTAGTGTCACTTTGAATACGAAGTATATGTCATCCGGGTCCTTGTCAATGTCAATTGTCAGCAGCTGTCAGTGCAGTGAGAGTGAAGTGAGGCGCAAGCCGCGCAAGCAAAAAAAAACGCAAAACAAACAAAGCAATCTCGCAGAGCACAATGAAAAAGTTCGATCATAATAATTATAAGTAAAAATACCTATACATACATACATTCGTCAATCAGAGCGACCCAGTATGGGGCCCAAATGTTGGCGAGATACATAAAAGACCACCAAACATCAAACAAGTTTGGTACTAGCTTTTAGTGTTTCACATTGTTTGTGTCTTATGTTTTCACTGTGAGGTGCTTTCTTTATGGTTATTAGAATACGGGGCAAAATACTTTTAAATATTTTCCAAGGCGTATAATATGTCTGTCTGTCTGTACCTATTTATTATCTCTAAATGCCCTGATTATTAACTTATTACTTTATCAACAATTTGTTTTTAGACATCATTAGCTTAGGATACAATACAGCCTAAAATGCAAATCGAACTACGAATACCGTTCCTTTTGCTATTCTTTTTCGTAGATGTCACCGTTCTCGGAATATCGTTTTGGTTGGTGACAGGGCTTATTTTAAGCCTGGAGCCTAGCGGCAAACTTAGGTCGGACGAAGGTTCTGTCACAGTTAAGCCTGTCGCCGTGGAAACCTTGCCTTCAGAAAAACCAGTCTTTTGCTAATATTCGACCGTATATTTTTATTGGTGGAAAATATTTCTCCAGTTGACTGAACCTAGAGGTGAATTCCTTCGGATAGTTTTGTATTCATTATAAAGCTGATAGAATTTACACACAAGTCCTGCTATTATTGCTTTATTAATAATCGACTTAACTCTTTACATCATCAAATAACTCGAAAAAACGTGCAATGAATTGTAATCAAACACTAATGCGTCCATATCGAAGAGCACACATGCCACAGCTAATACGAGAGATAAATAATTCATCGCATTAAACATTCACATTGTGTCTGACTTCAGTAGACGTTTGTGAATAGTGGAGGCTATGACACAATAATTAATTAGGTGCCTTATCAAGCCTGGCTTCGTTCGTTAGAATGCCATAATTATTTTCTTTGTACCATGCCGTGAAAGTCGGTTTTGACTACCTCATAAGCTCAATTATAATTAACCATCATTCTACTAACACACGAATAATTATTTCAAGTTTCAATGTAGGACAACATTAATTAAGTTAAACCGCTGAAAAGATGAAACAATACGAGTAAAAATGTTTCTTTAAATTACATAGTAAAAAAAAAAGTATTATTTTTCTACATCCATAAACCACCTTATAATGGTAAAATTATTGTATAATGGCTTCACAATGACCGGAATGTTTTAAATTAGAAACTAAGCTTTATCTTACTTTTAAAGCGAATGATTTAAATCTTAAAAATTAACAGACTAATAAGTAGATTCAAGAACAATTTTTTATATCGAAACCGAAACATAGACAGGTTTCTTTGGATAGCACGTTATTTTGGACATAGCAGAATCCGCCGGCCTATCTAATCTGGTTGTTCCCAATACTGAAATAGGTTTGGCTTTGATACTAGGTAGGTATATCTAATAACGAAATACGTCATGATGACTCATGATTTATGTATTAAATGTAAGCTTTACGAACATATTATAGTTATTCAAGAAACATTATGAGAATTACGACTGAATCTATGCCACAGCTCTATGCATACAAGAGTCAGGCATATATAGAAATAGAGACGTTATAGCAAGCGGTCGCCATACAAATGGCGATAACGTTTTTCATCCTCTAACTTGTTGAAATGCATAAGAACTATTATAGAGCCGTAAGTTTTGATTTTTTAAAATATTCAATGTAGATTTGAAAATATTGACACTTTTTTGTTTTGTATGAAATCACTTAAGTGCAAATATTTCAAAATCTATGATAAATAAGTATTTAAAAAACAAAACGTACTTACCGCCCTAGTTTTTATGCATTTCAACCAGATACCGAAAATTCTTTGGGTTGAAAACGACCACTTGCTACACAGTCCTCTTTAGCAGTCGTACAGTGCTTCAAAGGGCAGTGTGGTGGAGAATCCATTAGAAGCAATATAAAATTACCGAAATATCTGTCAGCTGTAAGTAAGAAAAGCTTTTTAGTTAAAATTCACAAGTTTTAGTCAGTTATGTTTATGGCACTGCATAATATACTTTCATTATAATATATTTTTTATCGATTCAAAACTTTACTCGTTCGTTCGGTACGGAACAAATTAGAGATTACAGTACAGTACATGTATTGTACCTATGTACTTATTGTGTTGATCATTCGAATGAAGGGTTTACGCCGTTCTGACATCAATTGACGTTTACAAATGGCGCTCATTCCGCCTTAATGGCCACTTCCGGCTCATCATTGGATGTAATGTTGCGAAGTACCGACATACAGATGAAATGCTCTTTTATAACAGGGCCAGCTTACATACCCAAAGTGGCCAGCAGGGCTGGCAAGAAAAAAAAATAGTTAAAAATTGTAGCTACAAAAAAAGTATGACCTACTCGGACACAAAACGATCAACTTCATACCGAAAACCGAAGTTCCAAATTTTTTTTAATTTAAATTTTATTAATTAGAAAACCTCCATTGACCTTTTCATATACCTAACCTATACTTACGTTAAAATATTTTCATACCAAACATTCTTTTTAAATCACTCGTCATTTTTCCGCATTTCACCCGTCCTAGAGATACCTACCTAGAAGAATAAAATCTACTTAACCTTCATTTTGAAAAAATCCTTACCTAACCTATTAACGATTGAAAGAAGGCATTTTTTTATGTCCTAGAATGTAATGAGACTGTATGCGAACTACGAAAATAGAAAAAAAGATTTGATTTTTATTTTCGCGACACCTAAAATTAAATAAAGAAATTTTTAAATAAAAAATAATAAAAAATTAATTAATTAAATAATTTTTTATTATCTCTCCTAAAGGTGTGCGTTATATTCGATAACGCATATAGCATAACGTTATAAAAATATAACTATCGCACCTAATATAAAAATATAACTTATTCTGCTATTGCTATATTAAATTATATCAAGCAGGGCGCCCGCCGCACGCCATCTAGTGTATTCGAAATGAACAAATGAAATGACAGAACTGAACGAATGAACTGTGTTCTCCTTCTCTATCCAGCCGTTATTCCAGCCGCACGCGATGCAAGTATTGCTCTCTCTTTTCTTGGTAATCAAATTTATCAAAATTCAACTCTATCAAATAGAAATAGAGTTGAATTTTGAAAGTTGGAAAACCGTTAAAAAACCGTTAAATAACGCGTTATATTTGAAACAGTTGAGACAGACTCTAATGTCTTATCAATAAGGACTAATATCATAAATCACGTACGACATGCGATTTGAACGAACATGTTATTTTTCTGCTATAACATTTATTACTGTTATTAGAATATTTAACTAATGCTGTCCTGTGGAATTCTTGATCGCGAACTGACCCTCGCTCGGGGCTTAAAAAGTACTTAATAATTCTGTTTTTAATAGCGTAATATGAATTTATTCGTGTTGTTATTTGTAAAATAGTGGACAAAAGAATAAAGAATTGGTTTATTAATAGTAAGTAATTGATCATTAAGTAGTGTAAAAAACATTAATAACAACTTTTAGTTTAACATAGGTTATAATAGGTTATTTATTATATTAGGTACTTAATACTAATATATTATAGCATTAAAAATAACCTAATATTTTAATGTAGCATAACGATATGCTATAATATACGAATATAACATAATAGCACACCTTTAATCTCTCCTAACTATAACAAAACTTAGGGCAAATAATATGCCTAATTCAGAAGCGCAATAGTCTACGTAAATAATGTTCAGTAAATAATTTTCTGAATTGTTATCAGGGTCACAAGATCCATTATTTGTTCTCCTTTATTTACGTAATGTGATTCCTCGCCATTTTCGGAAGACACAGCGCCACAAATATTAGCTAATAAGACCATTGTTTACTATTACTTAACTCGTGTATAGTATTATATTGTGATATAAAGTTTATTTATTGGTGGAGTACATATTTTTTTTACTGTCTAAGACTTTAGTATGGATGGAGAGGCAATAAGCAATTTACTGTTTAAAAATCAGCTGTCAATGTTTCTATTAATAAATTGATTGTACTTAGACTTGACCTAAACTCCAAAGACACATTAATCGTAAGGTTCAAAAAGGAAAAAAGAGATGGACAGTGAATGTTTGTCGTTGAATTGAAATTGAGTTTTCGTTTTAGCAACCCGGACATCCTCGTGTATCTGTCGTGGCATTATGTAGATTGACTCACTTGCTCGAGAATTTCATGAAATGGTCGCATTTCATGATATGTTTCACTGTCTATTGGCCACACTCATCATGATGTGGCTTGGGCAGATCAATGGTAAGAAATCGTTTCTCGATATGGGCAACTGAACGCGCGGCTACTTCATGAAATGGTCAAGATTATTTGTACACTGTTTCTGTTCTGTGGTACACATCGTAAATTTTATTACCGGTAGAGGCGCTGCAAACGCTTAGTTTATGTGTGCCATATTATCAATAGTTTTTTTTTCTTTCTGTTTAAACAATAAGTATTTCTGTGGTGTGAATAGGCCAGAGTACAAATTCATAAATAAAAACTTTGATGTCATGGAAATTATAAAACCTTACATAAACGATAATGGTTGGTCATTAAGGTCCTTTAATAAAATAGTCGTAAGTATTTCATAATATGGTCAAACGCTGTTGAAAATATCATCAAACGTTGTCTATTCATGATATTGTAAATTTAAACTAGTCATTACATAAAATACGACCATTTCATGAAATTCACGATCATTTCATGAAGTGAGCAAATCTACCTACGATAAGGCCACTACATATACGGATTACTGTGATGGATCCATATCTATGTAAGAGTGGAGCTTTACAAATCTGCAAACATAAAGCTATCGTTTTTGCATAACGAATTACGACAAATCTATTGACCCATTGAATGACCCAGCCGAATGGTGTCAGAGAAAAATGAAAAATCTATTGTGTCTCGTTTTCCCGGGATTGAAGGATTAAATATGGTGAAGAATTAACTTACGAAATTAAAATTAAAACTGAAATAAAATAACAATAAATTGCATATTTACAAACTTGAACTTACAGAATCTGCGTTTTGTCACCTGTTAGCTAACTAAGAATAGTAAATTGTCACTCTCGTCACAAGGCCCACGCGTCACTTTGGCACGGCTCTTCAAAGTGCTAACGCTCTAATTGCTAATTTTAGTAGGTACTATTAAAACGTGACAGGCTTCGCAGACATTATTTAACACTAAAAGACTGAGTTGGCAAGGTCTAGCTTACCATGTACTTAAATAAAACTGAAATTTTAAATAGTTACTTACCTATCTATCTTTTGATTTCATCCAAAACAAATCTAATTAAAAAAAAAAAAAATAAAAAAAAAAAAATAAAAAAAAAAAAATTAATTAAAAAATTTTTGAACTAAGAATAGTTCAATTCTTTTTAGTTTAACTGCCATAATATAACTACCTACCTACATAAACTTTTGGCCCAGTCAGTAGCTTAACCTTCATAATAAGGTACCAAATAAAAAATGAAGTTTATTTTAGACACATATATTTTTGGATCTCGATAGCTCTTAAATAAAAATTTGGATCGTGTTCAACTGTTTTCTAGTACGTAGTAGGACTTTGATCTGTATCGTGATCGTGACACGCGTGTTTCTTACTGACACGCTAAAATATGACACTTGTAGTCAGACCACAATATGATTTTTTAACACACTTTACACCACTATATCTTTATCAAAAGGTAACCACTAACCAGACCAAAACGTCATAACTTTTGTAAAGTTGACTTAAACATTTATAATGAGTTACAGCTGTTTTCAGGACTGTTTAATTTAAAACTGACGGTATAATCTTATTTCACGTGGATTGAAATTCATTTCCGATTTTTGTTATATTAGCAGCGTAAATATCTTGAAAATTATTTACTGAAATAACAAGCTAACTCTTCATACCAAAAATTAATGTATTATTGTGTTAGAGGACAGAAATGAAACAATATAAATAAATAGTATAATCAAGGCATTTTCCCATAGCGGTTTTAAGTTTGGTAAAATAATTTTTCATCACACATTTTTCCTTTATCTCGCATCAAGTCATCACATATTTCTTTTGCTTCTTATACTCTCATCACGGGTTGTGATGCCACACATCATCAGTCATCCATCACACATCCCCGCCGATTTCAGAGACACGGTTATTTTTACATCATGACTGATTGTAAACGATAGATAAAGGCTTGCCGAAATCACTCTATCATATCATTTCATCATTTCAAACAAATTTCCATTCAACCATCGAACTTCAAACAGATATTATATTTAGAAGATGCGAAGATATAAATATATTCAAACAACGTGGGATAGCGAAGCGACCTACATTAAAATTTTACACCATGTGTTTTACCACAACACAACCATCACACGAGGCAATAACAACTTTATGGGATCCTAACTAGTTTACTCAGCTCTGGGTTAACGATATTTTAATTATGCGTTCTGATTCTGAAGGAGATTTTATTTATTCACAACGCGGTAGCTCTTACCCTTCATCACACCTGATGTTAAATAGTGATAAGGCTGAAGGTGGAAGCGTGCTACTCCCGGAATCCTTAATCACTGAGGAACTGGGTATCTTATCTGTAGCTGCCGGAGCACAATAATGTTAAAAACATTATATGTTATGGCGTCAGACTTAGATAAGATGGTGGTAGCTAGCCAGGCGGACTTAGAAGCTTAGAACCTTAGAACAAGCCCTACCACCAACCAAACCAAACCAAGATTGTTTGTGAAACATGATTGTTTAATGAAGCTTCATAAAATTACGCACTATAAAATACATTATTATATTTTTTTCTAATCTGTCTAGTCTAGTCTAGTACCTATAGTGAGCAAACACGAAAGGTTTTATTATTGTTGATTATTATTCAGATTTCAGAAGAGTTAGAGATCTAATAGGCAGGTAGGTAGGTTTACATTACAAACACGCTAACAAACATTGTTTTTCATAATGAACCAATATAGGTAGTAATAAATGGCTTATCGCTTAGGTACATAATTTGTAGGTAGGTAAGTATATAAACTTCATTGTCATTTTTTGTTCGTAAAGATCAATATCTTTACGAACCACAAGACAAGTAGGTAATTTATTAAATATTTTGACTAATAGAGGTGGTAAAAAAGGACTACTTTTTATTTATTAAAAACTAGCGGCCGCCCGCGGTTTCACCCGCGTGGTTCTCGTTACCGTGGGAATACCTATCGGGATAAGAAGTAGCCTAAATTACTCCTTATTACATCAGCTACCTGCCAGTGAAAGTCCTGTCAAAATCGGTCCATCCTTTTCAGAGATTAGCCGGAACAAACAGACAGACAGACAGAAAGACAGACAGACAGACAAAAATTGTAAAAAAAAATATTTTGGTATATGTACCGTATATATAATTATATGCATGTAATAAAAAGCGGATATTTTAATATTACAAACAGACACTCCAATTTTATTTATTTGTAAGTATAGATATTGTTTGTTTCAGTTCCTTAAATAGGCTGTTTTACAGCTTTTAATATCAAACAATCTTAACCTTGTCCAATATCAATCTATTGTTATAGCAAAATTAACACAAATGGGATACCATAAGCATTAGGAACCTACTACTTGCTTTCTTTATCAATCAACTAGCGGCCGCCCGCGGTTTCACCCGCGTGGTTCCCGTTCCCGTGGGAATATCGGGATAAAAAGTACATATAAACCTTCCTCTTGAATCACTCTATCTATTAAAAAAAAACGCATCAAAATCCGTTGCGTAGTTTCAAAGATTTAAGCATACAAAGGGACATAGGGAAAGAGAAAGCGACTTTGTTTTATACTATGTAGTGATGACAAATTTCTCATGGCTGAAGCATGCATAAGTACAATGTCAAGGTGTTATGTTTCTGGTTCATTCGCGATGTAGGTAGCTCATCGTGTTACTTAACCATTGTTATAAACAACAAGATCCACGATTCTTCATTACGTCTGTATAGACACTACTTACGTTATCATGTACGTGTCAAGAACGTTTTTTGTAGAGCAACTGTTTATCTTGATGTGGTGTGGACTGTACGACGATGAGTTATCAGAAAGGAACGTAGTAAACTCTTCAATCACAAAACCTTTGTCTTTTGATATAACAGTCCATTCTTTAAGTCAATTACCGCATAAGGATCAATTATTATAAACTCCATAAAGTGCTAGTTTATTTTTAGATTTAGTTCGACATTCAAATGTCGTTGACGTCATTGTCTTAAAAATTTTAAGAATGGTTCGTCAATAGGGTATTTTACTGTTGTTGAAATGTAGATATTTAATGATGACGTTAAAAAATATTGCAATTAAGAATACCAAATGTGAAAAAATAATTTGAATCTGTTTTATAATAAACGAATTATAGTCTGTTTGATTTTGACTATAGCTGTCTCTTTCTAAAACGAAATCTTCTATGGCGTGACTATGACGCTACTAACCCACTGACGTCACTAAGATAGCGTCCTGTCCTTGTCTAATTATAAAGTTTGAAGTCCTATATCTTTGAAAATATTCAAGATAATTCAAAATGAAAACTTGTTTTGTGTATTATTTATTGTTTATTTTTTGTGTATTAGCTATAGCTAATATTTCGAAAAACATTTTAAAGAAATAAAAAAAAAATCAGTAAAATACCGTATTTACAGCTCTTCTATTGAATTAACGTGGTTTATTTGAGTCTCAAAATAGCTATGGCTATTGAATAATATTAATCTATATTGAATAATACAGAGATATTACTTATACGTAAAGAATTCAGTTACCTACTTATTCGTAAGTAGCATCTTAAAATTTCAAAATTACTATTTCCATACCTACGTTTTCAATTGACATTATAACGATAATAGAAACATCACTCGTCTTTCATCACAAATCATTTCAGTACCTAGCTGAAAAAAACAAAGTCGAGTAACGTGACCGCAAGGTGGCCTCTTTGGCCGTAACTGCTAGAAATGATACTTTGAAATTTATCTCCAACCAATACAAAGCTAATGAAACTCTAAAATATTTTGCGATCAAGATCGCGAGCCGTCAATCACCTTCGTATCGTACACAGTCAATCTGGATCGCGATCATTGATTTTGATCGCGGATCGCGATCCAGATTGACTGTCTAATGGCTGCCTAAGTATGTCACTTTTCAGCTGCCAAACTATTCCCATTCCAAAAGTCACGTCGATCCGTTGCATCAATTTTGACGTGAAAGACGGATAAACAAACAAACCCTCTTTCACATTTATAATATTAGTATGGATACACATAATCTCTTTTTCATTTTATAGTAAAAATATTATTGGCCTGATATTATGCATTACTAAGTAAGAACATAAATACCTCCCACGCATACTTGAGAAAAAGTTTCTTGATAGGTAGACGGACAGATCTATGAATGAGGGCTCAACTATGTTCATGCAGCATTTGATAACAACATACCATGTTCATACCCTAGCCTGCATATTCGATATTCTTTAGACCCTTTTAGTAGAGAATAGGATTTCAAGAAGAGCGTTATGAAATCTGGGCAACAAACACACATAAACTAAACTAACACAAAAGTCACTACACCGCGCGTACGAAGTCGCGGGCAACAGCTAGTAAAAAAATATACGTTTACGATATTTTATTAGCCTTACGGCTATAAATACCGCGACTGCAGACGCGGCTAGACACCGTCTCGTCGCGACGATTCCTCGTGTGCGCGCGCGCTGCAGAACGGGACCGGGGAGCAGTGACCACTGGGATACCACTCACGATCAGATAAAATGTTATCATGAAGGTGCTCATTTCGATATTAACTTCGAGGCAAGAAGTTGATGTTAATGGTAAAGTCGTTAAAGTATCCCTTCCCGTAGCCCGTGGTGTAAAGGTCATAGCACATTTAGACCGCACAGCTCCCACCCAACCAAAGTATGAACAGCCAAATATGGACTTAATATCGTTCACTGTAGACGCATTTTACAGTAACAATATAAAATATCGGACAGCGCGCGGTCCAAAAGGTTACCACCGTCAGACTGCTCGGTAGTTGACGCCTCGCTGCCGCCGCGCGGTCCGCGCGCTGACTGCTAGCGGTCGGTCGCCGCACCCGCCGCCGCCGAGGGAATAGCAGACGACGCGTTGACAGCTGGGAGTCTGCTAGCTGTCGCCGCGTGGATTGCTGGGTGCCTGCTAGCTGTCGCCTTCGTTTAGGGCGGTGTTGGGTAGGAGCGGTGTTGGAGCGGTGCGGTATAAGTGGGCTATGACCTTTAGTATGACAAACTCCAGGTACAAAATTATAGTAAATTAGTAACGTTTGAGTTAAATTTTGACGGGTAAGTAAATCGTTATGGTAAAGAGCTAAAAATCTAGAATACTTATAATTCGATATTATTATTGATAAACTTACTCTAGCTACAGGTACTTACAAGCACTACCATCATAGAATGCTCATTTCGATAAGTATTCATTTCTAAGCAAAAAGATGATGTTAAAGTCATTAAGGTATTTGCAGTCGTTCGTATGGTTATTGCAGTCTGTACCTAATGAAATCTGAGAAGCGACATATCTTTTCTTGTCCCACATTGGCATTTCCATGATCTATTTAACTACTATGCCATCATATCAGGTATACTTACGTAATATTTTCATTAGAGTATTTTTACGCCATTAAACTTAAGGTTTAATTAATCTGTTTTAAAGAACCGACACATATTAGGAAACTAAGTAGAATCAATTTCCCTATGAATTTCTATACTCTACTTGCTCTACTTAATGCTTTGATTTACTTTATTTTATGCCCCTCCGGCTCTCGCATATAACGTTGTTGTTGACCTAATTTCATTTATGTTGACAGGAATATTTTTATTACCTAACATCTCGTCATCTTGAGATGGAAACCTAAAGCCTTCGCCTTGAGATAAATCGAGTTCTTTCTTATATGAACTTGACTGCCAATAAATTTGAAATTATGATACTTATTTACAATTTTTTTTAACGTAAACTAAGCAATAAGCATGCGCTTATTGCGGTCAATTCTGAAAGGGATACGTATACGATATTATTACGTTTATATTATACTCGCATCATCACTTTCTGCAGTAGCTATCGTAAGACACCCTCTACACTGCATATCAGTAAAGAACCTCAATCTCGTACTATTTGGGGCCATAAATATGGTATGACAGCTTTGTATTGCTAAATACTGAACCTACTTACCTTTTAAGAAGTGGAATACGTGAGAAAGCAGGCCGTTAACGCCAAACATCTCGTATCTATGGCATGTGATGAAATCGTCTACCTATAAAAAGCTTCTAGCCAGCCTACTTTAATAGGCTTGTGTAGAATCCTTTTTAGCAGATATGCCTGTGTGAATGCCCTCTATTTTTACAAGCTTTTATTTAACTAGAAATGTGTATGTATGTATGTATGTCCGTTGGGGTCAAATCTTACAAGCTAAATTTGAACCATGTTCCGAATGTCCGATTGAGCTGCAATTTTGCAGACAGGTTTGGTTTGGATGGAAATACTTATGTATACTTATATACTTAAATATTGTAAGCAAAAAAAGTAGACATACTTTTTTTACAAAAAGTAATCCTACTTATATTGTTAACGAAAGTTTAAATGGATGTTTGTTAGTAATCAATCTAGGTGAAAATTAAATTTGGCAAAAAAATAGATTATAGTCAAGAAGATACACACATAGATAAGACTACTACTTATACATGAGACATGAGACGTAACTAGTACTGAAATAAAGACTACCCCTATATCCCCAGCAACCAAGTAAACAAAATTTAGTAGCAATAATAATGCCTCAACAGTTTATTTATATGCAAACTCCGTGTGCACTCGGATTACTCGGAAAGAGGTGTTATACCTTTAAAATGGTAATCGAAACCTCCATTCGGATTGTCTTCGATTACGTGCGGAACGGACTTCCGACAGTAACGAATAACCTAGCCTTGGTTCTCCCTCCTGACGGTGGGCTTGGAAACCATGCTTTTATGAATTTGCGTCGGTTCTAATCGTGACAAACTTATACAAGCATTTGTTTATACTGAGCTGTTCTTAACTTTAATGTTGTTAATGTTTTATCACCAGCCAGTTACATTCAACTGCTGAACATAAATTCTTTAGCACCCAAAAAGGTAAAAAAAATTTGAACCTCTTGTAATAGGTCCCAGATTTTATGGACAAAATGCCAGTACAGTGCCACAACTTTTCTGTTCCGGTGGCCAAAATGTGAAACTAACGTGTTTTTTTATAATATCAGTCTGCTGACAAGTTGATGTCCAACCATAGCGCTGCTGGCGGCTGAAGGTCTTAGAAGTCAGGGCCGGTTAAATTGATACAAAAAAAAAGAAAAACGTACATAGCGCCGCTGTCACCGGAACAGAAAAGGTTGTGGCACTGTAAGTTCAAAATTCATTGTTTTTGTAATACTTACAGCCTTTTTTCTCTAAAACTTTTTAGGAAACTCGAAAAACTAAGTGGTTTATCAATCGCGTTATTTGTCTTCAGCGAACCACTATGAAGCAAACATTATTTGTTAACATATTAAATATACCGAGAGTAGGTATATAATCCATCCATCATATCCATTATGGTATTGGAAAAGTGACGCTATTATCAACATTTTCCAATTTTCGTAAGCCGACCTTTTCCAAGCACTTTATATATGATTATATTATATATTTACATTCATCTAGGTAGTTGTATTTTATGTAAAACTATTTAATTCCAGTAGCCAAGTGTTATGTAACTGTATAATACCTAGTGATTTTATCTAGACATAGAGTCTCATTACAGCCAGCTACATACAACACGTTATATCCGTGTTTTGTTCGCTCAAGATGCACACTAAGATGTTTAGATAAACTGTAAACTCTCTGCGAAGCTACAAACAATGAGACGCCGAGACGAGAGTTAAATCATTCAGTACTAAATGCCTATTATTCTCGCTGACTCTTTGGCGTCAATTAGTTATTTGTTACTAGGTATTGCTTTATTATTTATTACTTAGTTAGTTAGACACAAAGTACGTGTTTAAGTGTTCTATATAATGTTTGAATGTCCCACTGAAATTATTGAACTAGGTATTGTTTTTTATAACTAACTAGTTAATTTAAAAATGGTTGCTCAGACGGGATGGAATGGCAGCTATGTCCGCCTTTTCTCCCGATGGTGGCGCTAGTGTAGTTGGGGGTCAACTCATTTTGACAGCTCCATAGAGCGAGTATGGTATTTGTAGTTTTGACTATTTTGTTTTGTGAAAAATGGCAGAAAAATACGGTTCTTGGACTGTAAATGAATTAAAAAGGAATTAGCAAGAAGAAATGCAAGAATAGCTGGGAAAAAGGAAGACCTCATCGAAAGGTAAACTTGAATAATCATCCTCTGAATGTCAGTTTTCTCATTGCATGGCTCTGGTGCGATTGGCATTGATGAACTAGTCACAGATGGAAAATGTAAGGAATCCTTTCTGAGTGTTCGTTTCGTGATGCGTAAATAAAACAAAAATTTAGTTCAAAACAAAATTGAGGTTATGTTAGAGCTAAATAAAATAAGTTTTTAGTAAAAATCTCATTTTAATGACAAGCTTTTTTGCTGACTGTACTTTAATATTGTATTGTCATCTAAACCAAACCTGTATACAAAATTTCAGCTCCATCGGACACTGGGAAGTGGGTCAAATTAGGCTTGCAAGATTTGTCCCTCACTAACCAACATACTAACTAACTAACTAACTAACATGGCAAGTTAATAAAAAGCTTGTAAAAAAGCTTGTAAAAATCAGTCTGTGTATTCCTGTTTGTTTATTAAATACTATCTATGTAACAAATACACACTACTTACGATTTTCTACAGTAAAATCTAGTGGCATTGTGTAATCCGTTTGAACAAAATGTTTATTGCAAATTCGTGCATGTATTGTTGGCTCATATTTATCTCTTCTTATAGCTACGATCCACTTTTTCTCAAATGTTTATCTTTGGGAAACCTGTGTCCCGATGTTCTCGATGAGCACAAGGGCACAACACAACACTGAGGCATATTAATTTCACATAAGAAGTATTCTTATCAATATTTTCATAGAAATAAACAGAGTTTGACAGATAGAATGACCTCCAAACTCACTAGCGCCATCTGCTTTAAGCTTTCGAGATTACCCCCCATTGCCTTTCCCTTTTGTAAAATTCTTCCAATAAATGTCCAATAAAATAAATCAAATAGTTTTAAACATACTAGGCTGCATTCGACCAAACTGTTATTCCAAGAATACCTAACGCTTACTTTCGGATAGTAATGTCAAAACCCCATACTACATAGTTTGACATTAGTAAATCGGAAAAGGAAACCTCTTATTTAGGTAGGTCCTTATAATTAAAAAATCCTTTTTTAATTCAACAAAATTGGCATTGGTTCGTCATTTCTTTTTCATTTTGTTAATAAGGCAGGAAAAGGGCTTCTTTGGTATTGGCTACAAATATTATTATGTGGTATTGGACTGAAACATTAAAAAGAGCTCAACAACAATCTAGCTACTATTCAGCTAACTCTGCGCGCGACTGGGGCGTTTTTGGCGTTAGTTACATTAAATTAATTATCAATTTGTCTTTTGTGTTAGTTATGTCTTTCGGCATCTTATTGTATATTTTTGGAGCAATATCATAAATATTGTTGCTAAAGAGAGCAGACTTATTACGACTCTTAGATGAAAATTGATTAACTAATGTAAAATTCGATTTAACCAATATACCTAGACACTTGAATACATATAAATACGGTACTGTCAAAATTTCAAAGAATACTTTATATTACTACGACACGAAGTAAGGAGTCGCATATGCCAAGCCAGTACTGCAAGTCAGAATAGTAATTAATTCAATATTTTTAATAGATAGGTACTTACCTAAGTATATTTTTTTCACACACGTCACAATTTTATCAAATCCATCATCTTATGTCTTAGCTTTTGATTAGTTTATGACAATATTCATATACGATATTTTCCAGAGTGTTTTTGTAAAGTAAAAGTAACATTATAAAGTGGTTGATTTGAATGTTTGTTAGGTTTGACTAGGACATTATCTCTGAAACTAATGAACCGTTTCTGAACCAATTCGACCAACAATAGCCACACTATCCCTTAGTAACAGTAGCAGCTTTTTTCACGAAATTCCCACACGCATAGGAATTCCATACGGGCGCCATAATAGCAACCATGCTTTTTTAAAGAAAGAAAGCATTACATATTGAACCATTGTTAAAAGATATTAACGTCAGTTATTACCACAGAATTTGTTTATGAATGTTCCCGAAATCTTCACACACGTCCATCATCTGAACAGGGTTTGCTAGCAATAAACAAAGCCAAACAAAACGCCGACACCCGACAGTAACATTTCATTAGGAGAAACAAAACGCAGCCCGAGCCAAGTGCGTCATACATCGGTTTCTTTCATTTTTTGCAGGACTTTGGCCTGAAAACGGTGTAGTAACTATGTGTAGGTATTATATGTTGAGTTAGATAGCCTGCATATACATTATACCTAGCTAGCTTGCTTCGCAATGTCACCCAGGGTCTAGGGTTGTGTTTGCTTTAAAAATGCGACGTGCGTGTAACACTGTTAAATTTTCATTGACTTTTTCACTAAAAACGAATGATTAAAAGTCGAAAACACTTGAAAATGATTACATACTTATCATAAAAGCTTGAATGTAGGTACTTACTTAAATGAAATATTTTTCGCGTGTTTTCCAAACAATTTCCACCAAATTTGTTTTAAAATTAAAATTCTTGTTATATTATTTATTTACTATCCGCTATCGAAATAAGCCTAAAATAACCTAATTAAGCCAAAAATGTAATTAACTAAACGTTTTAGTCTCCACTATAAGTATCTACATCTACATTCAATAACAAAACAAGCATAATATATAACTGAAGACAGAATAATGTGCGTCATTGGCAGCCCTAATAATCACGCGCAGGATACCCTCGTTCCTGCGACCATTTCGTCAATTAGGGGGGGCCGACCGGTTATTTTGAGTCCCCACTCGACTAATGACAGCAATTGCTCCCCGCGGCTACCAGAATAAACCGCTAGAAATAAACCAAGCCGTGTGACATAAGGATAACTATAGAAACTGCGTTTTATCGTCCGTGTTAACTTGTTTTAGGGTTTCCATACATACCATTTTAAAATAACATAGGAGTTACTGAAAAATAGAAAATAAAGTATTTAGAAAAGATTTTTTCTAAATACTTTATTTTCCATTTTTCAGTAATAAAAATTGCATTGTCAATGCAAAAAACTAAAAATTAAACTAACATAGGAGTTATTTGGATGAAAAAAGACCCCTGATTCACGAACCGTCGGAAACGCTCCCGAGTCCCGACACAGCGGAATGTATGGTAGGCATAGGCACTGTCTCTGCCACTCACTATAGAAATAGACAAAGACAAAGCACAGAATTCGAATTCGATTCCGTTTCCGACGGCTCGTGAATCAGGGGGCATGTTTGACATGTTTCTTCCCAATGTCTAATCTTTCTCTGTTGGTTTCTAGCATGGAGCTAGACTACATACTGAGGTAACTGGAGAGTGTAGTACTAACACTTTTTTGTGACCTCAAATTACACAGTGGCTGTCTTCCGTCTCACCTACACTTAGAAAAAATACGTATGGTCATATGAGACAACTGACAGCAACTACATACTAAATGTCAAATTTGCTGGGCTCACTTTTTTATTCAGGGTGAAAACTCCAGTTACCTCAGTATTAAGTCTAGCTCCATGGTCTCTAGGATCTCGTCAATTCCCATGTAAGCGCGCCATTACACAGGTAAATATTGATGGTAGAACGTGCGTAGTTTTGAATACCAACACCAATTTAAGTGGCACTTTATTAAATTACTTGCGACTTATACTAATATAGTATTGACGTCGAAAACAATCGAATTTCAATAATTGATGAGTTTCAAATAATCGTGCACGTTCACTCTTAATGAAAATTAAGTTATATCGTTACGTGACAATAATAATGAATCTTCAACATTCCACGCAAGGCAACTCTGAATCTTATATGAGAATCAGACTGATCGCTCACGCGCTTCTTAAAAGAGTTACCTATACCGAAGAAAAATGTTATTTAAAAATAGTTGTCTGAGAAACGGCAATGTGTCATTTCAGTGTTTAAAAAAACACAGTTATTTTCCCGTTGCGTCACGTCTGGAGATCTCTCTGGATTCCATTACTACTGGAACTGATATGATATACTATAAAAATACTGATCTAGAAACGTCAAAATCATGCATGGTGAGAATGATTGTCATGCTTTGTATCATGATGAATGCGCTTTTCCATAATACGACCAATTATTTTCAAACCACTGTTGGCAACACAATAAGTATTTCGTCACAATACACATTATGCCTACATACCTACAAAAGAACAGTTCTTACGCCAGCCATAAGCGATGTATTTTAACTTGTATGTATGTATTGCTTAGTAGGTAATGTGGTAATGTAAATGTAGTCAAACTTTGGAAGGTTTTGTTTCAATTGTAACATTGCATAGGATCCAATGATTGGATGGTTCAAGCCACTGCTCGAGCATCAAGCGCCTCAGTCGAGTCCCGACTTGAGCGTTAGCAATCTGCTCGAGCACCGACTCAAGCGTTTAAGCGCCGACTCGAGCGTTTTTACAACACTAATCCAATCACCTCTCATTCTCCTGTGTACGAGATAAAAACAGATCTTCAATACATTAAAATATATTGGATTACATGTAGGATGGTATGCGCAAGAAAGGTGACTGCAAAATTGACGGCTAGTAGAGACTCCAGTCCCAAATATGGGAAAAGGGCCAGACTCTTGCCCTGCTCTTGCACATGTAAAAACCTCTTGCGGCAAGAGTCTGATGGTATTTTACATGTGCAGGAGCAAATATCATAATAAAGAGAGCACATAAGCCTGTCCAATAAAATTAGCCTGTAACTAAAATCATTCTCTAACAAGCATTAGCGGTTCATCGTATCGGAAGTACCGTCATGGTGGCCATTGGCGTGGAACAGACCGCTACACTACCTTCCTTTATTCAGATCAGCATGGCATTCAGAATTTTATTAGCCATAAAACACGACCGTTTTCCCAGGCTTATTGGAAACTAAAATATACTACAGAAACGTACCTATTTCCTATACAAGTTACTGCAATGAATAAAAACATAGTGTGTATTGCATTATTTACAAGTTATAGGTACATTATACACTGTCAATGATTGATAACCGTTATCATGGATCGTATTGTATAGTTTTGTATGAAAACCAGAGCAGGCGCCTCTTTCGGTCGTATAAGGAACTCAAATTCAATACACATTTGACAGCAGCATTACTATAACGATACATAGTTTTTCAGGCCTGGGTAGGGTAACTATATACTTATCTTGTGCCTCTTTTTTCTAGTCAGCGAAAAGTTGGAAAACATTTTTGGTTTTTCTTCCTTTTCAGGGTTCTTAGGATTGTAGACTTATAAATCTTATAATCGAAAGACAATATCTAAATAATTTCGTACGAACGTGTGGTTTCAAAAAATCTGATGCGGTTCCCTGGACAATAGATGCGATCTAACAACCAAACGCCCAATGACGTTCATTGACAATTAATTGAAATACTGAGCCTGTCTGCTATAGGTACTTATTTAAAACATAAAAGTATAGGTGCTTTGTATACGAAAAAACACTTGAAACCGGCAAATTATAATTTGCTTAGCTGTTTGAAAGTTATAAGTTTGTACTATATGTTTTTTATTATTAATATTTAGTTATGTTATTTTATTGATGATTTCGAAAAAATCGGCAAGAAGCTCATCATTGCTTTTAGCTTTCTTATGCATGCATAATTATTTTTAAGTATTTTACAGATTTTCTTTACGCACACCACTTGTAAAAGTTGTATGAAAACTCACTTCTGGTTAGGTACTTTGGTTTATTTCTTAATTAATTTAAGTATTTTATAAGTACATCAAAACAGATAATGGAACAAAACAAGTTTTATATCCAAACATCCTTTTTCTTATCGAGCAATAAATTAAAGTTTAAGTTTTTGCTAACCGCAGGCACCCCAATTATGCATTTAACATGTTTCTTTGGTTCAAAACTAAAGATTACAGATAATATTACAAGTTTCAGTTTGGATTGCCAAGATCTAACATCATAAATTAACATGCCGCGTAGTAATCTTGTAAGATAAATCATTTGTTTTTTTAATAATTCCAAGTTCTAAGTATTTAGAAGACTTTGTTATTTGCCAGAAATATTTTGTATTCGATTAATATAATTAGTAACGTAATAATGTTATATGTGTTATAGTCTAGCTAGGGAGACTTAGGGATTACTTTTTCTGTTCATGATACTCATATTAAATAGCCGACCTTGTTCTTCTTGGCAACACACACTCTTGCGCAAAACTTGCTCACTGCAAGATATGTTAATTTATATTATGGTTCCAAAATACAACGGATAAGATACTTTGTGGGTAAGTAAGTAAAACAACTTACATCCGAGGCAGCAAGTAATTGTGCCCATTCTAACCGAATTTAGAGAACAATGGAGCGCAGGAAGCTTTCGTAATAATATGTCACTTCCGTGCCTTCGCGTCAATACGGAGTTGACAAATGAATTCTAAATATCCACCCATTGTCTTATACACTCGCCTGCGTAAACGCACGCCTCTATCTTGAGAAAGACAGACAGATATTTATTTTATTGAAATATGTAAATTTTTATTGAAATATGTAAATTCCAGCAATCATTATATTTTATTCAAATTTTCTTTACAATAAGAACATGAAATAATACTGTCGATATAGCGTTAAGTATCCAACAAATTGTAAAAATGTTAAGAAAGTAACGATTTCCTTAAAGCACTCATTAGCATTGTTATTAGAACCGCTTTGTTAGCCATATAAAATTGGAATCTTAAACTGTATTATATGAGTAGGTAAGTACATATAAGTTATCTATGACATAACTAAATATTGAACTTGAACAGAAATCAAAACATAATTCAGGCACGTTCCTCGTAGACTTATCTGACTGCGTTTTAACCTCGGCCAGCTACTTACAACCAATTGGCTTACCGACGGCAGAGTCAGAGTGTCATTCGGAGTGAAAAAAGAAAAATGTTCAGTTTTACTTAATTACTATACATCCGCAACAACGGACCACTTAATAGTCGCTTAATTAAGTAGGTACCTACTGACGGTAATAAATATTGCTGTTTTTATCAGATGGCAAAAGTAATTTTGTTTGCAAAAACTCCCAAGTAGTTTTAGAGTTAGAACTAAAATAATCCTTTTGTTGGTTTACAATTTTATTACACTTTAGCACAAAGCCAATTTCATAAAATTAAAACTTTGTGTTTAATCAAATTATGGAAAATGGAAATTATTGAATATCATAACTTTCTGGCCGTAAGAGAAACATTTATGTAGAGTTTCTGTCTGTAGGTACTATTAGTAAGTCTCTCTCTTTCTCGGGCCTTTTCCCATTTCTATTTGGGATCGGCTCTCCTAATCCTCCGCCACCAGAGTGCTTTACACTGTGTCCTCATTGGATCCTTATAGGATAGGATTGTGTTGTATTCACACTTCTCCATTATCTCAGACCCCGTTTAATATGGCTATCCCCATATTAAACGGCGTTTGCCGCAACTTCTTGACTCCGATTTCAGATCCAGCACTTTTCGTGCCATGTGAACATCTGGTCATTAAATAAAAAAATGGCTCTGAAAATAAATACCTACTTAACTCTAACCTAAGTTATAAGATACTAGCTGACCTGGCAAACGTTGTTTTGCCATATAAATTTTATTGGACACGAACTTCGTAATAACTGCCTGACACAATGTCACTTATTAAAAAAAAAGCAATCCTAAGCGGCAAAAATGTCAGTGATTACATACTCTTTGACCCTTCAGTCGCAGAATGTACCTTTCGCAAAATGTACCGCGTGCGCAAAACGTCCCTTTCTCATATTGCACCTTTCGCAAAACGTACCTTTCTCATAATGCACCATTCGCAAAATGCACCATTCGCAAAATGTACCTTTCGCAAAATGCACCATTCGCAAAATGTACCTTCCGCAAAATGCACCTTTCGCAAAAAGCACCTTTCGCAAAATGTACCTTTCGCAAAACGTACCTTTTTTAGTAAAGCTTCCAAGAGCATTTTCATGGAGAATGTTCAGATTTTTTAATTTATTTGTAATAGCAAATAATGCACTACTTAAGCATTAAAAAGTTTTTAGGGGATAAGTCTTTTGAGAAAAAAATAGAACAACTCATCTCATAAAATCTTTTTACCATTTAAAATATAGTAGTGCATTATTTTCTTTAACAAGTAAAGTCAAAGTCAAAGTCAATAAATTTTTATTCATATAGATTAAATAAAATTAATGCTTATGAATCGTCCAACATTTTTTTACCTACCACCTGTTATGGACATCTTTTAACTGACAAGAAAAACAGGCGAAAAAAACTCATCAGCTTTAACAGAAGCAACGCATTTACAAAATAATTATGTCGTTGCTAGACAAAATGGTACAATAATAAAATTTATACAAAAAGCTAATGCTGAAGGAAAGTTTTCACATACTTAAGTATAGGAATATTTTCCTTTTATACATTGTTAGTGTTACTTACTATAATTATTACAACCATGCGTTATGATCATTTAAATAATCTTCTACTTTGTAATAGCCTTTGCTTAAGAGCGTCTTTTTAACATGTTTTTTAAATTTATTCAAAGGCAGCTCGATTACTTCTTGTGGAACTTTATTAAAGAATGCTATGCCTTTTCCCAAAAAAGAGCCTCTACTTTTTTCAAGTCTAAATCTTGGAACGGCAAGCTTATTTTTATTTCTTGTGTTAAAATTATGAATATCACTATTCTTAGTGAATGAGTCAAGATGTTTCCTAACATATAATATATTCTCGTAGATGTATTGCCCTGCTAAGGTTAGTATATTAATTTCTTTAAACAAAACCTTTAATGAATCGCGGCGGCGGAGGCTGTAAATGGCGCGTACCGCTCTTTTTTGAAGTACAAAAATATTTCCAATATTGGCTGCTGAGCCCCACAACAACACGCCATAGGACATTACACTATGAAAGTAACTAAAGTAAACAAGTCTTGCCGTTTCAATATCAGTTAATAGCCTTATCTTTTTTACTGCAAAAGCAGCTGAACTGAGTCTACTCGACAAGGCCTCAATATGTGGATCCCATTGTAGTCGTGAATCTAAGGTAATACCAAGAAATTTCGTGCTGTCAACTAATTCGACTGCATCTGCATTCAAACTAATACTTAAATCAACCTTCCTTACATTTGGTAGTGAGAATTTGACACAATTTGTTTTTTTAGGGTTTAAAGACAAGTTATTAATGTTAAACCAATGTGCGACCTTTGAGAGAGCACTATTTACTTCGTGAGAGCAATTATTCCCTCGGTCAATTTTAAAAATTAGAGAAGTATCATCTGCAAATAGTACTGTCTCACATAAATTATGCACGTAGTAAGGTAGATCGTTAATGTAGATTAAAAATAGTAAAGGACCCAATATTGAGCCTTGGGGCACGCCCATTATAATGGGGGCTCCAGAGGACGCAGTATTATTAACAATCACTTTTTGATTTCTATTACTCAAATATGAACGCAAAAGGTTAACTGATTTTTTCGAGACACCATAATGTTCTAACTTCATTAAAAGAGTTTGGTGATCAACGCAATCGAAAGCTTTGGAAAGGTCACAGAATACACCAATTACGTATACTAGTTTTTTAAACAATATTCAGATTTCATAATCTCCTTGGGTTTCGTAATCTGCTTGTGTGTATTTTAGTTTTTTTTTTCAATAAAACAAATATATTATGTTCAGGTTGTTTAATTTACTTACTTGTTAAAGCAAATAATGCACTACTAAATTTTAAATGGTAAAAAGATTTTATGAGATGAGTAGTTTTATTTTTTCTCAAAAGACTTCTCCCCTAAAAACTTTTTAATGCTTAAGTAGTGCATTATTTGCTATTACAAATAAATTAAAAAATCTGAACATTCTCCATGAAAATGCTTTTGGAAGCTTTACTAAAAAAGGTACGTTTTGCGAAAGGTACATTTTGCGAAAGGTGCTTTTTGCGAAAGGTGCATTTTGCGAATGGTGCATTTTGCGAAAGGTACATTTTGCGAATGGTGCATTTTGCGAATGGTGCATTATGAGAAAGGTACGTTTTGCGAAAGGTGCAATATGAGAAGGGAACGTTTTGCGAACGCGGTACATTTTGCGAAAGGTACATTCTGCGACTGAAGGTCTTTGACATACATTCTCTTTGGAAGCTGCTAACAAATAAGAGTTGTGTGAAGTATGACAGCTTAACGGTTTTCTATACAAAATTACCATTATTATTTTATAATTTTCCTGGATAAAAAGTACCCTATGTTACTCTCCAGCTCTCAAATTATCTCCTTACCGAAAATCTCGTCGATCCGTTGCTCCGTTTTGACGTGAAAGACGGACAAACAAACAAACAAACAAACAAATAAACAAACAAACAAACACACTTTCACATTTATAATATTAGTATGGATTTCGATTAGACATAAACTCTGAAACCTAGGTATCGTTACGCAGTAATTTACTAATTACAAAGTTAATAACAACTTAATATCCGCAATGTTGCTTACACTTATTATTGAATGCGGAAAATGGGTTATCATGAAAAACTTCAAGTAACCAGTACCCCGAGTGTAAGTTTTTATGTCAAGCAAACGCAAACTATTTCGAGTACGTATTTATGTCAATTTGTATGAAAACTGCATAAGCGCGCTACTCGCCGCTAGAGGCGCTGATACAGTTTTCATACAAATTGACATAAATACGCACTCACGATAGTTTGCGTTTTTTGACATAAAAACTTACACTAGGGGTACAGTACCCCGAGTGTAAGTTTTTATGTCAAAAAACGCAAACTATTTCGAATGCGTATTAATGTCAATTTGTATGAAAACTGTATTAGCGCCTCTAGCGGCGAGTAGCGCGCTTATATAGTTTTCATACAAATTGACATTAATACGCATTCGAAATAGTTTGCGTTTGCTTGACATAAAAACTTACACTAGGGGTACAGGGGGCCAATTCTGCTAACGTTAAGTCAAAATCGTGTCTCAATAGTGTTTCAATAGTAGTTCAGTTGTAGTGTTTTTTTACACACTAGTTACAAGAAATGTGTACTTTTTTCACAATACTACAGTACCCCGAGTGTAAGTTTTTATGTCAAGCAAACGCAAACTATTTCGAGTACGTATTTATGTCAATTTGTATGAAAACTGCATAAGCGCGCTACTCGCCGCTAGAGGCGCTGATACAGTTTTCATACAAATTGACATAAATACGCACTCACGATAGTTTGCGTTTTTTGACATAAAAACTTACACTAGGGGTACTGATGGTCACACCACACACTTCATTCACATCACATCATACTGTCATAATTCTTGTAACTAGTGTGTAAAAAAGCACTACAACTGAACTACAATTGAAACACGATTGAGACACGATTATGAATTAACATTAGCAGGCTTGGCCCCCTGGTAGATCTTATCTACTTCATCATACGTGAAATAACTTCGTTATCTAAAAATGAAATAACTGCGGACGACCTCTGTGGCCGAGTGGTGTACGCACCGATTTTCAAGGTGCCGCTATCTCTGAGGTCTCGGGTTCATATGAAATCGAATTTTTTCAATACTTTCTCGTGACTGGGAGTGTGTGGTAATACCCGTCGTAGTTTCCCATTGCCATAACACAGGAAAACTTAAAGCTCAATCTTTAGTTTGGAATTGGAGCAGTGTAGGTACGAGTAGGTATGTGATAATGTCCAATATTTATTTACTTAATATTTATATATATCTTAGTGTAACTAACAGTCGCTAAGTACTTAATTTAGTATAGGTATATTTATTTCTAGTATACATTCAACAATAAATATGTAGTAACTTGTACGTTCATACATACAAAGTTATATGCGTTAACAAACACTTAAATTTAATGATCAGATCATTAGCATACTAATAATTAGTAAACATTAGCACGATAGGTATCGATAACAACTAATGCGTACCTACATAGATTTTAACCTTTAATTAAATATAATAAGTAGATAGTAACCTCATTTT
Organism: Crambus lathoniellus; assembly: GCA_949710035.1. Taxonomy (NCBI): domain Eukaryota; kingdom Metazoa; phylum Arthropoda; class Insecta; order Lepidoptera; family Crambidae; genus Crambus; species Crambus lathoniellus. The sequence continues at coordinate 24,652,492 of OX453305.1, read as the reverse complement.
AATTACTATTATGAAAGTACTTAGATACAAAACACAAACAGACATAAATGTTCCTTATTTATGTTGAGCAAATTGAAATTCCATGGACAATAGGTACTCGCCAAATAATAATGGTAACTTATTACTTTTTGTAAGTATAAAAGTTGTCCATTCATTTATTTATTTATTCGTACTTGATTCATTGTACCTACTTACTTATTTATTGAATTAAAACTCCTAAAACTAATATTGTTATAATAAATTTTCAATTCTATTCTGTAAAATTTTAAAGGAAGGTTTTTTTTTGTTTGTATGTTTGTAATGGATAAATTCAAAAACTATTGGACCGATTGTAAAAGTTCTTTCACTCTTAGAAAGCCTGATTATTCCTGAGTGACGGCTTTATTTTATACCAATACTCCCACGGGAATGGGTACCATGTATACCGCGAGAAGCCACAAGTACCTACCTACCTGCCTATAATATTCATGCGCTTATCGTCATAAATAAACCTAAGTTTTACTGTAGAAAAACCTAAAACAAAGGTCAGTAACCTTTCCTAATTAAATATTCTTCATTTCTTTTGTCGCGTTAGCAACGACACTGCCAAAAATGTTTATCGTACGCGAGACGTCTCCGCACGTTTTGACGCACGTCACGTGTCGTGTCGTACTGTGGTATTATATACCCGGGCGACCACTCTATATAATCACACGAATCATGTGATATAATATCGCAGTTACTTACATTTACTTACAACTTTAATCCGTATAGTTAACGTTTCATTAGAGGAGACATTTTAATTAGCGTTAATAACTTTCATTAATTGCGTGATCTACAAGCTGTGTCCCAACTTTTAACCCATGTGGTTCTAGTTCCTGTGGGAATATCTGAATAATAAATTTAAATGTATATCTCAAAACAATTGAAGATTGCAAAAATATAAATCCTTAGATTCGAGCTACTTTTCTTTTTAGGGTTCCGTAGCCGAATGGCGAAAAAACGGACTTAAAGAAACTTTAAGATTCGTCATGTCTGTATGTCACAGCCAGTTTGTTCCAAAACTATTAAGACTACCTACCTACAGTGTTGAAATTTCTCGATTTTTACACAATAGTATAAAAAAACAAAAACGAGCTTCCTCATACATGGAACTGAAACTGAAAAAAAAATCATCAAACCTACTTATTCGTGTGGAGTGTTTATAGATAGGTCTTTTACCATTTTTTCTCATAGTCAATATTTTGAATGAAAGGCACTTCCAAAGTGGTAAAATGTGTGTCTCCACCCCGTCCCTCTTTGACTTTTAAAATAAGAAAGCAAAAAATCTAAAAATTATATGCTGTAGATCTCAATAAGCACGTCTAACGAAAAAACTGTTAAGAACCGCAAGTTTTAAATTTATTATTCATTCAAATTCCAAAAAATTCATGGACGACGAATAGCCATTTCTTTTTTTGAGCAACGGAAATGTTAAGATAAGATGAACTGCACTTCAATATACCACCTAATACCTATACTATTTTGCTCTTAGGTCCAACCGGACCTAAGCAACAAGGACCTAACCTTCGAGCAACCGCTCGAAGCTTGGTTACGTTAACTTTAGGGTAAATTATGGTTAAAGTAAAATTAACCTGCGGTCAAATTTAAGATGCGTTGTTGAAGAAGCGGTTACTTTAACGAGCATTTAACGGCGGTCAAAATAACCGACAGGGTGGGGGTGGTTTAAATTTTGACATTAGTAATTAGGGGAAGGTTAATGAAATAGTACAGACAACACTATTAACCCAACGTATTTTTCTTTGACCGAGGTCAAAATTGACAACGGTTAAATTTTAACTTTAACCTTACTGTAATGTACGAGCAACCGGACCTTAGTAAATAAAGTTAGTAAGGTTAAGTTACAGTTGAGAATAAAACAAAGTTCAAATTATTTTTTATTTTTTTGCATTCACAATGCAATTTTTACTAAATATTGAAAAATTTAAAATGAAGTATTAGAAAAAGTCGACACGTCTCACAACTATCGGACGTCCCATCGGAGCTTGATCCCATAGTTGTGAGACGGGTCGACTTTTTCTAATAACATTTACTTTACTTTAAATTTTTCAATAAAACATAGTTCTTCAAAAATGTAAGACAGTGTTTCCTTGAATATTCTTAGTTAGAAAATCTGTAAACTCGGTTGGACAAAATTAAATTAACAATCAATATTATATAAAAGAAGTCTTCACAAAACCAAAATTAATTACAATATCATTGAACAAATTAGCGATCGCTTTCTCCGGAAACACCACAAAAACAAAAAAAGAACTGAATTCACTGAGCAGAGAGCGTATCACTTTTTGCCAGTGGTTTTAAGAAAAAACAAGTTACAACTTCCGTTCCTGAAAAATATAACAATTTTCCGTGAGCTGAAGCTATTAGTTTATAGCCTCCATTAATGATTTTAACCTATAGTTAGCTCCACGCACGTGGCTAGCAAGGCTTTGCCTTCACCCACACGTTTTCTCTTCTTACTCGGGTTTCATCCACGTGATTGTTAGATACAATACAGTGGATACAATGTACTTATGTTTTGTTCAAAATCAGGGCTTCACACTCTATTATATTCTATATTCTCAATACGTACATTTATTTCAACTGTTTTGATAATAATATTCATTTAAATACTTACAAATAAAACGTTTCCAAGATACAGAAAATAAAACAATTGATAAAAGATTCCAAATACAAAAGTATAAGAAGTTTAAACGCTCTTCCTTTAAAAAGGTACAAAATTTACGCAATTATTTACGCTCCATTTGACGCAAATGAATTTTCTCATGCTTTTCCGATGCAACTTTGATGGTTTACGAGTTGTTTACTGCGTGCCTCTTCGCGAATTTATGTAAATTGATCGTTTAATGCAATATTACATTTCATGCATTTGAAAACATTGTGATCATTATTGTGTTCGTCATTTATTTAGCTTATAAGAAAATCTCTAATTTCATAGCTATAACTTTATTTTTCTTCATCGATTCATCTTATAATAGACTATAGACGCCTTGCCCAAAATAAATAACTTATTTTAAAATATTGTCTATCCTACGAAACACCCAAACGCAGTATCCATCTGGGTTGACACATTATGCGCCCAGATGAGATTAACACTCTTAAAGCTAGGAGTATTCTAATGAAATTAAATGAAATGAAATATCTTTATTTGCTCTAAATAGGGTTACATTATAGGGTGTTGGGTACAATATTATATTGTGAAATCAAAGTGGAGCTTAACCTATTTAACCATTTTACATAACATAGCTAGCATAGCTAGACTTCTTGGACGCCTCCAAGCTAAAATAGTTACTTTAACCAGGTGGCGAGTCACAATAGATCTTTTAGGTCGCAGTGACTACATCTCCTACGGGACATGCATAGCCCCTTACATTCAAATAATAATAATAATATCATACGGAAAGATTTGTTAAGAAATTCAGTACCCTGTGATATATAAATGAGCTGTTGGTTACCAATTGGAACTCGTTATAGAATTTCGAGACCAAAAATATCTCTTTATGTCCACTTGGCGGATGAACCCTCAAGGCTGAGCGAATATAGCGTTGGCTACTCTCTCCGAGCCAGCGTCTCTCCGAGCCAGCAGTGTCATTGCGTTAATTAGCGAAGTAAATACGCATTATACACATAGAGCTAGAATAGAACTGATAATAAGCAGAAGAAATTCTACACTTTCAACTCTCAAGGTACACTTTCAAGGTTCATATCCAGCTGGAAGGACCAAAATGTAGGGGATTTTTCCTACAGATACTGCTATGCTCCATGATAATAGATGCTAATTCACTGTGTGCCAAATTTCAGCCAAATCCGTTTAGCCGTTTTGGCGTGATTGAGTACAAACATCCAATCATCCAAACTTTCACATTTATAATATTAGTAGGATGAAATCCAGAGCTGAGATAGGTATTTGACAACAGTGCCCCTAGCATGAAAAACTATCAGTGTCTGTCTAAGTGCTGCTGTCAAATACTTATATCACAGTCTACTTACTACATACAGTCAGTCATCGCGTTTGACATTGGCGAAAATGCCGCCGATGTCCAGACAGTTGTAAAACTGTAAGGGTTGTCACGCGTATAGTTGTAAGACTCCGCCGAAAAAAAGGAGTTACATTTTATACATCTTGACTAACTTACTAAAAAGTTATATAGATATGGCGAAGTTCACAGGTTTATATTGTGACTAGCCTTCCGCCCGCGGTTTCGACCGCGTGGACTGCACGAGAACGAGACGTTATCCTATGGGAATAATATTACGATGCGGCCAACTTTTTTGTTTGTGGGCCGATTTTGATGAAACTTGGTTTTTAGTAAGTACTATTTTGACAAGAAAACAGCAACGCAATGTTAAAATAATTTAAAAATCCAACATGGCGGCCAACTTTTTTGTTTGTAGGCTGATTTTGATGAAACTCGGTTTTTGGTACTATTTTGACAAAAAACAGCAACACAATGTTAAAATAATTAATAATCCAAGATGGCGGCCAACTTTTTTGTTTTTGGGCCGATTTTGATGAAATTCAGTTTTTGGTACTATTTTGACAAGAAAACTGCAACGCAATGATAATTTTTTTGAAAAATCCAAGATGGCGGCCAACTTTTTTGTTTGTGGGCTGATTCTGATAAAACTCGGTTTCTGGTACTATTTTGTCAAGAGAACAGCAACGCAATGTTAAAAACATTAAAAATCCAAGATGGCGGCCAACTTTTAAGTTTTTGGGCCAATTTTGATGAAACTCGGTTTCTGGTACTATTTTGACAAGAAAACAGCAATGCAATGTAAAACATATTAAAATTCCAAGATGGCGGCCAACTTTTTTGTTTGTGGGCCGATTTTGATGAAACTCGGTTTTTGGTACTATTTTGACAAGAAAATAGCAACGCAATGTTAAAAATGTAAAAAATTAAAGATGGCGCCCAAATTTTTGTTTGTTGGTCGATTTTGATGAAACTCGGTTCCTGGTACTATTTTGACAAGAAAACATCAAAGCAATGTTAAATATATGTCGGCGCCTGGCCGATATCAATAATTAGGTTCATAATAACTTAAAAGTTATTTTTATTTATTGCCTAAAATATTTGAGTGCTACAAAAATAGCACTTGTTGGGTTTTCAAGAGTCAAGTGTTAAAATATTGATTTGACGTTCTGGGAACAAACGGTGTTATTACACACTGAATGTGGTCGTGGGCCCGCAATTAATAGTGATTTATGAGACATTTATAAAAACTAAGGGATGCAAACTTGATGCATTCTGAGCCATGAAGCTGGGCATTCGGTCTAGAGACGTTAAACGGTTAAAACGTGGCCCACGAACTCATTATTCGTTTCCTAAAACCTAGTCTTAGAAAGAATGTTAATAGGATATCTAGATCGTCACTTAAATTCAGTGTTAATCGCAGTTACATTAGATTTGATTATTATCAACCCTCTTATTAAGCATTCGCTAGCGTTACCCTTTGCCCACAATCATAAGCTCGTAATAAATAATGGTAACCCATCCTGATACCGATCTAGGGCCTCACGCCCCGACATATATACTAAATCCAAGATGGTAGCCAAATTTTTTAGTTTTTAGGGCGATATTGATGAAACTCGGTTTTTGGTACAATTTTGACCAGAAAACAGCAACGCAATGTTAAAAATATAAAAAATACAAGATGAAGGCCAACTTTTTTGTTTGTGGGCCGATTTTGATGAATCTCGGTTTTTGATACTATTTTGACAAGAAATAAGTAACGCAATGTTAAAATTGACGAATTAAAACTAATGACACCAATATCACAAAATAGAAAAAAAGCGCGGCCGCCATCATGGATTCCAAAATGCACATCAAAATCGAGCTTAGCATCCCTAAAAACCCCTTACATGACACCAATATCACAAAACTGAAAAAAAGCGCGACCGCCATCTTGGATTCCAAAACATACATCAATTTTGAGCTTAGCATCCCTAAAAACCCTTTACATGACACCAATATCACAAAACTGAAAAAAAGTGCGGCCGCCATCTTGGATTCCAAAACTCACATCAAATTCGAGCTTAGCATCCCTAAAAACCCTTTACATGACACCAATATCACAAAACTGAAAAAAAGTGCGGCTGCCATCTTGGATTCCAAAACTCACATCAAAATCGAGCTTAGCATCCCTAAAAACCCCTTACATGACACCAATATCACAAAACTGAAATAAAAGCGCGGCCGCCATCTTGGATTCCAAAACGCACATCAAAATCGAGCTTAGCATCCCTAAAAACCCCTTACATGACACCAATATCACAAAACTGAAAAAAAAGTGCGGCTGCCATCTTGGATTCCAAAACTCACATCAAAATCGAGCTTAGCATCCCTAAATACCCCTTACATGACACCAATATCACAAAACTGAAAAAAAAGCGTGGCCGCCATCTTGGATTCCAAAACGCACATCAAAATCGAGCTTAGCATCCCTAAAAACCCCTTACATGACACCAATATCACAAAACTGAAAAAAAAGCGCGGCCGCCATCTTGGATTCCAAAATATACATCGAAATCGAGCTTAGAATCCTTAAAAACCCCTTACATGACACCAATATCACAAAACTGAAAAAAAGTGCGGCCGCCATCTTGGATTCCAAAACTCACATCAAAATCGAGCTTAGCATCCCTAAAAACCCCTTACATAACACCAATATCACAAAATTGAAAAAATAACGCGGCCGCCATCTTGAATTCCAAAAATCGTAATAAACACACATTTGATTTCAATATTTGAAATCAAATGCGAAAGCCCTGTCGCAAAGCTCCCATCTACCTAACAAAATTTTGTATGGTAGATGGGAAGGACCCTCTCCCCTCCTGCCCCGCGTACCCCGCACGATTGCTCTGTCTAGACGCCTCCGATGAACGACTGTATGTAGTAAGTAGACTGTGCTTATATATTGAATTTCAGTTCCTTATACAACCGAAAGAGGCGCTGCTCTGGTTTTCATACAAAATAATACGATCGCACGATAACGGTTACCCTAACGACGATTTTCGTGCTGGGCTACTGCACTTCGACAGCTTTTGACGGATTGTATAGTTTACTAACGGCCGGTTTCCGAAACGCCAATTAAAATTAAAATTACCTAATTCCCAATTAATCTCCAATTACTCACCCGCTCTCCATTGATGTTTGGGTTTCTGAAAAAAAAAAATGTGACAGACTGTCAACAGTCTGTTAACAGTATGTCAGTGCCCATACAAATCTAAACCTAGTGAGATAATTTTCGTTTCAGAAACCCAAGGTGCTTTTAATTGGGAATTAATTGTGACAGTCCGTTAGCTAATTTAAATTTTGATTGGCGTTTCAGAAACCGGCGCCGGTGGTTAGATTACTATAAAGACATTTTTCGTGCCTACGGCTACTGAAAATCACTTTATAATGTCACAATAAACTGACTCAGTTAACAGAACAGCTCATCCTACACCCTCACTAATTAAATGAATATCGGGTATCCTATTTCAGTTTCCTCGTAATCACCATGTAATCGATAGCTCGCTGAATGCCAGTTTAACTAAAATGTTCCATAAGCTCACATTTCAAACGGCCAACGTTCTTGGAATATGGTGTTAAATAACTATGAACCTTTGAACCACAACACAATACATGTGATAGACGGATCAGATATCAGAGTTTGATGAATGCCTAATTTTGCTTTACCCGTAAACAAGATTCAAGATTGATCAGTCCATCTTGTAGCTTGGTTCACAAGTTTTAAAGGATAAGTTGATCAAACTGAAAACTCGTTAAAAAACCATTGTTCTGTTCACTGCTTTTCTTCTAAATAAAAAGGTCAAATTCAATAAACTGATCAAAAGTTTTTAAACATTGTTTTACAATTTTCAGATAACTTTTTTAAGTTTCAGCTTCATTATACTGAAAATTTTATCGTGATTTAGTATAGCCTCCTTTATCTTGTCTCTTCATTTGCCACGCCATCCATCATAGAGAAAGATAAATTGCCATCCATGCTGATCGGTTTTGGTAGAACTAGAACCATAAATCTATTATACTGATCAGTGGCGGATTTACTAATTTGCTGCCTATAGACTAGTTGGGTTACGCGCAAAAAAAATGTGGAATTTGCCGCCCCCCCAAAAATCTGCCGCTGTAGGCTTTAGCCTACTCAATCTTCTGAATCTGCCACTGCTTTGCACTTTTCTTAGTGACCCAATGATGCTTAATATTAACGTTAATTTATTGTTTCCAGGACGACGTCGTCGCCGCCTGGCGAGCCGCTGGTGCGGGCGCCGGTGGGCAAGCCGCGCTGCCCGCCCGCCATCTCGCGGCTACGCGTCGAGAAGGTGGAAGGCGGGCTGGCGGTGGCCGGCGTGGTCGTGGCCGCCAACTGCCAGATAGTGCTGCCCATATTCGGCTTCCTGTTCATGCTCGTCGGCTGCGTGCTCACTGGTGAGTGGCATAGATTTTTACACGGCACAAGTTGAAGCTATCGTAAGGTGGAGGGCGGGCTGGCGGTGGCCGGGGTGGTCGTGGCCGCCAACTGCCATATATAGTGCTGCCCATATTCGGTTTCCTGTTCATGCTCGTCTGCTGCGTGCTCACTGGTGAGTGTCATAGATTATTACACGGCACAAGTTAGCTATCGTCTCGCTTCAGCTAGGCCTTTAGGCCTTTTGCTAGGCCTTTTGCTACTTAACTGCACCAACTTAGGAGGAGTGTGTAAACAGCGGTTTCCATACATACGGCGATAACGATTTCCACCTTCTAAACCTTAACACACAGCAATGAATTTTCGGTATGTTGTTGAAATGCATAAATTGTAGGTTTTTTTTAATATTCATTGTAGATTGGAAAATATTGGCACTTTTATGTTTTAAGTATATGAAACCACTAAAGTGGAAAAATTTCAATGTTTGGAAGTGAATTATAAATGCCTAAACAAAAGTTTAAAAGTTCGGTTTATTTATACTTAAATAAATCCATTTATATACTTAATCCAATCCATAGTATCAACTGTCCAAACCGCACGTCCTAAATGTAACCGTATCCTTTCCAGCGGCATCGTATCGCGGTTGCGGCGAGAATGAGGAGCCTGACCACTACGCGGCCCGCATCGCGTTCACCGGGAACTCCCGCGTGCTGGGGCCGGTGTGCATCGTCGCTGGAGCCATCATGACAATGGCGGGTGAGTGCCCAACAAATTCAACGTTTTATCAACTGAATGCGTGAAGGATGATGTGTGGTGTGCAAGAAAGGGGTGACTGTACAAGCATCGTATTGTGGTTGCGGCGAGAACGAGGAGCCAGACTACTACGCGGCCCGCATCGCGTTCACCGGGAACTCCCGTGTGCTAGGGCCGGTGTGCATCATCGCTGGAGCCATCGTGACAATGGCGGGTGAGTGCCCCAACAATTTCAACGTTTTATCAACTAAATGCGTGAAGGATGATGTGTGCAAGAAAGGGGTGACTGTACAAGCATCGTATCGCGGTTGCGGCGAGAACGAGGAGCCTGTCCACTACGCGGCCCGCATCGCGTTCACCGGGAACTCCCGCGTGCTGGGGCCGGTGTGCATCGTCTCTGGAGCCATCATGACAATGGCGGGTGAGTGCCCAACAAATTTAACGTTTTGTCAACTAAATGCGAGAAGGATGATGTGTGCAAGAAAGGGGTGACTGTACAAGTGACGGCGGATACAGAATAATGGAAGAAAAAGACATACCTACTGTCGAAATTTGTAAAAGGATGGAGGCTAATTTTGTATGTAATAGGTAATTTCTATGACGTCATAAATAACGCGTCAGAAAGGATGTGGATCATGAGAGACATTCTATCGGGTTTTGCTAGTTAAAGATAATTTACATAGAAATACTCGTCACAATTCATCGTGTGTGAAGCTGTGAAGCTGATAGATAAGACTGGTTTATATTTGCTATTATTAAGCTTTTTAGAAGACTTTGAACCAACCTCGCTTAATTCAAAGTAAATGGAGCCACAGCTCTATCCAATACATTAGAGGAAGCACTTCTTGCGGTCGAGGAGCACGAAGAATCCCGTATAATGACCCTGTTACTACCTGTCCCGCTGTCGCTCCCGCGTAAATATAGTGCGACATGCTTGCACAGATCCCTTGAGACGGTGGTCATCGCATCTGTACGAGCGTGACGGAACCATATTAACAGGATTCTTCCTGCTCCGCGACCGTACATTAGTATAAAATTTGTCATTTTCTTTCTCAACGGAAATGCTACAAATGATTTACAAATGATTTCAATTCTATATCCAATTTTTGGTCTATTCAATTCTTCGTTAGCAAGGGCTACACAAAATTTATGGGATTACATGTTTCGAAGTACTAACTTTAGAGACTTATCACAAAAATCTTATTTGACTTCTGAATTAAGTAACTTAGCCACCGTCTGATTTTGATACGCCTATCGGAAGAGAAATTAATTATGTATGACACATGACGAGAGCACCGGATAACGATTATGGTAATTTTATTTATGGTCGGAACTTGTAATCTCGCTCGTGGCAACAGGCTTGGAATTATAAACAGTTTATAACATAGGAAATACATAAAACATGAGATGGCAAATGAGACACGTGAGAGAAATTCGATACAAAATGTGGTTGAGGGCGTAAGCCCGCGCTCACGCAATCATTATGTAGTAGGTATCTCTATTGAAATCATTTTAAAATCGCAATCATATTCCTATCTATATTATATATATAAAAATGAATCCCTATTTCCCTTGGTCACGACATCACGCGTGAACGGCTGGACCGATTTGGCTAATTTTGGTCTTGAAATGTTCGTGGAAGTCCAAGGAAGGTTTTAACGGTGAGAAAATAGGGGAAGGAGGGGTAAGTAGGTGTAGAGTAGAAGTAGGGTAGGGGTAGAGTAGAAGTAGGGTAGGGGTAGGGTAGTGGTAGGGTAGGGGTAGGGTAGGGTAGTGGTAGGGTAGAGGTAGGGTAGAGGTAGGGGTAGGGTAGGGGTAGGGGTAGGGTAGAGGTAGAGTAGGGTAGGGGTAGGATAGGGGTAAGGGTAGGGATAGGGTAGGGTAGGGGTAGAGTACGGGTAGGGTGAGGTAGGGCCACGGGAACGAAGTCGCGCTGGGTCAGCTAGTTATTTTATAAATACGATCTGCTTTTATTTTTACAAGTAGGAACTTGTGTTAAATACCTTACATGGGTTGGTACTTAACTGATAATGTTATGTATGTATTTCCAGGGGAAAATACTTTTCTGAGCACATGATTTGAGCTTTGGTCTTGCCGGTGGAGTATCTTCCATTCGTTTCGTCTCTCTGTCAATGGTGCTATATGAGACAAAACTCCTTTGTTTTCTATTGCAGGCATCGTCCTATGCATGCTGATGAGAGCGGCGCAGCGGCGACAGCGCAGGCTGGCGTTCCACTGCCCCATCCATGGCGATTTCTATCCTCTTAGTCCGCAGATCAGCAGAAAATACTCTCGTAAGTTGATTTACCTACCACCTTATTAAGTTTACACAAAATTTCTCCAAATCTTGACGATGCGAACTGATTTCACATTGCATCGCGGTCCTCCGTTGTAGCAGCTTTCCGAATTTGACTCGTGTGATATCGACGAGATGGGCAAATGCCCAGGTTAAAACCCATTTATGCCCATTTCTGCCCGAAAAGTTGGGCGGAAACTGTATAATAAATCAGTAATAACAGTTAACCAATATTATGAAATTTAACATGATTTACAAACTCATTACTTAAATAATGCTAAGTAATATTAGAGTACGTACATATTTGTTAATTTTTAACCCCCGACGCAGCGCAAAGAGGGGTGTTATAAGTTTGAGGCCTATGTCTGTCTGTCTGTACTGTACGTATATTCGTAGTGCCTAAACGGATCAGGCGATTTTATTGCGGTTTTTTTTAATTGAAACCTATATTAATCGAGATGGTTATTAGCCACGTTTTAAGAAAATCCAAATGGCCATTTATGGAGATGGTCAACTGCCTGCCGAAACGGAAAAAGATACAGACATGGTGCATTGACTTAAATAATGTACACCCTGGGCAAATTTTGGTGCAATAAAAAAAACAAAATGGCGGTCAAAAAAAATGGCCGCCAGATATTAAGTTGAAATTAGCGATTTTAATGTGGTTTTATTTTTATTTTATGTGTAATTTAAAAAGGATGATATATAAATAAAATTAAATAAATAACTGGATGTCTTTCTTTAGGGCTACGTCAAAGATAAAGTCTACACCAACATCCCCAAAACATAGACAATAAAGACAAAATATTCGCTGAGTTATTGGTGAAATAAGTAGCGAAATGTGTGAAATTAGCAGCGAAATGTGTGAAAGTGTCATGAAAAACTTGCATACAGCAAAAATGCCCGTGGCGGCCATTTAGCAGATATTCTTTTCATATAAAATTGTACAAGTCTCTTCAAAATAAAATAAAACTACGAAGAAATTCCAATCCATTTGCGTTTTATTGAGACAAATCATCCTATACCTACTTTTGGGACACCCGTTAAATTTTAACCCCCTTTCTACCCCATTAGGGGGAAGTGTTTTAACTTTGCCTACGCAGATCTTCTTTAATCCTGACCAGTATCCTACATACCAATATTTATATTTCTAATTCTAAAAATGAGGAAATCTATATATATAAAAATGAATCCCTATTTCCCTTGGTCACGGCATCACTATTTGACTATGTTACGATGCGCACCGGTACGCGCCTGCCTCAAGCCACTGGTCAAAATATCACCCATAAAACCCTTCTGGATATGAAAGACTCTTTCTCAATGGAAATGAAAAAAATGCAATCTGATTTTGAAGAGCACCTTATTAGCAGAATCAATAATTTGATACTTGAGCAATTTCTTCAATTTAAAGCAGTTTATTTTGATAAAATTAATACCATCGCTGGAAAGATCGAGGAGTTAGAACAGCAATTTCAGCACGTAGCCGATATGGCCAAGAAACCTATGCAGCCCAAGGAGAATATTACTATTTCGGCTCCAATTACTGACAATAAAAATTTAAAACGGAAAACTCCATCTAAAATCAAACCTGCAGTAATCAAAGAAAAGTCTGATAGTGTGTCCGTAACAGCAACCCGAAATGTTAAAAGAACTGAGCAACCTCAGCAGTTAGAGGGAGAACCACCTTCATCTATTCCTAGCCTAATCCTAGACGATGAACATACTAAAGAAGGTGACTGGGAAGAGGTAGGGCGGAAAACGACACGAGCCTCACTACCTGGGCTCCTTAGGGGTACCGCGCAGTCTGGGTCTACATCACTGCGAGCTTCGGAGCGCTGGCGATATCTACATCTCTTCTACGTGCAGGAAGGCACTACGACCGAGCAAGTCCGTAACCATCTTAGAACCATATGTGCCAGTGACGTACTCACTGTAGAGGAACTGAAATCTCGTGGACACTATTCATCTTTCAAGCTTGGGGTGCCGTCGAAGTTTGTGGACACTGTTATGTTACCTGAAAATTGGGCCGAAGATATATGTATAAAGCCTTGGCGCCAGAACTTTCGAGTCAAAGCCAAAGCCGAAAGCGCAGTGTCTAAGAACCCGTAAACTGAACATAATGTATCAGAATGTTCGCGGATTACGCTCAAAAACTCATACGTTTATTAATAATGTTACACAATTTGGACATGACGTTATAGCATTAACAGAGACTTTTCTTAATAGCTCTGTATCCGATGGTGAACTTTTCCCCCCTGGATATCAGGTGATGCGGAAAGATAGAATAGGTGATGTGGGTTGGGGTGGTGTACTACTTGCTGTTCGTGATTGTTATAAGGTTAGTTTAGTTAAAAATATTGATAATATGACCGATGACAAAGAAATAATTTTTGCCATTCTGACATGTAAAAATATTAAAATTCTCTGTTGTGTTGTTTATTTGCCTCCAAAATATAATGATGAGCAATATATTAATATCTTGACATGTATGGAAAATGTAATCTGTTCTCACCCTGACATGAATGTTCTAATATTAGGTGATTTTAATTTAAATTCTTGTAGTGTTAATGTGAAAAATCATTTAGATTTCTTTTGCGAGTTTTGTTCACTTCACCAGTATAATAATATCTTAAATGATCATGGAAGCATGTTGGATCTTGTGCTGAGTAATTTTGAAACCGATCAGTTATCAGTATCTCTTAGTGTCGATCCCCTGGTGCAGATAGATAAGTATCACCCCGCATTAGAGGTGTTAGTCAGACTCCCACGTAGCGAGTTACGCAGTCAAAACCCATCGCTATCCCAGCCACTCACTTCTAGTCAGGAATTCCATCCTGATTGGAATTGGCGCAAGGCAAACTTTCAGGGATTGTATGCAGCATTGTTAGATATAGACTGGTCTGACATGCTTGCTTCAGCTGATGTAGACTCTGCAGTTCGGTTATTCTACGATAAACTAAATGACTGTATAAGACTCTTTGTACCTGTTAAAAGTATGACTAAGCGTGGTCACGGGTATGTCTACCCTACATGGTACACTGCCAATATAATAAAAAATATTGAGAATAAATACTTTCACCTAAAGAGATTTAAGCAAGAAGGTAAGGAATTTAATAAAGAAATGTTTATGTACTATAGAGAATTAGTGAAAAAACTAATAGATAAGGCATATCGGCTATACATTAATTCTATACAAAGCAAATTAATTGATGATCCAACGCAGTTCTGGAAATTCGTTCACGATAAAAGAACAGAGAGGAGGCGTGTTACAGATAATAGCTACACAGCTGATAATAATGAAGTCAAAGAACAGGCAGCGGCTGATGCCTTTGCCAAATATTTTGCGTCCGTGTTCCATAATGGCAAACCGATGTTGGACCCTATAGAGGCTGCCAAAGCTTCGCACGATTCCCAAGACGCAACGTTGATTTCTATAGGGGAATTAGTTGTGAAAGATTTTGAAATGGGCTGCAAGGCGCCTTAAGTCGCGAACCTCCGGTGGACCTGATGGCATCCCAGTGTTTTTGGCAAAGGATTGCATTACAGCTTTACTCACGCCTCTCCTACATATTTTTAATTTATCTCTGGCGCAATCGAAATATCCTACAAGCTGGAAAAAATCAAGTGTTACTCCCATTCCCAAAAGTGCAGGTGATAAAGACGTTTCATCTCATAGACCTATCGCGGTCCTGTCAGTCTTTGCCAAAATGTTTGAGGCAATTTTAAACGCCTATATTAGTAACCAACTTGGCCATCTATTGCACCAAGGGCAACATGGATTTCGGCGATCTCGTTCTACCACAACCAATCTAGTTGCGCATGTAGACTATGCCCACTCCCAAATGGATATTGGTAAACAGGTTGACGCGGCCTATTTTGATTTTAAAAAGGCTTTCGATCTGGTCGATAACGACAAACTACTACAAAAATTATCAATAATTGGATTTACACCGGCACTTCTTAAATTTTTTTCATCGTACCTCAGTAATCGTAGTCAATATATCCGTATAAATAATTATATTTCCGACGAATACTTTACTAGATCAGGAGTAAGTCAAGGTAGTACATTGGGCCCTACGCTTTTCTTGATATTTATCAATGACTTACCGCAAGTAGTTTCAGCTTCGGAATGTTTTTTATTTGCTGATGATGTAAAGTTATGTTTAGGCATAAACAGTGAAGCTGATGCAGCTCTGCTGCAGAAGGATATCGACGCAGTGCTTCAGTGGAGCCTAGACAATCACCTTCCATTAAATATCGAAAAGTGCAAGGTCATAACTTTTACGCGAAAAAAACGCCCTTTAATTTATAATTATGATTTATCTGACGCGCCATTGGCAAGAGTAAGTGACATTAAAGATTTAGGTTTGACATTAGACTCAAAATTAGATTTTCATCTTCATATAATTAGTGTTTGCAAAGCAGCCAGCAAGTTGCTAGGATTTGTTTTGCGAACTGCGTCTCAGTTCGACAATGCGGCGGTGGCGAAAGTTCTGTATTATGCATTCGTTCGCAGTAAAGTTGAATATGGCGCAATTGTTTGGCAACCATATGAGGAAAAATACACTCTTATGGTTGAAAAAATACAACGAAAATTCGCACGATGGTTATACAGAAAACTTTATGGATACTATCCTTATTTATATCCCTCTCTTTTCGTGACCGGTATGGTCGATATGGAGACGTTAGAACTAAGGCGAAATATGTTTCTAACATCGCATTATCTGACAATTCTGCATCAGGGTATCGACAGTCCACAAATAGTTGAGAGATTCCGGATTTTAGTACCTAACATTACATGGGATGAGGCTGGGCTAGTGGCGCCGCGTCGCCGCCCTCGCCTGCTAGCGCTGCCGGCCGCGCGGACGGAGCGTGGTAGACATGCACCAACCAATCGGGCACTGCGCATGATCGGTGACATACTTGTTCAGCACAATGACATTGACCTGTTCGCTGACAGTCTGCAGAAGCTTTGTAACATATTTCAGTGGGCTTTGAATGACATGCTTTAGCCACCTTTAGCTGTTACCTAAGTTAAATTAACTGTGTTATCAATTTATTTAATACTCTGACTGAAATTATTAATTTGACATTTATTTTATGACATCCAAACTATAATATTAATAATAGTTAGTAAGTTTCTTGACATTTATTTTTGTTCTTTTGTTCGGATTTAACATTGTGTAGCATGTAACATCTAAACTTATAAGCGCTTTGGATGGCGACATCTGTTAGCTTGTAAGAATACTGTAATAAATAAATAAATAAATAAATAAATAAATCACGCGTGAACGGCTAGACCGATTTGGCTAATTTTGGTCTTGAAATGTTCGTGCAAGTCCAAGGAAGGTTTTAGCGGTGAGAAAATAGGGGAAGGAGGGGTAAGTAGGGGTAGAGTAGAAGTAGGGTAGGGGTAGAGTAGGGGTAGGGTAGGGTAGGGGTAGGGTAGGGGTAGAGTAGGGGTAGGGTAGGGGTAGGGGTAGGGGTAGAGTAGGGGTAGGGTAGGGGTAGGGGTAGGGTAGGGTATGGGTAGGTAGGGGTAGGGTAGGGTAGGGGTGGGGTAGGGTAGGGTGGAGTAGGGGGTAGGGCCACGGGAACGAAGTCGCGCTGGGTCAGCTAGTTCCTTATAAACTTGAAACCCTCCCTTTGTACCCCATTATGGGGTAGTTTTTAACTTCGCCTACGCAGATTATTAATTTTAATTCGGTGATGAGTGTCACCTTTCGATTTTATATAGATAGATTATGTTAATCATAAATAAAATAAAATATTATACTTATAAGTGCATACTCCATTTTATTATTAAAACATTATAATACTACTTACCCTGTTAAAATAACAAAAATGTACAAATTTTCTGGTATTTTAACAGACTAATATTATTTATCTTTTGGTAATATTCATGTGCATTATAACCAAAATAATTTAAATACTTACACAGGTAAAAATACTATAAAACATTGTTTACGCCCACAAAATGGGCAGTAATGGGCATTAACCCGGCGTTTTGGGTTTTAACCGAGTTAAAACCCGGGCAGGCTGAATGGGTTAAAACACAGTGCCCATCTCACGGTACCTATAAATTCAGGAAACGGCATAAATAAAAAAGTGTTATCGCCATTGAATGTCGCCATAGTCTATGATGGCGTCGTGGCAGGTTGCAATGACTTGCATATTACCATGTGGGTTACTCTCGAACGGAGTTGCATTGGGCAATCCTTACGTTAATCTCAAACATCAAAAGTAAAGACTTAAATGCACGGGGATAAGGTTCACAGGATTTCATGTTTGACATTAGTGCAAGGATTATCCATTGCAATTTATTTTAAACGTAACCCACCTGTAGACGAAATAGAACAGAACTGTCTCAAGTGCTCATCGCCCCTGAGCCTGGAAAGGTCAACTTGCTGACTAGCGGCCAGAATTAATAGTCGATCCACAGGTAGGGAGAGACATGATCCAGATAAGTTGCTATGCAACGTTTGATACGAGTATTAACATATAATTAAAGACAGTTGCCAGGGTGTTGCTAAGTGTTGCCTAGCACCTAATCTGGATCATGCCTATCCCTATCTGTGGATAGATTATTAATTCTGCCGTAGGAGTATGTTGTTAAAGCGTCGTCCTTGTGTTGCCAGGTAGCCCATTAGGGCTGTGGCGCCGGCTGATGGGGTGGCTGGGCATGGGCGAGGAGGGCGAGGCTCCGCGCTGCCCGCGCTCGGCCGAGCCCGCGTCGCCCGCGCGCGCCGACGCGCCCTGCCCGCCGCCGCTGCCCTTCCTCGTGCCATCCGACTCCATAGTGTGAGTACCCATTAAAACTTTAGATCGCCCTCACATACCTGGGTGCATACCATCAACTTTAAGACAGTGATTCAAAAATAGCACGATGCAGAATAGGTTCCTAAAATGAATTGCTTTCTTTCGTACTACGACCTTCTAAAAACTGGATCACAAATGAATTGCTAAATGTGAATGACCGAACGATTTGTAACCTTATTTTTTCTACCCGTCTCTTTCACTCGATTCTGTCATGCCCGGAGAGTGAGAGGGACGGGTATAACCTGCAAGTGTCATGTTAGCTTGGCCGAGTTATAAGTCAAATAAGAGTATGTCACAGCTTAGCGGCTGTGAAAAGTCATTCAATGATCACTGATTCGCTGTCATTGATATTAAGCAGTCGTGGTACGAATAAGCGAAGCAGATCAGTTTAGGTCCTAAACAAAAGCGCAATAAGAGTTGATGGTACGCACCCTGTAGGTACTCTCGGAGATTTGATGTAACGTGACACCCGTCAGTCGCGACCTTGTAATATCGGAAATCGAAATTTAAACTGTATTAATTACAATGTAACACATTTTTCGAGTGGTTGGCTGAGGCACACATGTGTGCCTAATCAGAGTTTCGGCGATAAAATGTTTCGGACGTATGTGTGCCTAATCCGAGCGTACAGATTAAGGCTAGGATCTCCGACCACAGAAACAATTGATGAATATCGCATATCGGTGGGTCCGTACGTCTCAGTATACTTTCCTGCTGAACAAGCTTCAGAAACTAGGAATTAGAGGCAATCTGCTTCGATGGATGGAATCGTATTTAATAAATCGTTCTCAAGCGATTGTAGTGGGTGGTTAATACAGATCGGACTCCGTTACTATACCCAGTGGAGTACCCCAAGGGTCGCATTTGGAACCTTCCAAATGGACGGCTGTTGATGAATTTAGATTTAGACTGATATTAACTCGTGATCTCTCCTAAAGATTTATGATAGAGCAAGCAGAGCACTATCAAAGCTGACATCCGTAGGTGCCTCTGACTCTTGACTGCTGGAACACAGTAACGGGATGATTGCTGTTTCCTGATATCTTGGCGGCAACTTAGCGAATACCCCCAACGATCAGGAGAAACTTTGTCTTAACGACCAAAGTGTTCATAGCCTGTGTTTTCTATTTCCAACAACTCACGCCAATTTTTCTGATTGCGACCAAAAATCAAAGCTGCAAAATGTTTTGTTAGGAATATAATTTTGTAATATTTTTTAACGCAGCTTTTATCCTTACAGAGGAATGGCGTCGGTGCTTGGAGCCCCGCTCAGCCCAGAGCAAACTTTTGGCTCCATCAAGTCTCTAGCGATATCTCGGGAAGTAGCTAGCTTCCCACTTTCGCGTTCGCCTACACCTCCACCATTAAGGTTAGTAGGAGCTCGATTCCTGTTATGATTCCTTTTTCACTAATACCTAAAACGATAGAAAATTGCTATACAACCAGAAAGCACGTTTATTTGAAATCCATACAGGACTTCAAATATGTCCCGATGGGACGTTCCCGAGTAAAGGAGTAAATAATTACAGAATATAAATGATGTAGAAGTCAACTTTAAATGAGTTCTTAAACAATATTTGAACTGAGGCTGCAACTCTACGAATTAGGTTTACCTAATAATGTTTAAGTGCAATATATTACCATAATAACGTTATCTTTCTCGTTTCAGCTGTCCACCTTTCAAAGAAGATTCGAAAACCGCCGAGGACAACATCCCGAACGCGATAACTCGTCCAGACTTCGACTGCGGGAGCCCCGCCTGCAACTACAGAGTGGTCGAGTGCAAGCTGACGACCGCGGACGAAATATCCCGCAGTGCGCCTAGTGTCGAATCACACATACACAAACCACTTGAAAAATCAGCGACACCTACAAGACCCAACACGGTCTCCATCACTATACCCGACGAAGGCAAGGGTTAATATACCTACACCCAAAGTGATGTTTAAGACTTTTATAAAAAATAATGTTCAAACAAAGTGATTAACGCGCTGTATGTTGTGTGTAAACTGAAAAATGTGATCAACGTTGGATTTGTATTTGAATGACCGTTGTTTTATATTAACTGACACTGTACATAAGAAAACCAAATTTAAAATTCTCATTATAAGCGCTTCGAAATCCTTTGATATCTGCTCAAACATGTACATTCGTCTTCCGCTGGAGCTCACTCGTGGACGCACCGAAAAAAAATTATTCGATTTTTATTAATTTAATAAATCAAATTTTATTTATTAATTTCATGAAGCGTCCGCTACGGTGCAATAATTTTATTGGAATTACTTACTTTAACCTCTTGGCAATAAATATCAGCAAATATGTGTTATATTGTGTATTTGGTGAACTGATGTGTGTTTATGTATTTCGACAAATATTATCACAAGCATTTTTCGTGAAGGAGACGTTTCACAACTTTTGGGACTTGGGTTTGCACCTTGGGTTTGGGTTTTGTTTGGGTTTTTGCGCCTTCCTTTCGATTATTTTTGTCCAGTTTTGTTTTGTACCGTTTAAACCCGTGAATGAAACAATCAACATTTTGCTTTTGTTTGCAACAATGTCGTTTGTTTTATTATAGATAAATAATTGTCTCTGAAAAGGGTATAAAATAAGCGTTAGAATTTCCTGTACCTACTTCGGTAGGTGGTTACAAGGTGCGGTCCCAAAACGTATCATCTCCTTTCATTTTGTCAATAATATATCGCGCATGCATTCTAGTCGTTTGGTCTATAGCAAATTGATTTATTGATAAATTTAATAACAATCACTATCATATAAACTCATGTAAGCGTTGTAGTAAATAATCATTCGAATATTGGCTCAGTAGTATAATTGTTCCTCATTATATTATTGATATACTTAGTTATATAAGAAATTGTCCATTACAATCATTTAACTCGTATTTAGATTACATACAATACAATCCATTTAGATACCCTAGATGTAGATCCGAAATGTGATATTTTTGTTTCTTTATCATTATTCACTGTGTTGTTCATACAATCAAGTCTTGGCAGGTATTCATCATTAAAACTATGGGCATTCCATTTAAAAGCCATTACTAATACTTACGATTTACCAAAATTTTAAGCCGAGCCCAGTCCACCGAACAAAAGTTGTCAACTTTTGTGTTGCCAACAATTTTCTGTGGATCTATACAAGTCACTTCCTAAAGAAAATAAATCAAATGAATTCATTTTTCAAAATTCAATGAAATAGTAGGTAAATACCGAAAGATAGAGAAATATAGAGTTCTATGATTATGAACCTAGTTTGCCTACGCTAATAGTCACATCTTTCCATCTACATAAATGAAATATTATTAAAAGCGTTATTGATATTCGTAAAGTAATGTCTGGAGTTGTCCTTATTTAACTACTATGTACAATGTGGGGCAAACTTCTTAAACTATCGTGGTGGGGCGGCGACCAATCACAACTCGCTAAAACCCGTATTACAACTTTTACAAGTTGTCATTGGCTGCTTGCCCGCCATGATGGTTCAAGAAGTTTGCCTCAAGGTATAAACGGGAAACTTTTAAAGTGTCAAACTGTACCTAGGTCTACCTCCATCCATACCTAATTTCGAACTTCGATGGAAACCTCTGAACTTGAACTTATAATTTTCTCATTAATACAACATTATCATCATTTTGGTAGACGAGCCAAAACAAGTTGCCAAAATATCGTATTGATCACGTCCATGATTTTTACATTTATTTTGCACTCGCATTATATTTCGAGCTCAGAAAAGACAATCTAGTAAGGCAAAGAATAGGTAATGTTGTAGACCACGTATATTTAGAACGTTGATAGAAACTAGATAAGACCGGTTGTAATGTAATTATTTAATTACCAAACTAAGCTAACCTAACCAAAAAAAATACTAGGTTCTAAACATCTCACTGACACTTTGCGTGCATTTCAGTATTTTAGGTGCTTAGGTACTTAGTATTTTTTGTGGCTCAATTCATTATTTCTCGATAAGAACTACCTACATTATCAATTTTTAAGTTTTGTGATGAAGGCATTTATTGGCCAAGTTAGGTATTTGAAATTCTAAGGAATGTAATTTATTATAATCCGTAGTTAAGTGCCACGCCTAAAATAATCTATTAGAATTGTATACTTAGTTATAAGCTTATTTAATATTGTTATAGTTTTAAGGAAATGAAAATACAGATTTGAGATAATTATCTAGTTTTATTTACCTAGGTAGGTACGATACAAAATAAAGGCGCCATGCGCCAGGTTTCATATTATGCTCTCATGCACTTTCATACACCCACCGGATTACCAAACTGAAGTTGCAGTGGGCCGGCCGTATAAGCGGCAGAACCGATAACCGCTGAGGTAAGCGAGTTCTAGAGAGGAGACCGCGAATCGGCAAACGTAGTGTACCTACTTATGACGCCCTCAGTCTAGGTGGAGCGACGATCTTTGCAGGGTGGCTGGCAAGAGCTGGATGAGAGCAGCCACTGATCGTGATCGATGGCGTACTTTTGGAGAGGCCTATGCCCAGCAGTGGACGTTATAGGCTGATGATGATGATGACTTCCACACAGCAAAAAACTGTGTAAACAATCATATCATATGTGGTCCACCACCGGCATCAGACCCAGAGGTCCCGGGTTCGATTCCCAGTGGGGGGTACCTACATGTTGTATTCGGTTGGTTGGTGGTAGGGTTAAGTCCGCCTGGCCTATTTAGTGTCTGTGGCCTGCCTAGCTACCACCACCTAATCTAAGTAAATAAGTCTGATGCCATAACAATGACGTTTACAGCATTATTGTGTTTCGGCAGTTAGTTAGAGATAAGATAGACAGTTCCTCAGTGATTGAGGATTCTGGGAGTGGTGCGTTACCACCTTCAGCCTTATCACCACTTAACATCAGGTGTGATGAAGGCTAAGTGCAACCCCGTTGTGGATATAAAAAAAACGCTGGCCAAAAGCGCTTAAGAATTATTTGTTAAATAAATTCGACGTGTCTTCTAACGACTCAGTAGCTCAGTGGTTAGTTAGAGCATTCGTTCGCCCGAACAGTGAAAGGTCGTGGCGTGGGATTGAGTCCCGTCCGTCGGAGCTATAAGACGGGTCGATTTTTTCTAATAATACCTAATTCACTTTTAATTTAATCATTCTTTAGGTAAACCTTTTTTGTATGTAGTCCTACTAATCCATAGGTACTAATATTATAAATGTGAAAGTGTGTTAGTTTGTTTGTTTATTTTTTTGTTTGTTTGTTTGTCCTTCTTTCACGTCAAAACGAAACAACGGATCGACGAGATATTAGGTATGAGGATTGTTTGGGAGCTGGAGAGTAACATAGCCTACTTATTATTCCGGAAAATTAAGTAAAAATTGTAATTTTCTATGAAAAATCGTTTAATTGTCGTATCTTCGATACAAAACTGTCATTTCTTCCATCCATCCATATCCATATCCATACTTCCATACTAATACTAATATTATAAATCTGAAAGTGTGTTTGTTTGTTTGTTTATTTGTTTGTTTGTTGAGCTGGAGAGTAACATATAGGCTACTTATTATTCCGGACAATTTAATAAAAATTGTAATTTTCTATGAAAAATCGTTTACAGTGCCACAACCTTTTCTGTGCCGGTGACAGCGGCGCTCCGTACGTTTTTCTTTTTTTTTGTAGTAATTTAACCGGCCCTGACTTCTAAGAACTTCAGCCGCCAGCAGCGCTATGGTTGGACATCAACTTGACAGCAAAATGATATTAAAAAAAATCACGTTAGTTTCACATTTTGGCCACCGGCACAGCAAAGTTTGTGGCACTGTAACTGTCGTACCTTGGTCGTACCTTCGATACAAATCTGTCATTTCTTCCATTGCCGTTTCCAAAGAGTATGTAATCACTGACGTCTGCGCCGCGGTCAAAATCGAATAAGTACTAAACTTTTCCGTAAGTGTTATAATTATTGAGAATTAAAGTTATCTAATAGGTAATAAAAGGAATCTAAAAATAGAACAGTGTATTGTCTATGTTAGTCAAAGTCCACAATCTGTAGTCGTACTTTTTATTGAAAATTAAACAAATGTCGTTATTAAAATTAAAATGCATTCTTTATAAAGTTATAATCATATTTAAACATTTGTATTCATAATTTAAATTAGTTTAGGTAAATAAGAATTATTACTAACTGGGCGGAAACACATAGGCAGAAAGCGGTTGTGTTACCGCGCCATTTTGGTTTAAGTGATGTATAAATACGGTAGTACGGTCCCTGAGCGGCTCTCATTCTGTATCGGGAATTCAAAGCAAAGCTAAGTATTCTATTACCTACATCGATGTGAGATTATTGGTGTTGTAAATTGTTAGATATCTAATACGAAACAAACTTGAACTAGCATCAAATAGTTTCTGTTGGAATTTGTTATTCTTTGTCACAATATTCTATTGATGTAAATGTATTAAAACTATTATCAGTATGGTTATAATTCGAATACACATTGTGCATTTCACACTTAAAAATGTAATTTGTCTGACGTGTTTTATGAAAATAAAAGTGTTTGATGAAGGGAGAATTGCACCCCTTGGCGAGTTTCTTGCTGGCTCTTCTCGTTACAAGGTCTCCCGCCGTAGGGTTTTCTGAACCAATAGCGTAGCATCCTTGACAATCACAAAGGCTTAATAATAACTTGAATAAATGAAAATGAATATTAATTATTGAGTTATTTATTGTAATACCTGACCCATAATCTTAACAATTTCAGAAGTGGGATCGACAGCTACAATGTTCCAGTTGGTTGGAGAGCTGAACAACTATCAAAGAAGAGGGCGACCTTGGAAATGCCAGGTTTCTGCTTTTGGTCACTCTACAATGGATAGTGAAGATGAAAGCCTTGAGAGTAAGGGCTTGCAAGGTAGGAATGTTCCTTATTATGTTAAAACGTGACTACTTCGCCTGATGAAGTGTTTAGTTAATTTTTGACCTTTAAAATCCCTTGCACCTTTGTTGCATTTTGCTCAACAAAATGGAGCTGTTGGGTTCTGTAAATGGCTAGTTGAGAAGACGAACTCTCAGTTCTAAATGTAAGACAGATCATCAGACAGAACAGAATCAGTATCATTTACAACTGTTAAGCAAGTTGGAAAGAAAGAACATTAATAACATTTTAAGCTTACATGGTCATAATGAGTAAAACTATTATGTATTTAAATACTTCTAATTTAACGTCACTAACTTTTATTGTAATTTAAACATAGTAAAAACCCCGTTTTCAATAATGGTTTTATATTTTTTGTGAGCCCCTTCTTGATATAAAAATATCAGCGTCAGGAGGCAATTCCATTTCAATTACAATTCAGACTAAAGGTGGAAATATGAAGGTTACATATTTACGACTTAAAAGTTTAGAGCTACACATATCCAGAACAAATTTAGTATCATCAATTTATTTAACGTTTAAGAATCAATTTAAATTTATAGTTAGTCTAAATAACTGACCAACTGACTGATCAAGCTTGATAGTAGTGGGCAAATAATATTACACTTTAATACCATTTTATCAAACCACTGTTCCGGTGTTTATGTTACCCGATTGAGCATAGAAAACGAACAAGAAAGAGGGTAGACAGATTTGTCCGCTCCTAACATCCAACCCGCATTAACTTTCTTCAGTTACTCCGTGATCATGGCGTGTGCAACTGCGCTAAAATATTGGGGACTCGACAACCAATCAAAACATTGTAAAAATCCCGTTTTTTCGTAATATTTACTGTTTATGTTACTGTTTATAGTTGGATCCGTCCGTATAATTTTTATAACTAATAACTATGTTTATTTCCTGATAACGAGATATTCTTACAACATTTTACATATTGAATTGAGGGATTTCTTAATGATCAGCTAGGGATATCTCCATACCATAGTCACCGCTATTATTCGGTTTTAACTTTGCAAGTTTTTTATCAACTCGTCTGTAGCTGCGGGCTTTTAATAAATACTATTTTCTACAGTTTAAGACAGTTCTGAGGTTTATTGTTCTATTTTTATTTTACAAGTTCTAGAAATACTTTCAACTACTTATATGTAACACGTTATCATCGAGATATTTACTGGGCGCCCATTAAGGCGCTACTCGGAAAAAAATGGACTTTTTGATTTAAAACTATAGGACGGTTAGAGATGCTACAAATCTGATAATAAGATATATATTTCTTCATACCTTTATCTAGATTCGTATAGTTTTAGAAACACGATTTTTTTATTTTGCCTCGACACTTTTTATTTACGAAAAGACCTCCAAAAAATATGAAAATTCAAGATTATTCTTAAACGGGGTTAGAAATACTATTGGAAATTGGTTTAATTAGTGGACACCAATAATATTTAGGATCGTGTAGAAGCATTTTTTTTAAATCGCTATAGTTTTTTAATACGAAGTGATTTTATGTTTTATTTGCCTAATCTGCAAAATCGGTCTCGCTCCCGCGCGCGTCGTTTTCTCATTGCTATCTCGCTTCAGCACAATTTTTCCGAGTATCGCCTTAAATATTTTGTCAGATAGATCATTAGTTAGATTTTCTTATAAAAGTTTTCAAAACCAATAAAACAAGAAAAAGTGTAATGATAAAAGAATAAGATAAGAAGTAAAATAATGATGGATATGGACATATTGAATAAAATTTGATAACATCACTACATAGTATAAAACAAAGTCGCTTTCTCTGTCCCTATGTCCCTTTGTACGCTTAAATCTTTGAAACTACGCAACGGATTTTGATGCGGTTTTTTTTAATAGATAGAGTGATTTAAGAGGAAGGTTTATATGTACTTTTTATTCCGATATTCCCACGGGAACGGGAACCACGCGGGTGAAACCGCGGGCGGCCGCTAGTATAAAATAAAGTTATTAAGACAGAAATAAAATTTACGACATCTTGCCTTATAGTTTCTTTATTGGCATTATTTGTGTCTTTATTTTAACTTTTCGGTGAATCAACAGCTTATTAATCCTAAAATAAGTAACAATATGGAAACATGAAAGCCAATCACAGATTTACACACATAGAAATGAGAAACAATACATACACTAGAAATATTAAACAAAAGAAAATAACATTGTTTCATACAACTCAAGACAAAGTATTGAACACAAACAAACTCGAGGCATAA
The DNA here is from genome assembly GCA_949710035.1 of Crambus lathoniellus. NCBI lineage: Eukaryota > Metazoa > Arthropoda > Insecta > Lepidoptera > Crambidae > Crambus > Crambus lathoniellus. The sequence goes on along the minus strand of OX453305.1, from coordinate 24,625,027 downwards.
CTTATCCATCTAAAAAGGAATTGGTTGATGAGTTATATCATTATTATTCCATAATCTTAGTTAAATGGTTTGGTTGTGGCTTTTGCGTTATCAGTTACGGTGTCATTAACAAAAATATTGTTGATGGTTCATTATAAGTCTTTCACAGAAGTAGTACCTACGTATAGTAAAGTATAGTAAAGTATAGTAAAGTATAGTAAAGTATAGTAAAGTATAGTAAAGTGTAGTAAAGTGTAGTAAAGTATAGTAAAGTATAGTAAAGTATAGTAAAGTATAGTAAAGTATAGTAAAGTATAGTAAAGTATAGTAAAGTATAGTAAAGTATAGTAAAGTATAGTAAAGTATAGTAAAGTATAGTAAAGTATAGTAAAGTATAGTAAAGTATAGTAAAGTATAGTAAAGTATAGTAAAGTATAGTAAAGTATAGTATTGTATAGCAAAGTATAGCAAATTATAGCAAAGTATAGCAAATTGTAGCAAAGTATATCAAAGTATATCAAAGTATATCAAAGTTTAGCAAAGTATATCAAAGTATAACAAAGTATAACAAAGTTTAACAAGGTATAACACAGTATAATAAAGTATAGTAAAGCAAAGTAAAAGTATCATTAATTATGTTCTATGCATTAACAATGGAAAATTACAAGAGGTTTCCTCAACCGAGGTGATGAGAAACAACTGAAAGGGGCTGACCCTGCATACAAATACAATTACGAATTGTCTTTATTGTGAAATGTAGCTAGTTACATTGTTAGTGTACAAAGATTGTTAAATAGGTTTTAAGTCTCACTACACTTCCACCTTTTACAAGGTATACAATAATCAAAAATTCAATTCAACATAATTATAAAAATACAGTTATCATATTAGAGCGATGTCAGGAACTAAATTAAGAATAGGTACCTAAAACTAAATTGTGTCATAAATATGTCAAACAAAAGATAAAATTAAATTGTGCCATCATAATATGTCAATAAAAACTTAAATTAAGTTGTGCCCTAATATGTCAATGAATGAGTTTATTTAAATATCCATTTCATTTAAGGAAGAGTCAGTGAGGAAGTCTACAGTAATTGTGTAATAGCTTTATCAGTAGAAGCTTCAATAGCCTTTCTGAAGAGGTTAGTTGTCAAGTTTTGCAATTAGAAGGGATGCTATCATGGATATTAACATGCTCAGCTCGTGTTGCAGCTTGTAGCTACAACGCTAAAGTTCAGTACGACCTATTAAAAAAAAACTTAAAACAACACAATAGAATAATTTGTTGGACCGAACTTATGATAAAGTCTTAACTATTATTTATGGCATGGAATTAAGACAATCGAGTTTTTTTTGTAAGTTATTGTTTTTACTAATTACATACATATTCCACCCTTGGACTTGACCCGTGATTGGGATGTGAGGCTAAGGAATAACCTGATATCTGTGAAATATTAACATTGTATTTTGAGGAAAGTTTCTATTCAGCAATAACTGACCATATCGCTGGTACTTAAAACAACTTTTATTTCGGTAAGTTTTGATCATCAATTGACATATTACTGGTAATTGAAATAACTTCTAATTGACTTAGTTTTGAACTAAAAGGTTGAGAATTTTAGTGGCAGAATGAATAATGGGTTCATTATTTTTATGAATATTTTGATACATTTTTATTGAAGTGTTTATAATGTCTACCCTGGGTTATTTTATAATTAAAATAAGTTAAATTTATTGCACAGGGTAATATAACAATAAATACAGAGAAATACAACAAAGAATAACACACACTAGTCTAGGTAGCTTTATGCTAGACAACAGTTTCTTTCAAGTAACCTTGGGCCAGAGAAAACAAATAAATAGGGTAATAAATGGGTACATTATAAACAGAGTTAGAAAAAGAATATAATTACAACTAAATAATTATGGAGGAAGAAAGTAGATAAAATCATAAATTAGGAGAAAGAGCTACGAGATTACTTTTGACTCGATCACCAAAGGTTTTTGGGTCTTTTATATTAATTTACAAGGATATTTTATAGATGACAAAATCTAACGGAGATCATAATAATATCAATAGGTACTTGTCATTATCATATCATAAAGAAGTAAGGTATCATTGTAGGAAGTAATCTTAGGAACTGCTGAACAAATTTCGAGAATTCTTATACCATTAGAGAGCACGGAGATAATAATGACTAATTGAATGGGTGGTAGGAAAATATTGACGATTCATAAGTACATATTTATTATGTCTAAGTGAATAAAGAATATTTTTATCTTTATCTTATCTTTATCTTGCTGGAAGGAAATAAATATGTGAAAAATTACGGAGAAATTAACGAAATTAATGACTTTCTGGTAGGCAATAAGTCTACTTATCTCTATAGCATCTATGCTACAAGAGCCGTCGACTAGACGACGAAATATGGGGCCGTCACTTAGACGATGAAATAACGGCCGTCACTTAGACGATGAAATAAGGGCCGTCACTTAGACGATGAAACAATGGCCGTCACTTAGACGATGAAACAATGGCCGTCACTCAGACGATGAAACAATGGCCGTCACTTAGACGATGAATTTAAGAACCATCGCATTTGGAATAAGGCAATCACAGTGTACTTTGCATACATGGTGTCACTTTTAGGGTAAAGTGTTACAATTAAGGTAGATGGATATACAAAAACAAGGTGTTCATAGCTTGAGAATGATGCATTTGGGATAAAACAAAATGACCCTAAATGCTAAGGCTGATTTGAAACAGCTTTTACGTGGCTGACGAATATGCTAAATGCAATACAGTCAAATAAATAGGACATAACTGGTTCTAACTTTGTAATGAATGTAAGCTATTAGAGATTTTCGATGTTGATATCAAATTGGACGGGGGTCAAGTGTGTACAATTTTAACGATGAAGTAAAGGTGGTTAGGCTTCGAAAAGTACTAAGAGAACATAATTTTACTACTATTAATAATGTTTAGCCGTAGTAAACTATGTGAAAATTGTTTTGGTCTGAATTTTGTTATTGTGCTAATAAGGAAAAATAAAATAAATAAATAAACTTAATGAAGGAATGAGCTTGTCAACTGAGGAGGGCTATCGGAATGTGATCGTACCATGTTTAACGCAAATAATTATCAAATACAACTTATTATTAAGTCATGTCTTCGAGTAATGGACCAATATACGGGTAGATGATGATGAAGGTAATGATAAAGGTAATAAAAAAAAACTATTCATAAACTTCAATTTGTACATAATAATGGTAATGATGAATATAAAGGTTATGATGATGTTAATGATGTTGGTTATGATGATGATGATGATGATGATGATGGTGATGACGATTATAATGTAATTTTTCATGCAAATAACAAGGCTTCTGTATATATTTGATGAACTTACTACCAATGGCTAATTATTCATTTTATTACAGTTACCATGGGATGGAGTCGAGAATTGGTATCAGTAGGCCATGGAGCTAATACAATAATAATAGTTTTGTATAAATTACTTGATGTTACCATGGGATTGTGTCGAAATGTCGCTGTTGACTCTTAAGCAATTGCAATCATATTAGTTACGATAAGTTATAATAAGTTGGTTAGTTGATTAAAAGTAAGTAATCAAACATATTTTCATTACCTTATAGCAAATTTGTGTGGTATCAAATTTTGTCAGGATGGACGAATGTTATAATTATTGAGAATGGGCGATTTTCTGAAAGCTCAGTCACTAGATGGCGCTGTCCCACCTATGCAGTTAGAAGGAACGGAACGTTATAAATTTTACTTTGACGCGACTTTTTTACGTAAAACGGAACGTCAGACAGATGTTATTTATTTACCTAAATCTTTAAATTTACCTATTTCGTTTCTGTTCCTCACAGTAGTACTTATTTAATATATTATTAGTTTCCTTTGGGTTGTTAAAAAGTAATTAATTTAAATATGTTTCATACCAAAGTATACCATAGACATGTACATACTTATTCAGCGCCATCTAGTGAAGCAATTGGAAGCTTTTTTTTTTTTAAATGGCCTCTCAGAAAATCGCTCATTAAAGTTATCTAATAGGTAATAAAAGGAATCTAAATTTAATAGAACAGTGTATTGTCTATGTTAGTCAAAGTCCACAATCTGTAGTCGTACTTTTTATTGAAAATTAAACAAATGTCGTTATTAAAATTAAAATGCATTCTTTATAAAGTTATAATCATATTTAAACATTTGTATTCATAATTTAAATTAGTTTAGGTAAATAAGAATTATTACTAACTGGGCGGAAACACATAGGCAGAAAGCGGTTGTGTTACCGCGCCATTTTGGTTTAAGTGATGTATAAATACGGTAGTACGGTCCCTGAGCGGCTCTCATTCTGTATCGGGAATTCAAAGCAAAGCTAAGTATTCTATTACCTACATCGATGTGAGATTATTGGTGTTGTAAATTGTTAGATATCTAATACGAAACAAACTTGAACTAGCATCAAATAGTTTCTGTTGGAATTTGTTATTCTTTGTCACAATATTCTATTGATGTAAATGTATTAAAACTATTATCAGTATGGTTATAATTCGAATACACATTGTGCATTTCACACTTAAAAATGTAATTTGTCTGACGTGTTTTATGAAAATAAAAGTGTTTGATGAAGGGAGAATTGCACCCCTTGGCGAGTTTCTTGCTGGCTCTTCTCGTTACAAGGTCTCCCGCCGTAGGGTTTTCTGAACCAATAGCGTAGCATCCTTGACAATCACAAAGGCTTAATAATAACTTGAATAAATGAAAATGAATATTAATTATTGAGTTATTTATTGTAATACCTGACCCATAATCTTAACATAAGCTTAGAATAAAAAAATTAACTATAAGTAGCGCCAAAAATGCGCCAGTCGCGCATGTGCGCAGAGTTATCTGATGCCCCCAGTACACGATGGCCGATCATGGTCGGCGACCATCGTACATTGACACTTTTGATAAAACCTTTTTAAACTTGTTCGTTCAAAAGTGTCAATGTACGATGTATTGGTCATGGTCGCCGACCATGATCGGCCATCGTGTACTGGGGGCATTACACGCACTCTACTTCACAGAGTAATTTTTGATATGTAGGAAATAGAGACCGATCTTGGGCCCCCTTTATTGGTAGTTTGTAACTAGCGCTATCTGTTGTCTGGTGTAGGCAACTTTTGGTGTATAAACACACACACAAGATGTTGGTGACCGGGGGGGCTACCGGCTAAGAAATCTGGATATGGGTATGGGCTTCAACTGTCATTTGAATTCCTTATCTTGATAGATTCTTGCTGCTTTGTTCTGTTGAACGTTGCTAGCTAGTTATCTTTATACCCGACGTCACAAAACAAGGAACTGGTGGCCTACCACAAGCTCTTATAGCAGTTCTTTTTAAGTTGAGAGAGTGAGACGCCGCTCTACACGCCGTATAGCGGCGTCTCACTCTCTCAACTTAAAAATAACTGCTATAAGAGCTTGTGGTAGGCCACCTGATAGCAGCTATTTTCTTTATAAAACTGACTTAAAGTTCCCAAAAACGTATGAAGTTCATACCCATAAAGTTACGCGGTAGCCCCCCGGGTCCACTATTATATGGCAAAACAACGTTTGCCGGGTCAGCTAGTTGCCTATAAATGTGAAAGTGTGTTTGTTTGTTTATTTATTTGTTTGTTTGTTTGTTTGTCCTTCTTTCACGTCAAAACGAAACAACGGATCGACGAGATATTAGGTATGGGGATAGTTTGGGAGCTGGAGAGTAACAATAGGCTACTTATTATTCCGGAAAATTAAGTAAAAATAGTAATTTTCTATGAAAAATCGTTTAATACGGTATTTTACTGTTTTTTTTTTATTTCTTTAAAATGTTTTTCGAAATATTAGCTACACAAAACAAGTTTTCATTTTGAATTATCTTGAATATTTTCAAAGATATAGGACTTCAAACTTTGTAATTAGACAAGGACAGGACGCTATCTTAGTGACGTCAGTGAGTTAGTAACGTCATAGTCACGCCATAGAAGATTTCGTTTTAGAAAGAGACAGCTTTAGTCAAAATCAAACAGACTATAATTCTTTTATTATAAAACAGATTCAAATTATTTTTTCACATTTGGTATTCTTAATTGCAATATTTTTTAACGTCATCATTAAATATCTACATTTCAACAACAGTAAAATACCCTATTGTCGTATCTTCGATACAAAACTGTCATTTCCTTCATTGCCGTTTCCAAAGAGTATGTAATCACTGACGTCTGCGCGGTCAAAATCGAATACTAATCTTTTCCATAAGCTTAGAATAAAAAATATGTAGTTTAAAAAACTAAACAAACACACTTTTATAGGAACAGACTGAAAAGTACAAAATAACCGTCTATTCAGTAGGTAACTGAAATTAAAAAGCGTGGTGCGCATGGTCAATATTAAGTATCTTCTTGAATGCATGCTTTGCAAAGGGCGCACCACGCTTTTTAATTTCAGTTACCTACTGAATAGACGGTTATTTTGTACTTTTCAGTCTGTTCCTATAAAAGTGTGTTTGTTTAGTTTTTTAAACTACATATTTATTTTTTACTTTTTAGTTTAATAAATGGCAAGCTATGGATGGATGGTAATCGATTTCACAGTCCTTACATGTGTCTGCCCACCCCGTAAACATTATAACTCAAAGGCGTGATTGTATGTATTTAGTTTTACAAATTCAATTGGAGTCTATTAGTTACCGGATGCGCGAGACGAACCCTTACTTTCTCCCTGCTCCATCATCAGACCCTCACCACCAAGTGTAGCGAATATGTTTCATCAGAACGAAACAAATGAGCCCAAACTCGAGGGGTTTCCTAGTGGTCATTATGGAGTACCACTGGCTTCCTTCCAGCTCCATCATCAGACCCTCACCACCAAGTGTGACGAATAGGTCTTATCAAAACTAAACAAATGAGCTCAAACTCGAGGGTTTTCCTTTTAGTCATTAAGGAGTGTCACTGGTTTCCTTCCTGCTCCATCATCAGACCCTCACCACCAAGTGTAGCGAATAGGTCTCATCAGAACGAAACAAATGAGCCAGAACTCGAAGTGTTTCCTATTGGTCATTAAGAAGTGCCACAGGCTTCTTCCCTGCTCCATCATCAGACCCTCACCATCAAGTGCAGCGAATAGGTCTCATCAGAACAAAACAAATGAGCCTAAACTCGAGGGATTTCCTAGCAGCCATTGAAGAGTTCTATTGCCTACCTCTTGACTCCATCATCACATCAGCTCGATGGTAGCAAATTATTGTATTGTCATCGGATTCATATAGACTTGCAAAGTTTCAAATCAATACGACACTTAGAAGTAGGTTAAAATTGAATTCCAAGATTTTCTTACATTGTGACTTAGTTACATGTGAAGCTAATAAAAGTGTGGTAAAAAATGTACTGTAACTAGCGCCAAAAATGCCCCAGTCGCGCATGCGCGCAGAGTTTTCTGACACTTACTCTACTTCACAGAGTAATTTTTTATATGGGTATATGTAAAAATCTATCAGAATAAGGAATTCAAATGACAGTTGAAGCCCAACTGTCATTTGAATTCCTTATTCTGATAGATTTTTGCTGCTTTGTTCTGTTGAACGTTGCTAGCTAGTTATCGTTATACCCGACGTCACTATTTACTATCATTACTTTATAAAATTGACTTAAAGTTCCCAAAAACGTATGAAGTTCATACCCAACTAACAATTTAACGTCGTTCAATGGTTTAGTAAACGTTATCTTAATTACCATGTTCGTAAAAGCTAGGTCATACTAACGTTATAATAACGTTTACTAAACGCGATTTGGGCGCATTTATACGACCTACATTGTTGTATAATGGTCGTACAAAAGTCACAAGATGACTTCGTAAGCGTCATACAAAAGTCGTGTAAACGTTAAAGAATTACCACTTTCATCGCGCAGTAGTTGCATTATAACCTTACAACAACTCGTTCAGTTATATTGTGGGCATACAGGTGTTTTTAAATGACTAAAACATTTTATTTCAGTTCAGCTCTCCCCCTCGGATGTCTGAGGTGTACAGACGTATTGCAATATAATCCGTATTTCTTTTGTGAATTAAATAAATTAAAATTAAGTGAACGTATTTTTGAGCCGAGTACTAGGATCGCAGAAATTGGAAGAGTTGTGCATTTCGCCCCGCTCCGGCGCTGCGTAAGTAAGACTACATTTGTGACAAGGACACATCTATTTACTCACAACCCGCTCGATGACTTCTTGCTGAGCGCCACTGCACTTCCGTATTCTGATTCGCGCAAATACCTGTGTGCGTGCGACCCACCGACCCCTCTCCGGTATACCACACCAGCGTATGCGTCGCGCCGCATCGACGATACACTCACACAACAGTCGCGTGACATAAAAAACTTAGGCCTACTCGTAGCCCGTCGCGGCGCGCCTGCGTTATTATTGTGTTGTGATTAAAATGTCGCTTGTTCACTCTCCACAAAAAACGGGCGATAAGTGCCCTGAGACTTCACAACCACAACCGACGCACTATGGATCGGAACCGGCGCTTAACGAATTAAACCGGGATTCTGCTGTATCGGACTCCTGTCAGAATATTACAAAAAGATTTAAGAGGAAGATGGACGATATTCCTAGTTCAACGGTGTCTCAACTAAAGTCGCTGTTCCAAGAGTTCACAAACCAACAGGACGCTAAATTGGAATCAATTAATAACGCTATCAGCACTGTATTAGAGCAAAATAATGAGATACAGAAATCGGTCGAATTTATGTCCAAAAGATATGATGATATTTTATTGAAAATGGAAAAAATTGAACAAGAGAATAAGCAATTTAAAAAGCAGGTAAAAAGCTTAGAAACGAAAATTGATATGTTGGAAAAATGTACGCTCGTCTAGCATCGAAATTCGCAACATCCCGAAATTAAAAGATGAGGCAAAGGACTCGCTGGCCAATCTCGTGACTAATATCGGTTCATCAATTGGAATTCAACCCGACGTGCAAGCTTTCGAAATTCGTAATATTTATCGCACAAAATCATCATCAATTGTCGTGGATTTTATGTCCATAAATAGAAAGGAATCATTTATTATCAAAACGAAGAACTTCAATAAAACACAGAAAGACTTAAAGACTCCACAGTTAAATACCAGCCACTTAAATATTCCAGGCCCTGCGATTAATATATATATTTCGGAACAATTGACTGAGAAAACGAAACATATATTTTTCTTAGCCAGAGAACTTCTCAAGAAAAGAAAAATCGCGGCCTGCTGGACGTCATACGGCAAGGTCTATATCCGAGAAGAGGACGGCAACCATCCACCAATCCGTATTGTCGAGGAAATAGACCTGAAAAAATATGAAGATTGACTAGTTCTAAACTTAATTATCTCTCTTTACTTTTTAATACAAAGCCCGTTAAAACTCATGATATTTGTTATAACTATTATTTTGATTGTGTTTATTTGTCTTGTTGATTTAAAACATTCCATAAACATAACATTAATACAACCAATAATCACTTACAAAACCCTTTTACACACACTTTACCCCATATACCATACTTTGATTTATCTATATACACACATAAGTTCACATACACTTTACACATTGACAGTAATAACACACTACACCTGGTGCGATGCAGTTTACTTCTACGCTCATTTACACCATCTAAATAATATATTAATAATAAACTTTTTTAAGATTTACGATTTATTATTATATTATACGTGCAAACTGTTTATTAAACGTCGATTGCCATGCAGGGAGGCTACGAGTATAAAGGTTCTGTTCAATTACTTGAGATTTTGTTTTTTACTTTTAATCCATCATAACATTTATTTGCCTCTTAGCTATGTACCGCAGTTAATTTCATGTAAAATTCGATAACTTACATAATGATAAAGATTTTCTTACCTCGGACCTTGACAACTTTAAAACCCCAAATCAATGCATATGTGACCCAGACGATTGCCATAAATTATCTATAGCCAGTCGTTCCTTAAAAATTTTAACTCAGAACATAAGAAGTTTAACATGCAACTTTGATAATTTTTTAACGCTGTTAAGTAGAACAAAGCTATCATGGGATATTATTGTACTTACCGAGTGTTGGTTACCGTCTGCAAAATATATTCCAACTATAGCAACCCGTGCGTTTCCGAACGTAGGCCAATAGCAATCAACCCGTGCGTTCCGGAACGTATGCTCGTAAATATTGATTTTCGCGGCTTCCGCATCCGCCCGCCGCGAAGCTCGGCTCGCTAGAGTACATGACAGTCTGCCGCCCGCGCCCGCGACCTGCGCCCACGACTAATGGCGCGTATGTACCCAGCGCGCACGCTATTTGTTTTAACTCGTGAATTGTGTCGAAGTGATTGTTTTATTGTCCTACTAATCATCATAGAAATCATTCCTAAACGACCCTCAGTCTCATAGGTGGCGCCCAACGTAAAATAGGACTAAAATCAATCGCGAATTGCGTCGCGCCCAACACCAAGATCGCCATTTTTTTTTTCACAAGTGCAAAAAACATTTTGTGTCGCGTGCCGCTCATCGAAAAGCGTCCTCATTAAGATGCCGCCAGTCATCACGCGGAGCAGAACGGCGAGCATGGGTGACCGAGATGATGATCCTCGACCACCCTCCCCGGCTTCCCGGTTCGCGTCCCCTTCCGACGTGCAAACTTCACCGTCGAGTCGCGACCCCGACGCCACCACCGCCACCCGCGCCGATGTTTTTTCAAGCGAGAGCGTCGCAGCACTGATTACGAACTTACAAAAATCTCAAACAGAAGCATTCAAGGACATCCTGTTATCGATGACTCGTGCCAACACTTCAACTCCTGTGCAATACGAAACGGGTACCTTGGCACGATGCAAATCGTCGTTCTCCGGCCGACCGAACGAAGCCGTCGAAGCATTTATCGATGCAGTGGAGGCCTATAGTGAATGTGCGCAGGTGTCAGGCCCAAACATTCTTCGCGGCCTCGCTTTTCTCCTCAACGAAGAAGCCGCGATATGGTGGCAGGGCATAAAAGGCACAATAACCTCGTGGTCAGAGGCAAAAGATAACCTTATCAGCGCCTTCGGCGATCGCCGCCCGCCCCATCGAATTTACGTGGAACTATTTAGCAACCCGCAAACCGACGATGAAAACACGGACGTTTTCGTTGCGCGCAGCCGCGCCTTATTTTCAAAGATTCCCGAAGATGACCTTACGGAGAAAGCCAAGATTGACATGATCTACGGACTTTTAAATGTGAAAGTAAGGAAAAGGCTAAGAAGAGAGGAATGCGAGACATTCAAGGATTTAATACGTCACGCTCGAAATATTGAAGAAACGGTTCCCCGTGCAACGACTAGTTCGACTGTACAGCGGTCGATGACCCCGTGTATTTTCGCGCCGGCGACCGATGCCGCGTTTGCGCGCCGCCCTGGCGCCGGCACAGCCGCGCCGCGGGCGCCGCCGCCGAAGCCGCCGCCGCCGCCGCCTACGCCGCCTGCGCGCCAAACGCCGCAGCTGGCGCGGCAACCGGCGCCGCCAAGGCCGCCGCTGCCGGACGATGACCCCGCCGCCGCCTTTCCCGCCACTGCGGTGAGAAAGACCCGCCCTGTGTGTTCATACTGCAAACGGTTCGGACACTCATATGAACAATGTCGTAAGTTGCAGAGCCAGCGCAGAGGTGAGTCCCAAACTCATATTTACCCAGAAGTGCGCGAGAACGTAAACAGTGATAAAAGTGAATTTTACAGTGTCCAATCGCGGTCGGTTCCGTCGGATCGGATAGTCGGATCGAATAATAAATGTCGTAAATTTTTATGTAATGAACAATGCTTATCAAAATGTAATTTCAATGTATTAAATTGTGTTTGTTTAAATAAACAAGTAACGAATGAAGAAGTAGCGTGTGCGCGCGGTTCGAATTCTTCGGTTATGCTCATGCCTATTCGCGATTCGCGTCCCATCTTTAACATTAGTATTATGGGCCACAAAGGTACCGCACTTATAGACACGGCTGCTAAACATTGTATCGCCGGTCATACGCTATATGCTCTTCTTCTACGTCTGGGTCATCCCCTCCAACCTTCCGCGCGCGAAGTAAAACTTGCTGACGGCGTAGTCCGAACCATGGAGGTGCTTAACACCACATTAACGGTGCAATTAGAACAGGCGTATATTACAATTCCGTTTTTGATTTTTCCCGACGCTACAAATAATGAAACATTGTTAGGTATAGACTTTATCACTGCCGCTAAAGTTGTTATTGATTTTCATAAAGGGTTTTGGTATTTTAGTGATAACAATTTTATGAAATATAATTTATCGTTTGAACCTACTTCGCATACCATGTCCTGTGCTGCTACAGAGGTCCTGAGAGATGATGAAGGCCGTCAACTCAATCCAGCAGAGCGGATTGCTCTGGCTGATGTTCTCTCCAGGCACGCGCATGTTTTTAAACCAGGGGGAGGTCCTACGCCATATGCAGTGCATCGCATCGAAACAGGTAACCATCCACCCATAGCGGTGCCTCCTTACCGTTTGAACCCCTCGAAGAAGGAGCAAATGACGGTAGAGATAGATAAGATGCTTCAGGAGGATATCATCGAGGAATGTGAATCGGCTTGGTGTTCCCCGGCGCTAATGGTGCCGAAGTCTAATGGTTCTATTCGCTTCTGCGTCGACTACAGGCGTTTGAATGCAGTCACCAAGTCCGATACATACCCGATGCCTCGCATTGATGAGCTGCTGCAGAGCACCAAACGGGACTGCTTTATGAGTACCCTGGACCTCAGGTCCTCGTACTGGCAGTTGGGGGTCCAGGAAGCTGACAGGGACAAAACTGCTTTTATTTGCCCTCTAGGTACTTACCGTTTTAAGAGAATGCCGTTCGGGTTGAAAAACGCACCAGCAACGTTCCAACGGCTCATTGATCGGCTCCGTTCCTGCTCAGCTCTGCAAGACGTAATATTACTCGCTTATTTGGATGACTTGCTCCTGATAACTGAAGGTGGTTTCCAGAAGCACCTGGAAGACCTGGAGGCCGTTTTCAAACGTCTCGCCGAGTTTAACCTTCATGTTAACAGGGAGAAGTGTGCTTTCGCTCGAGAAAGCGTTAAATACCTCGGCCACGTGATAACCCAACATGGTGTTTCCACTGACCCAGAGAAGGTGAGTGCTGTACTGGACATGAACGAGCCAGGTAACTTAAAACATTTGAGAACATTTTTACAGACCTGTTCATGGTTCAGGAAGTTTATTCCATACTTCTCCAAAGTTGCTGAACCACTGACACGCTTGACTAGAAAGAATCAGGTATGGACTTGGGGTGCTGAACAGACCCAAGCATTTAATGAGCTGAAGCGTCTCCTGACCACGGCTCCAATACTTGTGCAAGCTGATTTTAGTCAACCTTTCATATTACGCACCGACGCGAGCAACTACGCCTTAGGCGCGGTGCTGTTACAAGGTGAGAGAAATCAGGAAAGGCCGATTGAATACGCTAGTCGACTTCTTAACTCGGCGGAGCGCAACTACTCCACTACAGAGCGCGAAGCGCTTGCAGTAGTGTGGGCAGTAGAGCGTTTTCGACCGTACCTAGACGGCCAGCCAGTCATCATTGGCAGTGACCATCAGCCCCTGCGTTGGCTGCTCTCTTTAAAATCGCCAGCAGGAAGGTTAGTTCGTTGGGCACTTAAACTTCAAGCTTTTAATATCCAATTCGAGTACACACCAGGCAAGGCGAACGTCGTGGCAGACACGCTGAGTAGACCCACCTGTACCGGGGAGTCCCGCGACGGTTGTGGTATCTGCTCTGTTATCTGCGATCTGCCAACGAAGACGCCAGCTCAGCTGCGCCAGGAGCAACTCGCTGACCCTGAACTGGAAAAGATTTTGAAGGAGCTTGAAAGCACCAACGATCTCGCTGCCAAACGATGGTCAGAAAGGGGGTACCTCATGGACCAAGGCGTCCTGTTCCGTTTTAACCCGGACTCTGAGTGCGAAACCCCTCAATTAGTTATTCCAGCTGGCCAAATTAATGAAATTCTGAACCAGCTACACGACTCTCCTACAGCCGGCCATCCAGGTGTCGATAGGACGTACCAAAAGGTAGGTCAATTATATTATTTCACAGGGATGCGGAGAATAATCACCGATTATATCAAAGCCTGCATTCACTGCCGGCGCTATAAGGCCGCGAACACCAAACCCCAAGGGTTACTCCAAACACCGGTCATGAACCAACGTAATGAGGTACTTGCAATGGATTTATTCGGCCCGTTACCAGTAGGAGACCAGGGGGAGCGGTGGATTCTTTTAATAGTTGACACAGCAACTAGGTGGACGGAACTGTACGCTCTTAAAGATGCGACAGCTGACGCCTGTGCTCGTACCCTCATTGAGGAGCATTTTATGCGATTCGGTTTACCTCGCAGGATCATTTCAGACAACGGGGTCCAGTTCGTGTCCGCGGTTATGCGCGAGTGCATGTCTGTACTAGGTATCAAACAAAACTTTGTACCTTTGTATCACCCTGAGGCGAATCCTGCCGAGCGTAAAAATAGAGACCTAAAGGCGATGTTAGCACATCTCGTGGAAGAGGATCACACTTCCTGGCCAGAGAAGTTGCCGGTTATACGCTTCGCTCTAAATAGTTCGAAGTGCCGCACCACAGGTATGTCACCTGCTTTTCTTACCTTTGGCAGGGAATTGCGATCCCCCACAGAGGTTCTTCATGACAATCGCCCAGTTACGGACAAAGATAATTTTGTACCCCAAATAACCCCTTACCTCAGGTCATTCTTAAAGTCATTGTCAGCAGTTCGAGAACGTGTAGAGGCTCAGCAAGACAAGACTAAGCAGTACGCTGATGCTTCCCGTCGACCTTCAGAGGATTTCCAGGTTGGTGACTTAGTTCTTATAAAATCCCACCTGCTCAGCAAAGGCACGGAAAACTTAACGGCCAAATTTTTTCCACGCCGTGATGGCCCCTATCAAATTGCAAGGAAGGTAAGTCCGACCACATTTGAAGTTACAAGCACGGACCAACAGGACGTAGTGATAGGCCGCTACCATTCACAGGACCTCTCGCGCTACCATGGCGTAAGCGAGGAAGTGAACCCTCCTAAACCCTTGATTCCAAAAAGAAAACGCGGTAGACCCGCGAGATATAGGGACTAGAACTAGTTGTTTGAAGAATACTAGTCTAGGCACGAGGGCGTATTCCTAGACTAGAGGGGGAGTATATAGCAACCCGTGCGTTTCCGAACGTAGGCCAATAGCAATCAACCCGTGCGTTCCGGAACGTATGCTCGTAAATATTGATTTTCGCGGCTTCCGCATCCGCCCGCCGCGAAGCTCGGCTCGCTAGAGTACATGACAGTCTGCCGCCCGCGCCCGCGACCTGCGCCCACGACTAATGGCGCGTATGTACCCAGCGCGCACGCTATTTGTTTTAACTCGTGAATTGTGTCGAAGTGATTGTTTTATTGTCCTACTAATCATCATAGAAATCATTCCTAAACGACCCTCAGTCTCATACAACTCTTAAAGACTATAGTCACGTTGTTACCTTGAATAATTACACACAAAATGAGGGGGTTGTGATTTATTTTAAAAACAACTTGAACGTACAAACGGAAGAGCCTGAGTTCATTGATGCAAATTGCTTAACTTTAAAAATTAATCCAACAACTGTAATTATTGCAATGTACCGCCCGCACGGTTACAATGACATGAATAAGTTTTTGCTTTCCCTTAATTCATTACTGACTAAATTAAATAATTTTCAAAACATAATATTGATAGGTGATATTAATATAGATATTGTTACTAACTCCCGTGATCAGCGCTCATCTGAATATCTGGATCTTTTGGCTTCTTTTAATCTTCATCCTGGTCACAATTTACCAACTCACGGACGTACTTGTCTCGACCACGTGGTGATCAGATCTCGGCTAGATGCTCAATGCTGTGTCTTGCAATCCTCGGTTACAGATCATGACAGTGTTGCACTGTACATTAATTTAAAGACAACAACTCCGTCTTCACCCAAAACAAAGACTATTATCGATTGGATTGGCCTTAAAAACACTATTCAATGTAGCGATTTCGATCCTATTTACAAAACTTCAGATGCCAATAACATTACGAACTATCTAGTTTGCACACTATCCAAAGCAATTCAGGTCAATACAAAATTAATTCCTAACTCTAGACGTAAAACGATTTGTAAACCATGGATGACCCAGGGGCTTCTGAGATGTGTACGACACAGGGATAATTTACATAAAAAATTAAAAAAGAACCCCGATGACGAAAACTTACGTGTCTGCTACAGGAGATACAGGAACTTCTGCAACTCGCTTATTAAAAAAGTACGTCGTGCGCATGAGAAAGCGGAAATACAAGATGCGGGTAAAGATAAAAAAAGGCTGTGGGAAACAATAAAAAATATCGCTCACATCAAAAACGTAAAAGATAAATCTTCTGACTTAATTGCAGCTGGCAATCCCCAAGAAAGAGTTAATAGTATTAACGCCTACTTTGCTAATGTTGGCAAGGAACTGGCGACTAAACTCATTGTAAATTGTTCCAGTTACCCCACCCCACCAATCAATGAAAATCACGTGTCTAACTCCATTGTTATGTTATCTACGGATGAGCAAGAGATAAAATCACTTATCTTAGGACTTCGCGACAAATGTGCAGTTGGCGTTGATCAAATTTCAGGTCGACTGCTAAAAGAAAATCTAGATCATCTAGTTCGACCCATAACATACCTCTGTAACGTCTGTTTAGAGACTGGTGTGTTTCCCGACCTTTTCAAAAAATCACTCATCATACCTATCCATAAGGGTGGCGATAGAAACTGTGTCAACAATTATAGGCCAATCTCACTTCTTCCGATCCTGTCTAAGATATTAGAGCGCCTGATCAACAAACGTCTGGTTGACTTCCTGGAGAAACATAACATATTGTCCCCGTCACAATATGGCTTTCGCTCCGGCAAGTCAACTGATGATGCAGTTCATGATCTCACAGATTTCATCGCGACGAGTCTTGACAGGAAGGACAAAGTAATAGCAATCTTTCTCGATCTTGCGAAGGCCTTTGACACGGTTTCTATCCCAATCCTCATTGACAAGTTGAAAAGAGTCGGAGTTAGAGGAGTAGCACTTAAGTTGTTTTCCAGCTACCTCACAAATCGCACACAAACAGTAAAAGTGGAAAAATGGATTAGTAACGAAACACCAGTCCTGTATGGGGTACCACAGGGCAGCGTCCTCGGGCCGACTCTGTTTTTGTTGTATATTAACGATCTTTGTCAAAAACATTTAATTAACGGCAAGATCATTGCTTTCGCCGACGATACTGCCCTGTTGTTTCACGGTGAAAACTGGGGTAACGCTTTTACTCATGCTCAATCAGGACTAAATTACGTTTCCAACTGGCTTACGAAAAACGTACTTAGTCTAAATACTGATAAAACTAAGTATCTTACCTTCTCCATTAAAGGTCAACCGCTCCCAGAGGGACTGTCGCTTGTGAACCACACGCCTTCTTGTTCATCTATATCTTCTAGTCAAGCCAATTGTTCATGCCCTAGTCTGAAATCCTCGGAGACTATAAAATATCTCGGAGTTCACATTGACGACAAATTAAGCTTTCTTCCTCACATAGAACTCCTGGCAGGCAGAATCAGGAAATTGATTTATATTTTTAGAACGCTCCGTCATGTTGCAGATTTTAATTTAATAAGATCTGTTTATTTCGCTTTGTGCCAATCGGTTATAGGGTACTGCATTTCGGCTTGGGGAGGGGCTGCTAAAACTCATCTTCTTAAGGCTGAGCGAGCTCAAAGAATGGTGTTAAAAGTTGGTGCTTTTCTTCCCCGTTTGACTCCGTCAAGTAAGGTATACGAGTTCTGGAAAGTTATGACTGTGCGACAGCTGTTTATTCTCTCCATAGTTCTTCGCAAACATTCTCAGCTTGACTACAACCCACTTTTGAATATTAACAATCGCCGAAAAGGGACTGTCTGTACTTACAAGCGTTGTAATACACAATTTGCCCAACGTTTCTACTGCTTTCTCGGCAGCTTTCTTTATAATAAAATTAACTCGCGTCTCTCAGTTTATCACCTCTCAAAACAATCTTGTAAAAAGCTAATTTCACAGTGGTTACAGCATCAAACCTACAATGACACAGAAAATCTTCTCGTGCCCTTAAAGTAAAACTCCTAATGTAGAAACTATTTGAAACGTACCAGAAATTAAATTAAGTTATCTTCTCACACCGTCACTAAACACACCTACGCACAGACACACACACACACACACACACACAACTACACTCACACACATAAACACTCACTCATACACATACACAAGCAACCACAAACTGTAAATATTGATAAAACTATGTAAAATGCATGTAATCTGTACCTAGATATACTTAATCTATAAGAATTAATTTATTTCTCCAATTTTTGTCTTTTTGATTATACTGATTACCATAACATTTTCATTTGATCTCGTTGTCTTAAATATCCGAGATGGTGGGAGCCTGATGTCCTGTGCTAACGGGTATTTTTTACCTATTTCAGGCATCAGTCTCACACAAGTTTAGATAAGATTAGTATTTATAAGGCATACACTAAGAGTTTGTGATGAGAAAATAAAGATTTTTATTATTATTATTATTATTCCCTTTATTACATTTTAAATACTTACAAAATTATATTTCTAAACATTAAATTTTTACAATGTATAACACTAAAAAATATAACATTTAAAAATACAAAAATGCAGTTCCCCAACGGCAGCAAGATCAAGGTCCCGGCTACCGATGGTTAAGGATCCAGAGACAGGAACCTTCTCACTATACGGGCCGTGTCCAGAAGTACTGCCTTCTGCATCTGACTCCCGATCCATCCACCTAACGCAAGCCTCTTAAGGTGTTTATCGAGGCTCTTGGCTATTTATTATTATTATTTCAGTCAAGTAACAACACTTGTGAGACTTATTTATATTTCTTGTTAGTGACTCGATCGGGTCTTTTTTTAAAGATTTGAGTAAGTACAAAATGAATAATTACAAGAAAATAAAGATGCTTGCTAAACTGTCCCTTCTGTCTCTCATACCGTTTGGTTCGACTGGGAATTAAATTTTTATGATAATATACCTATGTAAATACTATTAATATTTCCATGCCCCTTCGTAGTTTTGTGTTTAAAACATTATATTTTTATTAATAAAAATATGTTTATTTCTTAAAATGTAAGACATGTTGCTTTTGTCGCACACTTATCTCTTTATAACGTTGTAACGACAAAGTGTCGTTGTAAGGTTATTTCAAGACCATGCAATACGCCATTGCAGCTAGCTATTAGGGTTCCTCAAAAATTTTAAAAACCCTTTTAATTTTTCAATATTCACCAAAACTATTTAAGTATCTTTAAATTTATTTCAGGCTGGTCGTAGGTAGTTAAAGTGCAGTGGAGACTACAAAACATTTTAACATATTCAAGTAACTTTATTCTGAAATATGACTTCTTAATAGATTGGTTTGGCCTTAGAAACGCACTCATTTTATATTATCGGACAAGTGCTATGGTTGCCACAGTATCATTGACTATCATAAATACTGCAGCGATATCATTTTATTGTATCAAAAAAAAAAAAAAGTTTTATTTATTGAGATTTATTGCATTGAAAGGGAAAAAAGGAAGGAAAGGAATATCAACAAAAAATCATACACAATATTACTTAATCATAGTTAATAAAATAAATATTGATACTGAACTGTTTGTTGTTCATGTTTGTACACTTTTCTTCTTCAACATTTGAGACTAATGCACGGGTTGTTGGCGTTGTACTTAATAAAAGGAAATTACTATTTACTTTCCTTTTGAAAATTCCACTAGGTACCTACGTTAAAGTTTTCGCAACGATTTTCTTGCTTCCATTTTCGTATTAAATATAATCAGACTTTCCGTGAATATGGTGACCAAGACGTTTTAAAGTCGAAACTTGACAAAATTGTGACTACAAGTTTGATCCAAGTCATGGCATGACATTAAAAGGACATCATTTAATATAAAGGTTATATTTGAGTCGTTAATAAACAACCAAGTCATTTAAGTGTCTTAAATTGACTGTTGTAAAACAAAATAGGGATCGTTTTATAAACGTCACTTTAATACGTGTGTACAACTGCTAGGTTATATAAATATCATATAAAGGTTTTCCCAACACATAATTTGGTCAGTTGAAAACGTTTAATGGATTGTAACGTTAGTATGACTATTAAGTCGTCTTACAAACGTTTTAGATAAAACAGTAATATAACGTCGTGTTACCTTACCTCTTACCGATGTTGCTATGACGAGTTTATTATGACTTATTCGTCGCACGACTAAATAGTTAAATTAAAGACGTCTATAGGACCTAGTAGTCATCTCATTATTATTATAAGACTGCTATCCAACTTGATGTCGTACAAGTCAAGACTTATATGACGTTTTTGCTTGTTGGGTATCCATAAAGTTACGCGGTAGCCCCCCGGGTCTACTATTATATGGCAAAACAACGTTTGCCGGGTCAGCTAGTCCTTACTTCCTTACTTCCTTACTTCCTTACTTCACTACATAGTATAAAACAAAGTCGCTTTCTCTGTCCCTATGTCCCTTTGTATGCTTAAATCTTTGAAACTACGCAACGGATTTTGATGCGTTTTTTTTTAATAGATAGAGTGATTCAAGAGGAAGGTTTATATGTACTTTTTATCCCGATATTCCCACGGAAACGGGAACAACGCGGGTGAAACCGCGGGCGGCCGCTAGTATATTATAAATGCGTCTCTGTCTGTCTGTGCGTTACACAATCACACCTAAACTACTGAACCGATTTGAATGAATTTTGGTACAGAGATAGTCTAGAGCCTGAGAAAGGACATAGGCTACTTTTTATTCCTGAAAAATATCACCTTCCCGCGGAATAACGTCGTGTAGTACACGCGGGCGAAGTCGCGGGCGGAAGGCTAGTATTATATATATGTGAAAGTTTAGATGTTTGGATGTTTGTGTTTGTTACTCAATCACGCCAAAACGGCTGAAGGGATTTGGCTGAAATTTGGAACACAGATACTTAGTAGCCGGAGAGGAACATAGGCTACTTTTTATCCCGGAAAAAAATCACATTCCCGTGGGAATACGTCGTGAAGTCGCCGCGGGCGGAAAGCTAGTGTGGAATAAAGGAATGCTAGCGGTGCTGGTATTTGTTACGAGCCGTGTTGTTAAGGCGCACGCACCGAATACCTACTCGCTAAGTAGGTTATCGTCATACTGCTATTGGTTTTCACTTGGCCGATTTCTTTATCAAAAAGGAGTGGTTGACCAAACTATCGACTTACTAATGCAATTTAGCGCTTGCTCAATTGCATAAGGTAGGTACCTACACAGTTAAACAGTTGAACTGCGTTATTCGGCTTTTATTACGTAGGGCATATCTAAAGGCGGTCTCAAGGTCAACATGTAGGTATAGTCTGATGTGTAGGTACTATACTACCTATACTAAAAAGAAATCGCTAAAAAAATCCTTTGCGTAGGAAAATAAATGACTTGATAAACCTACATAGGTACAAGAAAATCGAGCAGTAGTATTTTAGGGAGTGATTCTATCCAACCTAGGTTCGCATGAATCCGTATTTCGATTTCCGTATGATCGAACGATAAGTGTGGTATATTAGTTTGTTGCATAACATCGTTGATTTATATATATAGGTACACTAGCTTTATACAAAGACATGCTCAAAAGGCACATGGAGAGCTGCAATATTGATCCTTTAACGTGGAAGTCAGTAGCTGCAAACCGTGCGGAATGGATACTTCTCCTAATGCAAAAAACGCATTTTAAAACATTAAACAGAGACGAAATTGACGCTAAGAGAGATGCGTTAAAAAAAGCTAAGCCACCAGCGGCTTTTAATTACCAATTTAGTTAGAACGTTCGAAAAGCCAAAATTGGCTACAACAACGTCACATGCGAATGCGAGCACACCACCGCGCGGAGCAAGTAGTGGCCACTAGCTGAGCCTACCCAGCAGCTAGCAGTCGCTGTAGCTGAAATCGGCTCAGAAACCTATAAATACATCTTTCCACCCGCGGCTTCGCCCGCGTGGTCTACAATATGTTATCCCGCGGGAATGTGACATATTTCCGGGATAAAAAGTCTATGTTTCTCTCCAGGCTACAAAGTATCTGTGTCCCTAATTTCAGCCAAATCCGTTCAGCCGTTTTGACGTGATTGAGTAGGTAACAAACATTCTAAACTTTCACATTAAAGGAGACGGTCTAGATTTCCATACAAGGTCTTCACTAAAATGCAGCTGCACCGAAATGAATGAAAATCGGGAGAATGCAATATCCAGAACTCGTATGAGTTGAAAAAAGAAGTCTAAGTCTAGCCAATTTTTCACAATTAATTTTTGAAACTAAATATTTTTTTCATTTTTTTACATGGCCATGTTGTTTGTTTTAAATAGCAGCACTAGCACAAGCCGTAGAGAAGAGATGGAGTCAATCCATGAAGCTCGACCAAAGATATTATAATATAACAAGATTGTGCACTATGAAAATAAAAGCAATGTCAATTCGATTCTATGCACTTACAATAAGGTTTATTTTCGTATGACATTTCGATAAACGGAAAAACGAACCGAGCGAGAGGCTCCTAAATAGGATTGCATCCCTGTCTACTGGGCTGCCACCATGAAATATTTTTGGTTGTAGTAGAACTTAATTCAAATTCATATTTCTTGTTCTCGAGAATTTTGAAAATATTAATTAATTAAAAGGAATGTTAAGCGGATAATAATAAAGTCCATATCATTTGTATTATTTAAAACCTTGAAAAACTATTTTTTAATGTAAGAGTCGGTGTTATGGTAGTTTTAATTATAATAAATTTGCAACACTTTGCGTCTGGACAATTTTAATAAAAATAAAAACATCATCAATATGGCGACGGCAAATTAATTTATGTGTGTAAAGTTAGTGTGTGGATCTTAATTATCATTTTAAAATTACGTTTAAATCAATAAAAATGGTTCTCACTTGATGTGTGAAAGGATGCAAAAGCGAATCATTTAAACGGAGCGGTGTATCTTTTCATAGGTAAGTATTTAGCCAAACTTTTATTCTTGCGTATAGTAGGGTGTCCATTTCGTTTTTAGTCTATAGACTGGAATTTACTTTCTTACTTAACCCAAACATTAATTTTCATTGTTTCAGATTTCCTAAAGATGAAGAAATTAAAAAAGGTTGGCTTAACCTCATATCTGAAAAAATTACACAATACTCAGCGGAAGAAGAAAAAGAAGAAGAACTTTATCAGAAAATAGGCATGAAACAAAACTTATTAAATGTATTATAACATCTGTATCTTAATTTAAGGTTAAAAAAGTAGGTACGCAAAAAACGAATCTTTACAATTATTTGGACACAAAGCCTCCATGCGTCAAAAGATCCGCAAGAAAATTTTGTTTAGCAATGTATAGTCTAACGAATAAACAGATTTTTATTACTGTACGTGGACTTTCTATTTCTATCCATTTTAGCAAAATACGCCTATCAGAAATACAGACATATATTTCATATAAGTACATACAGGTCAAACTGACAACCTCCTTTTTTGAAGTCGGTTCAAAAGTAAGTATGCTTATAAAGCATATGTATGCGTCGTATGTATCGTCGTATGTATGTATGTATCGATTGTCACATTATTGCCTCATAAGTGGTGCAAATGCTTTGCCTCGCGGAGTCCTCATCTTAACTAATATTATACAAGAGCTCCCTAGGAAGCGTGATGTTCGAATCCTACGTGAGCCAAGTCTGGTTAACTATAAATTGTCCTCGAAAATACCAAATCGTGTAGTCACTCACGTCTCTCTAATTAGAGAGGGACGCACACCATAATAGGCCTATCTCGCTCGGCTCGGCTGTAACTCATGAGTGCGCAATCTTGTTATATTAAAATATCTTTGAGCTCGACTTAATACTAAGGTACAGAGTATTAAGTCAAACTTCATGAGTCAATCATTAACAGTGTGTCTCGATTTGATGTACAGTATCGATATGTATTGCGGAAAATAGTATCGATTTTAGATTTGTTGCAACACTTTTGTATTTCATTCGATATTTCGTTACGAGATTAAAAACACGCGATAATATGCATGATGTTTCGAGTTATTAAAACTAAGTTAAGAGCATGAGTTTTTATGCGAATTAATATAATGTCACCGCATATCGGGCATGAATCGATACCCAATCGATAATGAATCGATACTCAACTCGAGTAATATGGATATATTTGACACATCTCTCACAAATTGTTCATTCAACTAAAGTGACATTGACATGTTATGTTGTCAATCACACTTGATTTGACACTCACTTTTTTAAAATAGGGTATGTTCTCATCTTCAAGCCAAGAATAGCTTCGTTCCCTAACGCAATTAGGAGTATTTTGAAAATTAAATATTAAATAATGGGCTAGCTTTATAATTTAAATAATAACGTAAGAACATTACGTTTTAAAGGCTTTATCGATTACAAGTCTCATTATGCCAGCTGCTTCTTAGGGGGGTTTTATTCCGTCTCCTTTATAGTAGCTACTAGTAGATACCTATTAGTAGGATAGCATGCTCTCAATAATCCGTATCTCCATAGTAAAAAGGGTATCTCCCTTGATGATCAAACGGCACATTTACTGGAAAAATAGCGGTAGGCGGGTCATGATTGCCTAACTAACTAATCACTAATCTCTCACCTACCCACATAGGTACGTGTGTGTGGGTAGGCTATCATGATAGGCTTCTAGCCACACACCAACAAGTTTATCGAATGCCGCTATAAGCGCACTCCAAACTTGAAGGTAAACTCAAGTGGTAAACTGGATCGTGTATGGCGTCCCTAACTTAACATGGTACAATAAATTCTATTTTTTGACACTGGCAGTTTTTCAGGTGACGCGAAAGGCAGAGCACCGCACTAGTGGCAGGCGGCCATCTTGAATAAAATTTCATGATGGCGATGGCAGACTGTCTTTTCAATTTCTAAATAAAAAGTGAATGTGATAAATACCTGCAAGTAGTCAAATAAAATTACCAAAATTTATTTCACAATTTTTCACACTAAACTGTTTGTTTTTATTTGTGACTAAATTGGATTTTTTTTAAAAAGATCAGCAATAAAACAAATCAGCTGTTATCCGTCAATCGATGTCAACAAAATTACATAATTTTGTTTAGAAAAACAGTGTAGTCTCCGTTTTTAGTGTCATTTTGAAATTACCAAACATGCAGGTTCAATCCTAAGATAAAATTGACAAATTATTAAAGTAGAAATACTCAAAACGGCTCGCAAACAGAAGTGACTTTGTGTTTTTTTCATATGATGTAGTCCAACATTATATTTTTTAGTTATGGATCACAATAATATAATAGAGTGTGGTGGATTTTATTTTATTCATAATTTTGATTCTGGGAACCTCGGTCATGTTGAGAGGGTACCGACGGAGCTCATAGGTAAGTGATGGGTTCAATTATTCTACTATTACAAATACAAAGTCCAATGTTACATTGTAATATAGCTGCCAATCGACTCGCTATTTTCATGGTCTTCTATACTAAGGTCCTGCTTCAGAAATTCTTGCCAAATTCCAATTTACCTACCTCATTGTAAACAAAGCATTTTTTTTAAACCAAAGTAAGCAAGCCGTTCACCGAGAAACAAACACAATTTATTGTGAGTTCTTTGGTTTGTACATTACAATGCACTGACTATTCGCATAATATAATGATGATACTTTGACCTTTAAGATTGTTTAGATTTTTTTATAGAAATAGAAAAAGAAAAGTGTTAATGCAACTGAAAACCTATTGATTAAAATAGCTCGCTCAATTCTATCTAGACATGCTGTAGCATTTCAAGCTATATAATACTTTGTCTCAGTATTAATTCCCTATTGATATTCAAAGCTTATCAATTTTATTTATATGAGCCTCCAAACTCCTCCTCCAAACATATTACTTCCCTTTTCTATTAAGTACCAAGTTATTATCCTAGTCCAGTTCAGTTACCATATAATTACTAATGACATGCTTGCCTTGTGCATGATATTAGTAAATATACAGGAATATGTAAAGAACTGATAAAAACTGTAACTATAATGAAAAATACCAGACATTGAAATACATTAGAAAAATCTATTACATGAGACATCATAGTCTAGAAGAATAATCTGAAAAGCCTTCTCCTTTTCATGTTGAACGGCATGGAATGTAACAGTTTGACACCGGGTTTTTTTAGACTAATTCGACCCTGCTGAACACGATTTTGCCCGGTGACATTCCAATTTCCCCCCCCTTCCCCCCTTTTTCATTGGAAATATGTCCCTCGCCACGGTTTTTTCCGTTTTGTACAAAAACTATTAGATCTATATGAAAACTGTCAATGAGAAAATTAATCTACATTAAATTACCTACCACATGGTAAAACTTTTATTTTAACCACTCAATGGTTACGCACGCTTAAATATGCTTACGGGGCAATGGTTCCTCAGCACAGCTCCGCTCCGCTTCGCTCGCTCGGCTTTAAATTAAGTTTTACTCAAAAACTAGAAGGATTAAATAAAAGCAAATTATTGATTTATAATGCTAGTTAAATTTGCAATAAGATTGTATAACTTGTAGATGGATTTTTATTACGATTTTATTAGAAACAGCGAGTTAAAGTTGCAGAAAAGGAAATATTTTACCGATTTCTTTTTAAAACATGCAATAAATACTAATAAATAAACAATTATTACAGACCAATTTGTGTTTAAATAATAGTTTACAATGTTGTTATTAGATAACAGGTGTGTAGCTGTGCTCTAACAGGGCCTATGTTTGAAACAATCAAAATATCACCACCATTTATATGTACAACATAGAAAAGCAATAAATGATTTTGATTTGATTTGATTTGATTTGATTAGATAAAAGTAAAAAAAAGATAACTCTCCTCTAGAAAAATATTGTTTAATTAAAGATATAAAAATGTAAGTAAAGAATCACCCTTACGGGCTACAAAAGTATGGATCGAAATTTTAAATATATACTTTTTATGGGTATTGAGGGCATAACAAGTATATATTAATGTATTACAACATATTTAGTACAATATATTTAATTATATTTTTATATTTTATTTTTCCATACTTAGCTAACATTGCCTAAATCACGCAATGGTTCCTTGCCTCCTGGAGGCAAGCAAGTCGGCGAACTTCAATCGAATATAATCCGCCAAATTTTTATTAAATTGGACCAATTTCTTGTTCTACGATTAAAATAAGGTGTCTAGATTAAGATTGGTATAAGTTGGATAGGAACAGAGAGTGATTTGACATAATTAATTAAAGTATTTTAATTAGCTGTCAGCTTGCCTCCAGGAGGCAAGGAACCATTGGGGCGGGTAAAAATACTTGCCTCTGGGAGGCAAGGAACCATTGAGTGGTTAATAAGTCTTATAGTTTTTGAGTAACATCCACCCAAATTTCAAAGTTTTTTTTTTAAATAATTTTAACTATATTTTCGCCATTTTATAGGGAAACCGCTGAATTTGGAACAAAGTGATGTATGCACTAATCAATCTTGATATATTAACCTACAAATTAAGACCCTATTTACAGTCATACGAGTTTTTGTTCACCTTTGACAACTTACAGCGCCGAACTTGCGAACATTGAACAACAATTAACCCTCATAAACTACCTACTTTATATTTCGTAGTGGTAGGTTTCTAAAGATAAGCAAGCAAATCTTTTACAAGGTGCTAGTCAAAGATATATTATATGTACTAACGCACGTACTAGTTCACTAAAGTAGTTTGAGAAAGAAGTTTTGGTGCAGGTATAGGGATCTGTAAAGAAAAGAGGCCTCAATTTAGACAAAAGTATATTTTAATCGTCATAGATTGTGTTTATTGTTTGATATTATTATTCCTCATGATTGGCTCTGAGAGGACTGACATCAGTAATGTTACTGCAAATGTGCAATAAATGTAATAATAATATTAAGTCGGAAATTTCATAATTTTTTTATTATCATCAAACAATAAACACAATCTATGACGATTAAAATATACTTTTGTCTAAATTGAGGCCTCTTTTCTTTACAGATCCCTATACCTGCACCAAAACTTCTTTCTCAAACTACTTTAGTGAACTAGTACGTGCGTTAGTACATATAATATATCTTTGACTAGCACCTTGTAAAAGATTTGCTTGCTTATCTTTAGAAACCTACCACTACGAAATATAAAGTAGGTAGTTTATGAGGGTTAATTGTTGTTCAATGTTCGCAAGTTCGGCGCTGTAAGTTGTCAAAGGTGAACAAAAACTCGTATGACTGTAAATAGGGTCTTATTTTGTAGGTTAATATATCAAGATTGATTAGTGCATACATCACTTTGTTCCAAATTCAGCGGTTTCCCTATAAAATGGCGAAAATATAGTTAAAATTATTTTAAAAAAAACTTTGAAATTTGGGTGGATGTTACTCAAAAACTATAAGACTTATTAAAGTAAAAGTTTTACCATGTGGTAGGTAATTTAATGTAGATTAATTTTGTCATTGACAGTTTTCATATAGATCTAATAGTTTTTGTACAAAACGGAAAAAACCGTGGCAAGGGACATATTTCCAATGAAAAAGGGGGGTAGGGGGGGGAAATTGGAATGTCACCGGGCAAAATCGTGTTCAGCAGGGTCGAATTAGTCTAAAAAAAACCCGGTGCCAAACTGTTACATTCCATGCCGTTCAAAGTCGTAAAATTCAAAAATTCTTCTAGACTATCAGTAAAAAACCTTCTATTAATTCATTCCTTTTTTTTATTCTAATAAGAACTCATTATCATCCATTATTTGCTGTTACAAATTACAATAAAATGTCTTCTATCTTGTTCTTTAAACAAATAATCCAAAATTATATCATCTATACACAATCTGATTGCAGCTTCGTGTGTAAACCCCAAATCAAATGCTACAGAGACCCCTGACTATGAGTTCAACCTGTGGACACGGCCTGACTGCGCCGGCACAGAATTTGAGAATGGAAACCGAACCTGGTTCTATTTTGGGGTGCAGGCCAGTGAGCCTAATGCCTTGGTAAGTGTATAGATAGATAATCACTTTATTTTCTTACTACAGACACACACATATTCATTAAATACAAGACATTCACATATAAGAGTAGGTAGCACTGTATTACAAAGAAGAATAGAAAACACAAATTAGACCTAATAAGACAAAAAGTTCCAAATAAAAATATCTGTGTGCCGCAGCAGTACTCAATGGTCGCAGCTCAGCGTCATATTACTTGCAAAGCAAATCGCTGATTTTCAGCTGTGTATAGTTATTTATATCATACAAATGAACAAAGCATTAATTATACTTAACAAAGTAAAGTAGTATAATAGAACTCTCAAATCCCTAGCTAATGAACTAAGATAATAGTTAATAGGAAGAAAATGATGGTGAAATATGTTATTTATAATGTTAGGATGTTATATCATATTCTGTAGCTCTTTTGTAGTTTCTAATGCATTTTTAACAGGTACGGCTGAATCTAATAAACCTGAACAAACAGGGTAAAATGTATAACCAAGGCATGGCACCAGTCACAAGAACTTTGCCGGGGAAACCACAATGGGAAAGAATAAGAGACCGTCCTGTACATTCGGTAAAAAAAATATTGTTATACTTGTTTTTCATACATATAATATTAGCAAATTATTGAAAAATCTAAATAATTATTTATTGCAGACGGATGACAACACCTTTACATTGAGTTTCAAGTACCGCACACCGGAGAATCTCAAGGCGACAACATTCTTTGCTTTCACATATCCTTTCTCCTTTGCGGAACTTCAAATAGCATTAAATTCTATCGACATGAAAATGCTACCACTGCCGGCACCTCAGTCGCCAGACGACATTTATTACTACAGGGAATGTCTCATATACTCTTTGGAGGGTACGTCTTTCTGTATCAAATTTAATAGCAGTTAATATTTTATTTACAAGTTTTCTTTTCTAAATCCGCCATCGACGTACTAAGGCTTTGTTCACACATGTTCCGTCACCGACGATTCGTGATTATTTCATATGATGACGCTATGTTCACACTGAATCTGTCATTGATGAACCGCCTTTCCTAAACATAAGACATTTGTATTTTTATGACGAATCGTGAATGACGGATAAGTGTGAACGAAGCGTAAGAAGAACTTTTCTAAAGTAGACAACTCAAAAGTTTACTTTTACTTCACAGGACGACGTGTAGATTTGCTGACGATAACATCGCATCATGGAATAACCAATGAAAGAGAGGAAAGATTAAAGAATTTGTTTCCTGAAAACCAAGATAGGCCTTTCAAATTTCAAAATAAAAAGGTTTGTTTGATTATTGAAAAATACTCTTTTTGTCATTAACCTTGTCTGATAAATTGATTAAAATGACTTTTTTACAGGTCATCTTTGTATCGGCACGAGTCCACCCTGGTGAAACTCCTTCGAGTTTCGTTTTTAACGGTTTTCTGAATCTGCTGCTGAACAGGAATGATCCTATAGCAGTCCAACTACGCAAGCTGTACGTGTTCAAGATGATCCCGTTCCTGAACCCTGACGGCGTCGCCAGGGGTCACTACCGGACGGACACGAGAGGGGTTAATTTGAATCGAGTGTATCTTAACCCATCACTGGTCTACCACCCTACAGTGTTTGCATCAAGAGCGTTAATTAGGTATGTAAACAGTTTTCAGCATTGTTGTCTTCTGATAGTTTGAGATAAGATAGCCAGTACTTCAGTGGTTTAAAAAACCGGGAGAAGCGCGCCTCCAACTTTGGAAAAAAGAATGTCTTTTCCATTCCATCATTATGAAAAAAGAGGCCGTACGATGCCCACTGTTGAGCATAGGCCTCCCCAAGGATCGTCACAACAATCGATCGTCTCGTCTTATTCCATAATGTTTAATAATTAATTTCCGAGAGATTTATATATTCTAAACACAAAGTTCTTGACCAACTTATATTTTTTATTACCTATTTTTTTGGGATTCACTTCCTTGATTTATTTTCAAAACGAGATAAGACCGTGCCCCTTATTCAATGGATTCAAAAAGTTGAATCTGTCTCGAGGCGTAGTCTATCTATCTACCCATCTATCATCATCATCATGTCAGCCGAACGGCGCCCGCTGCTGGGCATAGGCCTCCCCTAAATTGGGTATAATTCTATAATTCGTATTAATTTTAAATAATAGTATTCTTTCCGCTGTGTCGAAATATGTACAAAATCGTAAAGCAACACATATTATGTCGACTTGTACTAAGTCTGTTATAGCAATCAAAATGACAAAGTTGTCTAGTCACAAGGACAAACTGCCACAAATAGCAGCGGTAATACCTTTTGGAATTCAGTAGTTGACAATGCAATAAAGTATAGAAGAAAAGTTCAAAAACCGCAATATTAACATTGCGTGCTAGTGAGAAAAGGAGACCTGTTCAACTACTTTATGACCTTTTGTAGTTTCAGTAACACACTTCATTTTGTTATTCTACCGCATACCTACTTTTTAGAAAAATAATAGTACAGTTTTTTTGCACTTGATATGATATATGTCTGGAACTTCGAGTCGGAAGGTCTACTCCGAAACGCACAATCAGAAACGTCAAATTCAATTTTTTTGTCCCATGGCTGATGATGGCTGCGTCGCTTTACGTGATGATTTTGCCAACGTCCGTTCGTTATACCCACCCCTCTCACTCTCACTCCAAAGTGGCGAGGCTAACGAAATTTCAGATTTTTGCGTTTCGGAGTACAATATCTTATTGCGGTGAAATTAACGTCTGGTAGATGAATAGTAGTGATGGACATAACTTTTATATCGCCTAAGGTCGCCTAAGGTCTTTAAGTCGCCTAAGGAATCCTTAAAGAGGATACAAATAGGTCATGTTTTTTAATAGGATCAGCAAACCGCTATGCCAGCGAAATAGCGGCTGCGACTGTTTGTTGATTAAAATTCCTACTTGTACTTATTTAATTCTTAATAGATTGAGTGAATATTTTGTGTCTGTTACAATACAGCTTAACTATGTCTATTTCGTTTTTACCAGATATTACCATTACGGCTGTGAAAAAGAGGACACTTTTGATGACTGCAAAAGCATCACTTCTCGCAGTATGCAGAATATTAGTGAAAGTGCGGAGGTAAGATTTGCAATTTGTTCATAATTAATATTATAGAATCAAATAAAGTTTTTATGTGTCTCTGAACAGCGCAAGACGATGCGCAGTACACAATAGGATATTTTATTGTTATTTTATTTATTTAAAATGGTTTTAGAAATATTTGCAGCAACACAAAACAAGTACCTATTTATTTTGAATTATCTTGAATATGTTCAAAGTCTAATGAGACAAGGGTAGAGAACGACTGTCTTTGTGAATTCGTAGTGTGAGTTTGAGTGAGGAATGTGAGTTTCGCCATAGAAGTTTTCGTTTTAGAAAGAGACGGCTATAGTCAAACTTAAACATCTCATAATTCGGTTGTTATTAAACAGATTCATTTTTTTTCACATTTGGTACAGTTGTTTTATCTCACGAGCGCGGGCCGCCTTTTGTTGTGTGCATCTGTGTATATAGGTGTGTTTGACAGACAGTTTGTATGACAAAAGAAGGCTACGGTCTACACACACAAGCGTGGCTCACCCGCGCTCGTGATATAAAACAACTGTATTCGTAAATGTTATATTTTTTAACTTCATCATTAAGTATCTACATTTCAACAACAGTAAAATATACTATTATACATAATGTATGCGGGTGGGAGTAGCGAAGTTGTACGGTACTCTACAGCGCATATCTTTACAACCGCCATTAAGAATCGCACTGTACCAACTTACGTAATATAAGTGTGCTAAATTAATATTTACTTCCCCAAACAGCTACTGGATTCAAAGAAGAAGAAGTCTTCAAGCATGATCGCGTTCAAAAGCGACTACAAGCGTGAGAAGTCCGCCAAGTCGGTGACCGGCAACAAGTCTTCCACCACCATCAAGCAACCTTCCTCTATTGACAACAAGAAGGAGAGCAAGAGCTTCAACGGAGAGACTGCTAACTTGGTGGAACAGGTATTATAGCCTAGTATAATTCGCGAGAAGACCGCGCAGTCAGCGGCTGGCAACAAATCTTCTACGGACATCAAGCACCCGTCTTTTGTCGACAACAAAAAGGACAGCAAGAGCTTCAGCGGAGTGACTGCTAACTTTGTGAAACAGTTATGAGCCTAGTAGAACATGCCGCGAGAAGACCGCCAACTCACTGACCGGCAACAAGTCTTCCACGACCATCAACATCGAGCAGCCTTCCGCTATCGACAACAAGAAGGAGAGCAAGAGCTTCAGCGAAGTGACTGCTAACTTGGTGGAACAGGTATTAGCCTAGTAGGTATAATAGCCGCGAGCAGACCGCCAAGTCAGTGGCCTGCAACAAGACTTCTACACACATCAACATCAAGCAGCCTTCCTCTATCGACAACAATAAGGAGAGCAAGAGCTTCAGCGGAGAGACTGCTAACTTGTTGGAACAGGTATGAGCCTAGTGTAATTTAAGAGAACATGCCACGAGAAGACTGCCAAGTCAGTGACCGGCAATAAGTCTTCCACGACCTTCAGCCTCCTATCGACAAAAGGAAGGAGAGAGCTAAAGCTTCGGTGGAGAGACTGTTAACTTGATGGAACAGGTATATTTATTTCCATTTTATACCTACATATTTAGGTTTGCTGATTTGTTGAAATAATGCCCATTACTGTTTTGTTTTAATGCTGTTATAAAATATAAAAAAAGTTTTTAGTCTAACGAAAGCGCAAGTCGCTAATATGCATGCACATGATTGATATGTTGATAGCTACAAAGTTTGCCATTCTAATTCTAGTATCACATAATTAGCTCCTTCAAATAAAAGCTTTATCGAAATCCCCGGTAGCTTATCTGGTTATTACTGAAACAACGAAAAATAAAGCCTTATCTTAAGCTTTGGTTTAACCGCCAGTGTTTAATTAATTTGATAATGCTGTTGCTTTTGTTTTTTCTGAGTTTTCATCTATCGAAATGTGCTATGCTTATATTATTGTGCTTTTGTAATGGAATCGGCAAAGACTCATCATTCATTTTATAGACGTAACTTTTATCGCGAAAACTCTCTGTAGAATAACTCTGTAAACTATAAAGTGTGCACACCACACATCCCAAGTCAACCAACCCTGGCCTGAGTAAACACACTTTGCACATATTTATTAAGAGTTTCTTATATGAGGTACCCATCTGTATTTGCTCATTATTATTGACAAATTGTTTTGGATGCAAATAGGAGCAACCACGTTTAGCTTTTACATAGGACCACAAAGTCGTCGGCATTTTATAATCATCTAAATTCTAGTAAATATTAACCAAACAACCGTACGTCTGTGATACTATCTAAACAACGTACACTATCACATAAATTATTACAAATAAAACCAGTCCGATTCAAACTTAGGCGTCTCGCAACATTGCGCAAGAATATGTGCGTGCAATACAAAATTAGCCGGAACCACACCAAACGGTCAATCTTGGATCGGCGATACACGATCTACGATCAAGGATCATGGATCACTTGGATCGCGTGAAGCATGTCCACACCAACCGCTCCTATGAAGATGAACAATGGAGGGGTGTATCCCACTATTTCCATGGAAATACAAAATAGAAAAAGTGGGACAATCGTTTTTTTTCCTAATTCTATTTCTATTGCGCCAAAAAGAACGCTAGTTCCCTGAAGAAACAGGTCGGTCCCGCTAATTCCCATTGGTTGAGAATTACCATTACCAAATAGCACAGTCACAAAGTAACTACGCGGGCGGTCGCTAGGCACAGTTAAACTTTATCCCACCTAATCTGTTCTTTAGGTACTGGCAGTTGATGCATCGTTTTTTTGTCGCCGCCGCCAGCAATACAAATAGTGGCAGAATGTGTCCCAGTATATCTATCAATAGAAATTCACAATAGAAATAGTGAGACACACCGCAATGGAGCGTACTCCTGCTCCGCGCGTTTGGAGCCTGTTGGATCGTTTGGTGTGGCGCCGGCTTAGATGAATGCGGGTGGGAGATCTAAAACCGAAATTAGACGGTTCATCAAAAGTGATTCATTTCTGCAATCAATTGTAATAGTCCATGGAAATCGTACATTTTGCCTTGCGTTAAATGAGGTAGTTCTGATTTTTTTGTATGTTAGTAGTGATGAGGTAGTAATGACAAATCCAAGTTTTCCACCTCGAAAGCCCTTCGGATCATTGTTAAAAATTTAAAAATCCAATAAATTTTTAGATTTTTTTCAGTTTTTGTCAATTATTACCACCAATGACCTGTGTTACGGCAAAAATTACTATGCACGCTTTAAAGTAGACTAAATTTGCAATAAAAAGATAGTAATTTGGTTTTTGTAAGTCAAATAGTTTTTAAGATAGGGCTATTTAAAAGTTTGCTAAAATTCATAAAAGGAAGTATTACAGTTTTTTTTACTTTTCGTCATTTTGACCCATAGTAGTGGGTTTATGGCAAAAGTTTAATAATTAGTTATTAAAGTCCATAAAATTTTCAACAAAATAAGACCAACTAGTAATATCAACTTACACTTGATAGTTTCTGAGACAGCTGTTCAAAGTTATTGAGGTAAGTAAACAATTATGTAATAGAAGGGTTTGCAAAATGAAGTCCGCCCTAAAGGAAGGAGGATCTGGGAGGTGGTGGGATCAATTATGTACATTGTATGTACATTTTTGATGGGCCAGGCACGTCCTCTGAATCCACAGCACACTTTTTGGGGGCAGCTTGCTGAGGTATAATTTCTTCATCGAACTGCTCAGGAAGGTCAAAATCGTCCTTAGATGGTGGGTTATCAATCAATGGTTCATCAATGTCATCACACATCAGGTCTGGTATGTTCTCGCATGATTGGCCAATGCAGTAGCTGCAAACAGCCGAACATTTGAGTTCTGCTTTCCTGCAACCACATCTGCTGGTACAACCTTACATCTTTGGTATGCTTTCAAGGTGTTAAGGTTTGCGTGTCATTAACAGGCTAGAACGGTTCCCAGGCGTCCTACCTTTTGCAAACCCTTCTATTACATACTTGTTTACTTACCTACCTCTATAAATTTGAACAGCTGTGTCTCAGGAACTATCAGTTGTAAATTGACATAATTAATATCATTTTGAGATTTTATATTATTTTTATGCATTCACAATGCAATTTTTGTAAGTATAGGAAAAATGTGATAGTAAAAAACCACGAGCCCTATAAGTAGCTTTCAGGCGGGATTCGAACCCGCGCCTCCGGGAATCCGGCCCGATGCTCTGACCAACTAAGCTACCGAAAGGCTTACTTACTTATAGGGCTCGTGGTTTTTTACTATCACATTTTTCCTATATTTCCTATAATATCATTTTGTTGGAAATTAATTGGACTTTAATAACTAATAAAAAAGTTTTGCTATAAACCCACTACTAGGGGGTCAAACTTGACGAAAAATAAAAAAAACTGTAATACCTCCTTTTTTGGGATTTTGCAAACTTTAAAATAGCCGTATCCTAAAAACTATATGGCATACAAAAACTAAATTATTCTCTGTTTATTGCAAATTTAGTTTACTTTAAACAGTGCATAGTAACATTTGCCGTAACTCAGATCCTTAGTGGTAAAAATTGTCAAAAACTGAAAAATAACCGAAAATTTTATGGATATCTAAGTATTTAACAATGATCCAGAGGGCTTTCGAGGTGGAAAACTTGGATTTGACATTACCATCTCATCACTACTAACATATAAAAAAATCAGAACTACCTCATTTAATGCAAGGCAACACCACTTATTTGGTACGATTTCCATGTACTATAAATGATGAATGATAAACGATGCTAGTGAAAACAATCAGGAGCCGCAAGCTTTCATCGCGAAGGCACACTCCGATGAACGACAATTCATTTTAGGTCTTTCAATCGATGATCGATGAAGCATCGAAAATGAAAGCAAAATGAACCGTCTAATTTCGCCTTGAGGCTGCGAGATACTCCACTGCGCATAGCGTCTAAGTCCACGACTGCCATTAGGATTGAATCGCGCTATACTATCGAATCTGTTGAACCCGTAGGTCTGCGACATGAAACTCCACGAGATGCCGTCCCAAACCTCCGACGTTTCCTCAAAGGGTTCCACCACCAACGTCGGCGAGCCTTCCATACTCAACGACGACGTGCTGCGCTCCTGCCTCGGCTCCAACGTCCACGTCAGCACCAGCGAGGAACTCAACTTCCAAGGGAACAACCCGCTACGCCCTCTACGGGATACGCTGAAGAACAGCATCAGTCTGCTTATGGAGTCCAATTCTTCAGTTGCTGGGTAAGTTTAATGATAAAAAGCAGCATCAGCGGACGATACTAAGCTGCCATACTACGTACTAAATAATATGATTCGGGGCTACTCTTTATCCAGCTCTTTCCATAGCCACCCTGCGAAAACCGTCGCGCCACTGCTTGACGGCGTCCTATATGATGTTTGCTGATTCTCTAATCTAGCTCACTTACTCGTATCCTAACGGATAGAAGCTGTAACACAACACCTAGTTCCAGCTGACTAATTTATAACTTAAAACGGTTTGTCGTTGCAATTTGCGCTACGTTTATACGTATGTAGGATGGTAACACCGGCATCCTATTGCATGAGTGAAAGCGAGAGAGATGTGTGCACGTTTTAGGGATAAGTGAAGGCAGCTACGAGAAATTTGTTTTTAGGACTTGTGCTTCTTGAAAATTCAAAATGAAAGAGTTTACGTTCTGTGATTATTCGTATAATTTCACCGCTCCAACCCTACCTGTACTGTTTTTTTTTTATAAAAACTAGCACCCCAAGCAATTCTCATTAAATGAATTAGCTACAGAATTTAGACGTTAAAAAAGAATCACAAAGCCCGCTATGTTTATCATTAGTTATAATAAGTTATAACATTTAAAATGTGTGTAATTTTTGATTGATTATGCCTTTTTTTACTTATTCATTCTATTGTTTTGGGTAAAAGATGTAAAGATAGGTGTAAATGTGGAAAAATCTTCGATCAACAATAGTACTAGATGAAGGCTCACGAACTAAATGAAAACTTTAT
Organism: Crambus lathoniellus; assembly: GCA_949710035.1. Lineage (NCBI taxonomy): Eukaryota > Metazoa > Arthropoda > Insecta > Lepidoptera > Crambidae > Crambus > Crambus lathoniellus. The sequence goes on along the minus strand of OX453305.1, from coordinate 24,586,712 downwards.
ATGGCTCAGACTGACTTTTTTTTTAAACGGAGAAAAAAGGTTACGAATGTTACGATCTTACATTATAAATGACAGGAAGCGTTCCAAGTTTAAAATACCTTAGTATTATTGGCACTGTCAAAATAATCTACTTATAATTATACTCTCAAGTGGGCGTATAACGCTCGGCCATGCCTGTCACTTCAACTATGTATCTAGAACTAGGTGTTATGTTGATCGAAGGGAAGAATAAACAAATAATATATGTTTGCAGCGACAGTTCGCTAGGCCAAGACTCGCGGCTGTCCAACGTTCGCATGGGTTGGTGCGCGGAGTGCCGACGCGCCGTCAGCCGCCTGGAGGACACCATGCCCGGCATCACAGCCATGGTGCCCGGTTACAACGCCTCCTTGGTCAGCCCCTCACCTCACATATATACGATAACGACTAAGTACCCTTAGACGGCAAGCAGTCGCGGCTGTCTAAGGTGCGCGTGGTATGGTGCGTGGAGTCTGGAGGACACCATGCCCGGCATCACGGCCATGGTGCCCGGCTACAACGCCTCCTTGGTCAGCTTCTCCTCACCTCACTCACATACGATACCGGCTAAGTACCCTTAGGCGGCAAGGAGTCAGCCGCCTGGAGGACACCATGCCCGGCATCACGGCCATTGTGCCCGGCTACAACGCCTCCTTGGTCAGCTTCTCCTCACCTCACTCACATACGATACCGGCTAAGTACCCTTAGGCGGTAAGGAGTCAGCCGCCTGAAGGACACCATGCCCGGCATCACGGCCATGGTGCCCGGCTACAACGCCTCCTTGGTCAGCCCCTCACCTCACTCACACACGATAACGGCTAAGTACCCTTAGGCGGTAAGGAGTCAGCCGCCTGGAGGACACCATGCCCGGCATCACGTCAATGGTGCCCGGCTACAACGCCCCTTTGGTCAGCCCCTCACCTCACTCGCACACGATAACGGCTAAGTACCCTTAGGCGGTAAGGAGTCAGCCGCCTGGAGGACACCATGCCCGGCATCACGGCCATGGTGCCCGGCTACAACGCCTCCTTGGTCAGCCCCTCACCTCACTCACACACGATAACGGCTAAGTACCCTTAGGCGGTAAGGAGTCAGCCGCCTGGAGGACACCATGCCCGGCATCACGTCAATGGTGCCCGGCTACAACGCCCCTTTGGTCAGCCCCTCACCTCACTCGCACACGATAACGGCTAAGTACCCTTAGGCGGTAAGGAGTCAGCCGCCTGGAGGACACCATGCCCGGCATCACGGCCATGGTGCCCGGCTACAACGCCTCCTTGGTCAGCCCCTCACCTCACTCACACACGATAACGGCTAAGTACCCTTAGGCGGTAAGGAGTCAGCCGCTTGGAGGACACCATGCCCGGCATCACGGCCATGGTGCCCGGCTACAACGCCTCCTTGGTCAGCTTTTCCTCACCTCACTCACATACGATACCGGCTCAATACCCTTAGGCTCAATCTATACTGAAATGGCAGCGACGCGGCGATCGCTTTCTGTGTAAAAAGTCACGCCATGGCTTTCGGTCATTTCAAACAATACTCGCCTTTTTAACCGACTTCTAAATCAAAAAGGAGGAGGTTCTCTATTCGTCTGTATGTATATTTTTTCTCTTTTTTTTTTTTTTGTGTATGTCCACCGATTACTCGAAGACGGCTAAACCGATTGAAATGGTTCAAACGTTATTACATCAGGTTGGTTTCCAAATTGGTCCCATTTTTTGAAATTTTGAAATCCGTTCAGTAGTTTTCAGGAAATCTTGAAAATACTGTCGTTTTCGTTACCACTTAATGTGAATTTAATACGTATCTTTAGGCATAACTCCTTTGTTTATGAACCGATTTAGATGATTCTTGTTTTGTTAAAAAGGGGATACCTCAAGGTATTTTAACCGACTTCGAAAAAGGAGGTTTTCAGTTTGATCACATACCTATTTACCAGAAAACACGTAAATTGCCTGCACGATGCACTAAAAAGAGTGAAATAAAAATTATTTTTATAAAAAAATAAAACCGCCTTCAAAAAACCACATCAAAAAAGTAAGAAATAATTCCTCACCAAATAAATAACGTAAGTACTTTGAAGTCGGGCGGGTTTTAACAAAACAACAAAAAAATTGTACATGTTTCACGCCCGACTTCAAAGTACTTACGTTATTTATTTGGTGAGGAATTATTTCTTACTTTTTTGATGTGGTTTTTTGAAGGCGGTTTTGTTTTTTTAATAATTACATATGCATATAAAGTTGAAAATAATTTAACACAGAAAGTGATCGCCGCGGCGCTGCCATTTCAGTATAGATTAAGCCTGAGGCGATTCTCACACTGCACCGCACACCGCTCCGGTTTGTGGTAGTGCGCTTCTTAACTATTGCTGTAGAATCTGGATATGCATACTAAACCCGCAGTGTATAACAAACTCACGCCGCATCTCCGTCCACCGGAGCTGAAACCGCAGCAGTGTGATAATCGCCTTAGTATGAGTTGATTTTAACTGTCAACGTTTACGAAAACTATCGGATGTACTGCTCATGTCGGTAAAGCAGTCAAAGGACATTGTAAATCGTAATAAAAGAGGCTCCCCCGTGTGTGTCATTGTGTATCTATTGCTGAAGCGCCCAGTGCCTTGGGAACGCTGTTATTTGTGTTGTGAGTAAGGTGACTAATTGGTAAGGTCTGCAGAAGAAGACGAAGAAAGGACCCCAGGGGCGCGCGCGCTCCCTTACACCACTTCTGCCTTGGAGACGTTCGACACACAGACCCGTATGTAACCTCACCTTACTTAACATTCTCTCCGCTGTGTATCGCAGTCCAATTGTTCAGTTTACATCCCCGCTGAAACCTAGCTTTTTGTCCGGAGTCTATATTAGTAATACCAGCTTCCACTGCGCTAGCTGATTCCGCGGTATAGGCAGGGGTGTACTGAACAATTTCTTGGTAGCCAAGAGCGTAGCTTGAAGGCCTGAGAGGCCCACGCCAAAACTTTGTATTAATCAGTGCCGTTTTGATGACCCAGTCTGGTCCGGACTAGATTAATTTGTACTTGTAAATGGTAATTAACTTGCATTTGAAAAGTAAAGGGCATTCCTTTGTTATTGGTTCCATGTCTTGTAATTAATTGTCATGTATTGAAGTTCCAAAGTGTAAACAGATGCCTTTCTTTGCTCATAATAATTATTATTCAGTTTTGTTAGCAAATTTGAGTTGTGAATATTGACAAGTTTGTTGCTAAAATAATAGCTAATAAAAGGTTAGCTAATAAGTTTGCACTCAATACTTAGTGAAACTTAAATGATTTGGGACATTGTTTACACATTGAAACTCATTGAAACTTGTGCTTTGAAATAATTAAAATTAACTTGTTGTTGTGTTGATATCCAAGTGAATTTCAATAGTCAGTGATTTTGAGTGAATTTCAATAGTCAGTGAGTTTTGTTGTTTTCTGATAACCTCCAGATATTTAAGAGTTTGTGTCATTATAAATACTTTGTTGTTGTAATATTGGAATTTTGTGGTTAGTAATAACCTCCAAATATTGGAGATTTTGTGTTATAGTGAATATTTTGAATTTGTTGTTTTTGTTGATAAATTTGTGACGTTACAATGACGGCCTCCTCTGCTAAAGCCAAAATACGTTCTGAGTTACGGTGGTTAGCTTCTGCGGTTGCGTTGTTGGATCGACCGGATAGAACGGAGGCCTTGTTGAACAGATACGTAGATCTGCCCATACGTTTGGCTGTTGTTGATGAGCAGTATGCCTTATTTTTGGAAAGGACTGTTGAGGCCGAGGTGGAAATGCGACAAGAAGTCGGTTTGGATGTGGACCAGTGTTATGATTTTGCGGACAGAATTACTCAGGTGGCTCGACCTTTGCAAGTGGCAAGAGAGAATGAACCGAGCCCGTCCCCGGTCACATCTAAGAGTATGCCCCCTCTCTTTGCTAGATTGGCCCCCTTAGACTTAAGGCGTTTTGCTGGTCGTCTAGAGGACTGGGAGGGCTTTATTAATATTTTTGATAGTCTTGTACATGCCCGGGATGATTTGACCCAGGGCCAGAAGTTAGCTTATTTGTTATCCGTGTTGGAAGGGGAGGCCCTTGAATCAGTTCAACATTTGGCCCCCTCGGATGAAAACTACCCTATTGCTAGGGATTTGATTGCCCGTCGGTACCAGAACGTACGACGTCTGGCGGACAACCATGTGGCCGCCATTTTGAATTTACCCCGCGTTGCCAGCGTGATGCACTTGAGAGTGGCTTTGTTGAATCCGCTGTTGGTTGCCTACAACGCATTGAAAAACTTAAAACTCCCAGTGGAGCAGTGGTCGTTTTTGTTACTGCACATTGTCCTGGGAAAGTTGCCGGACTCTGTTAAGGTCCGTTTTGAGCAGCAGTATGGTGGGGATAGTGCGACTTATCTGCCACCCTTCTCGGACCTCTTGACGTTCCTGGAAGGAGAAAGTAGACTGGCAGATAATTCCTCTCTGGCCGGTCCTATGGGACCCGAACGACCTGTGCCACAGAGTAGATCCCCCACCGGACCCCCCCGTAGGGGGCGTATGACCCCTCGCGCGCCCGGCCGCTATGCCGCCGTCCAGGAGACCGCCCGCTGCTTGTACTGTCGGGAACCGGGTCACAGCACGACCCGTTGTGATAAGTTCCTCGACCAGCGCGTCCAAGGCCGTCGAGCGATCGCGCGACAACGGACATGGTGCTACTCGTGCTTGGGCCTGCACATGCAGCGCGAATGTACCCAAGCGCACCCATGCCGCTTTTGTAAGGGCAACCACCATCCCCTCCTCTGCATGAACAGCCCAGAGGGCGGCGGAGCGCCGCAGCGTGTCGCTGCAGGATCACCTCGTATGGGTGGGGGTCTCGGACCCCCCGCGGTGTTTGCATCCCGCAGCAGTTCTAGTGGCCACCAGAGTGGCCCCAGACGCTCTCCGCCACGTTTGGACCCTCAAACGGGCGGGGGTCCCAGGGACCCCCCCATGGGAAACCGATCCCCAAGGATGGGGATGAGTTATGCGAGCGTTGCCGGAGGTCGTAGAGGCCCCCCGCGACGTTTTGAGCCTCGCACGGGCGGGGGTCCCACGGACCCCCCCATGGGAAATCGGTCCCCAACTAGGGGGTTCGATTTTGCGAGCGTTCCGGGAGGTCGTAGAAGCCCCCCGCGACGTGTTGAGCCTCGCACAGTCGGGGGTCCCCGGGACCCCCCCTCTGAAAATCGGTCACCGTGCCCCCGCGACTATGGGGCGACGTACACGGTGGATGATAGGCACCGATTCTCGCCGCCGCTCGCCGAATACCCGCGTTTGGAGCGGCGCCCGCCCCGTCTTCAAGGGGCCGGGAGATATAACCCGCCTGATACCGGGCGAATTGGACGTAGGCAGTATGTGGGAGATTGGGACCCACTGGATCGCTATGAGCGACCCCCTTACCATGGGGGGACGTCTGGGGACCCCACATACTAGCAATCAACGTGTTTACGGTCGATTGTAGCCACCCCTCCAGAGACCGTTTTGTTGCCCACGGCCTCTGTGCTTGTCAGGGGATTGAATGGCGACCTTGTGGAAGTTCGCGCCTTGTTGGATTCCGGTGCTCAGGGATGTGTTGTGTCATCTTGGTTAGTTAGGCGGTTGGGCCTCAAGGTGCACCCCCACACGGAAGGCGTGAGAGGTGTTGGCGATGTGAAAGTCCCCGGGTTGTTAGGGCATGTTGACTTCACATTTACATCACGTAATAAGTCCACGCCAGGCATTAAGACCTCGGCGATTGTGTTGGACACAGTTGTTGGCCGTCAACCTTCAGTTGACTTGGGACCGAGTATGTTGTCTTTGGTGTCTGATTCCCCACTCGCCGATCCAAATTTCTTCCGCCCAGGCCCGATTGATGCTCTCCTTGGAGCCGATGTCCTGGGGCGAGTTTTGTTGACGGGGAAGCGAGTTTTGCAGCCAGATGGCTTGGTAGCTCTGCAGACGACACTCGGTACAGTTGTGATGGGCCCTGCTCGCCGCGTTTTGGATTCCCTTGATGAGGATCGCGGTCTTGTTTTTAATGTGTCTCTCTCCGAAGTGGTGCAGAAGTTTTGGGAGGTTGAGGAACCTCCACCAGCCCCGCGGGTCGACCCAGTAGCGGATGAATGCGAGTTGTATTACCAGAATAACACTGGTCGCCTCCGCTCTGGTCGTTTGATCACCCGTCTCCCCTTTCGTGCCGGCCGACCTCCTCTGGGCGAATCCCGACCGCTAGCGGAACGTAGGCTAGTGGCGATGGAGCGTCGCATGAGCAAGGATCCGGTCTTCCGCCAGAAGTATGTTGAATTCATGCGGGAGTATGAGGAGTTAGGGCACATGTCCGTGAGCGATTTGGATTGGCGCTCCGTTGAGCACTTCTTTTTGCCGCACCACGCCGTTTTGAAATCCGGAAAGATTCGGGTGGTCTTTGACGGTTCGGCTCCCACCTCTACTGGAGCGTCCTTGAACCAGTGTCTGCATGTAGGTCCCAAGCTGCACACGGAGATCTCAGACATTTTGACCAACTTCCGGCGGCACCAAATTGTATTTATGACTGACATCCGGATGATGTTCAGACAAACGGTCATCCATCCAGAGGATAGGAGGTACCAATTGATTTTGTGGAGAGAGAGTCCTAGGGACCCCTTGTTGATTTATGAATTGAATACGAATACGTACGGTTTGGCTTCGAGCCCGTTTGTTGCGATTCGTTCTTTGTTGGAGTTGGCCGAGAAGGAGCGCTTGAGATACCCTCGCGCCTCCGCCATTTTGGCCAGTGACGTCTATGTGGATGACATTTGCACGGGCGCCTCATCTGTCTCAGAGGCGATTGTCCTGAGAGACGAACTCACCGCCCTTTTGAAGTCGGGAGGTTACGAGTTGAGGAAATGGATATCCAACTCGCCTGATGTACTGGTAGGTTTGCCCGAAGAGCACCAGCAGGACCCCCACCTATTCGAAAATGTTGATAATCCCCATGTGGTGACCGTCCTTGGCGTACAGTACAAACCGGTCTCTGACACGTTCACTTATTGTGTGGATTTACGTACACCGAAAGTCTGGACCAAGCGTTCAGTATTGTCTACTGTCGCACGTACCTTTGACCCCAATGGGTGGATTTGCCCCGTGCTGTTTATGGCCAAGTGTTTCTTGCAACGGTTATGGGCTTCGGGTGTGTCGTGGGATGAACCCCTCTCGGACGAGTTACTCCGAGATTGGTCGAGCTTCGTTTCATCCCTCCCCGAGATTAATGAAGTGCATTTGCCGAGGCTATTCCTCCCTTCTGAAAATTGTAAAGTTACTCTTCACGGCTTTTCCGATGCCTCCGAACGTGGATTTGCTGCGGCCGTGTACCTCCGCACCGTTACTGTTGACGGAGTTGTTGCTGTGCATCTGGTGATAGCGAAAAGCAAAGTCGCTCCCCTTCGGACTCGTCATACGATCCCGAGGTTGGAATTGTGTGGAGCTGCCCTCCTAATGCGTTTGTTGAACCACGTATGGCTCACATTAGGTCGATCTATTGCGATACAAGAGGTTTATGCTTGGACGGACAGTCAGGTCGTCCTTTGTTGGTTGAAGGCTCCGGCGCACACCTTGGACGTGTTTGTGGCCAATCGAGTGTCGCAGATTTGTAATTCCGACATCGAGTTGATTTGGAGACACGTGCCGGGAACCATGAATCCCGCGGATTGTGCGTCTCGGGGTTGTGTAGCCCCAACCCTAATTAACCACCCCCTCTGGTGGGGCCCACAGTGGTTGATGCGGCCTGAGTCGGAGTGGCCGCCCTCTCCAGCGTTGTCGAACGTAGCCGTTCCTGATATGCGGGCATGCGTCCTGGAGACTAACCCCGCCGGGGAAAAGGATTTGTTGTTGGATCGGTACAGCTCCTTACAGAAGCTGCTTGGTGTTACCGCTTGGATCAGACGTTTTGTGTACAATTGCAGAAACCCACGCGCGAGGCGTGATTCGTCGGTTCTCACTCCGGACGAGCGTAGGGACGCGCTCTTGTTTTGGGTCCGGAGAGTACAAGCTGATAGTTTTGAGTCCGAGATTGAAATTTTGCGTTTAGGCCGTCGCAAGTTGAAGGGCGCGGTATCGCGATTGAATCCCTTCCTGGACGAGAGTGGGCTTTTGCGAGTCGGCGGAAGACTTCGAAATGCGAACCTGCCGTATGGAGCTCGTCACCCCCTTTTGTTACCTAAAGCCGGACATTTGACTCAACTGATAATAACAGATCGCCATGTGAATGCACAACATGCTGGCTGTAATGCTTTGTTGGCCATTTTGCAGCGTGAATTTTGGATTTTGTCTGCTCGTCGAGCCATTCGCACTGTGGTTTTCCGTTGCCTGCCTTGTTATCGATTGAAGGCCGCGACCATGCAGCCCCAGATGGGTGATTTGCCTGCTGATCGCGTCACGGAATGTAGAGCTTTTGCCGGAGTCGCCACCGACGTCGCCGGTCCCTTTACTGTAAAGGCTTCGAGACTGCGTAATGCTAAAACCTATAAGGCGTACTTGTGCGTGTTTGTGTGTTTGTCCACCAAGGCTGTCCACTTGGAAATTGTCTCGGAATTGTCTACCGAAGCCTTTGTCGCCGCCTTGAGCAGATTTGTTTCCCGTAGAGGACTGCCGTCATTGATACGTTCCGATTGTGGTACTAATTATATGGGAACGTGTAATTATCTTAAGGAAGTAGTTAAGTTTTTTGTTGATAATAAAATAGACATTGGAACCACCCTCTCCCGGCGTGGGATAATCTGGAAGTTTAGCCCTCCAGCTTGTCCGACCTGGGGAGGAATTTTTGAAGCTTGTGTAAAGGCTGCCAAGACACACTTGCGTCGCGTGATTGGAGAAACTATTCTCACGTTTGAGGAACTTGATACGGTATTTTGTAAAATTGAGGCCGTCCTCAACTCGCGACCCTTGTGCCCGTTGTCTTCGGACCCGAATGACCTGGAAGCGTTGACCCCAGGTCATTTCTTGATCGGACAGCCCCTTTTGGCGTTGCCTGAATATCCGATTCAGGATGTAGGATCCCATCGTTTGTCGCGATACCAACTTTTGAAACAGATGTCCCAAAACTTCTGGGCACGTTGGTCGATGGAGTATTTGCATATCCTACAACAGCGCGTGAAGTGGACAGATAAAACCACCCCACCCCAGACTGGCGACCTCGTGTTGATTAAGGATGCTAACCTGCCGCCCCTATGTTGGCGAAGGGGGCGCATTGTTAAACTCTACCCCGGAACTGACGGAGTTCCTCGTTTTGCTGAGGTTTTGGCTCGAGATTCGGTTTTGAAGAGAGCAGTTAGTGGGCTCTCCCGATTACCCGTAGATTGACGTACCGTTCTTAACGGTCCGGGGCGGGGGGATGTTCGGAAAAGATCGACGTTTCTGAACGCGTCTCTAATGTCACGTCAAATTGACATTTGGCTGTCACTTGAAGTTGACAGTGACACTTGATTGAAATTCTTGTAACAAAATGTCGGATTAATTTTGCTGAATTTGTTAAAAATCGCTCGCGTTGAATATGCCTGGCATATCGAATTTGAATTGAATCTTAAATTATCTATGTGATCCCGTTTTGTACGACCAAGGTTTTGACGCCATCCATCGGGCTGGTCGCGGAGTTTTGAAAGAAAGATAATTGTCCACCACGCGCTTTTTGTCGGGACTGTAAATCGTAATAAAAGAGGCTCCCCCGTGTGTGTCATTGTGTATCTATTGCTGAAGCGCCCAGTGCCTTGGGAACGCTGTTATTTGTGTTGTGAGTAAGGTGACTAATTGGTAAGGTCTGCAGAAGAAGACGAAGAAAGGACCCCAGGGGCGCGCGCGCTCCCTTACACCACTTCTGCCTTGGAGACGTTCGACACACAGACCCGTATGTAACCTCACCTTACTTAACATTCTCTCCGCTGTGTATCGCAGTCCAATTGTTCAGTTTACATCCCCGCTGAAACCTAGCTTTTTGTCCGGAGTCTATATTAGTAATACCAGCTTCCACTGCGCTAGCTGATTCCGCGGTATAGGCAGGGGTGTACTGAACAGACATGAAAGAGATAGAGCGATAGTTTTCGATTACGAATACAGTTTGCCAAACTCATTCTAGGGGGTTCCATTGGGACGCAAGCAGCGACAAAAGTCAGAGCATGTTAAATTGTATTAAAACATTCCTAACTCTACCTCGCCTTGCAGGCGGCTTGGTTGCGACGCCAAGCCGCGACAGCTGGTGTCCCAATGGAGTAAAGCCCTAAGACTGCGACCCACAGAAAATAGATTAGAAGGAGCATGACACGCATTTGCACTGAATAAAACGTTGAAGTTGGCATCCATTCAAAGGAATTCAAAATTATGCATAGGTAAAATGTATCAAGGGTTTGCTGTTTTGGGTAAAGGGCGTTCCCCGCATGCCCCGCCCACTTAATACATGTCAACGTCTTTCTTGTGTTCTGTGGGCCGACCTCATCTTTTAGCCACTTTCATCTCAATTTAGACGTCTTATTTTCTAAAAAGTACTTTAATCGAAAGCTGTATTACAATTTATGCCACAAAAAGTGTCACGAAAAAAGCAGTAAATTATCAAAACAAAGCACCTTGCTTTGATTCCTTATCATTGTATTAAAATGAAAAACTAGAAAGGTTGATAGTTAGTATGTTTGCTCAATAGCTGAAGCCCGAGATCCACCACAGCATAGACGAGTACCGCGAGCACCAGAAACAGCAGTTAGTCGAGCAGGAACGCTTTGTATGTGCATTCACACATTACATATGACTGTAGTGACAAGTAGTTGTTAAGCAATATTATGCTCAAGTAAATAGGTACTATCGTACTAATACAAACTGTTTGTGGAATAGCATTCAAACTGTTGATTCAGATATTAGTTATAGCCTGATTCAACCTTTTTGGCGTCTCAAAACACCTCGCGATACGATGCGCAGCACAAAAGCATAGAGGCATGCGGGTGTAGGGTTTCCATTTAGAAATTTGAAAAGTCCTGACAAGAATCCTGACAGCGCAAAAAAGTCCGGACATTTTTGTCACAAAATGCAAACATTAAAGTAACATACGCTCGCTCAGGGCTATTCTAAGATGAGCGTTTTATTGGATGAGCGGGGAGTTAATAAAGACGAAAGACTGATTTAATATTACTTTTTATAGTTTTTTTTCCTCATATTCCATCTAAAGCAAAAAAAAGCCGGACAAACGTCTATAAGTCCCGACATGTCCGGACTAATTTCGACGTATGGTAACCCTATGCGGGTGGGAGAGGAGATGAATAACTTCACGATCGCTATTGAAATTGAATCTACGAACTACTTAAATTAAGTTTTCTCTATTGTGATTTGTGATGGAAAGTGACCTTACGACATTCAGGGAGAAAAAGATTGCCCTTGGCGAATTTCTTGCCGGGTCTTCGCGCAAGATCTCCCGTCGTAGGATTTGCGAACCGATGGCGTAGCTTCTTTGACGTTCATAAGTGTTATCTCAACCTAAAATTAATAAAACCGTTTTGAATTTTGAATCGCACTCGCACTGTACTTTCGTACAGGTAGATTAAATCTTGACAGCCGCTATGCTCAGGAGATTGCCACGCAACCTCACCTCTCCCACCCGCATGCCTTAAAGTCGTGCATTGCGCAGCATCACGTGTGATGTTCACATAAGTCATAAAGTTTGAATCGGACTGTACCAATGAATAGTAAACAATTCGTGGAATAATTTATTTAAATTTTTACTTTTTTTGCATTCACAATGCAATTTTTATGGTTGAAAAATGGAAAATGAAGTATTTAGAAAAAATCGACCCGTCTCACAACCAGCTCCGATGGGACTCGAACCCACGACCTTTCGCTATACAGGCGACTGCTCTAACCACTGAGCTACGGAGTCGTTAACGACTCCGTAGGTCAGTGGTGATACGGGTCGATTTTTTCTAAATACTTCATTTTCCATTTTTCAATTCGTGGAATAATATTTAATTGGTAATACAGAATAGTTATCGTATGAAGTAGATCAAAATTTGTTTCTAGCGATTTCAATTTAATACATTCATCCCCTACGTTTCGCAATTGGTTAAAGTTCATCATCATCATTCTCAAAATCAAAAGTTGGCGTAAAAATGTATGTTAATTCTTAAGAATCTTAAATGATCATTGTATTGTTATAGAAACAGATGGAACAAGAAGAGAAGAACACAGTTTACTTCTGTACCAACTGCTTCAAGAAGTACATGATAACAGATCACAACGAAGAGCTCGTAAGTCACACAAATATAACCTCTAGTCTTCTTATATTTGTGAAGTACTAATGCCAGATGCTTTAGTTGCATAATACCTCCACTTGCTGCTGTGTAGCTTCATTTCAGTGCAAGGTGTTCGTAGTAAGGTTTCCGAGATTTAGCGTTTTTTGACATGCACTACAATTTTTGCAATCGCGTATATGCTAGCTACAATCTGAGTAGAACCTATTCGAAAAAGTAATGCAAAACTAAAAAAGCACTCGCACACAAAAGGGTTAATGCATTTAGGCTACGCTTACTTTAGATGCGAATACGTAAACGTACGAACTAGGTCGAATTGACGTGCGTATACGTACGGCTAACTCGCGCCCAGTCTACGCGCACTCATAGCACTTATAAGGTTTGGATCATCCGCGCGTGTTCGCACGAGTAAATTCATTCATAAACGCGTCCATAGTAAGCGTAATCTAAAGTTTGAAGAATTCATTTAACAGACTTATCCACAGATATAGATTTACATGAATAAAGCAAGTATCAGGATTTGTATTGAAACGAAGCGTGCCGACTTTTTAACACCCACCCGTGACGTCACAGCCGGAATTTAGTGACGGGAAATCCGAATCGAAACCATTTTAGGCTATTGCAGTTAATTATCACGCAACGAGGCATTTTTTTAGTTTTTGCGGCCAACTGCAACGACACACGCGCGCGGACTGTAAGCTAGCGGCGACAAACCTTGACGCTTGGTCGGGGTTCGGACACGCGAAGTACATGCATTTGCGTTATCTAGTAAATTCTATATCTGTGGACTTATCATAGGTCTCCTTGGATCTCTTTGACTAAACATGTGTTGGTGAGTGTACTGGAGAGTATTTTTAGGCTATGGGCAGCCGATAAGTAATATGTAGGCTACAACGCTATTTATGTATAGTATAGGCCTCTTTGGATTGTATCATTTCAAGCCATTGATTAGAACGAATTTAAAATGAATAAGTTTTTAGTAAAAAAAAATATTTTTATAACAAGCTCTTTTGCTGACTGTAGATTAATATTGTATTGTCATCTGAACCAAACCTTTATACAAAATTTCAGCTCCATCGGACACTGGGAAGTGGGTCAAATTAAGCTTGCAAGATTTGTCCCCCACTAACTAACTAACATGGCAAGTTATAATAAATAAATAAATAACTTTTTACAATCACACCAATTATCTAAGCCCATGTTAATTTCATTAAGGTCAAACGATTAAGTCACAAAAAGCTGAAGGCTCGTTAGATGGCGCTACTTTCGCTATTTCGTAGTTTTTATTTTTTTGTTAAATATTCTTTGTATCTTTGTAACTCAAAATACTTTTGGCGCCTTCTATAAATAAATATTGAATTTTCGAAACCAACACTTAACTATTTGTAGTATAAAAATCATCCAAATATGTTAAATATGTTTTTCTGTCATCCAATTTTACTAATCACTCACACATGCATACCATAAATCCGAGTTTCTAGTAACAAAACATTTCGATCCACCTTAAAACGACAATGTGGCCTAGCGGTCTATATGCTTGACTCAGGCACCAGAGAGTTAAGGTTCAAACCTCAGGAAGCTAATTTTTTTTATTATTTATTATTGTTTAAAAAAAACATTAAAATATTAATTTAGATGTATAAATTGCAACAAATGCAATTGCATTATTATTTTTTAAATTACACAAGTAGTCTATCAACTAATGCTCCAAAAAACGTATACAGGGAAAATAATGCTTGGAACACCATTTTTAGTGTTCCTTAGCCGAATGGCCAAATCCGGAACCCCTATATATTCGTCATTTGTCTGTCTGTCCGTCTGTCCGTATGTTACAGCCACTTTCATCCAAAACTATTAAGACTACACATTTGAAACTTGGTAGGTAGATGTATCCTGTAAACCGCTTTACAATTTTTATACGAAAGTAAAAATCCATACTAATATTATAAATGTGAAAGTGTGTTTGTTTGTTTGTTTATTTGTTTGTTTGTTTGTTTGTTTGTCCTTCTTTCACGTCAAAACGGAGCAACGGATCGACGTGATATTTGGTATGGGGATAGTTTGGGAGCTGGAGAGTAACATAGGCTACTTTTTATTCCGGCAAATTATAAAATAAAAGTTATTATTTTGTATAGAAAATCAATAAACTGTCGTACTTCCAAAGAGGAATGTCAAAGAGTATTGTAATCACTGACGTTTTAGGCGCTTTGGATTACCTACTTTTTTAATAAGTGACATTTGTGGCAGGCAGTGTATAAAACTTCTTTGCGATTATTTATTTTCATCTGTCTGCAGAGGCGTATTTACCTAAGGGCCAAGGGGGCCATGGCCCAGGGCGGCAGGTTGTTAGGGGCGGCGCAAGCCGCCCCGCTCAGCCTAGCGCGCCCACTTGTCACCGGATGTCGGAAGAAAATCAAAAAGCTTAAGTACTAATAAATTATTGTCAACAGCATCTTAAACTCATAAATCCAGTAATAATCATTGTTATGATTTTTCCCTATATTTTATTTCTTACTTGATGAAATTCAAAAAGTTTACCAGTGCGGCTCGGGCCGCCCCGCTCAGCTCTGCACGGCCACCTGTTTTGATCTTTACTTAAATTTTATTTATTTCTCGTTAATTTCTCTAATGAAATTCAAAAAGTTTACCAGGGCGGTTTGGGCCACCCCGCTCAGCTTTTGGTGCCGACTGTTATGATTTTTACCTATATTTTATTTCTTATTTGTCTGATGAAATTCAAAAAGTTTACCAGCGCGGCTCGGGTCGCCCCGCTCAGCTTCTGGTGCCCGCCTGTTATGATTTTTACCTTTATTTTATTGTTCATTTGTCTGATGGAATTAAAAAAGTTTTCCAGGGCGGGTGGCTCGGGCCGCCCCGCTCAGCTCCGGTTGCCCGCCTGTTATGATCTTTACCTTAATTTTATTTCTCATTTGACAGATAAAATTCAAAAAGTTTGCCAGGGCGGCTCAAGCCGCCCCGCTTAGCTTCTGGTGTCTGCTTGTCATGATCTTTACCTTTAATTTTTTTTTCATTTGTCTGATGAAATTAAAAAAGTTTTCTAGGTCGGGCGGCTCGGGCCGCCCCGCTCAGCTCCGGTTGCCCGCCTGTTATGATCTTTACCTTAATTTTATTTCTCATTTGACAGATGAAATTCAAAAAGTTTACCAGGGCGTCTCGGGCCGCCCCGCTCAGCTTCTGGTGACCGCCTATTATGATCTACACCTTTATTTTGTATTTAATTTGTCTGATAAAATTAAAAAAGTTTTCCAGGGCGGGCGGCTCGAGCCGCCCCGCTCAGCTCTGGGTGCCCACCTGCTTATGATATTTACCTTTATTTTTTATTTCTCATTTGTCTGATGAATTGCGGTTGGGTGCGTGCTTGTTACGATCTTTAAATATAACTTATTCACAGTTGTGTAATAAAATTCAAAGAGTTTACTATGGTGGCTCAGACCGCCCCGCTTAGCTTTGCGTTCCCACCTGTTATAATCTTTACTTTTTTTTCCCCATTTGTCTGGTGAAATTCAAGAAGTTTACCAGGGTGGCTCGGGCCACCCCGCTTAGCTTTGGGTGCCCGCCTATTATGATCTTTATTTTTATTTTATTTCTCATTTGTCTAATTAAATACAAAAAGTTTTTTGGTGTCGCCTGTTATGATCTTTACCTATATTTTATTTCTAATTTGTCTGATGAAATTCAAAAAGTTAACCAGTGCGGCTCGAGCCTCCCCACTCAGCATTAGGTGCCACCTGTTATGATCTTTAACTATATTTTATTTCTTATTTGTCTGAAGAAATTCAAAAAGTTTACCGGGGCGGTTGGGTGCGTGCTTGTTACGATCTTTAAATATTACTTATTCCCAGTTGTGTAATAAAATTCAAAGAGTTTACTATGGTGGCTCGGGCCGCCCCGCTTAGCTTTGCGTGCCCACCTGTTATAATCTTTACTTAAATTTTATTTCCCATTTGTCCGATGAAATTCAAAAAGTTTACCAGGGTGGCTCGGGCCGCCCCGCTCAGCTTTGGGTGCCCGCCTATTATGATCTTTATTTTTATTTTATTTCTCATTTGTGGGACAAAATTCAAAACGTTTACCAGGGCGCCTCAGACCGCTCCGCTCAGCTTTGTGTGCTCATCTGTTATGATCTTTACCTATAATTTATTTCTCATCTGTTTGATTAAATTCAAAAACTTTACCAGGGCGGCTCGGGCCGCCCCGCTCAGCTTTGTGTACCCGCTTTTTATGTTTTTTACTTTAATTTTATTTCTCATTTGTCTGAAGAAGTTCAAAAACCTACCTAATTATCAACAACACCTAAAACTCGTATTATAAATAAACAAAAAAAATCAACTACATTGATGTTGATATTTTTATTTTTTGTTTCATCTTAGAGCGCGTGCGATGTTTATTCTATTGAGTGTTTTTTTTTTAGTTATTAATTTTTTTTTCTTGAATGTATGGGGCGGCCCACGTAACTGGCCCAGGGCGCCGAATATCAAAATACGCCCCTGTCTGTCTGTCTATAATAGATGTTGGTGATACGAAGTTTACCGGGTCCGGTGTCCGGTCGGGTATAATTAATATGGCAAAACAACGTTTGCCGGGTCAGCTAGTAATACATAAAACTGAAACTAAAAAATGTTTACCTATTCGTGTGGGGTGTCTATAGATAGGTCTTCAAAAATAATATAAAAGTTTCTTTAACCATTTTTAGGGTTCCGTAGCCGAATGACAAAAACGGAACCCTTATAGATTCGTCATGTCTGTCTGTCTGTCTGTCCGTCCGTCCGCATGTCACAGCCACTTTTATCCAAAACTATAAAAACTACTCAGTTGAAATTTGGTAAGTAGATGTACTTTATAAACCGCTTTACGATTTTAATACAAAAATCCGGGGGCTTCCGATACATGAAGCTGAAACCGAAAAATATTTTTTTTATCAACCATATTCGTGTGGGGTGTCTATAGATAGGTCTTTAAAAATGGCATAAAGGTTTCTCGAACCATTTTTTCTCAAAGTCAATATTTTGAAAGATAGAGCCTTCCAAAGCGATAAAATGTGTCCCCCCCCACCACTCTAACTTTTGAAATAAATTAGTGAAAAATCTAGAAAAAATATATACTGTACATCTTTATAATAACTTTCAACGAAAATTAGTTTGAACGAGATGTAGTAAGCACTTTTTGAGATATAACACATTTTCGAAAACCGCAAATGTAATTGAAAAACAATGTTATATTTTGCTGACGAAAAATGATAAGTACCTAATCGAATTTTGGCTTGGTAT
Organism: Crambus lathoniellus; assembly: GCA_949710035.1. NCBI lineage: Eukaryota > Metazoa > Arthropoda > Insecta > Lepidoptera > Crambidae > Crambus > Crambus lathoniellus. The sequence goes on along the minus strand of OX453305.1, from coordinate 24,569,131 downwards.
AGGCAATCGGTACGTTAAGTTGGTACGGAACCCTTCCTGGGCGAGTCCAACTCGCACTTGGCCGATTTTTCCTTATCTATACTAATATTATAAAGGAAAGATTTCCTGTATTCCCGTTTTGTATGTATTCAGGTATGTATGTAGGTATGTATGTATCAGGTAAGTATGTAGCGAATAAACTCAAAAACTACTGGACTGATTTCAAAAATTCTTTCTGCTACATTATCCCTGATTAACATAGGCTATAGAATATTTTGAAAAAGTTAGGGATTCGTTGAAAACTTCGATAATGTAACTCAAGGTATGAAAAAAGATACCAAAAAAAACCTATATACCTCGCGGACCGAAGTATGATAAGGGGCGTGTGCACATCTATGAGATAGATAACTGCAGCACTTTCTTTCAATTGTAGACATAGGTTTCCATAGTAAAATGTATTTCTAACAATCTACACAATCAACTTTCGTAATAAAATAGTAATATTTTAGTTTTGAAAACTGACAAGGTTCGATTTCCCACTACCGAGTACCGACCCATTTCCGAGTCGTGTATGAGTTTTTTTGAAAATCATTGAATGCAGTTTTCTAAACTCTAATATCGACGACATGGTTCCATAAAACAAATATATCTCTATCTCTTATAGTTTCAAACTTTCCCATACTGACCCGTTGTCCAGTCCGGTCTAATGTTGTCTATCTATACATATATTATAAAGAGGAAAGATTTAATTGTTTGTTTGTTTATTTGCATCTAATAGGCTCCTAAACTACTGGACCGATTTAGAAGATTCTTTCACCATTAGAAAGCTACATTCTTCCCGAATAGGCTAAATTTTATCCCGATATTCCCACGGGTACCGGGTACCACGCGGGTGAAACCGCGAGGATCCGCTAGTATAGAATAATATTGTATGTTATAATTAGTGTATAATGTTGTATAGACAATGGTACGGAACCCTTCGTGCGCGAGCCCGACTCGCACTTGGCCGTTTTTTTTTAAATACTAGCGGCAACATTTTGATAGGCAACCCTATAGATATATATTCTCCTAATCATAGTACGTACGTGTTTGACGACCGATTTGGCGCAGAGGTAGGCTACGCACCTTCTGCGCCAGTGGTCTCGGGTTCGATTCCCGAACAAGACAAATATTTGTGTGCATGAACATGTCTATTTGTCTTGGTCTGGGTGTTTACTATGTATATTAAGTATTTATTTACAAAAAAAAAGTATTTAAGTATATATTTATCCATTATCAAGTTTTCCATGATACAGTTTCTTAATGAAATTAACATGGGCTTAGATAATTGGTGTGAATGTAAGAAGATGTGGTTGGAGGAAAGCAGAACTCAAATGTGCGGCTGTTTGCAGCTACTGCATTGGCCAATCATGCGAGAACATAGTACCAGACCTGATGTGTGATGACATTGATGAACCATTGATTGATAACCCACCATCAAAGGACGATTTTGACCTTCCTGAGCAGTTCGATGAAGAAATTATACCTCAGCAAGCTGCCCCCAAAAAGTGTGCTGTGGATTCAGAGGACGTGCCTGGTCCATCAAAATTATACATACAATGTACATAATTGATCCCACCACCTCCCAGATCCTCCTTCCTTTATGGCGTACTTCATTTTGCAAACCCTTCTATTACATAATTGTTTACTTACCTCAATAACTTTGAACAGCTGTCTCAGGAACTATCAAGTGTAAGTTGATATTACTAATTAGTCTCATTTTGTTGAAAATTTAATGGACTTTTATAACTAATAATTTATCTTTTGCCATAAACCCACTACTATGGGCCAAAATGTCGAAAACTAAAAAAACTGTAATACTTCCTTTTTTGAATTTTTGCAAACTTTTAAATTGCCCCATCTTAAAAACTATTTGACTTACAAGAACCAAATTAATCTCTTTTTATTGCAAATTTAGTCTACTTTAAAGCGTGCATAGTATTTTTTGCCGTAACACAGGTCCTTGGTGGTAAAAATTGATAAAAACTGAAAAAAATCTGAAAATTTATTGGCTTTTTAAATATTTAACAATGATCCGGAGGGCTTTCGAGGTCGAAAACTTGGATTTGTCATTACTATCTCATCACTACTAACATACAAAAAAATCAGAACTACCTCATTTAACGCAAGGCAAAATGTACGATTTCCATGGACTATCATTAATAGAAGTACGTAAAAATTAGGTTATTAGCAAAAACTCGATGAGCGCACTAATTTGCAGTGGGATCTAGTACTAACTCAAAAGAGAAATATGTAAATTATAATTGACACAAACCACATGACACAAACGGAAGAGCGGCATCGCGCGTTGCGCGTCTTAGCCGCATGGAACGGCAACGTCGCAAATTTGCTCGAAATGTTTGTATACGTACACGACTAATGTCACACACACATGCGTAAGTTTCATGAGAATTTGGAGTTGATTTGTGTTATAATTCTGAATGAAAGTATGTAAAATATTCATTTCGCGCCTACTTAAACATGAGAAAAGACTATAGAACACATAGTTTACCATAAATGGTGAATCCTAACATAGTTAAAGGTGAACGTTTTTTGTATGGTAATCGTTTGACCTTAAGAAACTGTGTCATGGAAAACTTGATAACGAATAAATATATACTTAAATACTTTTTTTTGTAAATACATAGGTACTTAATATACATAGTTAACACCCAGACCAAGACAAATAGACAAGCTAATAAAAAGCTTGTAAAAAGGAGGCATTTTCGATGGGTTGACGCATTCTGGTAGGAGCCTCCGTACATAAATAGCGTTGCAGCCTTCATATTACTTATCGGCTGCGCATAGCCTACAAATACTCTACAATACCATGCCTGTTCGTACAGGTGTGCTCAGCTGTGTCGACGGCGAGCGTAGCGGTGTCTGCGGGGGAAAGCGGCGAGCCGCACAACTCCGCGTTGCCCGCGCCGCACACGCCGCCGCCGGTAAACATTGATCTTTGGCTGTAACGGGCTGTACATTAATCACGTGAGGCCGAAAGGGGAAGGAGGGTCCGGGAAAAAATCGCCAAGTATCACAATCGCATAGTGCAAAGCCTCAAAATGTATCACCAGGGGGAGGGGGGGTCTAAAAAGTTGCTGTAAATCACGTTATTAATGGACAGCCCCTAATTAATTGATCACCAAAGTAACCTAACCTGTATTATACTCTTTATTGCACATTAAAAATACATTGAACACAAATATAATTGAAACATGTGAGTAAAGGTGGACTAATCTCTAAAAGAGATCTCTTCCAGTCAACCCAGAACGTGTAAGAGATGGATAAATAAGCAGGGGAAGTAAAGTGCACAATCTATAAAAATAAATACAAGACATTCTTATACCTATAAAATATAAATAAATATAATATAACCTAACCCATGACAAGCTTTTCTTTGTTGACTGTACTTAAATATTGTATTGTCATCCAAACTAAACCTGTATGCAAAGTTTCAGCTCAATCGGACACTGGGAAGTGGGTCAAATTTAGCTTGCAAGATTTGACCTGAACGTACATGCATTGCATACATACATACATTACATACAAACACTGCAAGTTAAACAAAAGCTTGTAAAAATACTAAGTTTGCACCATGGAAGTATTACCTAAACAGGAATGCGTTCTCTTCAAAGTATTTACTGTTAGATTTATCAAAACTAGTCTTTATTACAATGACATAAGAACTATCCTATACGCAAAACCCGAAACGAGCCGAGCCGTTCCTGATATTATTATATAGCATAGGTACAATCAAGGTGGCCCTCCGGCCTATCGTGTAGCTCAAATTGCTATTAGTTTATGACGTTAATTATGGACGCCTCCTAATAAATAAAAATGAGAATAATAATAACAATAGCTCGGCTGGACGGAATCCGCCCCTGGCCAATTCCTTCGGCAGACCAGCGAGACAGAAAGGATGCTTTTTCTGAATAATAATTGCCCTTTGAAATTTGTGATTGACGTTTAATAAAATAAAACAATGTTTTGTAAATTATTATCGTTTTATTGTTTTCTGTGCCTACTTACCTATCAATGGGAAATAATAATCCCGTTGTGGGAATGGAGGGCGCTGGTGTGCATTTACCTCTTCTGTTTATCAAACAACACTATCGCATCTGTAGCATTAATAAGCTTTTGACCACTATTTTTAGTTTACGACTCAACTTTACTCCCCACCAGTAACAGATAGTGCCAATTTAAGTAATGTTCTCAGGTCTGAGGGAATATCCGTAAATAGGCGACAGTATGGTCACTCATCGTAGTCATCGTTAAAAAGAGACAAAATGAACACTGAGTAATCTCTCGCTCGGCACAGTTTTTTCACAACAGCGCATTCCTGTTTAGGTAATACTACCATGGTTTGCACCTAAAAATACTGAAATGGACACTTTGCGTGCATTTCAGTATTTGAGTGCTTACTTATTTTTTGTGGCTCAATTAATTATTTCTTATTGTTCTTGACGAATATTAAAAATAAAACTTACATACACTGTTTGTTATTTTTTATACTTACTAAATAATAGAGGGATAGATTTTGATTCTGTTTTACTAATTTAGATAAACAGATTAGACTATCGAGAATAGTAAGCCAACTTTTGTACTTACCGTAAATCAAATTTGAAAGCACTGAAAGAAGACAGGAAACAGTAGTAGTGAATATCAATTAATTTTCCATATGCCTTATCATGAGGTTAGAGGAATTTGTTTTATTAAGGCATTGATGAACCGAATAATATATACCATATTTTTGACATAAGCTTTATTTATCATACTAACAGCTGACGCCGCCGCCTAAAGAAGACAAATCAAAGTCTCCAGTACCTCGTCTGAAGAAGAAGCCTCCTCCCGTGGCTGCGCCCATTCGTTTGCCCTCCAAGGAGCCGGACTCCGGCCTCTACCTGTACATAGACTTGCACGGACACGCCTCTAAGAAAGGTAGCTGTAACATACATACATACAGTCATACATAATTATAGTGTCTAGTAACGAGACTGAAGCAGAAGCCCCCCCCCCCCCTGCGCCTCCATCGCCTTCCAAAGAGGCCTCTACCTGAACATAGACCTGCACGGATACGCCTCTAAGAAAGGTAGCTGTAACATACATACAGTCAAACTCACATACATAATTATAAAGACTGAAGCAGAAGCCTCCCCCCGCGCCTGCTCCATCGCCTTCCAAGGAGCCGGTCTCCGGCTTCTACCTGTATGTACATAGACTTGCACGGACACGCATCTAAAAAAGGTAGCTGTTGCATACATACATAATTATAGTGTCTAATAACAAGACAGAAGTTGAAGCCTCCCCCGCACCTGCTCCATCACCTTCCAAGGAGCCGGACTCCGGCATCTACTTGTACATATACTTGCACGGACATGCCTCTAAGAAAGGTAGCTGTTGCATACATACATACAGTCATACATACATACATAATTAGAATGTCTAGTAACGAGACTGAAGCAGAAGCTTCCCCCCGCGCCTGAGGGCCTACCCTGAAACGCAAAGCCGAAACTTCGGTTAGCCCTGTCCCTCACTCTTTATTCATACCTGTACGTACATAGACCTGCACGGGCACGCATCTAAGAAATGTAGCTCTTAATATATTTGTCGCCGTGATGGAATGGACTATACAACTAGATGTTGATTAATCCAGGTATCTTCATGTACGGCAACCACTTCGAGGACCTGGAGAGCTCTGTGGAGTGCATGCTGCTGCCGCGCATCATGTCGCTCAACAACCTGCACTTCCACTTCTCCTCCTGCAACTTCACCGAGCGGAACATGTACCTCAAGTGAGTATCAACGGAGCTATTTCTTCTAAGGATTTACCGTACACTGTAGTTCTAGCGGTACACGCCGATATAAACTGGTATACTATCTGGTTTGATGAAAACTGGTCTCGTCCGCTCCTGCACGCTGGAATGCAACTACAACACGGGCCGTCTTGTCAGCGTGCTTCCCCCCGGCCGCTGCCGCTTTATATTTATGGCATCATTAAACTCATCACAGAATACACCATTCTAGGGGCCGCCGTGACGGGATGTCCCGCGAAGGTTCAGGCCGGGTGGCCGTCCTAAAGGCCACAGGTCTCTTCGGCTCCTACACGCTGGAATGCAAATACAACACGGGCCGCCTTGTCAAAGTGCTTTCCCCGCCCTCCACCGCTTTATATTTATAACATTATAATCCCAACGGACTCGCTGTTACACCGTTTATTCACACTACTCATCAGAGAATAAACCATTCTAGGGACCGCCATGACGGGATGTCCCGCGAAGGTTCAGGCCGGGTGGCCGTCCTAAAGGCCACAGGTCTGGTCCGCTCCTACACCCTGGAATGCAACTACAACACGAGCCGTCTTGTCAGCGTGCTTTCCCCGGCTGTTGCCGCTTTATATTGATGACATTACAAGCCCGACGGACTCGCGGTCACACCGTGTTTTCACACTACTCATCAGAAATTAAACCCTTCTAGGGACCGCCGTGACGGATTGTCTCGAGAGGGTTCAGGCCGGGTGGCCGTCTTAAAGGCCACAGGTCTGGTCCGCTCCTACACCCTGGAATGCAACTACAACACGGGAGGTCTTGTTAACGTGCTTTCCCCGCCCTCCGCCGCTTTATATTTATGACATCATTAAACTCATCACAAAATACACCATTCTAGGGACCGCCGGCGCCGTGACGGAATGTCTCGAGAGGGTTCAGGCCGGGTGGCTTTTCTAAAGGCCACAGGTCTGTGGGCCAAGCCTGCTAACGTTAAGTCATAACATAATCGTGTCTCAATTGTGTTTCAATTGTAGTTCAATTGTAGTGCTTTTCTACACAATAGTTACAAGAATTATGACAGTATGATGTGATGTGAATGTAGCCTGTGGTGTGACCATCAGTAGTATTGTGAAAAAAGTACACATTTCTTGTAACTAGTGTGTAAAAAAGCACTACATTTGAACTACAATTGAAACACGATTGAGACACGATTATGACTTAACGTTAGCAGATTTGGCCCCCTGGTCCGCTCCTACACGCTGGAATGCAACTACAACACGGGCCGTCTTGTGAACGTGCTTTCCTCTGCCCGCCGTTTTATGCCATCATTAAACTCATCACAAAATAAACTATTCTAGGGACCGCCGTGACGGAATGTCTCGTGAGGGTTCAGGCCGGGTGGCCGTCCTAAAGGCCACAGGTCTGGTTCGCTCCTACACCCTGGAATGCAACTACAACACGGGCCGCCTTGTGAACGTGTTGCCGCCCGCCGCGTGCGACCCGCTTTATATTTATGACATCATTAAACTCATCACAAAATACACCATTCTAGGGACCGCCGTGACGGGATGTCCCGCGAAGGTTCAGGCCGGGTGGCAGTCCTAAAGGCCACAGGTCTGGTCCGCTCCTACACCCTGGAATGCAACTACAACACGGGAGGTCTTGTTAACGTGCTTTCCCCGCCCTCTGCCGCTTTATATTTATGACATTATAATCCCGACGGACTCGCTGCTACACCGTTTTTTCACACTACACATCAGAAAATAAACTCTTGTAGGGACCGCCGTGACGGAATGTCTCGAGAGGGTTCAGGCCGGGTGGCCGTCCTAAAGGCCACAGGTCTCGTCCGCTCCTACACCCTGGAATGCAACTACAACACGGGCCATCTTGTCAAAGTGCTTTTCCCGGCCGTCCCCGCTTTATATTTATGACATTATAATCCCGACGAACTCGCTGTTACACCGTTTATTCACACTACTCATCAGAAAATAAACTCTTCTAGAGACCGCCGTGACGGAATGTCTCGAGAGGGCTCAGGTAGGGTGGCCGTCCTAAAGGCCACAGGTTTCGTCCGCTCCTACACGCTTGAATGTAACTACAACACGGGCCGTCTTGTAAACGTGCTTCCCCCCGCCCGCCACCGCTTTATATTTATGACATTATAATCCCGACGGACTCGCTACTACACCGTTTTTTCACACTACTCATCAGAAAATACACCATTCTAGGGGCCGCCGTGACGGGATGTCCCTCGAAGGTTCAGGCCGGGTGGCCGACCTAAAGGCCACAGGTCTCGTCCGCTCCTACACCCTGGAATGCAACTACAACACGGGCCGGCTCGTGAACCGCTTTATATTTATGACATCATTAAACTCATCACAAAATACACCATTCTAGGGACCGCCGTGACGGAATGTCCCGCGAAGGTTCAGGCCGGGTGGCCGTCCTAAAGGCCACAGGTCTGGTCCGCTCCTACACGCTGGAATGCAACTACAACACGGGTCGTCTCGTCAACGTGTTGCCGCCGGCGGCGCGCGACCCGCTTTATATTTATGACATCATTTAACTCATCACAAAATACACCATTCTAGGGACCGCCGTGACGTAATGCCTCGAGAGGGTTCAGGCCGGGTGGCCGTCCTAAAGGCCACAGGTCTGGTTCGCTCCTACACCCTGGAATGCAACTACAACACGGGCCGCCTTGTGTACGTGTTGCCGCCCGCCGCGTGCGACCCGTTTTATATTTATGACATCATTTAACTCATCACAAAATACACCATTCTAGGGACCGCCGTGACGGGATGTCCCGCGAAGGTTCAGGCCGGGTGGCAGTCCTAAAGGCCACAGGTCTGGTCCGCTCCTACACGCTGGAATGCAACTACAACACGGGCCGGCTCGTCAACGTACTGCCGCCGGCGGCGCGCGACCCGCCCGCCGTCGCGCCGCAGTCGGCGCCGCCGCCGCCCAAGTACACGCCGCACATATTCGAAGAGGTAAACCCGTTCCAGGTCTGTGCACGCTGTCACATGTACTTATAGTGCCACGAACTTATCTGACCCGGTGGGCATGTTTAGAACTAAAAAAAATTCATTCTGCTGGCAGTCGACCGTTCATTTTGATAGCCAATTTTGTTGAAAAATTGAAAATGATGTATTTAGAAAAAATCGACCCGTCTCACAACCAGCTCCGATTGGACTCGAACCAACGACCTTTCGCTATCCGGACGACTGCTCTAACCACTGAGCTACGGAGTCGTTTTGTTCGAGCAGTCGCCCGGATAGCGAAAGGTCGTGGGTTCGAGTCCCATCGGAGCTGGTTGTGAGACAGGTAGATTTTTTCTTGAATGCAATTATATAAAAATTTAAATAACAGTCAATTTTGTATTGCAAGTGGCTCCGCCACCACCGCTATCACCGGGTCAGATATGATTGTGGAACTATATAGGGAGTTTGCATCATTCCAGTCAGCGTCGAAAAGTTTTACAAAACTGTCACTTTTGTTTTAACTTATAGGTATACTTTGTTCAATGTAGCACGGGTCCTATGACAGCTCATTCGTGCAAAGAAAAAAGTTCTTTATGCTATTGGAATAAAACTCAAGAAAATCATCATTAGACATTTTTAACGCATCTTAGGCTAGAAAATTAGACCTTATTCCTTGTTCAGAAACAACATTTTGCTTTGCACGAAAATGAGCTGTCAATGCTGTCATAGGACCCATGCTACATTGAACAATGTATAAGAGATCGTGTACGGAGCAGATTCAGGATATTTTACATATTGTAATGTCGTTGCCAGTACCATACAACTTATTGATGGTCTTTGAACTTCTATGAATGATAAATAAATGCAATATATTGAGTTGGTCATACGTGACAGTGGCTATGACAAATCCATTCATCGAGGGGGTTAAGCCAAATACTTATAAATCGATTACTTTTGAACGAAAATACGAAAAATTGGTGTTCTACCGTTAGATCAACAAGCGCTCCACGGGTTAAACGTTGCATACTCTGCCATAATTTCGTGTTGTCGATTGATTCTTTGAAGACAATAAATTAGGTTGAAAATTGCGTAACAATAGGCATGTTGACTATTTTTTTATTTTATGTAATATATAATGACCTCTCAAAAATAGAAACATTGGTAAAAGAATTATTTCGCTAGCATGAAAACTGCCTGAGTTATCACAGTTTGAAATGCACACCAATTGGATCCGTCCAAAACGCTCCATACTAACAAGCTACCACTCCGTGACGTCACGCAGTGCTAGCTTGTATGCAATGTGTAAGAATTTTATTCGGCAGCTATTTTAAATGTTGTGTTTATCAAAATGGTTTCAAAGTCAAATTGTCTATACATTAAATGAACTATTCAAAGGTATTATTTATTTTAATAAATTTTATACTTTTTAAATGGACTTGCCCACTCAACTTAAAACGGTCATAAAACTAATAAAACGCAATATATTATACCAAAAAGTCTTCAAGTGAGTTTAAACGCCTAATATGTTCATGTTTTAAATTAGTATTTCGTTATTTTATTCCTCAGTCAACAACCCAATTGTAGCGCCAGCTCTTTCAACTTTTCGCCACTGATTACAATATCACATCACATGTTATTTATATAGATTTACAAATTGAGGAAGGGCTCTTTTATTTATTTGGATTAGTTATAAGTTGTCTGCAATAATGATGGAAACTCCCTAAATTATGCCGTTATGTGAAATGGCGGTATAATCAAAAGTTGGCCTGTGTGATGCTAGAATTTACTGTTTTTCTTATTTTTATGCTCCAATATTGAATGTTAAGACTAAATAGGACTAATACACTCGTATTAAGACTTCTATTTTTCTTCTTGGAATTTGATTATACTAGCCACCTCATAAAACGGCGGATCCAACGAAAAGACGCTTAAACATCAGTATTTATCTACCTAGTCACCTAAAATTCTTATTGTTGATGTGATTAACATAAAAAAATTAAAAATTAGTTCACTTAGGGAATACCTAGAATGCTTGACAAGCCACTAAGATACCCAAACGTACTTTAGCAACGCAAACCCACGTTTCAGATAAGATACTGTCGCGCAAAGAACTCGGATGGTTTCGAAGAGATTGAGCCTATGCAGGTTTGTCCACTCCCAGGATATTACTTGTACATAAGTAAGATGTAGTTAGTTACAGAGAAATTACGCTTTTGCACACAATAGTACCTACTTCCAGGCGCCGCAAATGAATAATATTCATACAATATGGCCACAAATAAACTATATCGGTTGTAATTTGTAATGTATTATATGTACTTACTTTTTTTTTCTCTTCGGAATTGATCCGGGTTTTTTGAGCTTGTTTTTTCAAATATAACGGCAAATACTGCTTAACGGAAAGTACAAGGTTTTGCAAATGTTTTTATGTAGTTTTGCACTTGCAGTAGCGTTTTGGCCGCATTTTGAATTTTATTCGCAGCTCAATGTCATACCATCTTCAAATGCGAATACGTACCCTGAAATTTATTCCAATTAACATGGAAGGGACACATTGGTCTACTTGTAAATAATTGTACATATATTTACGCGTACATTTTGACAAAATGTTAAAAGGTAGTCCGTGCCAAACCAGCTGCCTATATAGGTTACTACATATAATTAAACATTGCTACTAATTGTCAATTTCTTAAAGAGTTCAGCCGGCCTAGCATGAGCGGCTTTTATCACGCGATATGATATGGTACGGCATGCCGTCTTGCTTACACCTTAGTGGGGCAAGCAAGACAACTTGCCGTACCATATCATATCGCGCGATAAAAGCCGCTTATGCTAGGCCGAAAGGCTCGTTCAAGGAGAGGCGGCACGGGCAAATTGTGCTATTATTGCGAATAGACGTGTAATCAAATCAGTCAATCTGACGCACCGGCCTGATGCGCAATTCACCCACCTCGCCGCCCCGCCTCTCCTTGATCGAGTGTGGTATAATAACTCTAAAACTATCAGTTAAGTTTCGATAGACATATACAGTGGCGGTCAGATAAATTAAAGACAACAGTTTATTTTCATACAAACGAGGTTTCTTTGAAGCCTCGTTTCTCCGCCAAGCATTGACCTAGCTGTGATCTGATGATGGCCATCCAGGGAGTGAATGGAGGAGATTCAGATCGCTTTACACTAACAACTGATCTGATCAGCGTTCTAAGAGATATAAGAATCAGAGTTTTCAGTTTCTGGATTTCTATACAATTTTATGAAAATTTTGCGGATTTTTAAACATAATATATCCTTATATCTTTTAGAATGCTGATCAGAACAGTTGGGTGTGTATAGCTATCTGAATCTCCTCCAATCACTCCTTAGAGTGCAATCATCTGATCACTAGGTCAATCTCTGGCGGAGAACCAAGGCTTCAAAGCTACCTCGTTTGTATGAAAATCGACTGGTGTGTTTAATTATGTGACCGCCACTGTATGTAGGCAACTTTTTTGAATACAAATCTTCATCTGGATTTCACCGCCAGCTAACCTAAGTTTACTTTAGCTCTCGTGTTAGTTAAGCTCGCATAGTTGGGCTAGTTTTTCATACAGTCATGTGCTTGTGCGTCGCAATCGTAATGGCCGTGCGAGCTAAACTAAATTAACTTCAGCTGGCAGTGTACAGTCAGCGTCAAAATTATCTGAGCCTTCCAACCTACCAATAATATCGGAACATTTGACAAAAATCACTCTTAGCACAATACTTTTGTACTATCATATTTTGTTCTCAAACCACAAATGAAAATGGACCTTTACGTCTTACGGTTTGAACGCTCAGCTCGTTTTGACGTTGACTGTACGTACATTGACGCAATGTCGTTACCAATGGCTAGCAGCTATAACAACAGTACGGTTGCTAGGTGGGGCGGTCCCTGGGCGCGTCCATCCTGGACCTGACGGGGCAGCACCCCAACTCGCGCATCCCGTGCTCGGAGCACCGCAACCTGGCCGCCGTGCGCGACTGGCTGCGCGCGCACTCGCGCACCATGCGCCCGCAGGTAACACAGATACAACGACAGTACGGGCGGTAGGTGGGGCGGGCCCTAGCTAGGGCATCGAACCCGGGTTTACCCGGTCCGAAAAAACTCGGGTTTACCCGGGTTTTAAGGAATACAAAAAACCCGGGTATTTTTAATACTTTGTGAAAAACGAAATATAACTGAAATGTAGCTTACTTCCGCAAAAACTTTCTCCTGAGGATGCCCCGGGTTGGGGCGAAACACGTGTAGAGTAGTCTAATAGGTGAAGGTGCAAGGTGTATTGCTGTCTTGCTAAATGCAGGTATTGTGCACTGGTATTTTAGTGGTGTGCATGTGCAATTTTTTGCAAGCGGTGCATCTTGCATATTGTGTTTTTTTGCGGAAGTAAGCTACATATAGTTAGTTTTTCACAATGGTTAGGGACTTCCGCGAAGTGACGCCTGATTCAATCAAATATTTTTAATACTTTTATTTTTGTTATTTATTAAGTACAAGCCACTTCGAATGCAATAATAAATGGAATAAAAACACACTTTGATAAATTATTACAATAAAAGATGCTTTGTCGCTGCGTTCGTACCAAGAAAACAAGCAAAGCCGAAGATTGCCGAAAGCAAGTTAAATGGAAAGCGCGCGGTGCATCCATCTTAGGACATGGAGAGGGAAAAATGTGGACTCCACATTTCACCCCATGGAACCACATGGAATTAGAACTAGTTCTCCAATCTTTTCGACTAGTTTGTCATATATTGCTCATGAAGACGACCCCGAAAATATAGCATATTTTCGGTCTGTTTGCGTCTCTTTTTGCAAAGAATTCACGTCTAGATGTTACACGCCAAACTCCACCGAAGATACCTCGTGCTAGCTCTTCCATGGGTAATATTCACATTCGCCACAAAGAGTTTCTCAAAGCTCTCCGTGGTCCAGGAAATAAGGTTAGTGGTCCTAATGGAATCCCGGCAATAGTCCTGCGTAACTGTGCACCCTAGTTGTCTCCTATCTTGAGCCGCCTCTCACTTGAGACAGGACTTGTCTTGTTCCTCAGTCGTGGAAGCGTGCCAATGTGCAGCCCATACCTAAAAAATATAGCCATGCCAACCCCTCTAACAACAGGCTGATTTCAGTCAACTTCATACTCTGCAAGACTACGGAGCATGTACTGAATAAACATCTATTGGCGTAACTTGAAACTAACGAGCTCCCTAGTGACTTCCAGTATGGTTTTTGCCGCGGACGGTCGACTGGAGATCTTCTCGTGCACCACCCACCTTTGGAATCAAGCGTTCGATAGACATGGCGAAGCACTTGCTGTCTCGCTTGATATTTCCAAAGCATTTGATAGGGTTTGGCATGATAGCCGAATCGGCAAGCTTCCCTCATATGGAATCTCTGACGGCCTCTGCATCTGGATCACCGACTTCCTTAGGACTTTCCTCGTTCAATTCGAGCCGTTTTGAATGGTCAGACATCTGACTTGAAGAACATCAACGCTGGAGTTTCCCAGGTTTCGGTATTATCTGCAACACTATTTCTTCTCCACATTAACGACTTGTTGGTGCCTGGTACATTTGGTTATGACGATGACACCAGTGTGTCTAGCAGATATCTTTCAGATGCAAGGGCTACTAGTGATGAAGTTCAGTCTTGTCGAGAGTCACTAGTTGAGCAAACGAACCTGGCACTTCAGGCACTTCCGATTGGGGAAATGCCAACCTTGTCAGTTTCAACGCCTCGCCACGCAGGCGTGTCTTTTCTCAGATAAACGGAGTCCCTTTCAACTAGCTCCGACTTGCCTGGGCGTATCCTTACCAGTAACCGAGAACCTGCAACTTGGCCTTACTCTATAATCGGAGCTGAACTTCGGTGAGTAAATCGACTCAATTGGTAAAACTGCTGCCAAAAAACTGGGTCCTCTCAAAGTTCTTTACAGAGTACAAATTCATCCGTGCATGGAGTACTGCTGTCACCTTTGAGATGGTTCCACTAAAATTTAAGTAGTAGTTCCACATGTATCGTATTGCATTACCCGTGTTTTCAAGCAAATAAACAATTTTGATTAGATTTTTGAAGTACCAACTGGCAGTTTCAGATGCGTTTGAAAACCACGCAAAGAAGTTCATTGGAGACACAACTTTAGAAAAAGCTAAACTTCAAAGTCTCAGTCATCGCCGTAGAGTTGCTGTTGCTGGTCTGTCGGTGTTTTACCGGATTCACTTTTGAGAGTGCGCACAGGAACTGTACAATCTTGTTCCTCCAGCCCCTTTCCACCATGGGGTTACCAGATGCAGGTCAGCTTACCATTCATACATCGTAGACATACCACCTGTCCGTACTAAGCGCTTCGCCAGTACTTTTTTAATGCGAGCTGCTAAAGATTGGAATGCGCCACCTGCGAATGCGTTCCCAGATCATTCTTCTTCTTCTTATCAATATGGGCGGTTTCTGAAACTCTACGTCTATTGCGCCAATTTTTCGTCTGGAAGGTGCGCGGCCAGATCACTCCAGCCAGCGCAGCTCAGCCAGGAACGCTCCAAGCGCTTTCACATTCGTGATCGCTTTCTGGACGCTGCCCGGCGAGCCGAGGTACACTCTAGGACAAATTCGGTGAACCACCTGTTACTTCTTTTCACATGGCTGGTGCCTCGCCATTCACGCGCAGACCCTTTTACTATTTTTTTATGTATTAAACTAGGGTAGTACAATGCATAAGCAATTACGGATAGGGACTGCAACTGAACGGTGAGACGCCAGCCACACGAAAAGAAGTAAGATGTGGTTCACCGATTTTGTCCCCGACTGTACCTCGCCCGGTAGGGGCCCACCCCCCTGCATTCCAGCAGTACGTGGGCAGCTGTTTCTTCTTCCTCCATGCACCCTCTGCATAGGGGACTGTCGGTGACATCTAAATTAATAAGGTGTCTGTTAAATTGTCCATGACCAGTAATGGCACCTGTTACCAGGCGAAGTTGCAGTCTGCACAGTTGTATCAGGGCCCTGGATAGACGCGCGTCCACGCGCGGTTGTGCGAGTTTCGCCTGTCTGTACGAATCCAGCGAGCTCCAGTTCAGTTGGTGTAATTCTATAGTGCGTTCACGGATCTTATTTGCAAACCAGCTTGTCGGGATGGGCACTATCGGCTCCGGGCCAACAGGGGTCGAGCCGGATGTGCGTCTGGCCATTATAACCTTGGCCTTTTCAAAGCAAAAGTGAATGGGCACCTCCTGGGTAAGCATACAACATCCTAGACTGCATACTGTCTGCTATGCTGGATGGTGGTCAAATGCATGCATACTGCATACCCTGTACAAATATAAAAAAATAAAAAGTCTGCAACCAGTCCCGAAATTTATGATGGCCAGTCCTGCAAGTCTGTGAAGGCGCTAAGTTAGTAATCTATACTTACTTAGTTTTAGGATATTCTGAAAAGATAAAAATCTATGACTTTTTTATATTAGATAACTGTTTTTGTAATTTGGAAAGTACAATTTTTCATTTATTTTAATCCTTCCACATTCTTAACATCTTGTACTTATTGTAAAAATTTATATAATAACACAGTTTCTTGTATTTAATAAAATTATAACAAAAAGATCGAAAAGCTCGAAAAACCCGGTCTACCCGGGTTTTGATTACTCTTAGACCCGAAAACCCGGGTTTTCAAAATTGAACCGAGTTTCGATGCCCTAGCCCTAGCGCGGCCATCCTGGACCTGACGGGGCGGCACCCCAACTCGCGCACCATGCGCCCGCAGGTAACACAGATACAACGACAGTACGGGCGGTAGGTGGGGCGGGCCCTAGCGCGTCCATCCTGGACCTGACGGGGCGGCACCCCAACTCGCGCACCATGCGCCCGCAGGTAACACAGATACAACGACAGTACGGGCGGTAGGTGGGGCGGTCCCTAGCGCGTCCATCCTGGACCTGACGGGGCGGCACCCCAACTCGCGCACCATGCGCCCGCAGGTAACACAGATACAACGACAGTACGGTCGGTAGGTGGGGCGGTCCCTAGCGCGTCCATCCTGGACCTGACGGGGCGGCACCCCAACTCGCGCACCATGCGCCCGCAGGTAACACAGATACAACGACAGTACGGGCGGTAGGTGGGGCGGTCCCTAGCGCGTCCATCCTGGACCTGACGGGGCGGCACCCCAACTCGCGCACCATGCGCCCGCAGGTAACACAGATACAACGACAGTACGGGCGGTAGGTGGGGCGGTCCCTAGCGCGTCCATCCTGGACCTGACGGGGCGCCACCCCAACTCGCGCACCATGCGCCCGCAGGTAACACAGATACAACGACAGTACGGTCGGTAGGTGGGGCGGTCCCTAGCGCGTCCATCCTGGACCTGACGGGGCGGCACCCCAACTCGCGCACCATGCGCCCGCAGGTAACACAGATACAACGACAGTACGGGCGGTAGGTGGGGCGGTCCCTAGCGCGTCCATCCTGGACCTGACGGGGCGGCACCCCAACTCGCGCACCATGCGCCCGCAGGTAACACAGATACAACGACAGTACGGTCGGTAGGTGGGGCGGTCCCTAGCGCGTCCATCCTGGACCTGACGGGGCGGCACCCCAACTCGCGCACCATGCGCCCGCAGGTAACACAGATACAACGACAGTACGGTCGGTAGGTGGGGCGGTCCCTAGCGCGTCCATCCTGGACCTGACGGGGCGGCACCCCAACTCGCGCACCATGCGCCCGCAGGTAACACAGATACAACGACAGTACGGGCGGTAGGTGGGGCGGTCCCTAGCGCGTCCATCCTGGACCTGACGGGGCGGCACCCCAACTCGCGCACCATGCGCCCGCAGGTAACACAGATACAACGACAGTACGGTCGGTAGGTGGGGCGGGCCCTAGCGCGTCCATCCTGGACCTGACGGGGCGGCACCCCAACTCGCGCACCATGCGCCCGCAGGTAACACAGATACAACGACAGTACGGGCGGTAGGTGGGGCGGTCCCTAGCGCGTCCATCCTGGACCTGACGGGGCGGCACCCCAACTCGCGCACCATGCGCCCGCAGGTAACACAGATACAACGACAGTACGGTCGGTAGGTGGGGCGGTCCCTAGCGCGTCCATCCTGGACCTGACGGGGCGGCACCCCAACTCGCGCACCATGCGCCCGCAGGTAACACAGATACAACGACAGTACGGGCGGTAGGTGGGGCGGTCCCTAGCGCGTCCATCCTGGACCTGACGGGGCGGCACCCCAACTCGCGCACCATGCGCCCGCAGGTAACACAGATACAACGACAGTACGGGCGGTAGGTGGGGCGGTCCCTAGCGCGTCCATCCTGGACCTGACGGGGCGCCACCCCAACTCGCGCACCATGCGCCCGCAGGTAACACAGATACAACGACAGTACGGTCGGTAGGTGGGGCGGTCCCTAGCGCGTCCATCCTGGACCTGACGGGGCGGCACCCCAACTCGCGCACCATGCGCCCGCAGGTAACACAGATACAACGACAGTACGGGCGGTAGGTGGGGCGGTCCCTAGCGCGTCCATCCTGGACCTGACGGGGCGGCACCCCAACTCGCGCACCATGCGCCTGCAGGTAACACAGATACAACGACAGTACGGGCGGTAGGTGGGGCGGTCCCTAGCGCGTCCATCCTGGACCTGACGGGGCGCCACCCCAACTCGCGCACCATGCGCCCGCAGGTAACACAGATACAACGACAGTACGGTCGGTAGGTGGGGCGGGCCCTAGCGCGTCCATCCTGGACCTGACGGGGCGCCACCCCAACTCGCGCACCATGCGCCCGCAGGTAACACAGATACAACGACAGTACGGTCGGTAGGTGGGGCGGTCCCTAGCGCGTCCATCCTGGACCTGACGGGGCGGCACCCCAACTCGCGCACCATGCGCCCGCAGGTAACACAGATACAACGACAGTACGGGCGGTAGGTGGGGCGGTCCCTAGCGCGTCCATCCTGGACCTGACGGGGCGGCACCCCAACTCGCGCACCATGCGCCCGCAGGTAACACAGATACAAGGACAGTACGGGCGGTAGGTGGGGCGGTCCCTAGCGCGTCCATCCTGGACCTGACGGGGCGCCACCCCAACTCGCGCACCATGCGCCCGCAGGTAACACAGATACAACGACAGTACGGTCGGTAGGTGGGGCGGGCCCTAGCGCGTCCATCCTGGACCTGACGGGGCGCCACCCCAACTCGCGCACCATGCGCCCGCAGGTAACACAGATACAACGACAGTACGGTCGGTAGGTGGGGCGGGCCCTAGCGCGTCCATCCTGGACCTGACGGGGCGGCACCCCAACTCGCGCACCATGCGCCCGCAGGTAACACAGATACAACGACAGTACGGTCGGTAGGTGGGGCGGTCCCTAGCGCGTCCATCCTGGACCTGACGGGGCGGCACCCCAACTCGCGCACCATGCGCCCGCAGGTAACACAGATACAACGACAGTACGGGCGGTAGGTGGGGCGGTCCCTAGCGCGTCCATCCTGGACCTGACGGGGCGGCACCCCAACTCGCGCACCATGCGCCCGCAGGTAACACAGATACAACGACAGTACGGGCGGTAGGTGGGGCGGTCCCTAGCGCGTCCATTCTGGACCTGACGGGGCGGCACCCCAACTCGCGCACCATGCGCCCGCAGGTAACACAGATACAACGACAGTACGGTCAGTAGGTGGGGCGGTCCCTAGCGCGTCCATCCTGGACCTGACGGGGCGGCACCCCAACTCGCGCACCATGCGCCCGCAGGTAACACAGATACAACGACAGTACGGTCGGTAGGTGGGGCGGTCCCTAGCGCGTCCATCCTGGACCTGACGGGGCGGCACCCCAACTCGCGCACCATGCGCCCGCAGGTAACACAGATACAACGACAGTACGGGCGGTAGGTGGGGCGGTCCCTAGCGCGTCCATCCTGGACCTGACGGGGCGGCACCCCAACTCGCGCACCATGCGCCCGCAGGTAACACAGATACAACGACAGTACGGGCGGTAGGTGGGGCGGGCCCTAGCGCGTCCATCCTGGACCTGACGGGGCGGCACCCCAACTCGCGCACCATGCGCCCGCAGGTAACACAGATACAACGACAGTACGGTCGGTAGGTGGGGCGGTCCCTAGCGCGTCCATCCTGGACCTGACGGGGCGGCACCCCAACTCGCGCACCATGCGCCCGCAGGTAACACAGATACAACGACAGTACGGTCGGTAGGTGGGGCGGTCCCTAGCGCGTCCATCCTGGACCTGACGGGGCGGCACCCCAACTCGCGCACCATGCGCCCGCAGGTAACACAGATACAACGACAGTACGGTCGGTAGGTGGGGCGGTCCCTAGCGCGTCCATCCTGGACCTGACGGGGCGGCACCCCAACTCGCGCACCATGCGCCCGCAGGTAACACAGATACAACGACAGTACGGGCGGTAGGTGGGGCGGGCCCTAGCGCGTCCATCCTGGACCTGACGGGGCGGCACCCCAACTCGCGCACCATGCGCCCGCAGGTAACACAGATACAACGACAGTACGGGCGGTAGGTGGGGCGGTCCCTAGCGCGTCCATTCTGGACCTGACGGGGCGGCACCCCAACTCGCGCACCATGCGCCCGCAGGTAACACAGATACAACGACAGTACGGTCAGTAGGTGGGGCGGTCCCTAGCGCGTCCATCCTGGACCTGACGGGGCGGCACCCCAACTCGCGCACCATGCGCCCGCAGGTAACACAGATACAACGACAGTACGGTCGGTAGGTGGGGCGGTCCCTAGCGCGTCCATCCTGGACCTGACGGGGCGGCACCCCAACTCGCGCACCATGCGCCCGCAGGTAACACAGATACAACGACAGTACGGGCGGTAGGTGGGGCGGTCCCTAGCGCGTCCATCCTGGACCTGACGGGGCGGCACCCCAACTCGCGCACCATGCGCCCGCAGGTAACACAGATACAACGACAGTACGGGCGGTAGGTGGGGCGGGCCCTAGCGCGTCCATCCTGGACCTGACGGGGCGGCACCCCAACTCGCGCACCATGCGCCCGCAGGTAACACAGATACAACGACAGTACGGTCGGTAGGTGGGGCGGTCCCTAGCGCGTCCATCCTGGACCTGACGGGGCGGCACCCCAACTCGCGCACCATGCGCCCGCAGGTAACACAGATACAACGACAGTACGGTCGGTAGGTGGGGCGGTCCCTAGCGCGTCCATCCTGGACCTGACGGGGCGGCACCCCAACTCGCGCACCATGCGCCCGCAGGTAACACAGATACAACGACAGTACGGTCGGTAGGTGGGGCGGTCCCTAGCGCGTCCATCCTGGACCTGACGGGGCGGCACCCCAACTCGCGCACCATGCGCCCGCAGGTAACACAGATACAACGACAGTACGGGCGGTAGGTGGGGCGGGCCCTAGCGCGTCCATCCTGGACCTGACGGGGCGGCACCCCAACTCGCGCACCATGCGCCCGCAGGTAACACAGATACAACGACAGTACGGGCGGTAGGTGGGGCGGTCCCTAGCGCGTCCATCCTGGACCTGACGGGGCGGCACCCCAACTCGCGCATCCCGTGCTCGAAGCACGGTAACACAGACTCACAGACAGTGGAATCGGGCTGGAGATCCGCTTTATTAACTCTTCCTTACCTTCAAACTTCAAAAATGTTTATTTAGTTCCACAAAAAATATTACAATATTATTAGTTACATTTTAAATTGAAAGAAAATAAAGAGAAACTAAAAAGGACGCTGCTCAGCACAAGTTGCAGCATGAAAACCACCTGCAACGTTGATAATTCTGCACCATCGACCCAATTATTCATTTCATTCAATTTGTATCACTTTTTTTTTGACTTATTTATTTTTATTTTTATTTCATGGAAAACAAACGGCTATTATACTTAAACAATAGTACAGTGTATCTTAAAAACAAAACGCCTAAGTATACAGTTTTCACAAGTAGAAAAAATATTTGTATAACAATCACACAATGTACATTCTAGAAACGAACAGTATTGTAACGGTACTTAATAACATATAAAATGGAAATAAGGCCTTAACTAACACATATAAATCTATAAATCAATAAAGCCAAATCAACCCCAAAAGACAAAATATTATTGTTTGAAAAATTTTGCATCCATCATTTTCACAAAGTAATTTTTACCCGCCATAAATCATTCAGAGCCCGTGGTCCTACTGCGTGGTCCTATTAGTAGTACCACGGGCAATTTTTTTGCCCGTAGTTCTATCAGTAGGACTATAACAAAAACATGATTATTTTGTATGGGCAATGGTCCTACTGGTAGTACCACAGGCATTTTTTTTTGTTCGTAGTTCTATCAGTAGGACTGTAATAAAAACATAATTATTTTTTATGGGCAATAGTCCTACTCATGAAATCAACGTCAATATTATAAAATGTTACTGGTTCTGAGGTCCTATGACTTAAGGCGGTACCCTGACCGAAAGTGGCGCCCTCAGAGGTTTTTATTTATTAAGTTGCTATTAGAAAAGGATATTTATAAAACTTTACGGGGAATTTTTAGGGCCCATGGTCTAGTATTTTCTGGTCATGGTCTAAAGTTCAGAAGTCATTGTTTGCATAATCTCATAGAGAAGCCAATATGAACATGAGTTACCTTTATCGTGACTGTACCCGTACATTTTTCTTTTTTATAATTAGGGCACCTCCAAACTGCCCCTTCTTTTTTATAAGGCCTCAACTTATAATACTGGTGTCCACCATATAGCAGCACAGTACCGCATTTCCGTTTAATAAAATCCATTGCGAGACTTCCCTTTTCCCTTGATTTAGCATCAAGAATTACACGGAAAATAATCAATGTCAACGTGGCACAATGATTTAAAAAAAAACTCTAACCAGAAAAAAGGAGTTCTTACTACTCCTTCTCCTAGTTGAACTACGAACACTGTTACTTGTCCATAGTCCTATCGATATAACCATGTACAAGTAAAAATGCCCGTGGTACTACTAATAGGACTACGGGTAATGCTAGGTGCCCATAGTCCTACTGATAGAACTAGGGACACAAAAATTTGCCCGTGGTACTACTAATAGGACCACGCAGTAGGACCACGGGCTCTGAATGCCATAAATAGGTCACTGTCACGAGAATAGATATTTTTAAAACTTGTAGTTACACGATTGAAATAAGAATTATGTCTATAATTAGTTGAACTATAATCGGTATGGAATTTGATTTGATTTGATTATTATTTTTGTTATCTTGTATACCATGTCTGAATGCACTATCCACCTGATAATGTGGAGATAGCACTTATCTCCACATTATGGGCTCCACCTGAAAATCAGCGTCACACTTGCTGTGGCAAAAGCTGAGGTTGGGGCAATTTTGGCTAAATATATTTGTTATTTTTACCGTTTATTTTGTGTTTTATGTGTGTTTTTAGTCAAATAAATTATCTTTCTTTCTTGCAATTCATACCAAAATGGCAGCGGGGCGCGGCGTGCACTTGCAATGTGAAATATTTTTAAGCTTTATCTACATACTTCCTGACTGTGACTGTTCTCGGCGCCTCGCCTTTAAACTTTCAAGCAATACTGTTTTTTTTTTAAATTGTTTAACACTGAAACTGCTCGCGGCCACGCCGCACAGCAAGTGGGCGGGGCAAGCGTAGATAAACCCTTTGAATAGGCACTAGAGTTTAGTAAGAAGTACCTAGTGGGCAGGGCAAGCGTAGATAAACCCTTTGAATTGGCCCTAGAGTGTAGTAAGAAGTAACAGGTGGGCGGGGAAAGCGTAAATAAACGCTTTGAATTGGCCCTAGAGTTTAAGAAGTACCAAGTGGGCGGGGCAAGCGTAGATAAACCCTTTAAATTGGCCCTAGAGTGTAGTAAGAAGTAGCAAGTAGCAAGCGGGGCAAGCGTATATTACCTCTTTGCTTAAAACAGCAGACCCTCAAACATTTTTACATGTGTACAATTTTTATTTATTCGCGTTGTCGTGGTAACTTGTTTTCTAATTCACGCTTCATTTAGTACAAAAGGCTGGAGATGCTGCTTCTAACTTTTTCTTGTGTTCTGTGGTCGAGAGGAAGAACAAAAGAACGGATCCACTTCAACCCGCTTCCACTGCGTTTTTGCACTTATACGTTGTTCATACTTTAGTTAATAGCAACGAATTTAGTATGAGTCCAATTTTCGATGCTCGCAAAATAATCTTTACGATTTAAAAACATAAACTACAGAAAATCTCATTGTGATTTTTAAAAATCAAAATAAATGTTACAAAATAATGTCTTCATGAACAGCAAAAATATTTTTTATTATAATTTCGTGTTGTAACTTCTTGTTTTTAATTTCAGTGCTACTTAAAACAACAGCCTTTAGTAGCTTGTAACTGGGGTAAGAATTCGCGAGTTAATCGTATTGTCGAGCACTTTAATAACACCATACATACTTACTAAACGTAGTGGGCGTGGTCTTACATTAGCTGTGCACTGTCATCTACCGTTACATTTTTAGATATCATGACGGAACTATACAAATTGTCTGTTTGTTTATAGCTGACAATGTCTCGGCTGCGACCGAAGACGTCTTCGCCGACTCGAGTGCCGCTCTACGCGCGTTCTAAGGGAAAAGTCACGGACGAACGCAAAGAGAACACGTACGTCGGAGCTAAAACGGACTCGGAGCGGAAACGCAGCCCGCCCGTGCTCGCGCCGCGCTCCGGCCACGATATCATCAACATGAATATGAAATTCGCCAAGAAAATCGAGCCTGTGAAAACGCCCTCTCGCACGCGGTACCTCACTGAGAACGAGCCGAAACCGAAAACTCTCTCCACTAAAAGGAGGAATATACTAGCGATTCGGAAACCGAATTCGAGTAAGACGCAAGTGGGCGTGGTCAAAGCGAAGGTGAGTAGGCGGTCCGCGGACGATACTGAAAGTCCGCGCGCGTCGCTCGTCTCCGCTAAACTGAGCAAGCGCAGTTTCTCTAGGTCGATACGTGGAGCTGTCACTCGTTCGGGCAACCGGTGTCGCGCGATGGCGTCCTCCTCGTCGGACGACATGCTGGGCGGCAACTGGGAGGAGCTCCACGGGGGCACTGTGCTAGGATCTCAGAGTGGCGTGTCCCACCCGGAGTCCATCTCGATGGCCGGCAAGCGGCGGCCGTTCCCCAACCCGTCGCCGTCGCACCTCAAAAAGATCCGCTTAAAGTCGGGCTTGTAGCGCAAGCCGCGCGCCCGGCCGGCTCCTGAGGCGCAGTAAACTCGATCAGACTTCTCAACGACCGACTATGGGTCAGCGCAGACGGAACGGAGAAGTCCTCGCGGAAATTTCTGAAATCATTTAAAAATGGACCATGTCACGTTAGCCTTAAATACAAAATTGTATGAATAATATGCGCGAGAGGCGACGCTGACTTTTCTGTTGATATTCATACAATTTTGGATTTTAGGCTATGGTGACATGGTTCATTTTTCAATGACCTAAAAAATTTCCGGAATTCTCCGTTCTGTCTGCGCTGACCCTATCTCATACCCGGGCCACTGCCGATGTGTCGTTTATGGAGTCGACTCAATTTTATATTTCGTCAGCAGCTGTAGTGAAACTAGATTACTGTTAAACCCACTCCTTTTCCTATCGCAGAGCGCAGGGGTCTCTGGTAGTTATTAACGTAATTCTATGCCATTATGAATAAGTATACCGAATGCTTACGGTCTTGGTAAAAAAGATTGTTTTACTGCGTTTTTAATAACACTTCGAAAACCAGTCAAATTATTTGACAATAAAAACAAAGAGGTAAAAACACAAACACATGTCATTAATCACTTAGTAAACAGTCTTTATTATTAATGCCGTTAAATCCATGTCCCGTGTTCTTGCACACTGTATCTTGGTAACAGGTATTTAAAAATACAGCAAAGGCCTTTACGGAAAAATCTAGGAGTTTGTAAATTGACTGTTATTTTTATGAATTTAGCGGTCATCGTGACTGATCTTCAAAGAAAATTATTGTGTTCTGTAAGCATAATGTTTGTGGTTTTTTTTAACTAATGTCTTAGATTCATAGCTTTATCGTTGCCGGTTTTATATCTAACTTTTAATAGAAATAATAAAAATATTGCTTATACACTTCTATGCTTTAAAAGACATTCTATAATTATGAAAAAAAAAATCTATAAATAAATGAAAATTATGTTAAATGTAAAAATAAAAGTTGTGAACCCGACAACTAGAATTTTAAGAGTGCTCAAGGAGCAGTATTTTCAAAACTAATGATCTCATTTATGAAATTTAGCGGAAAGCCGGTTTTGCCCTTGTGCTTAGTATTGATCACAAATTTCTGTGTCCATTCCGTTGATCAGCTATGAAAATATGAGAAAGTAAAACAAAAATGGAAACAGAAATTTATCAAAAGAAACATGTCGTGTGATATCATTAATATAAATATAACTGTTATTATATATTTTAAATGGTTCTTTATATTAATATTTCCACCTTACTAATAAAGGATGTATGTACAGTCAAGGAATTTAATATCCTACCCATTCTGTTAAAATGTTAATAAACATTCGCAATCTAATAAGGTTGAAAATTCTATTTCACTATTTAGTGTTGAATTTTAATAGCAAAACGTATTAATTGTCAAATGTCGTTGTTATTTGTCAGAAATTGAATGAATCTTTTTGAAACATGATTGCCAACGTAGTTAGCTACTACTAGGCAACAGTTTTACGTAACTAGGCAACAGTCTTAACTTAATTGGTCCGTTGCCTAGCTATAACCCGTGCGCTCTAAGTGTGCCGGTGCGTGAAATGCGCGTTCCCTGCCCCAACCACTATTTCTTGCTATTATTCGTTTTATGTATTAACTTGATTATTTACAATTTTTTTTATTAATTGTAAACGTTAAATGTTTATATACTAACGTTATTTTAGCCTATATCTTGAGTTACGTCACACCATCACCGGTAAACTTAGAGCGCACGGGTTATACTGACATAAAACAATGCATGCGACATGTCAACGCAACGTCGTGATCTAGCTAGCTTTTATGGTGTCAATTTGCTGTACGATATTGAACCTTAGGTGGGTTGTAAGTTAAATTCCGTGACTGTACGGTGGAGCTGTGGTAAGTCTCTGTTAAGGCGAGGATTCCCTACCGAAATAGGCACGCTAACGCTTGCTCGGCCGCGCGCGATACACTTCGCGCGGACGCATCGGCAGCCGATAGTGAACTGTGAACTCGCAAGCGCCCCACAAATCAAGAAATCGCTTGAAATTCTATTAAAAATTAAATAATAATATTTTTAAACTTAGGACGGCCGGAATACTAATATAAAATTTAACGACCGGAGTGACTAGATAAAAGACTAAAATAACATATATTTTTTTCCAAATTTGAGTAAGTACCTGTGATTTGCGAGTAATCCATAATTTAAGATACTTACTCTTTTTTCGGGAAACCTCGCCTTAAACTACTGAGGCACCACCATTAGTCGTTAACCTTATATCAAAGTATTCTTGCTGTGTTTACGCTTAGACCAATACTTTGATATTGTTCTAACCGCTCATGGTAAAGTCTCTGAAGATCGACATTAAAAAGAAACGACAAATCGTCGTGTCTGTCTAATAATAGCTCATTGAAACAACCACTATTAGTAAGGCAGGACTTACTGTTTATCTACACATTAGTGTCGCGACACATCTGCGGAACGTACGGCGCCGAACGTTCGGTTGAATACGCTTTCAGTGTTTTTGATGTCCCCTTTAACACATCAGCCGAAATTACGTCGCTTGAAAAAACGTCAGCCGCTGAACTTTCGGCGCCGGCGCCGTACGTTCGGCAGATGTGTCCTTACCCTTAGTGTTAAGGGCTGGCTAAATAAGTGGACAGCCTTCACTAAAACACCCGTTAGAGTGCAATAATTTTTTATAGATGTAGCATGTATTTTTAACTTGGTTTTATATCAAATTTAATGTATCACAAAATTAGATATCTATGTTTTAGGTACCTACTTTTAAAAATTAATGTTGTGTGTAATATAAGATGTGTTTATCGTAGAAAAAAAGCATAGTATGTATATTCTAAAATAGTGACTAAACTATTTATTTATCTGAAAATATTAATATAATATTAAACAAAAACGGAACATCTGTGTTTCTATTTCTCCTGGATCCTAACCTTGCCGTCACCGCACTCGAGCCAGAAACGCCGCCACTTGCGCAAGAATAAGACACAAGTGACGACTAGGTATGTATGAAAATTACCCACAGGAAAGTGGTAGGTGGCGGCGTTTTTAGTTGCCCGTGTGCTCATTAGTGCAAAGCAAAATGTTGCTTCTGCACAAGATATAGGGTCTAATTTTCTAGCATAAAGCTGCACTAGAAATGTCTAATGCTGCTTTTCTGAGTTTTATTATTCCAATAGTATAAGGAACTTTTTGCATTGCACGAATGAGCTGCCATAGGCACTCTTCTTTCGTACGTCGACTTTTACTTCCATCATCAATGCTAGCACGCTCTTGTGCAGTCACTCTAGCCTTGTATACCTATCCGATGACTGATCGTAAAGGCAGCCATACACGATTAAGCCTGCAGCGCAGCTTGCTTGCAGAGCAGCGTCAAGCTGAGCTTGACCGGGTGTGGCTATGTGCGTGCATACCCTTTATCCCAGTATTTCCATCTCATGAAGCAAACATTAATTTAGCTTCAAAAATGCTTAGTGACGGCCTAACGGCAGATCGTGTATGGTTGCTTTTACAAAAGACGACCTTCGTGGCCGAGTGGTGTACCGGTATTCAAGGTACCGCTATCTCCGAATCTGGGACCGTACTCTGAAACGCAAATCGAAACTTCGGTTAGCCCCGCCCCTTTCACTAGATTCTGCCCTTTGTTCCCGTTGTGTCACACCATTCTGTGTTACACTGTAACACATTGGGAAAAAAAATCCCTATAAGTAACACTGTTACTCAAAGCCACGTTTTTTTTCCCTGTGAGTGACACTGTAACTCAACAGAACTATTGCGTTCCCGTTAACTAGCCCCTATTTGGTAAAATAATTTACTTAATACATCTAAACATGCAACGATAATCCCTGGTACAGGTATCTCTAAATTAATCGTGAGCAATGCACATTGGCTTAATCTATCTTACTGAAATGGCAGCGACGACGCGTGACTGCGCGCGCAGCCGCGCGCCATTTCGGTCATTTCAAACAATACTCGTCTTTTTACATACCTATGCATATGAATAATTATTGACTATTTGCATTTTGAGCACAAATAATTGTGCTAAATTAACTAATTATCCTAAATCATCATATTAGCCGAACGACGCCCACTGCTGGGCATAGGCCTTCCCCAAAGATCTCTACAACGATCGGTCCTGCGCTGCCCGCATCCCGCGACCTTGACCAGATCGTCGGTCCACCTTGCAGGGGGCCTGCCCACGGAACGTCTCGTCCGGTACGCGTCCGAAATAGTTAAATCCTAAATAGTTATACTTAATAAAGGTGTTGGGTTTTGTTTTCCACAGTTTTATTTAATCTTTAATTGGACATTAAGCTCTTTAGGACTTTTTTGTTAGGTACTTTTACAATGTATAATAACGGGAAAAAAACGTGGCTTTGAGTAACAGTGTTACTTATCGTGAAATTGTTGCTCAATGTGTAACAGTGTAAATTAACGGGAAAAAATCGTAGCTTTGAGTAACAGTGTTAGTTATCGGGAATTTTTTTCCCAATGTGTTACAGTTTGGTTACAGTGTAACACAAAATGGTGTGACGCAACGGGAACAAAGGGATTCTGCCATGACTGAAGATGAGGAACGGGTTTAAGTAACGAATTTTCAGATTTTGCGTTTCAGTCGGCCCTCTGGGTTCGATCGATTCCCGGTAGGGTAAATGTTGAAAACAATGTCAATATTTTCTCGTGTCTAGGTGTACGTGTATTACACCTGTCGTTGTTTCTAATGGGAAGGAAAACTTAACTTTTTATCACGACAGAGGGCATAGGTGATATTGGAGGGCTGTTTTGTTCATTAATCATAACAGCTGTCAAAAGCAACCAGCACCAGACCGAACCGGACGACGACGTTCCGCGGGCAGGCCCCCTGCAAGGTGGAACGACGATCTGGTCAAGGTCGCGGGAAGCCGCTGGATGCGGGCAGCGCAGGACCGATCGTTGTGGAGATGCTTGGGGGAGGCCTATGCCCAGCAGTAGGCGTCGTACGGCTGAAATGATGATGTGCTACATCACGGCAAGGACCACTTAGAAATCCGCAATTCTGACTACATGGTCATTTTGTCCTATTTCGTCCTTTCGTCCCAAAGGGGACGAAAAGATATAAGCGATTTAAATGGTCCACGCCAAAGCAAATCCTCATTTTGGCACGGACAGGCTATATTTATTGAACCATAACACCAAGCCAAGAATCCAGGATCTCATTATTAAAACATTTTGTACCTTTTTTATAGAACCCGCAATGCCTAGAATCAAAACGACGAATGAAGCCACAGAATAAATAATAGTGCTAAGGCACAGAAGACTCACTCTGCAAGCTCATTCAAATAAAAATAAATCTTTCTGCGTGGAAATAAAGTCCAATTCCGGTTGCTTTGTCATCGCTTGCCTACTGTTATAATAACCTAGAGTTCGCGCGTGCAAGCAAAACTGTACCCAATAGCTACGCGCGAGCGTTTCTATTTCTATGAATGCCTCAAACAGCTCGCTCGCTGGTTAGGGTTGCGAGCGACTTGCGAGTTCGGTTTTGTTGTTTCTTTTGTTCTTTCTTTTATTTAGACCTACTGTCATTGTCTTATCTTTTTATTTTACTTTTTTGTTTTTATTTTGTGTACTTTTAATTACTTAAATTTTTTTGTTACTTTGTCATGTCCAAAGTCGTCCACCAAATAGGTCCCTCCAGAATACCAGCGTTGCAGTGCCAGCCTCTTGTCGCTGCAACATTATGCTGAGGATGGGGCCTAGTTGGCGACATGCTGTTTTTTTTTTTCTTTTAATTTTTTTTTGTACATATTACCGTTTTGTGTCGTCAATAAAATGTTTTTCTTTCTTTCTTTCTTTCTTTCTTTCTAGACACCCGTAAACACAACAGTATCTTATATACGGATTATAAGAACGTTTAGTAGTCATTGTTCGGTGCACAAAAATCACAGAAATGATCGATCGTTTTACGCGCGAACGTGGAGCGTACGAGCCGAGCGGCATCCTTCTGCCATTCGCCTGCCCGGCAGGCGCGCCGGCCGAACGTACCTAAACTGCGGAGCGACAGCCCCCTGATGAAGCGCCGTTCAAAAAATATAAAGGAATGATTTGGTCCATGCCAAAATTAACCTACATCTTGGCGCGGACATGTATGAAGTTCAATTTCAATGTTAATTGCTCTTCTTTCGAAATTATTAATATTTAAAATGGGGAGTGAAGTGAATAGTGGAGTGGGAATTGAGAGACAAAAAAAGAGTTAAAGTTTGTATGAAACTTTTCTTCCTTCAATGGGTTAATAGAACAGCACAAACGAAACCAATACCTACCTAGATATAAAATAAATTCTGCTAGAAAGAAATACTAGTAGCTGCCCGCAACATTGTTTGCGGTGGAATTCGGTTGTACTGCTTGCACAAGCTCTTTGCAGATCACTTCAGATATTCAGCAATATTCACAAGAAGCCCATAGTAGTGGTCGTTCTCACAGGGAAAAATCTATATCTACACCATATTCCTCATATAAATTAGTTAATTAGTTTAGGTGTAAAAATAATCATGGAGGGTTAACTCTTGTATACGTCATAATACTCATAATAGTATGCTTCTTATTAGAACAATATACTAACATAGCAGGAATGAGCACAACTCTCTTCAAACCTTTACTTTATAAAAATATGAGCAATTTGACAATAATCAGTACCCAAGCTCGGTGTGCTACATCACGGCGCGGCCCACTCTGAAAACCGCAATTCTGACTACATGGTCATTTTGTCCTATTTTGTCCTATTTCTGTCCCAAATTTTCAGAATTCGTCCTAAAGGGGACGAAAAGATATAAGGGATTTAAATGGTCCACGCCAAAGCAAACCTTCATTATGGCACGGACAGGCTATATTTATTGAACCATAACACCTAGCCAGGATCTGATTAGTATAACATTTTGTCCCTTTTTTATAGAACCCGCAATGCCTGGAATCAAAACGAAATGAAGCGCCGTTCAAAAGATATAAAGGAATGATTTGGTCCATGCCATAATTAACCTACATTATGGCGCGGACTTTTTAACCAGGTCACCTAGAGAAAATCTGCTTATTGGAAACGATTCGTGTACATTCGTCCCAATTCGTCCTAAAAGCCACAGAATTCGTCGTCCTTTGATTTAGGAGATAATCGGAATTAAAATTTTGTTTTTATAGTACAGGAGCTGACTTCCTATTTAGTGACGATGTTTGTAACTTGTTCTTGTTTTGCGTGTTTGTGTTAGAATAATCAAGTTTATTAGTAACACAAAAGTATAACGTAAAGTAATACGTAACTTTTATGCATTTTCGAAACTCAAAACCTTAATTTTTAAGTCATAAACAAAAATATTTTCTTAAGAGATATTTTGATCCTGGGCTCCTAGACTATATCAAAAACATGTACTGTCGCGTACAAAATAATTTCGATAGAGGTCATGTATGAAGTTGCATTTCAATGTTATATTGCTCTTCTTTCGAAATTATTAATATTTGGAGGTGGGGCTCCCACCGTGGGAGTGAAGTGAATAGTGGAGTGGGGATTGGGGGCAAAAAAGGGTTTGTTTGTATGAAACTTTTCTTCAATGGAATAGCTAGGTACTTGAAACATTGGACACTCGACAGCATATCAGGTTAAACAGTTGAACTGCTATAACAGCTTTTATTACGTAGGGCATAAAGGCGGTCTCAAGGTCAACATGTATAGTCTGATGTGCCGCCGTGTGTACATATACAGGGTTATTTTTTATTCATTTAAAACATCTCGTGGGGTTAATCAGACCATCAAACTGAACAACTTTCATTATGAGACAGATATTCGATTGGAACAGCTGATTTTTTTTTACCGTAGAGTTAGTCCCATAGTGAAAGTTGTTCAGAATGATGGGTAGAACACCAGGGTTTCGGCTTTAAAACCAATAAAAATTCAGCCCGTTTTATCATTATAATTAGAAAAATATTAATGGTAGGTTAAATGACACTTTTTTTTATAAGATAACGTTTTTTTATAATAATTGTACATTCATAGATACCTCCTTGTCACCAAATCACATTTATTTATTGCAAAATCACAGTAAAATCACTTTGAAAAAATGTTTTATTTTGGGAAATATAGTTGTGAATTGCGGCACACAATTTATTGCGGCACACCTCACAAGTGTTGCCATGCCAGTATGATTTACCAAAACAGGACGGTTGGCTTCTGAAAAGGTACGGTTTTTAACTTCAAGGTACGGTTTTATTTTACCAAAACCGAATTTTAATGTACAAACAATTAACTATTTCAAAGTCACTGGGTGGCGAGAAACGAAGCGCAAGCGAGAGTTATTAGAAAGAAAAACAGGGTAAATAAATTTATGGTAAACCACGGAACGGAAAACTTTAACAGATGGCCTATCACAAGCTCTAATAGCAGTTATTTTTAAGTTGAGAGACAGAGACGCCGCTTTACACGCCGTATAGCGGCGTCTCACTCTCTCAACTAAAAAATAACTGCTATTAGAGCTTGTAGTAGGCTACCAGTACAGGATGGCCGATTATGTTGGCCGACCATGATGGCCCATCGTGTACAGGGCGAGTTTGCGTTGCTCGCAGACGGCAATCACACACAAACCGGCCCTGTACACGTTGGCCGATCATGGTCGGCAAGAAAAGCTCCCAGTACAGGATGGCCGATCCCATTGGCCGATCCCATTGGCCGACCATGATGGGCGATCGTGTACAAGTACAGAGCCAGTTTGCTTGTGATTGCCGTTGCAAATGCACACAAACTGCCCCCTAACCCCTGAGGCCCTGACGGAATCGAGTTGAGATGAAAATCGAACCGTTTTATAGATTTTAGTTATTTCCAGTCCGTGCACTTGTCTCCCCCGGTGTCTACCCCAGTAGAGACACGTCCACTTTTTTGTCGACTTGTCTCCACCGACCGGGGGAGACAAGTAGGTACACTTTAGATTTTTTTATTGTTAAATCCACTTGTCGCCACTATTAGATCGAAATAAATAAATAGAAAGAAAGAATAGAAATAAAATAACTCAGCGCATGGCTGGAGCGTTTTTGGCGCTAGTTTCAGTGCTTATTATCTTTATCGATGGTCAAAATGTTTAGTGTTATTTTTTTATTTTTGTTCAAATGCTGAAATAAAGAAGCTGAAAATTAAGACTAATCTTTTATTAATTATTTTAATACGTTAAAATCCTTCAAACTGTTTAGACTATATCAGGGAACATAGAAATCTACATACATACATACGTACTATCGGGGACAAATTCGGTGAACCACCTCTTACTTCTTTTCGTGTTGCTGGCGTCTCACCGTTCAGTTGCAGTCCCTATCCGTGATTGCGTATACATTGTACTACCCTAGTTTAATACATAACAAAATAGTAAAAGGATTTGCGCGTAAATGGCGAGGCACCAGCCACACGAAAAGAAGTAAGAGGTGGTTCACAATTTGTCCCCGACTGTACCTACTCTCGCTCCTTCTGTCGCAGTTGGGTAAAAAGCACTGAAACTAGCGCCAAAAACACCCCAGCCATGCGCAGAGTTATTTTATTTTTATTATTTCTTTCTATTGATTTATTTCGATCTAATAGTGGCGACAAGTGGATATAACAATAAAAAAATTCTAAAGTGTACTTGTCTCCCCCGGTCGGTGGAGACAAGTGGATGAAAAACTAATATTTTTCTGAAGTGTACTTGTCTCCCCCGGGCGGTGGAGACAAGTCCACAAAAAAGTGGACGTGTCTCTACTGGGGTAGACACCGGGGGAGACAAGTGCACGGACTGGTTATTTCGTACTGTTTTATAGATTTAAGGTCAAAAATCCCACCTTCGATCACAACAAAGCTGGTTGTGATCGAAGGTGTGATTTTAGACCTTAAATCTATAAAACAGTAGACCTATAACGATTTCATTTAGTTCGGTATTCAATCACTACTTACTCGATTGGCGCTATACAGTCGTTACTAGAATGGTGATTTTTTTTTATCTTGATTCAATTTTGATCTCAACTCGATTCTGTCAGGGGTTAAGTAAGGGGTACCCTGTACATTTTGAGTGAATTTTACATTTGTTTACTACACAGTTTTCAATATCAGAGATAGGAGATGTCATATATAAAATATGTAATTTTTATAGTGGCAGTAAGTACCTACTTTTGTGCTACCCAGTATATTACTATAATAATATTCTTTTTAGTGAATAGACTACAAAAAGTTGCAAATTATTTAAAAATCCGCTAGAACGGCAACACTGCACGTATGACAAGAACGCTCTCTTTTTTTGGTTGGGTGTTTATGGCTTGGTTAAGAGCCGTATAGACCAGACAACATGTTTCGCAACATCTACCTGTCTTGTCCATTTTGCTTCATGTTTTGTGTCGGCTTAAACGCGGCTTTAGGGTTTTTCCCACGAACAACGACACGACACGATTTACAAATTGCGCGACAGTGTTGTCAGCACTATTTTCCAATAAAAGACGGTTCAGTTCACAGCATTGAGCATACATAAAGACAGTACGACCAACTTAACAGCGAATTGCTGACAGATACGGCAAACTGTGAACTGCAGTTGCCATGCAACAAAATAGCACCTACAGTTTACGGTTTGATGGTAAATGGTACAGAAAACTGTACTTTTTGGTACGTTCTGGCAACACTTAGTAAATCGTCTCGTGTCGTTGTTCGTGTGTAAACGCCCTTTAGTGTAGTCAATGAAGCTAGTTGACCCCCACAGTAATTCCTCAGTCAGAAAAAACTTTACATCATGATAAAGTATCAATAAATTAAAAGTATGGTATAAATTCCCAAAAAATAATAATAATAGAAGATTAGGTATTTTTTAATGAAAGTCTTATTTCATTGATATCTTTTTTAGGAAAAATGCTCCGTCTAAACTTTCTTAATTGGACATATTCATGTAACGTATAAAAACAATAATATGAAATATCCAAAAAAATATCCCAGCAGAAACACCAAATTTTAATAAAACAAAATGGGGTGACTTGGACTGAAAATGTCTCTGTCGAACTTTTTAACGGAATTATACCATTTTGCCAAGCATACTCATGTTTGAAAAAAGTTTTGGATTTTCATCAAGTATCACATACTAGTATAAATAACTCATTTGGTAAAATAAATTTGGACTGAGAAATTACTCGGTTCAATATATAAACAGATTTGTATATTTATGTATAAATACCTAACTTCCGTGTGAGTTTTTTTTTTGGATAATCATTTAAAAGTTTATGGCTCATGCTATTTTATAACTCAGCAAAGTTTCATCGACTGAGGAATTAGTGTATGGGTCTCCATACAAAGAATCTGTTCATTGCCTACACTACTTACAAGCCCTCAACTTTATTCCGTTCCGTAATGCGTATTCTGTTCATGTTCCGATTGTAAAACTTAATGTTCACAGAGACTGTTTGTGCATTCCTCAATCTAGGAAAAGTTCGTGCAAAAGGATGTAGCTTTCGCAAAGAGCCGCAAGATGGGACGCTTAATGTTTGAAAAATTAAAAGGAATTATTAAGAAAAAAATCTACCCGTCTCACAACCAGCTCCGATGGTTCGGGTCGATTTTTTCTAAATAGGTACCTACTTCATTTTCAATTTTTCAATAATAAAAATTGCATTGTGAATGCAAAACAATAAAAATTTAAATAACTCGCTTAATGTTTTACAATCGGAACACTGCGTATTACGGAACGGAATAGTTTTAATTAATTTTTACTGTACGCTTTTGTACGTGACTGTACTTATATAAAAAAACTGAATATCTCCTAAACCAAAGGACGACGAATTCTGTGGCTTTTAGGACGAATTGGGACGAATGTACACGAATCGTTTTCAATAAGCAGATTTTCTCTAGGTGACCTGGTTAAAAAGTCCGCGCCATAATGTAGGTTAATTATGGCATGGACCAAATCATTCCTTTATATCTTTTGAACGGCGCTTCATTTCGTTTTGATTCCAGGCATTGCGGGTTCTATAAAAAAGGGACAAAATGTTATACTAATCAGATCCTAGCTAGGTGTTATGGTTCAATAAATATAGCCTGTCCGTGCCATAATGAAGGTTTGCTTTGGCGTGGACCATTTAAATCCCTTGTATCTTTTCGTCCCCTTTAGGACGAATTCTGAAAATTTGGGACAGAAATAGGACGAAATAGGACAAAATGACCATGTAGTCAGAATTGCGGTTTTCAGAGTGGGCCGCGCCGTGATGTAGCACACCCAAGCTCGAAATAAAATACAGAAAGTCTGCTTAAGTGTGCGGGGGGAATGTGACATAATACAAAACACAGAATACCGTAAACCTGTTTATTCAAGTTAACAGTGCTCTTAAAACTAATAGATTACAGCCTGCGTCCTCGTCGACCACCCTTCCTGCGGGTTGAGTCAGAGGGCACGGGGGTGACGTCTTCAATGCGGCCAATCTTCATGCTTGAACGAGCCAGGGCACGGAGGGCGGACTGAGCCCCAGGTCCAGGGGTCTTAGTCTTGTTACCACCGGTGGCACGAAGCTTTATGTGCAGAGCAGTAATACCCAGAGTTTTGCACTTTTCAGCAACATCCTAAAACCAAAGAAAGTTTATAAAAACTTTTGTACTACGGCAGTATCTCTGACTGATGAAAGAACTAGTAAACTTTTATTGAACCTAGACACAAATAAATTACATATTCAACAGTTATGTTGAATATGTAATTTATCTGGGTTACCAGATCAGCCAGATTTGCCATTTTTTAATAAAAACTTTAAAAGACAAACATTAATGTAACACAGATAATTGAATTAGAAAAAAAATCAAGTTTGTTTACATCGACATGGACCTATAAATAATAATAATCTTAAAACATTGATAATCATAGAATTTGAAAGAATTTTAAGTTGTTCTTATTGTAAGATTCTGAAGGCCTATGGAATCTTCAAAATGCAATCTACCTACATCCACATCTGGCTATAAAATCACCACCAAAACATAACCTAAAATAAGTTTGAGTTGCAACTAATATTAAAGTAAGTACCTGAGCGGCCAACATAGCGGCATAGGGAGAGGCTTCATCACGATCGGCCTTCACCTTCATACCACCAGTTACCCTGGCGATGGTTTCCCGACCAGACAGATCGGTAACATGCACAAAGGTGTCATTGAACGAAGCGAATATGTGAGCCACCCCAAACACTGTTTCACCGGCCAAGTGCTGAGGACCAAGCGTCACTTGGACTTCTTCTTTAGCAACTTTGTTCTTTCTTGGAGCCATGGTTCAGCCTGAAAACGACAACCACTTTTATAGCACTAGTGTAACCTTAAAAAATCTAGATAATCCCTTCAAGTTTAAATTCTTAGTTACACAGCTTGAAAGAATGGGTATAATTTTTGAACTTTGGGCAATATATTTCTTAATTTCACTGTCTATTTGTCACATTTCGAATAAAACACAAAAATACCTTTGTTTTTGATAGATGTCAAAAACTGGAAAGAAAAATGCGGATGCCGGAACTTGGTGTTGCCAGACTAAGACCTGTCACTGTCACAAGTGTCACATTCAAAGTTTCGGACATAAACAGACTATTACCGAAAATACACTGCCGAAAATATAATATCTATAGCGCTCACCATTTATTTTGATTTAATTAACTTGAGTAACACACCTGCGGTTTGCCGATGATGTAGTTCTCATGGCTGAGACCTTGGAAGACCAAGGGGGCTACCGGCTAAGAAATATGGATATGGGTATGGGCTTCAACTGTCATCTGAATTCCTTATTTTGATAGATTTTTGCTGCTTTGTTCTGTTGAACGCTGCTAGCTAGTTATCGTTATACCCGACGTCACAAAACAAGAAACTGAAAGCGGCTATTTTCTTTATAAAATTGACCTAAAGTTCCCAAAAACGTATGAAGTTCATACCCATAAAGTTACGCGGTTGCCCCTCAGGGGGGCTACCGGCTAAGAAATATGGATATGGATATGGGCTTCAACTGTCATTGGAATTCCTTATTTTGATAGATTTTTGCTGCTTTGTTCTGTTGAACGCTGCTAGCTAGTTATTGTTATACCCGACGTCACAAAGCAAGGAACTGATAGCGGCTTATTTTTTTATAAAACTCACTTAAAGTTCCGAAAAACGTATGAAGTTCATACCCATAAAGTTACGCGGTTGCCCCTCAGGGGGGCTACCGGCTAAGAAATATGGATATGGATATGGGCTTCAACTGTCATTTGAGCGGTGTTTTGCAGAAAGCGACCAACGGCCATTTTTGCTAAAATGAGTTATGTTACCCATTGCTTAAGATTTATTTTGATCTACAATGTCAAAAAACATGCGAACTCCTAGCTCTTGTCAAACTCGAGATAATAATTTGTCAAATGAGACCATACACCAGTATCGCACATTTATATGTTAAACGCGACCAAGTCCAGACCATTGATGTACTACAATTCAATTTTAAGCAGATTCTTTAAAAAACAGAAAGCGACCAACTGACTTGGCTGCTTTCAGCAAAAACATATGATCCAAAACTGCTAACTTACTAATTTGCAGAAAACGACCATTGCAGTGGTCGCTTTCTGCAAAATTCATAATGATTTTTAGTATTTTTTTTTTCAGATTGAGTCCGAGATTCGGTGTGGTCTATTTTAGTTTTTTACTACCAGTTATACCCACGGATGGTGCCGTATAGTGCCGGGACATTAAAATAATAGCACCTCCTCTCTTCCCGTGAGTGTAGTCAAAGGCGACAGAGGGAAAGCTGCTTAATAAGCTATGGTAACGGCAGGGCAGGGGGTGCTAAGAATCGCCGGGTAGGATCCGGCTACCAACACCGAGACGACTCGATCTGGCAACCTACAACACGCGCAAATTGCGGCTTGACGCGAAGCTCGTGGAGTTGGAAGAGACAATTAGTACCTTAGTTACATTGGGATATCATTGGGTTATCTGAAGTCCGCAGAGAGTGGGGAGGCCTCGATTATCCTGCAATCCGGCGACCAACATTCCATTGGTGGTGCCAGGTTCATTTTCCACAAGTCCCTTGTCAACAACGTGATTACCATCGGATGTGTGTCGAGCAGGGTAGCGTACCTGATACTCAGCATATCGAAACGGTATTGTCATCAGGTGGCCTACCACAAGCTCTTATAGCAGTTATTTTTAAGTGGAGAGAGTGAGACGCCGCTCTACACGCCGTATAGCGGCGTCTCACTCTCTCAACTTAAAAATAACTGCTATAAGAGCTTGTGGTAGGCCACCGTGTCTACGCTCCGACCTCGAAACACGACGATGTCGAAGTGGAGGCTATGTATGAGGAGATCTCTAAAGCCATGCATAGCTATGAAACCCACTACACGGTTGTGATGGGAGATTTCAATGCGAAGTTAGGGCAACGCTGCGGTGATGAGTTGATAGTGGGGCAATTTGGATTGAAAGAGGCCAGATGCTAGCAGACTTTATGGAGAGGGAGAACCTCTATATTATGATGAACTCCTTCTTCACAAGCACGTAAGCGGCAAATTGACCTGGATCAGTCCGGACGGTGAAGTAAAAAAGTACAAAATGAGATCGATTTTATCATGTCGATGAAGAATATTCAATGATGTCGTTGTGATCAACGCTGCTATGACAGGAAGCGATCACCGTATGGTCAGAGGCACATTGAATATCAACGTCAAGCTTGAAAGATCTGAGAACAGCATCGATGTGAACGATCTATACAATATGGTGGTGAATACTGTCCGTACGGTAGGGTCCAAGTACTTTGCAACCCACCGTCCCAAATTAAAGAAACTCTCTAGCCAGGCTCTCTAACTCATGGATCAGAGACACGAAATTAAGCAACAGAACTCAGCGGATGCTCATCGTTATTGGCAACTCAATATACAGATATTAAGTCTTTGACAACATTCGAGGTGGGAAGATGACTTAAAGTTGACAGCAGGTCCTAACTGGAGAAGGGTTGCCCAAGACAGGCAACAAAGGAAGTCGTTGGAGGAGGCCTATGCTAGGAGGTACACCGAACTAAGAGATTTTTTGTAGTTGTCTACTATAGTATCTGATATTTAAGTTCGGAATAAAGGGCTTTATTATTATTAAGTCTTTGACAAGCGACCTTAGCCAATTTTGTACCGAGCGTATTTAAAAGGATATGGAGCGGAACAAAAGCTCGCGACGAGACTGAAAACTGAGGAAGGTAGCATCATTTCGTCAACACCTAAAATCCTGAGAGAGATTGAGAGTTTCTATGGACATTTATATTCCACGCAAACACCTGTTGAAAGCAAGACTAAGAACTAGAGCCAAGCTAACCCAACACTATGCAGAAGATATCCCGGACATCAGCCTGTACGAGATTAGAATGGCTTTCAGGCAGCTTAAAAACAACAAGGCTGCGGGCGATGACGGAATCACAACAGAGCTTCTGGGTGCGGATGGAAATCCGATACTTAAGGTTCTCCAGAAGCTTTTCAATTCAGTCATCCTCGAGGGCTACACGCCAAAGGCATGGGGCAGAAACGATGTAATGTATTTTTTTTCAAGAAAGGTGATAGACTCTTGAAGAACTACAAACCTATCTCACTTCTGAGCCATAACTATAAGTTGTTTTCGAGAGTCATTGCAAATCGCAGGTTCGACAACTTTCAACCTACCGAACAAGCCGGGTTCTGGAAAGGATATAGAACCATAGACCACACTCATATGCTGCGGCTAGTTATACAGAAGACCTAAGAGTACAACTTGCCACTTTGCTTGGCATTTGTTGACTATGAGAAAGCCTTTGATTCGATTGAGACGGGTCATGCTGCAGTCTCTCTAGAAGTGTCAAATAGACTACAGGTACAATGAGGTGCTGAGGTACTTATACCAAAACGCCACCACGTCTATCCGATTACAGAACCAGAGCTCTAATCCTATCCAACTACATCGAGGTGTGAGACGGGGAGACGTTATTTCTCCGAAAGTGTTCACTGCTGCTTTGGAGGATATTTTTAAGCGTCTGGGCTGGAAAGGATGCGGCATCAACATCAATGTCGAGTACCTAACATACCTACGGTTTACCGATTATGTAGTTCTCATGGCTGAGTCTTTAGAAGATCTGATCTCAGTAAACCTTTTCAAAAAGTGTGTCTTAAGACGAACCTAGATAAGACGAAAATCATGTCCAATGCCCATGTTGTAACCGCTCCATGAGCGGAGTGGGCGTCGTTCGGCTGATATGATGATGATGATACCTACGGATTGCCAAGAAATCTATTTAAATCTTCATGCAGGCCCTGATTCCAATGAACTTATTGAGGGCTACAATATTCCCGAACTGGATATTAGATTGATTGATATTAGAAACTGAATAATTTAATCATTTCAAGATTAATAATATATTTTGCAAAATATAATTATTGAATTGGTATCATTCAGTTTATTTTTGATCATTAAAATTTTATTATGCAGAACGAGACCATCCCATTTCGTCGGCGGGCTGTGAAAAGCTCGTAAGTCACAAATTTAGTGAAAAACACTTTTAGTTGATTTTCGTGAGAAAACCTCGTAATACATGTCTACACGGAACGAAACTCAGATTCAATAATTGTAGCGCCATCTATTGAAGTAAATGAGAACCTCGTGAAAAAGTCGCGTTGACCAGTGTGGTTTGAAAAGCTCGGCTACGCGGTTCATCCCG
Source organism: Crambus lathoniellus (assembly GCA_949710035.1). Lineage (NCBI taxonomy): Eukaryota > Metazoa > Arthropoda > Insecta > Lepidoptera > Crambidae > Crambus > Crambus lathoniellus. The sequence continues at coordinate 24,526,448 of OX453305.1, read as the reverse complement.
TGGTTTTATTTATAACCTCTTATAAAAAATATATTTAGTATGGAAAAAATGCAGAGCTTGTAAGAATGTATACGTGTTTATCATACGTAGTATACGACAGTACTAAGATATTTTGTTGTCTATGAAAACCTCTCAAGTAACATTAGACACTTTTCTGTAAATTATTTGCGAATAAAAGCTCAGTCACTAGATGGCGCTGTCCCACCTATGCAGTTAGAAGGAACGGAACGTTATAAATTTTACTTTGACGCGACTTTTTTTACGTAAAACGGAACGTCAGACAGATGTTATTTATTTACCTAAATCTTTAAATTTACCTATTTCGTTTCTGTTCCTCACAGTAGTACTTATTTATTTTATTATTAGTTTCCTTTGTGTTTTTAAAAACTAATTAATTTAAATATGTTTCATACCAAAATATACCATAGACATGTACATACTTATTCAACGCCATCTAGTGAAGCAATTGGAAGCTTTTTTATTTTTTAAATGGCCTCTCAGAAAATCGCTCATTACTTTTTAAAAACCCAAAGGAAACTAATAATATATTAAATAAGTACTACTGTGAGGAACAGAAACGAAATAGGTAAATTTAAAGATAAAGGTAATAAGGTTCCGTTTTACGTAAAAAAGTCGCGTCAAAGTAAAATTTATAACGTTCCGTTCCTTCTAACTACATAGGTGGGACAGCGCCATCTAGTGACTGAGCTTTCAGAAAATCGCCCATTAGTTGAAAACGACCATAAATAAATGCGATATTTCTATAGTTTATCAATAGTTTATTTAATAGCTAAGATAGCATTTTAACAATTTTGCTCCAATTTGTAACAATTTTTACAATAAATTTCGAGCATGAACAAAAAACCTTAAACTGCTTATATCTCGAAACTGTGTTTATGGCGTTGGTCGTTTTCTGCAAAACACCGCTCATTTGAATTCCTTATTTTGATAGATTTTTGCTGCTTTGTTCTGTTGAACGCTGCTTGCTAGTTATCGTTATACCCGACGTCACAAAACAAGGAACTGATAGCGGCTTATTTTTTTATAAAACTGACAAAGTTCCGAAAAACGTATGAAGTTCATACCCATAAAGTTACGCGGTAGCCCCCTAGGGGGGCTACCGGCTAAAAAATCTGGATATGGGTATGGGTTTCAAGTGTCATTTGAATTCCTTATTTTGATAGATTTTTGATGCTTTGTTCTGTTAAACGTTGTTAGCTAGCTATCGTTATACCCTACGTCACAAAACAAGGAACTGATAGCGGCTACTTTCTTTATAAAATTGACTTAAAGTTCCCAAAAACGTATGAAGTTCATACCCATAAGGTTACGCGGCTAAAAAATATGGATATATGGTCCATACCCATATCCATATTTTTTAGCCGGAAGCCCATGCTTCAACTGTCATTTAAACTCCTTATTTTGATAGAAATTTGCTGCTTTGTTATGTTGAACGTTGCTAGCTAGCTAACGCGTAACTTTATGGGTATGAACTTCATACGTTTTTGGGAACTTTAAGTCATTTTATAAAGAAAATAGCCGCTATCAGTTCCTTGTTTTGTGACGTCGGGTATAACGATAACTAGCTAGCAACGTTCAACAGAACAAAGCAGCAAAAATCTATCAAATTAAGGAATTCAAATGACAGTTGAAGCCCATACCCATATCCAGATTTTTTAGCCGGTAGCCCCCCAGTTCATAAGTTTTTAGGTTGCAACGTGTTTTGTTTTAATAATTTTTTTTCTTGAAGTTGATTTGTTTTGAGTTTGAGTTTATAACAGCACGATGGAGTAGTCGGAGGAGACAACATTAAAGTTCTTCAAGGAATGTTTAGGATATGATTGCCTATATAAATATAACACAACACTAAAAGCGATGAGTATAAATTACAAATTAGCTCGAGATGCTGCATAAGAAAAAGAACAATGGGCACTACTGCCCATACGACATAAGAAAAGCTGTAAAATAAAAAACTTCGGCGGATACTTTACATGTTGGGTGAGACTAGGCGAGCCATAACGAGCGGCCACATGTAAACGGTTATGACTCGCCTTTGCTCGGCCTTTATGAACCTTTAGTTTACATGTTGGCCTTGGCTCGTGACTTGTGTAGGCTCGCCAAGCCAATTTCAACAATTTTTTCTATGTGAATGAATCCATACAAATTTGACATATTCCGGAAGTAGCGTACGTCATTGCCAACAGATATATATTTCCATCGCATTTACATCGCTGTAGAAAAATCGTCGATTTAGAGACGTAACATATTGCAAATAAGTTCGAAATATTGTGATAAACTTCTCCTAGTTTTAGTTAATCTAGTTCAATTTTAAAAAGTGAGTATTGTATTCGTAATTTCGTGTAATTATCGCCCAAAGTTCAAGTGCCCCAGTGACGTTCTGTCATTCTTATTACTCAATTCAAGATCGCATTCATAATAAATTTTTGGGTAATGTAACAATTCTAGAGTAATGTGTGCTACTTTTTTAGACTTGCCCATCCTTGTGTCGTTGCCAGATAATACTACGCAAGTGATAACAATACGTTTTGCAAGTCATTACTAATATGTACATCCTTTGTGAAAAAGTGAAGAGATGAGATAAAAGTAATAAATCTTTCCATCGTTTTACTTTTCAGATTCAATATGTTTATCTTGGACTGGTTTACTGGCGTTCTAGGATTCTTAGGTAAGCTAACTCTTATCAGAAAGTTGTTATATTGTGTTGTGATACTTCCTTACACAACATCATAGGGAAAAAAGACAGTAGGATTGGCTGGCATGAGTTCTAGAGTCCCACAAGGCTAATATATTCTAATAAAAGCCCTTCTTTTTTATAAATATATTTTTATATTACACTAAGAGTCATGTCATTACAGTATAGAAATGATATTGTCTTACAATAAGGTTTATAAATGAAATATGCACAATTTCATAAACTTGACAATATAATAGGAAGAATGCTAATTACCAATAAAATGCATAATATATTGCATCATAACTATTTCAATTTTATAATTTACAAGAAACTAATATTGACTTGTCATTTATTTACAGTCTTTTCAGTCAAGCAATAGAGTTTACCACAACAATTTTAATGTTGTTCTTTTAATATGAAATGCAATAATAAAGATATGAAACACTTATTCATTCAAAGTAACTTCTTGTTTTTATATTATAAAATGGACAATGTATGTAAAAATATAGCTTTCTTATTTTTAAATGCATTTCTTAGATAAAAAGACATTTATCAAGATTGTTTACTAATCTTTTGCTTTGCTGAATGGAGTGTAATATATCCTGCTGCTCTTACTCAAAAAATAATAACTTGCATTTGAAGTTATAACTTTTGTTAATTTTATTTTAGGATTGTGGAAGAAATCTGGTAAACTCCTATTTTTGGGACTGGACAATGCAGGCAAGACTACACTCCTACACATGTTAAAGGATGACAGATTAGCACAGCATGTCCCAACTTTGCATCCAAGTAAGTTTCCCTTTTCCTGTTTAGTATGTGTTGCAAGTTTCCCTTTTCCTGTTTAGTATGTGTTGCAAGTGCCAAGGTTTTATGATAATGACAAGATTCAAGATTCAAGATTCAAATTTGTTTATTCAATTTAGATTGTTATTTACAATACTTGTGAACGTCATAGAAGCTACGCCATCGGTTCGCAAACCCTACAGCGGGAGGCCTTGGAGAAGAACCGGCAAGAAACTCCAAGGGTTGTTTTTTTCTCCCTGTTTTATTTCATACAGAGTCGTCAAATTGAAAAATGACCTTAACATGGTATGACTAAGGTCAGTTTCCATCACAATTAAATTAAATTGACAATTAAATGATACCAGCTTACTTCATTATCCAGTACATTATAAATATAAACAGGTTACTGACAATAAATGATGACTGAAATAAATGACTATGAACTATTTGAACTTCATCTTGCACTTGCAGTATTTTAGATATGAATCTGATGTTACAATTCTTATATGTAGTAGTTCTTTTGCCCTTTTCCTATATATTTAATTTATTATTTTACCAAGCAAGGTAATACTATGATACCAAACATCTGACAAATATGGGGCAAAATATGATTGAAAAAAAAATGATTTGAAATATGTTGAATTAGCGTTATTAATGTACTTGTAATGATTTTAACAATTAAAAATTTAAAATAAATTTTATGATTACATATTATTTAGTGTTGCATAAAACTATTGCTGTGAACATATTTGAATGTAATAGTATGTTTTTCAATTATACAATACTATCTATCTAAGACATGATAAAGGCATTAACAAATATTATATTTTATCTTACATTACTGAAACAATAATTGGTATCATAACTTGACATTACATTTCAGCATTTCGTATTTGCAATTTCAGGTAGTTGTTGTACCAAGTGGCCAAGGCCAGTAAAAACCAAGTCTCTTAAAATATGCTTGGAAAGTGATTCTGCTTAATAAATCACAAAATCTGCTAATTAGAACATTGTGATTTGAGTGCACAAGATGATACTAATTTAAATGTTTACACAATACAATATAAATATGTACCTTGAGATTTTAAATCCCGCCTACTTATAGGGCTCGTGGTTTTTTACTATCACATCCATACTAATATTATAAATGTGAAAGTGTGTTTGTTTATTTGTTTGTTTGTTTGTCCGTCTTTCACGTCAAAACGGAGCAGCGGATCGACGAGATTTTCGGTATGGGAATAATTTGAGAGCTGGAGAGTAACATAGGCTACATTTTATTCAGGAAAATTTTAAAATAAATATGGTAATTTTGTAAATAAAATCGTTAAACTGTCGTACTTTACACAACTGTCATTTCCTACATAGCCACCTCCAAAGAGTAGGTATGTCAAAGAGTATGTAATCAGTGACGTTTTTGTCTCTTTGGATTACCTATTTTTAATAATCCATACTAATATTATAAATGTGAAAGTGTGTTTGTTTGTTTGTTTATTTGTTTGTTTGTTTGTTTGTTTGTCCGTCTTTCACGTCAAAACGGAGCAGCGGATCAACGAGATTTTCGGTATGGGAATAATTTGAGAGCTGGAGAGTAACATATTCAGGAAAATTTTAAAATAAATATGGTAATCCATACTATACTATACTATAATATTATAATTGTGAAAGTGTGTTTGTTTGTTTGTTTGTTTGTCCGTCTTTCACGTCAAAACGGATCGACGAGATAATTTGAGAGCTGGAGAGTAACATAGGCTACTTTTTATCCAGGAAAATTATAAAATAAAAATGGTAATTTTGTATAGAAACCGTGTCGGTTGTGTCAGGCAGGTGATACGAAGTTCGTGTCCAATAAAATTTATATGGCAAAACTATGTTTGCCGGGTCAGCTAGTTTTCCTATAAATATGTACCTATCACCGCAGCTATCTCACAAAACATTTAACCCACAGCATCGGAGGAGCTCTCAATAGGCAGCATGCGGTTCACCACATTCGACCTGGGCGGGCATCAGCAGGCGCGGCGCGTGTGGCGCGACTACTTCCCCGCGGTGGACGCCATCGTGTTCCTGGTGGACGCGTGCGACCGCGCGCGCCTGCCCGAGTCCAAGAACGAGCTGGACTCGCTGCTCACCGACGAGACGCTCAGCAACTGCCCCGTCCTCATCCTCGGCAACAAGATTGACAAACCGGGCGCGGCTAGCGAGGATGAGCTCCGCCAATTCTTTAACTTGTACCAGCAAACCACTGGAAAGGTAAGTTTCTTATACTCTAAAAGTGGTTTAAATGTTCCTTTGATAGTGAAACTTGCATGGAGTAGGGGATCGGACTGTTATTGATATGTAAATATATAATAGTAACATTAAAAAATATAATATTGAAGAATAACAAAAGTGAAAAATTGTTCTGGAAATTTTTATTTGAAAACTAGCTGACCCAGCGCGACTTCGTTCCCGTGGCCCTACCCCCTACTCCACCCTACCCTACTCGTACTCTACCCCTACCCCTACCCGACCGGTACCCTACCCGACCGGTACCCTACCCGACCGGTACCCTACCCGACCGGTACCCTACCCTACCCCTACCTTACCTTTACCCTACCCTACTTCTACTCTACCCCTACTTACCCTCCTTCCCCTATTTTCTCACCGTTAAAACCTTTCTTGGACTTCCACCAACATTTCAAGACCAAAATCAGGCAAATCGGTCCAGCCGTTGACGCGTGATGGCGTGACCAAGGGAAATACGGATTCATTTATATATATATACTAGCTGACCCAGCGCGACTTCGTTCCCGTGGCCCTACCCCCTACTCCACCCTACCCTACCCCACCCCTACCCTACCCTACCCCTACCCCTACCCTACCCTACCCTACCCCTACTCTACCCTACCCCTACCCTACTTCTACTCTACCCCTACTTACCCCTCCTTCCCCTATTTTCTCACTGTTAAAACCTTCCTAGGACTTCCACGAACAATTCAAGACCAAAATTAGCCAAATCGGTCCAGCCGTTCACGCGTGATGCCGTGACCAAGGGAAATAGGGATTCATTTTTATATATATATAATAGATAAATACCTGTGTCGTGTTTCTGATATCAATAAAAACATTTTAAACAAATAAAAAAAAACAATCTGATCCCCTGTTGTAAATTAGCAGCTGTTAATGCTTATATATCTATAAGGTTGTTAACGAATTAGTACAAATGAATTCATTTTCTTCAAATCAGTAATTTTAAAAATTCTAAAAAATTCACTAACACTATGCTTACTTAGAGGGAGCAACCTAAAATTTCGAGTGCAAAAGAATCTGAAATAAATCAATTGTGTTCATTGTGGTTTATCAATTGCAGGGCAAGGTGTCCCGGTCGGAGCTGCCGGGGCGGCCGCTGGAGCTGTTCATGTGCTCGGTGCTGAAGCGGCAGGGATACGGCGAGGGCTTCCGCTGGCTCGCGCAGTACATCGACTGAGCGCCGCCGCCGCCGCCCCTCTGCAACACCACGGTGTACTAACGTAGCTGCGTCTTCATTCACCCTCGTGTATTCCTTGGTTTATATCTGGCTTTACTTATTATTATAAAAATCGAATAATTTAACTGGTCATCTTTGCGACGCATTGCCATTGACCACTTGCAGTTGTTATGCAGCTACGTTAATAGATATCTGGAAAAGCATACTGAGCACCATAAACTCGCTTACTAGTAATGTACCTATTAATATGTCCTTAAGTTATGATCTTCCTACAATCTAGTGTCCATTTATGTAATAGTTGTTTTAATAATTGCATTGACTACAGAATTATTGTTGTTCAATTAATTTCAATTCCAATTTCTTTATAGGGTTAACGTTTTCCACGGCTACAAGTTTTAGGTTTGTGGAAGTAACTGCTATGTCGTCTGTACGATTTGCGAGCCTGTGCTCCAAAGGGTTGAATAGAAGAAATTATTTGTCAAATCAATTTTAACGCCATTGGGGTTTGGTGGACAAAGTTGCAATATTTAAATATATCTCGAACAGCTTATGTGTATAGAAGAGATAGAAAGATTTGTTTGAGATATACCGAAGATAGTCAAAATAATAGTTCTGTTATGAATAGCTCGAGTTTGATAATGTGTCGTACTTACACTTAATATATCGATGATAAAGTACAAATGAGTTTTTAAATATTTTTCATACATCTTGTTTCAAGCCAAACATTACTAGTTTGCGGGATAGTCTTTAAAATATCTCAGCTTACAAATAGCTTTAGCTATAATGTCCAGTGACTTTTGTTTGGCTGTAAAATACCATTAAACCAATATATTTTACGTAAGGCTAAATACAGGGTTTTTTTGAAACCACTGGGCAAATTTTTAAGTTTGACTCAGAATCAGTAAGTGAAGAACTTTCTCATAGAAACATGGGTCGAAAAATGTTTTTTTATCTTTCATACAAATCACGTGATCGATTTAGTATGGGAAGTCCAAAAATTTTTGTTGTATTTCGACCCATGCTTCTAGGAGAAAGTTGTTCTCTTACCGATTCCGAGTCGAACTTAAAAATTTGACCAGTGGTTTCAAAATAATCCTGTATATGTTTGGGGTACATTCTCATGTTTGTTTTTTTGGGTTTGTAAAACCATATAAATTTGTGTCTATATGGATAAGGTAATGGTGCAAAGCATTATAATTTCGGTATTAAATTAAGTTCTTTGGCCAATCTAGGATTAATTTCCATTTAAGCTATTTTGGTTTATAAGCAGTAACAGTCCTTTTCTTACCATTAATAATAAAATTGAAACTAAAAGCGCCTGCACAATGCAATCTTCTGTCTTTCCCATTCATTTAATTCTTCATTCTTGTTCTCATTCCAGCATTACATAAATAAGTATCGTCTCTACTATGTATTTAAATATGTGCTCATTGTGATGTATATTTTTAAAAAGGACGAGTGTTTTATTTTTGAAAATTATTTCAATCGTAATGGAATATTTTTTTCGGATTGTTTAGTTCAACAAAGTTGGGTCGGCTAGTTATACATTGGAGATCACATAATATAATATATTATACGATCGCGACATTGCATTAATTTACTTTTAAATGTAATTCTATTGTTCTGGAAATTTTTATATAAATATTTCTAATAAGTAATTTCGTTTTATGAATCAGAAATGTATTGATATACCAAAGCATTCAATCAAAAAATTATAATGGTTATTCTAAAATTGATATCTTTTACACAATGTAGAACAATAATTTGAATGACCTACTATCTTAAAAAGGATAGTGTTTTACTAGCCCAATATTGTTAAAAATATATGCATGCAGCACAAAGAGGACGTAAGTAGTATTTCCAGAATTACTGCAGAATGATACAACACATCAATTATCGAGGCCGTGGTTTATAATGATCAATGTCTGCTGGCTCCCCAGCTTAAGTTAGACAATGTTATTTTGGTATATTATTTGCAGTTAAGTAAATGAAAACAATATTTGTAATAAAATTTATATGGAATATAAAATTGTTTTATTATTTACTCAAATCCAGTAAAATGAACCATGTCACCGTAGCCTAAAATACAAAATCATACAAGAAGTAATGCGTGCGAGCGACGCCGACTTCTCTGTTGATATTCATACAATCTTGTATTTTAGGCTATGGCGACATAGTTCATTTTTCAATGACCTCAAACATTTCTGCGAGGATTTTTCGTTCTGTCTGTGCTGACCATAAGGCTTCAGGTAAATAAAAATAGTCCATAATTTTACTAATTAAAGTTTAATGATAGGAAAATAATGCAATAAAAATACTAATGTATAGAAAATTTCTAAATTAATAATTTTACACATAACACCATGTCAAAATTTCCTTTGTGAAACAAAATTGAGTCAAATTCAGCGCGAAATTATGGGAATGCTTTGAATAAATAAATTGATAGGAAAGCGATTATGATACAAATCTATAAAACTAATGTTCATGTAATAAATGTTTCGTCTGCCAGTGGTTATAAAATATTTACAATCTGCAAGATATGATATTGCACATCAACACTTAAAATTAAATATAATATTGCATGAATTCATAACATTGGTAGATGGCAACCTGTATTCAAAATAACAAAATTCCTTGTGCTATCCAATTATCCACATTTCAATAACACCTAATACATTTTTCTATATCCAGATCTTACAGACTTCCTACTTTCGTTCTTTATATTTTTATACTATTTAAATTCCTGATCAGCGGTTCCGTACCACTTTGAATACACGCAAACATTTCGTGGTTATCCTTAATGACTGGCATTTGATGGCCACACTACGAGTAACACGCGACATTATGTGAGGTAATATCACATTTGGGACTATTTAGTTATACAATAAGTTATTATTCTAACTAATTTCACGTACGATTTCACTCCTATTCAGATAATTATTAAGCTGATTTTATTGTTGTTTAACAGCAGAGCATTGGTAGCGCACCTTAATCGAATGTGAAATCGCACGCGATGTCTACGCCCTAGACTAATCACTAAGAATGTATCGTCGTCATCGACCGAAGGCGCGCTGTGGTGTTCCGTAGATCTAACCTACGAGTAACTTATACACACGTACAAAACGGGTCAGGCACAACGTGGCATCATGTATGTTCTCATCACTATGTTCTACACGTACTAAATGCAAACTCGTCTATTTGGTAACTTATCCTAGATTTCATCACTGTTGAGATTTCCTATACGATATACTACACGTACACCGTTCGATATAAACATTCGGAAGTAACGATAAATGAAAATTTTAATTTATCGAAAGAAAAATTATATTACATCAATAATAAAATGTCAAGGAAAAACAGTAGCGAAAAACCTGTATAGAATACATAAAAATATTAAATTAAAACTTACACTAAGTAGTATACTCGGGAAACAGTCACATCTAAAACATTAATAATAAGTAACAACAATGATTTATATACTCCAATATTATTTACAAATGTGTTCAAATACTCTCAATATGTTCACTAAATAGAAATAGAAAAATTACAGTTATTCGGAACCTACAAGTAAAACTGTCGATATTGTCTTATGGTCACACGTCAGCTGCAGTCCACTAGAGTAAATCACTTTGGTACGTAAACTAGGTATCATAGCCGAACTGGGAGATCTCCGCGCGATTAGTTCATCCACTTGCGGCAGTTGGGCGCGCCGCACATGCACATTATTTTGTGCGCGTCGTCTTCTATGTCGAATTTGTAGTCGTAAGCCAGCTGTAAATAAGGAATTAGAGCATAAGTTTCTGATAGTTATTGTAACTATATTACGTTAACGTATACTGTGCACATAAACGCAAATACTGTGCACGTAAACGCAGATACTGTGTACGTAAACGCAGATACAGTGCATGTTAACATAGAGAAACTTATCCGGCCTGGTGGTAATTTAGAACGAATAAACTAATTGAGATTTTAAATTATTTTTTCACACTTATGCTCTGAAATGTTAATATTATATTTGAGAAAAGAATGCAGTACGTGGCACTTTTCCGAGGTAAACATTCTAAATTTGAAAATCACTGCAGTAATGAATTTCAGTACTTACTTACTGCACTGATTTTAGTGCAGTAAGTAAGTACTGAAATTCATTACTGCAGTGATCTGCAATGGTACTACCAACTTTTTTCCTTTATTTTTTCTTTCGTTATTCCTGTGTATAAAAACCGAAAAAGCAAAGGGACATTTGCACCATACAGCCACATTATTATTATTAGGGTAATTATTATATCTTAATTAGGTTAACTTTTTTTTAAATACGGTGCGCACAGAGTATATTACTTCGTATTGTACCACAAGCGCTATGTACCCTTAGCACGAACATCAATCGAAAAAACAAAATGAGATTTATCATAGACAAAATATCCTTTACGAGTCATTTTGTATGGGAAATATGTACAGCGCCATCTACCGCCCAGAAGCGGGTATTGAAGTTGCGCATTTTAGTAGCAAGTAGTAAGAATCAATAGGCTGTATGACCGTTCCACATGGCCTCACAAACCAATATTTAAAAAAACGGCGGGAATGATTTTCAGCGGTTGATTTGATATCAATACAGTTTAGATTGTGTAATAAATTATCAAAATGAGTTCTGCCAATGAAACATATACAGACATTGTATGTACCTACTCCACCAAATTTGAGAGCAGAAGCAAAATTAATAACAGAAAACTTACTGCCAGCAAAATCAAAAGAAAGATATTATTATATGAAAACCTACGATCTGATTTGGAAAAGTGAAAAAAAGGCGCATACGTTTTCGGAATCTGTGTTGTTGGCGTATTTTAATGATACATCATTAACATAATATTATTATGGGCGATTTATACATAAGTGTGCCCGGGAAAACAATAACATTTACATTTAATAATTGCCCGATCGAACATGTGTGATATAAATTTTAATAAATATTATTTTGTTAAACAGTTTTTTTATTTCCTCGCATTTCTTGTGAAAAGCACTATACAAGCCTTGTACGGTAAGCAAATTACCTTGCCTCGAATGATTAAAGCCCTCGCCTGCGGCTCGTGCTTCAAACCATCCTCGACAATGTAATTTCTTACTTACCTATCCTCGGCTGTAATGTACTATTATGCATTCACAATGCAATTCTGTAAGTAGTAAAAAACCACGAACCCTATAAGTAGCTTATGAATAAACTAGTCAAAAGCGTCCATCCCATTGCTGCGGTTTCCGCTCCGGTGGACGGAGATGCGGCGTGAGTTTGTTATACACTGCGGGTTTTGTATGCACATCAAGATTCTACAGCCACAGTTAAGAAGCGCACTACCACAAACCGGAGCGGTGTGCGGTGCACTGTGAGAACCACCTGACAGCTGACAGCCATTCCGGTAATTTTGTTAGTGGCGCCTTCACCACGGGGTCTGATATAACTGTTTTTAGGACTGTAAAACCCTATACGTTACCGGGGCACTGTACGAACCTCCTCGCCGCGCGCGATGCGGCGCTTGGCGAATATGATGATGCGCAGGTGGCGGTCCACCTCGACGGTCTCGGCGACGCAGTTGGGCTGGCACGAGTGGTTGATGTAGCGCGCCGGCCCGTTACAGGGCCAGTGTACGAACCTCCTCGCCGCGCGCGATGCGGCGCTTGGCGAATATGATGATGCGCAGGTGGCGGTCCACCTCGACGGTCTCGGCGACGCAGTTGGGCTGGCACGAGTGGTTGATGTAGCGCGCCGGCCCGTTACAGGGCCAGTGTACGAACCTCCTCGCCGCGCGCGATGCGGCGCTTGGCGAATATGATGATGCGCAGGTGGCGGTCCACCTCGACGGTCTCGGCGACGCAGTTGGGCTGGCACGAGTGGTTGATGTAGCGCGCCGGCCCGTTACAGGGCCAGTGTACGAACCTCCTCGCCGCGCGCGATGCGGCGCTTGGCGAATATGATGATGCGCAGGTGGCGGTCCACCTCGACGGTCTCGGCGACGCAGTTGGGCTGGCACGAGTGGTTGATGTAGCGCGCCAGCCCGCCGCTCAGCGTCGCGTCCACCACTCGTCGTTCGTCTAGCCGGAACATGTAGATGCCTCGGTTCTGAAATAATGGCGAAAGCGTTATTACACAGGTTTTGCTAGAATAAGTTTCTAGTAAAAAAAATTGCTGACAGTACTGAAATATTGTATTGTCATCTGAACCAAACCTGTATACAAAAGGCATCGAACCTTATTGGCATACCTAAAGTGCAAGTATGAAATATTTTGGTAAACACCTATGAAACATGCGCTAGTCAACCGTAAAAATAATTACAAACGACAAATACTATTGACAAAATGTCGTAAATGATATAGTTTTTGAAATATTTCAGTTCAAAGATGCAAAGTAAAATATTATAAAAAGTATATCATTTACGACATTTTGTCAATACTATTTGTTGTTTGTAATTATTTTCTCGGTTGACTGGCGCATGTTTCGTAGGTGTACACCAAAATAGTTCATACTTGCACTTTAGGTATGCCAGGCTCCATATTAAAAAGTTCCAAGTCTTTTCAGCTTCATCGGACACTGGGAAGTGGGTAAAATTAAGCTTGCAAGATTTGTCCCCCACTAACTAACTAACATGGCAAGTTAATAAAAAACTTGTGAATTGACAAGTACTACCAAATATTATGATGCAAGTTGCTGTATGTATCGGTCGGGCTTTACCTTAGCTTCATATTGCTTTTCCCGTAGCTCTGAAAGCTCGGAGCGGATGATCTCTCCGATGTATTCGATGACCATAGTGTGCTTCTCTATATCACGGGCTGCGTATAGCCCGAGACCTTGTATTTTTGATCTGAAAAGAAAGTAAATAGATTTTTACATAACAGATTTTATAATGTTTGTGGTCGTGTGTATTGTTATGTATAGTATATTGTTTATTGCACCATCTCATGTTATTGTACAAGTGAATAGAGGGTTAAAATGTTGTGTTAAGTCAACACTTCAAAAATCGCGGTAAATTCCAGTGGTACCTGGCTAAATAGACGTTGTTTCTCCATTCGAGCTTCATCTTCTTGTACTGGCTGCTCTTGGTGTGCACGAACTGTTTGGAGTAGGGGCAGGTGGCGGGGTCGGGCGCGGGCGCGAGCGTGGCGGGCGGTATTATCCGACCTTCGTACAGTTGTTAGATTGCAGTGGTACCTGGCTAAATAGACGTTGTTTCGCCACTCGAGCTTCATCTTCTTGTACTGGCTGCTCTTGGTGTGCACGAACTGCTTGGAGTAGGGGCAGGCGGCGGGGTCGGGCGCGGGCGCGAGCGTGGCGGGCGGCAGGGAGCGCGCGGGCCGGCGGTGCGGCGGGGCGCGGGGCCGCGGCTCGCCGCGCGCGCAGCCCGACGGGTTCACGGCCAGCCCGCCCTCGAGCAAGGCCGACCGACCGAACTTGAAGCGGTAGTCGGTTAGCGTCTCCACTCCTAAGTGTTGAGGTAATAGTAATTTCATCTTTAGCGATTGCCAAATATCTGGAAAGGTATTTCTTTCGCGTGTGCGGGTAGTAATATCTTCACATTGATGAAATTAACACTGACTATACAGTGCGTAAGAAGTATTGGATAAATTCGACGCTTCTCGTAACGACTCCGTAGCTCAGTGGTTAGAGCAGTCGCCCGGAAAGCGAAAGGTCGTGGGTTCGAGTCCCATCGGAGCTAGTTGTGAGACGGGTCGATTTTTTTTTTCTAAATACTTCATTGTGTCCTATCGCCGTTATTCGAAGCCTAGGTAAACATATTTTGAGATAGTCCTTCCGTTCCGTTCAGCTCCAATCTTACTATTGGTCAGTTTTACCTTACCTGAGTCTCAATTTGAATTTACCGCCTAGCTGTGACGTCACTTCCGCGACGCGTCAGACGTCACCCCACCAAGTTCACCTAGCGGGCGATGCAGCGTTGCGCTTTCATTGGCGTCCTTAATTCCGAACCGTTCACTTCGAAATTTAAACGCTGTTAGCGTTCGATATTTTAAAAGTTAATTTATTCATAATTGAGTCTTTAATTATTGTTTTAATTGTTCGATTTTAAAAAGAAGTTAAATTGTTAGAGTATTCATATTCGAGTCTTTAGTTGTTCCATTTTAAAAAATGAATAATAAGCAGAAAAAACGTGTGCGTAGTAGACGTAGTATGAGTGTCGAATCCGACTCAGGTTCCACTTCGACTTCGCGCGGGTCATCGCCCTCTAGAAGAGTGAAGAAGCCATCCGGAAAATCATATCGAAAAAATTATGGAAAGAGGCGCAAGATGGATACTGAGGTAATTGAGCACCTCAGCCAACAGGTCAGTGACTTGCAAAAATTTTTGTATGGGAACACATGTTACCCGCAATCTGTGCAGAATGTTCAGTCATTAAATAATGAATCTATTAATAACTGTGAACGAAATTTGTTGAATTACCCGCAAACGGGACAGAATTTTCAGTCGGTAGAAAATGAAAATGTTAATAACTGTGAACAAAATTCTTTGTATTACCCGCAAATGGTACAGAATATTCAGTCAGTGGAAAATGAACCGGTTAATAATAATTGTGAACAAAATTTTATGTACTACCCGCAAATGGTACAGAATGTCCACTCGGTAGAAAATGAACCGGTTAATAATTGTGATCAAAATTTTTTGTATTACCCGCAAATGGTACAAAATGTTCAGACTGTAGAAAATAAACCTGTTAATGAACAAAAAGGTTTGTATGGTAACGCAGTTAACCCGATTACTGTACAGAATATTCAAACTGTTACAGACTGTGAAAAGGTACAATGTGTGTCCAACCCGAATGATTTTGAATTTAGCACAATTCTTAAAGAACCCAGTGTTCCCGCTGCCACGGTAAAACATTTAGAGATTTTACAATCATTACAACATTTTGATACGATAAATTGGAATGGTGTTCGATATAGCGAAATTCAGAAAAGCTACAGTGCTAGTCCAGGATACGTAAATCTCGAGATCAATGACGAGTTGAAAAGTTTCGTTGATAAACCAAATTATTTAGTTGCGGAAGAGAGATTTTTAGCTGCCATGACGCATGCGCAGGTAATGCAAAGTGAAGCATTTCAAAGTGGTTTTACTAAATTATATGATTGGTTAAATTCTTGTGAAAGTGTAAATATGGTTGAGTTTAAAGAAACTTATATGAAAATTTTTAAGGAAAATTTCCAAAAGATTTCCAATGATTGTCTGCAATTAGTTTGTGGCCGAAGGGCTGATATTATAAAGCACAGGCGAGAATATGTGTTGAGTAATTTTGTAAAAGAAAAATATTTGCGTGAAAGTTTTAATAATATTCCACCTTCGAGTAAACTTTTATTCAATAAAGATGCTTTTTCTGAAATAATAAAAGATAATGGTGGTGTCAGTAAAGTTTTCAAATGTAATATACCCTCAATTGAAAAGAAAAAGTTTTATGGCCCTCAGCCTTCGCAGGCTGGGCCTAGTACAAGAAATTTAGGCGGTCGCTCCTGGGCACCGCCGCCTGTGACTAGATACAAGTCACTTCCTGCTTACGCAAGTAACGGGGAACAATTTTTTCGACAAATCAGACCTCGCATGGCAGTCATGGCAGGCCCTCGGTTCCAGCAACCTCGGGGGTACTCAGTGCGCAATGCAGCCGGTCCGCCCGCTGGTCCAAGACAGCGCGCGCCTGTTAGGTTTTCCGGAAATGGGCCTAGGAGATATTGAGATAGGACAGGAGTTTCAAGGGGGACAGTTACAGAATTATCACAAAGAGTGGGGGTCGCTGGGGGCGTCCGAGGTTCTTCTCAACATAATATCGGGATATCGAATGCCATTCAAAGAGAAACCGCTACTTGTTTTGCCAAAGGATGTCGAACGTCGGTATCAAACCCCAACATCACCAGAGATGGATCAGATAATTCTAAAATTGATGAATCAAAATATCCTAGAGGAAGCCCCCGAGACTCCGAGTTTTATTTCAAAGTTTTTCCTAATTCCGAAAAGCGACGGATCGTGTCGCCCGATTTTCAATTTAAAGACGTTGAATTATTACCTAAAGATAGGCAAATTTCGTTTGATTTCGGTGAATCGCATCCCAGATTTCTTACAAGCTCGCGACTGGATGGTCAAAATAGATTTGAGACAAGCGTACAATCACGTGCCGGTAGCGGCGTCCCATCGCTGTTTCCTTCGCCTACTATACCGAGAAAAACTCCTACAAATGACCTGTCTACCTTTTGGGTTAGCGACGGCGCCGAAAATTTTCGCTACACTGACGAATTGGACTGCCGAAATTTTACGCAAGCAGGGATTGCGAGTCATAGTATTCCTGGACGATTTTTTAATAGTAAGCCAAAACAAAACGCTTTTGATGGAACAAGTGCAAACTGCATTGCAAATTTTCCGCAGGTTAGGGTGGAAAATCAATGTCGAAAAGTCTATTATAGTTCCTCAAAGAGCAATAGAGTATTTAGGTTTAGTGTGGGATCCGTGGCGAAATCGCAAAATGCTTCCGGAACAAAAGATTCAAAAAATATTGAATATCACAGCCCAATTAGTGCAGTTCAAGAAATCGACCCTACGCGAGATTCAGTCAATAGTAGGTTTACTAAATTTTGCTCGACTAGTTATTCCTCAGGGACGTCTAAACTTCAGACACCTGCTAAACTTTTGCAATTCCAATTTAAAACAGCCACTAAAGGCTCTTCTCGTTTTACCGGAGAGAGTGATTGTCGAACTCCAGTGGTGGCATCAAAATTGTCGAAATACGAGCAATTTGCACCCACCAGATGTCGCCCATTTTTTAACGACAGATGCTTCCGATTTAGGCTGGGGAGCAGATTTAGACGGTCATCACGTGAGTGGAAATTGGACACGCGAAGAAGGGCATCTTCACTGCAACCAGAAGGAAATGTTGACGATACTCAAATGCTTGGTAGAGTACGCTCCGTATCTGAGTCATTCGACCCTTTTTCTACAATGCGACAACAAATCGGTGTTAGCTTACCTGCGAAACGAGGGAGGAACGAGATCGAAGCCCCTGATGAGCCTCACATATCAAATAATGGCGATACTTCAGAGTTTCGACATTCATATTTCAGCTCATCACATTCCAGGGAGATACAATGTGACAGCGGATCGTCTGTCTCGGCTAAGTATGTTACCGGAATGGCACCTAATACCATCGGTGACAAGACTAGTGTTCCAGAAGTGGGGAGTCCCGGAGGTGGATCTGTTTGCATCCCGCACTGCACACGTAGTCGAAAGGTATGTGACACTAGATCACCGAGATCAGGAAGCGTGGAGGCACAACGCGTTTGCAGTGGAATGGAATTTCAAGCTAGCATGGGTGTTTCCTCCCCCAAACCTGGTGCCCAGAGTACTTATGCAATTAAATCAAGCGAAAGGTGTGTATCTTATTGTAGCCCCTCGGTGGCCACAGGCGTTTTGGAGAGTAGACTTGAAAGCCAGAGCAATTGCCCCACCGTTCACTGTTTACAACCTAGACAAAGTGCTAGTAGACACGTCGACGGGTCAACCGCCACAGAAGGTGCAGGAGCTGACGCTGGAGATTTGGAAATGTGGGGGTGGACAAGTTCATTAGCAAATTGGTCAGAAGAACAGAAGAAATTATTGAGGGCAAGTTGGAGGTCTTCCACTTTGGGGGTTTATAAACCAATTTGGAACCGATGGGTGTCGTGGTGTGCAGAAGTAAATGCCGATCATTGTAATCCCTCTCCGAGTGACTTAGCTAAGTATCTCGCAGATTTACACTTAAAGCATAATTTAGCTTATAAAACTATTCTAATGCACAAGTCTGTAGTGTCTACGCTTAGTAATGTAGATAAGTACGATCGCTTAAGTTCACATTTGCTGGTTAAGAAAGTCCTTAAGTCTATAGCACTGCAAACATCTACTCGTCCGTCAGCTGTTATTTGGGATTGTCAAGTATTAGAGGCATGGTTGTCAAAACGTAAGATTGAAAGCTTAAATTTGTACGAAATTTCTCGACTTTGTGCAGTTATATTGTTATTATGTTCAGGTAGGAGGGTGCACGATTTGACCCTGTTAAGTGTTTCACCAGAAAATTGTAAAGTGACTGATGAGGATATAATATTTTGGCCGGTTTTCGGATCTAAAACAGATTCGGTTACGCATATGCAATCGGGTTGGCGTTTACTACAAAACCAACAAAATTCTTCCTTAGATCCTGTACATATGGTCAAAAAGTTATTAGAAGCAGGTGCAGATAGGCGGCGTTTAGCGTCGACGAATAGTTTATTTGTTACTGCATGTGGAGTGCCGAGACCAGCGACAAAAACTATTGTTGCTAATTGGGTGAGATCAGTTTTAAAAGATGCGGGAATAAATGCCTCTCCGGGTAGTATACGGTCAGCAGTAGCCTCTCGCAGCTGGTTAGATAATGAACCATTAGATACAATAATGGCGCGATCGAACTGGAAATCAAGTAGTACCTTCTTAAAGTTTTATAAAAAGGAAGTAAGAGTAAGTGATGAAACAATAACGTCTAGGATTGTTTTAAGAAATCGGTTTCAACCAGTGTAATAACAAAAGTAGGTATTACATTAACATTTGATTTTATGAGTGAATTTACAATAGTAAATTTGATGATTACTAATTTGTGCGGGTATTTATAATATTTTTGGATAGCTGTATGCTTGTTTGGAACTTTAACATTAGTATAATTAGTCATTAATCTAAGATTTAATTTTGGCTTTCTGTTTTGGTAAATAAATATTATTAGCCATTAATCTAAGATTTAAGTTTACCTTTCTATTTGGAAAATAAATAATTATTGTATAAATGGATAGCTGTTTCTACTTATTTAATCAGAAACAATACATTACTACCTAGAATCACATTGGCGTCCTGTTCACCAGGCGATAACAAACAAGGTCTCAAAATATGTTTACCTAGGCTTTGAATAACGGCGATAGGACACAATAAGAGCGTTTTACCTACCATTAAAACGCATATTGTGTCCGGAGCCTTATTCGAAGCCTAGCTTGAAGGCCTGCCTGGTGTCGATTTTATCCATAATGGATATCAAGTGTTTCAGATTTTGAGACTACAATGAAAGCGCAACGCTGCATCGCCCGCTAGGTGAACTTGGTGGGGTGACGTCTGACGCGTCGCGGAAGTGACGTCACAGCTAGGCGGTAAATTCAAATTGAGACTCAGGTAAGGTAAAACTGACCAATAGTAAGATTGGAGCTGAACGGAACGGAAGGACTATCTCAAAATATGTTTACCTAGGCTTCGAATAAGGCTCCGGACACAATATGCGTTTTAATGGTAGGTAAAACGCTCTTATTTTCCATTTTTCAGTAATAAAAATTGCATTGTGAATGCAAAAAACTAAAAATTTAAATAAGTGTGTGGACATGTTTGCGACCGTTTATAAACAGAGTATTGTCTGTATCTAATGTATAGGATTTCTAATAAAAAAAAGAAAAAAAGATGGTGGGTGCGAAACTATCTCCTGCATCAAGTAAATTTGACCGCAGCATGACAGATGGATCATTTAGTAACTTTACCAGAATGTCGAATTCTATTAATTGCATTATTTTATCATAATTCTATTAATTACATTATTTTATCATAATGATTAAATAATGCAATTCATCCTATACATCAGGTACAGAGAACACAACAACACTACTTCCTCGAACAACATTTTAACGACTTGCGACAGACTTGCGTATGGACAACCTATATTGATTTAAACAAAGATTCCAGCAACATTCTCGCCGCTCATCAACAATATTGATCAATTGTTGCTAAACAAATGTTTACCATGAATACAAGGCTTTACCCGTGCGCTCTAAGATTGCCGGTGATGGTGTGACGTAACTCAAGGTATAGGCACAGAAAACTTCAAAGAAAATGTTCAACACCTAACGCCTACTTTTTCTGCCACGTACAAAAATGCACCTACAGCTTATGAGTGTTGTAGTCACTATTGCTTCGCAGGTGTGCAAGACTACGTGATGTCAGAGCGAACGCAATCGAACAAGAGTTGCATCTTTCGGTAAAAATATTTCAACATTTTTTTTCTAATTGTGTTTTAGGAAAATAAAAAGTATATCTGATTATTTACAAGTGTTTCATTTTAATATAATTTTATACAAATCCCGGTTGTTAAATTTATTAGTGGAAAAAAATCGGAATCGGACATACAATTTTAACGGGTATTCATGTGGAAAAAAAGAGCAAAGTGGGTGAAATTCACTTTTTTTGTGTTCAAATATTTAATACCGTAACACGAATAATGCAAAACTGCGTGCGCGCGCGTCCGTCGACGGTTGTTGGCAGCCTACTGATATCGCAGCGCCGGCGATGAGGGCGAGAGTAGGCTAGTAACGCACGCAAACATATCGAGTGACAGAGGCCAGCCGGCCTAGCATGAGCGGCTTATAACACGCGATATGATATAGCACGTCATGCTGTCTTGCTTATCCCATGCTTATATCACATCACGTGTTATAAGCCGCTCAGCCCCCCTAGCATGACCAACAAAATTCGATATGATATTATAAGTTATCCGGTTTAACTGTCAAAAGACTATGGGTTTTGACGTTTGAATGTCGATAAGTCGCTCTATCATGCGATACATATCACGTTTTGGGTGGTCATGCTTGGCTTAAATGCTAGGCCGGCTGGTATGGGTTAAAATAAGGTTAACATAAAAACATTTTAAACATTTCAAATTAAAAAAATAGGAAATAAGCAAGTTAACAAATAAAACGATTAATAATAGCAAGTAATAGCGCTAGGGGCAGGGGACGCGCATTTCACGCACCGGCAAAACTTACGAGCGCACGGGTTATATATAATTGCTTATCCTAAATAGTTCCTTATAACATCATTCTCCCGCGATCATAACTAATAGGTAAGAATTGGAACATATAATAAATAGGGTTCAAAAGGGTGAGAATCGAAAAAAGTCGCTATTCATTTATTCATTTTAGATCTTATCTGAGATCTAAGATCTGAACAACTTTCTGGGATTTTATAAGTTTATAAAAGCATTCCGCAAACGGTTGCTTTTTGCAACTCATAATGTGATAAGTGTATGTCAATATCTATTATTGTTACAAATAGAAGTAGATGGCAAGGATGTGTAGCAACGATGTGATATAGCTTCACCTCGTCTGCTACTTGTATGTTCACTGTAAAACTTCACACATACGTTGAGCGACAGGCAAAGTCTAAGTCCGGCTGTGGACATGAAGGCAGTGTTGTCTGATCGTTACTTTCTCGTGATGCGACTATAAAAAACAAAAACTGCAAGCATTATTAATTATTAAGACAGTATTAATAGCTTGTAGTTGATACTGCTCGACTGCTAATAAACATTATCATTTAGTATAGTAGTTATTTAGATTTAGATTAGGTAGTTAGTACACAACTTTTGTTGTATAACTGTTTTGCTGTAGTCTTCTATAAAGCACTTTGAACTGAACGGAATAAATTTGTTTAAAAAAATAGTAATTATGCACATATTGTAATAAAGTACACAGTATAAATAAACATAAGCTTGACGACTGTTGTTGTGGCATCCACACAGAATTTTTTTGATACATATTTTATTTTATGCAATTAGTGACTAATCAATTTTCTATGGCATAAACTTTTATGTATGATGGGTGACAAATCTTAAGACTTCACTTTCATTGTGAAAAAAAATTACAAGCGCACCAAGTGACGCCTGATTCAATCAAATACTTCACTTTCAGTCGCTAAGTGCCTATTTCACAATGTCCGATTAAGAGATACTTTCCAGTTTAATTGACAGTTTTGTATGGGGTATCTGTCTGTCTGTGAAACAGGCCCTAAAGATATTTTTTAGACACAAAAGAAACTCGTATACAAAGCAAGAGACATTTGAATGTTTCCATCGAGTATTACTGACTACACAGTACTTTGTTTGTTGCAGAACTAAACATTAACTATCCATACTAACCATCAAAATAATAGATGAAGTAATGACTAACCTGGCAAGCTTTCTAGTACTCTGACGACGGCGGGCTCGGTGAGGCCGAACAAGTCCTCTCCGGTAACGTAGTTGGGCCATAGCTTGAGTACACCCTCTTCGCCACGGTTCTCTCGTAACGCTGCTACTGCGTCTAGTATCTACAAAGTGTAAATGGAATGTTTGAATAGTTGTTTCATCCTTTTCCAGGCGAGTTGTCCACCCATCCATGATAATTTGAGACTCGTAAGCTAAGTGAGTTGATAAACGATGATAAGGCAGGCCTATTTCACTCCCCGTGTCGGCTCGAAAACGCGGCGGCAACGCCGGCGTTGTAAATCCATAGAAATTAGGTCCGCAAAAGAGCTAGAGTATATGCGATAGAAAGAGATGCAACGATTGGCCGTTCGTAATTTGCGCCGTACAAGCTGATTTCTACTTTATTGCGTCAGAGTTAGAGTTGCTATTTATTTAAATGACTTAGCGGAGTGAACTAGCTGTTACATAGTAACTATTTAG
This sequence comes from Crambus lathoniellus, assembly GCA_949710035.1. NCBI lineage: Eukaryota > Metazoa > Arthropoda > Insecta > Lepidoptera > Crambidae > Crambus > Crambus lathoniellus. The sequence goes on along the minus strand of OX453305.1, from coordinate 24,502,999 downwards.
TAATCTGTGAATAAGGTAAGATAATTATTTCAGAGACAGGCAACAGGTAGTATTATTGAGAATTGACACCACTGTAAGACATCGGTTACACGCTAATTCTGGATTCAGACTGACATACTGACGGTCTGGACTGATGAAATTAGTTAATATTTTAAATATTTGTCATTCCGTTTCAAATGACAGAAAACTGACAGGAGACTGAACTGACGCCAGAATTAGCGTGTAACCGATGTCTAAGAGATGGCGAATTTTTTTTTTACACCCTAATGTCTTGATCACATACCGAGGCTTTTCCACACAAAACTGCCAATTTGCATCGCATTGCAAGAATTTACGACGCGTGTCAAGTATTTGACAAGCAATAAGGTTTAAAGTCCATTCGCTTAGATAGTGTCGCCCTTTTATCGCGCCGCCTTGGCACATGCCGCTTCTCTTCAAAGGATGCCGCCGAATAAATAAAAGAAGCCGCGTGCGGCGTACATCCGCAAATGGAATTGGATTTTGGGATTCGACATTTATTAAATTAATATTATCTTAAATAATCTATGTTTATTATAAATACAGATTGTAACGACGGTTGTGACTTGTAACAATTCGAGTGATGATGAGTAATCATAATAATCATATAAAAAATTAACAATTATTATTATTACTAGCGGCCGCCCGCGGTTTCACCCGCGTGGTTCCCGTTCCCGTGGGAATATCGGGATAAAAAATACATATAAACCTTCCTCTTGAATCACTCTATCTATTAAAAAAAACGCATCAAAATCCGTTGCGTAGTTTCAAAGATTTAAGCATACAAAGGGACATAGGGACAGAGAAAGCGACTTTGTTTTATACTATGTAGTGATTTGTAAATCACTTAAATAACTTCCTTTTATATAAAAATATCCAAATTTTCATTAAAATTGACTTTGGTACCCAACTTGAGTGTATTATTTTATATCTGCATTTTATAGCAAGAGCCACAATGCCGTGTGGGTGTACCGACACTATCTAACCGAACGGACTTTATATTAGCCAGTTTTGTGTGGGATCCCTACAACAGAGCTCCTCGTTCATGGCCGAGTGATGCGGCAAGTGCCTAACTACATGAAACGACATATCGGCCGAAAGCACGGTCTCATCAATTTGCTCGGCACGTCTTACCCAGGCATAAGTAAAGTCGACCAGGAAAGTGCTTTACCAGTTGCATAACAATTCCCATACATTTAAAATTTCGCTAAAGCTCAGATCTTAATGTGCGACAAAGACATAGAAATTGTCACTTTGAACTTTCAAAGGAAATCAGACCTTATCGATCTACAGCATACAAATATTTTTTAAACTAAGTGTCGATCCACACGTACCACAACCACACCACATCGCAGCGACATAATGTGGTCACGTCTGAATAGTGTCGATGCAGCTTTTTTCAGTTGCGTTGTGGTTGTGACAAAATGTCGATGCGTTTGCGTTGTCGCCAGTAGTTATGGTTACGTTGTATGCGATGTGGCCCGCCGCTAGTTCGCAGCGTCGTCGCTGGTGGTTGCGTTGTGGTTGGTATCACTCACGCGGTCGATAATGATGGCAAAATGTGGTACGTGTAAATTGTACTATACATTTCCAATACAAAATGCGCCCCGCCTTCGTGTTGTGATTATGGTACGTGTGGGTAGCCTAAAGAGGGCCCTTCCCGTCATTGTTGACAAGAAGTTGACAAGCTTGTCGTTTCATCCAGTGCAATGACAGTGAATGAGTGAGCAAGTGAGAATGCGATAACTTTGAACGACAAATAGTGTGCGGAAACTTGTTCCAAACATTTATTTTACAAGTTTGTGAAATAAATGTTTGTCATTTAGAATCTCCATTATATTTGCAAGGTTTCTCTCATAATATTTTTTTGCTTTAAAAATTTATGAGTAGTGATGAACGCCCAAAGTTCAGGTAAAATTTGTGCAAAAATCAGATTTTTGGAGACTTATACTGAATTTGTTTCTTCAAATTTTTTTTTATTTTTTATTTCGATAGAAACCTAGATATAGTGCATAAGATACCTATTAGTTAAAAAATTTCAAAGAAAGATTTGTTACAACGCCATAATCACATAAGAGCGTTTTGTATGAAAAGTAAGTCGGATTGGCCGTCCTTAAGGCCCGTCGTATCGCCAACGACCTTGGCCATAGAAAAGTGGCCTAATTTTCACGCCCGCTACGCGCACAAAAACAGCTTTAAACACACGTTTCGTCATAACTATGTATTATTTTAAAACGAAAAATGCTCAGTTTTAAGTTAAACAAGTAAGCAATCTCTTCCTGAAAGAAACGTGAAAATATCACTTGTAGTTTAGAAGCAGTAGCGTATTAGAAGTTGAAAACAGCTTCATTTCAATGTTTTTTTTAATAGTATCTTAAAGACTATGTTTTTTTTAAATGCTCAGATTGAAGTTTATATAAGGTCCTTCCTAAATAGTGCACATAATTTTAAGGGGTCAATGTACTCACGCATACAAGCAATTTTTACTATGGTACCAACATTGAAAACGCAAAAAAAACAGCTGTTCCATAGAAAACTTTAAATCGAATAGATCAAAATGTATAGAACAGCTGATTTTTTTTTCGCGATTTCAATGTTGGTACCATAGTAAAAGTTGTTTGTATGCGTGAGTACATTGACCCCTTAAAATTATGTGCACTATTTAAGAAGGACTTTATATATCAATATTTAATATATATTAATTCTGGATTCATCAGTAGGCTAATTTATGAGTTTTAGGGCCTCAAAAATGATCGTTTCACGACTACATGCACCTTAAGGTGTTAATCAATTTGTTGGTCGAGTTTACAAATGCTGTGTCATTATGTCATACCTCTGCCCAGGCGGCGCGCGGCGTGGCGGCGGCGAGCTCGGCGCGCGGCTCGTCCTGCGCGCGCACGTGGAAGCGCGGCCGGCCCTCCTCCTCCGAGATCCAACACAGGTAGCGGCGGCTGGTGGCGCGCACGTGGCCCAGTATCGCGTCATACCTCTGCCCAGGCGGCGCGCGGCGTGGCGGCGGCGAGCTCGGCGCGCGGCTCGTCCTGCGCGCGCACGTGGAAGCGCGGCCGGCCCTCCTCCTCCGAGATCCAACACAGGTAGCGGCAGCGGCTGTTGGCGCGGCACATCGACCAGTAGAACCGCACCTGCGCACATCATCACCGCTGTTAGTTTCTTCTGCCAGAATTATAAAAGCGCAGTCTCCTTTGGTCGTTAAATATACAAAACAAAACAACCCCTTTTTGAAAAAATCGACCCGTCCCACAACTAGTCCGATGGGACTCGAACCCACGACCCTTCGCTTCGAGTCCCATCGGACTCGTTGTGGGACGGGTAGATTTTTTCAAAATACTTCATTTTCCATTTTTCACCAATAAAAAAATGCATTGTGAATGCAAAAAAGTAAATATTTAAATAACCCCTTTTTGCTAAGTTCTCAGTGGGAATTCACTGCTAGCGGGGAACAACGCACGCGGCGCTCGCTCCCGCGAGTCAAAGTGCCATCCCACCCTTAGTGTGGTAGTGGAATACCAGACTAAGGGTGGTATTTCATTAATCAAAGATCTTTGTCCAATATTGCATTTGATCAAAGGAATACCACCCTTATTACCATAGTCAGGCCTATTTCACTCCCCGTGTCGGCTCGAAAACGCGGCGGCAACGCCGGCGTTATAAATCCATAGAAATTAGGTCCGCAAAAGAGCTAGAATATATGCGATAGGAAGAGATGCAACGACAACGACCGTTCGTAATTTGCCTGCGCCGTACAAGCTGAATTCTACTTTATTGCGTTATAGTTAAGAGTTGCTTTTTATTTAAATGACTTAGCGGAGTGAACTATCTGTTACATAGTAACTATTTAGTAATCTGTGCCATAGTACCAATTTCTTGGATCCATGAAATTGGATAAAATATTTGATAAGTGGAATACCACCCTAAGATAGAATAAGACATCAGTAAGCTGCAAAGTGTTTTTCTAGCAAAAAGCTTTAATTGCGAAAAAACACTGTTATTTTAGTTTCATAGTTACAAGCAATATAGTTCGACGATGAGGAATACGAGCCCGCCCACGCGGATCAGGTATTAGCCTGATGATGATGATGTCCTCTTAGACGTATCCGTCAATGGCGATACCCTTAGCTTACGTTAGCCTGGGCCCTTGCATGGGCGCGAGCGCGAGCAAAGCCAAACTTGGTTTTGAATGTCCTGTTGCAGGAAGCACAATAAAGAGTCCCACTTGAATTATATGTGTAGTCATAGGAGGGCTTAGGCCGAGCTTTTTGAATCTGGCGTTAGGCGTCAAAATCTTCAAGGCGGGCACGCTCAAAGTTTTCTAAGCCCGATTTGACAGCAGATCGCCATTCTCTTCTTTGAGTAGTAAGCTTCTCCCAAGAAAGGTGCTAGTCTACAAGGTGGGTGGTGGAGCTACGTGAATGACTCACGATCTTGTAGCCGATGGGGTAGATGTAGTTGGGCGTGTGGAATGCGGCCAGCTGGTGCGGCAGCAGGTGGCCGGAGCTTAGGAAGATGAGCCACCCACGCGGATCAGGTGGCTGTGTACTAGGTGGGTGGTGGAGCTATGTGAATGACTCACGATCTTGTAGCCGATGGGGTAGATGTAGTTGGGCGTGTGGAAGGCGGCCAGCTGGTGCGGCAGCAGGTGGCCGGGGCTGAGGAAGATGAGCCACCCACGTTGATCAGGTGGCAATGTACTAGGTGGGTGGTGGAGCTATGTGAATGACTCACGATCTTGTAGCCGATGGGGTAGATGTAGTTGGGCGTGTGGAAGGCGGCCAGCTGGTGCGGCAGCAGGTGGCCGGGGCTGAGGAAGATGAGCCACCCACGTTGATCAGGTGGCAATGTACTAGGTGGGTGGTGAAGCTATGTGAATGACTCACGATCTTGTAGCCGATGGGGTAGATGTAGTTGGGCGTGTGGAATGCGGCCAGCTGGTGCGGCAGCAGGTGGCCGGAGCTTAGGAAGATGAGCCACCCACGCGGATCAGGTGGCTGTGTACTAGGTGGGTGGTGGAGCTATGTGAATGACTCACGATCTTGTAGCCGATGGGATAGATGTAGTTGGGCGTGGGGAAGGCGGCCAGCTGGTGCGGCAGCAGGTGGCCAGGGCTGGGGAAGATGAGCCACCCACGCGGATCAGGTGGTTGTGTACAAGGTGGGTGGTGGAGCTATGTGAATGACTCACGATCTTGTAGCCGATGGGGTAGATGTAGTTGGGCGTGTGGAAGGCGGCCAGCTGGTGCGGCAGCAGGTGGCCGGGGCTGAGGAAGATGAGCCACCCACGTTGATCAGGTGGCAATGTACTAGGTGGGTGGTGGAGCTATGTGAATGACTCACGATCTTGTAGCCGATGGGGTAGATGTAGTTGGGCGTGTGGAAGGCGGCCAGCTGGTGCGGCAGCAGGTGGCCGGGGCTGAGGAAGATGAGCCACCCACGTTGATCAGGTGGCAATGTACTAGGTGGGTGGTGGAGCTATGTGAATGACTCACGATCTTGTAGCCGATGGGGTAGATGTAGTTGGGCGTGTGGAAGGCGGCCAGCTGGTGCGGCAGCAGGTGGCCGGGGCTGAGGAAGATGAGCCCGCCCACGCGGATCAGGTGGTTGGTGTCCGAGTGCAGCATCACCGACGCCACCTGGCGCTGTTCGTCGCGCGATACGTACACGCGCCGTTGCACGCTTAGGGTCGTTAGCTCGTTGTCCTTTTCATTCTAGGATTATACCAAATATTTCAATTATATGTAATAGATAAGAGGATAGTTAGTTATATTCCTATTGACAAAGGGTAAAATCAACTGAAGCAAAACTTTTGCATATGCATTTTAAGCTGCAAACCTCATAAATGTGCTTATTTAGTTATGAAAAGTGTATTTAAACTGTTTTTAGTTTAGATAAGTAATTATTAAAATGTGGACATTGAAATGTGTACTCACCTTTGGAGCATGTGAAGCGCAAAACGCAGTCTTGTTCTTGTAAAATACGCAGCTGTCTTTGACGGCGCAGCCAAGGTGGTAGACGCTTCCACAGCGCACCTTGAAACATCGCACAGTGGCGCCGAGCCGCCGGCAGACGGCGCACGTCGCGCTCGACCCGTTCGCCAACGCCGTCTCCACGTTCATCAGAGCTCCGCTAACAGTCTCGTACACTCCCTCCGACCACAACGCACAGTTCAAATGCACCCACCTATCCACATCACAGTTCAGCAGTCTAGAAACACCATCGGCTACCCCATCCCCTTGAATCCCACACAGTTCACACTTCCTACTATCCTCATTCGTCACAGGCATAATAGCCACCCCAGTCCGAAACACTAGTTCAGTTAACTCCCTATCCGTAGGCCTCTTGTACTTAGCAGGCGGCCCTATACAACCCGGTGACCACGTCTTGTATCTTATCCCTCTATACTTTTCTGGTTCTGTACTTTGGTTACTCTTTTCGTCTTGTTCACTCTTCAAATCTTCGTCCAGAGCGCTGACGTCGTCTCCCACTTCCTTCATGAGCTCGTCGTTGTCCAACGAGTCCATGAATGATAAGTCCATCTTCTCATCTTTAATGTCAGGCTTTATATCTAAATCGTCAGTCTCCATACTTTCTGTAGACGCTGTATCGAAATCATCGCGGTCTTTAGATAGATTCGTTTCAACATCTGATTTGGTGTCTTCTTTGACGGTTGTTTTCGATTTGCCGTCCAGAATTATATTGGTCGGTCGCCATGCAAACCTTTGGTAACACTGCGTGCTACAAAAGTATAATTCTGAGTCACTATCACATAATATTTCTTCAGCGTTTCCTTTGTTGGCGGAAAGCAGCGGAAATTCTGACGCTTTCGCTCGAACTACTGAATCTAATATAACAACATCACAGTGGCGGCAAAATTTGGCTGCTCCATTTAATATGCTCTGAATGTCAATAGGGGTCCCTTCTTTGCCATCTTTACCTTTCGATCTATACAATCCTAACTTATGTGAAGGAGGGGTAGCGGTTCTCTCTACTATTTGGTATGAAGTTGGCGGTGGTATATGTAGAATGCCAGCGAGTTCTTTCAGAACGCCCAGTATATCTTCCGCGGCTCCAGATGTTAACGTAAGAGTCACAGTAACATTTTCATTACTCTCCGTACTTCCAGGAGAATCAACCATTTTACTTTTAAGTGGCGAGTTTACGTCAAGGCATTTAAGTGGTTTCGGGGCTTCTTCTTCCTCTTTCAGTTGATAAAGTGATACAGGTTTAACTCTAATAGGAACAGGTGCAATAATTGGTATGACAGGTGAGATGCGACCTGATGCAGAATCACTATCCTCTTCATCTTCTTCGTCCTCAATAAGTTTGAGTCCTGGGAACCTATTTGCAGGTTCAATATCGAGACACTCGGGGCTAGAACAACTGAGAATACTGTCTGGTGTATCCGTATCTCGCTCTTTGCAGATAAAATCTGATTTCTTATCTTCTGGATCATCATCAAACATAATCGGCAGGAATTCTTGATCGTAGAAACCTCTTTGTGTAGACGCAGCTGGTTTTTCTGGGAGCGGTTCTTCGTCCCCAAAGGGTTTAGTATTATAATAATCGGCTACATTGGGAATCTTGGCATTACCAAATTCTCCCACTAAATCGCCTTTAAGGATATCATAATCTTTGTTTTTAAGTTTAGTTAAATCACCGGAACCAAAAAGTGGGCAAACTGCAAAATTAGTTGTTAAAGCAGGTTCTTGAATTTGCATTTGTGGAAGCAGTCGTAGCTGTGCCATCAAGTTATCAATAAATGTATCATAGTCTTCTTCATAACGAGATCCTTTCCGAGGTCTCTTCTTGGCGTTGGCCGCGTTCAAGTTATTCTCTGCCGCTGCTTTTATATTCATTTGCATTTGTTTACGTTTCTTTTGTTGATACTCTCGGCGCTTGCGTCTCTTTGCTTCCGATGGTGTTTCTGGAGCGTTAATTTCAGACGAAGTATCCATATTTACACTTTCAGGGAATTCCTCTTTCATAGGTTGGTCTAATTTAGCTGGATCTGAAGCGGTGGATACTCCAGATGTAGCAGATTGTTGCGAGCTTTCGTCTAATAGTTCTTTCTTGACGTCTAACGGAGTGAAAGGTCTGCTGTGTACAGGGCTTTGTTGTGGTGGGGCGATCTCCTTCTTGATAGCTTGTTGAAGCTGCTGACTTTCAATACTCATTGGATACATGGGCATAGTTTTCATATTTGGTGAACTTTCTGGCAAAGGAGTAGTCTCTTCTTTGGTTATGATTTTCATCGGCGGTTGTTTCCTAACGTCCATCAGAGACTGTGTTGATGTTTGTAGTAATGGTGACATGGAAGACGTCGGAATAGTAGTCATTATAGGTCTAGATGTGAATGGCGAATTAACAGTTGTTATGTGTCGTGGGGAATTTTTTGGTATTTCAACTTCCTGCGTAAGTGACATAGTAGGAGGCGGTATGGCCGGTCTCGCTAACTGGGCTTCAAGCGACGGAATCGTTCCCAATGCCGGGGCCGTCCGCTGTATAGTCATGGTTCGCTGCGGTACAACATTTGACGCAGCAGTCGAAGTTTGTAAAAGTTGTTTCAGCAACACATTTTGTGACTCGTCATTTCTTTGGCTTGCAGGGCTTTGGCTTTGATTTAGCACATTTAGATTTTTATTTGGATCATTATTTGCTGCCGATGCGGTCGGTTCGTCTGTTTCCATAGGTTCTGATTTGACTACAACAGACTCTACACTATGTCTTTTAGTTGGCTGTATATGACCAACTATGACTTCACTTTTTGGTTCATCGGTTGACTTAGATCTTTTTAGTGGTGATGTAAGCTGAGTATGTAGTAATTTCGACGAAGTTATAAAGTTTATCGACCCTGTACCTGTCTTGGCTTGCATTTGAGCAATGCCTGGGTTGACAATACTATGTGTTCTAACCGTTACATTGGGAGCCGGTTCTTTGTTACCCATAAGCGGTCTCGAAGTCATCACTAGTGCAGGCGGTTGACTAGAACTTATGCTCTGAGGATTGAAACTCAAATTAGATGTATTTATTTGTCTGCTTGGCTGTAGCAACGTATGCCCTAATATGCTAGTTGGCAGTGGCTGTGTTTTTTGAAAGCAGCTGACGTTCGTCGTTATAGTGGTATTATTACTGGAATGTATCATAGATTGTGGAGTGCTGCTATGAATTTTTGAGAGAGCTGGCATTTGTATGATTTGAGAAGTCACTGATGTGGTAATGGAATCATCAGGACTGCTAAAAGAAGGATTGGTTATTAGAGGAGACTGTGCTGGGGATTTCATGATAGAACTTTGCATGCTGACTGGAGAGTTAATTGGCGATACCGTCGGAGATTTTCTCATTTGACTTATGTTCATGGAGGATAACGTATTAACTCTAGAACCTAGTACTTGGGCAGCGCTCATGGGCATTGTGTCAGATATTGGTACAGTAGTTATCGGCTTTTCTATCCTCTGCACCGGAGACGGCCTGGATGCTGCAACTTCCACTTTCGACGATGGCAATAAATTTTCAAAGTTGACTTGTGTTGGTGTGGTGGCGTCACTATTCTTTCGCATGACAGTCGCAACTGTCTGCGCCTCTACCTTTGAAGTGTTAGTGTTCAGAGACGACATAATAGTCCGGAGCTGTTGCGACACATTCGCCATGTTCGAAGTTAGCTCTGCTGGTTGGGATAACGGGGACAATTGCGGTACAGTCGCCGACTGTAAGTTTAACCTTTCTGGTTCTCTCTTTGCAAAATTCATTGGCTCTTGTTGGTCTTTATTGTCAATTTTTACAGGAAGGTTGACGTTTGGGTTCGGGGGTTTATGTGCTGGCTGTTTCATTCCATAAGTTTTAGTTTCATCTGTTATTTTTTCTAACATACACAGCATATCTTCGAATGATTCCACATGCTTTGGATTGCCTTCGACCGCTTCCTGGTGTTCTTGCATAGTAATATCATTTAAATATCTCTCCTGTGATGGAGTCGGTGATGGGATCGATATTTGAACAGATTCTTGAGCCATGTCTGGAGTTATTTGCATGTTGGAGTCGATCACTTGATTGGCAATTGCTTTAATGGTTTTAACTACATTTTCATCAGATTTACTTTCAGTTGGAGGATTCTGAGAAGGCTGATCCGATATAGATTTGTTATATGATAACAGTAAGTTACTTGGAATGTTATCTTCAGGTTTGTCTTCGTCATCACCTTCCATAATGTTATCTGGAATTTTCTCAGGTACAGGATCGGGGCTCTTTATATCTGCTTTGCCGAGTAGATGAGGTGTTCGATCAGTAATGCACAGCGTGTGAGGCAGCTCTGTTTGCTGGCTAATTTCAGTTTCTATATCAATATCTTTATTTGTTTCCTTAATTATAGGGGCCGGCCGGTGATCGTGGGACGAACCTTGAGAAGATAAATTCAATAAATGATGTTGGTGAGACATAGAGGGCTGTAATTCCTTTTCAAGATTGTTTTCTGCCGGCACAGTGCTGTCAGGAGATGCAGCTTCGTCTTGGAATATTTTTGCAGGCAGTGTAGCGTCATGCGTGACGGATAAGCTCGATAGTTTTGTATTGGCTAAAGATAGTGACATCGGTTTTTCTATGGTTTTCACAATTTTTTGTTTAACTTGATGTTGTGTCAGTATCGATACGGGCACTCGCGACGGGCCAGCACCGGTATTTGAAGTGGCTAACGTGATTACAGGATTAACGTTTGCTACTTTGGGCATGTTTGACGATATGACGCTGATGACCGGACTGATAGGTTTGGAGAGTGGCGGCGTGGACATATTGATCGTCAACGGCGGGTTCGTAATATTTAGTGGTACTTTTTTCATTTGTGGTTTGGCGCCACCCGGATGTCCCGCTACACTAGCCATAGGAACCGAGAGGCTTTTTAAAACGGGCACAGAAATAGTTTGGTTCGCTATGGAGACCGAGGCGACCGTGGCTTGGGACACTTCGTTTAGTATTTTAGCGTTAGAATGCGGTGAAAGCATCGTCGCGCTCAGCACTGGTAAGCGTGATAGCGCAGAACCTTGCGCGGGGTTCATAATTTTGTACTGCTGTAAGCTCGCGTTAGGTTGTTTGCCTGTAGACAGACTGATTACGGCGACAGTCTTGGTGGCGGTTTCCGTCCTAGTGGCCGGTTGCGGTGGCTCGTCCTCCACCTCGTCTTCCGGTTTGCCACCGTCTATAAGTTCCTCGAAATCTTCTTCGGTAGCTATCCGCTCTTCGGGAGAAACTGCGGTTTGTTCCACGAGAACTATATCGTCGTCGTCCAGATGTTCGACTATGTCCTCGTCGTCTTGCGTTCGGTCGTCGTCGTAGCTAGGATCGGGGGCGTAAAGGACGTAGCTGTGGGCGTCTTCGGGGGCCTGTTGCGGGGGCGGGAGACGGGGGCGCGGGGGCGTTCGTCTTTTCAGGATAGAGACTTTGGCTAGGTGGTGAGGGCGCGAGTCTTTGTTCGGCCAGACGGGGGCGCCGCCGTATAAGCCAGGGCGTGTGTATTTGTAGCCTGGGGGGAATGGGGCGGTTTGGTGATGGTGACCGCCGCCGTGGTCTTGTTGGGAAGGCGCGGGGGAAGCCGCGGGGGAGGCGTGGGGCGTCGGCGTGCGCGCCACGTGCGGGGAACGAGATATGGATGGGGAGGAAGGGGCTCCCCCCATCGGACTGTATTGTTGCCGCTGTAGCATCTGCTGCCGCTGAAATAGGAATGACGTTTTAGTACATAATCTTATATCAATAGTTTTTAAATTCAATGTTTTGTTGCAGGCCGTGAAACTTACTGCTATCTCGGATGCGGGATTTCCGGGTGATGGCAGTGGCTGGGGACTACCCAACGGCGATGTTTGTTGTCGACTTCCAAATGGTACGCCAACTCTCATTCCTGAAATATTAAAATATTCTAAGATATTCTTCCTTTTGGAAACCTGATATTTTTTTTTTATGATAACGTGATGTTAATAACCTAACCTTGTTGGTGATGTGGAGGTCTAGCAAATCTTGATGGGAGCGGCGAACATCCAGGCGCTGGTCGAGGAAATCTACCAGTTGCGTAGTCAGACTAAAAGCAAAATATTACTCATGAGACATAGTAATGTAAGGACTCATTTGTATATTTTTATGATATTTATTTAACTTACGTTCTGCAATTGAGGCGAATGTGACGACACTGGACTCTGAATTTGTGATTGTTGATAGATCTGTGAAAGAAAACATAATTTACAGTCACATATATCAAATATTACTGTGACCAATTTAAATTTTATGGGCCATACCTGGGGGCTACGACTTGGCGTCGGCAGTTGAGGACTAGTTCTCTGCGCTTGGAACTGCTGAAGAAAGTGTTGCGGCGACATCGACGATTGCATCGGCGATTGTTGCGTATGCATTGGCGACTGCTGCGAGTGCATCGGCGACTGTTGCAGGTGCATCGGCGACTGCTGTGAGTGCATCGGAGACTGTTGCGGATGCATCGGTGAATGTTGCGTCGTCATTTGATTCTGTTGTTGATGCATCGAAGATTGCTGGTGCATGGACGATTGTTGATGCATCGGCGACTGTTGGTGCATCGGCGATTGATGCATGGGCGATTGTTGCGGATGCATCGGCGATTGCTGTTGGTGCATCGGCGACTGCTGCGGATGCATCGGCGACTGTTGCGGCATATTCGTCTGCTGCACGTGCATTGGGGACTGTTGCGAGTGGAGAGGCGATTGTTGGGTATGGAGAGGCGACTGCGTCGACTGATGCAGGGGCGATTGTGAAGTGTGATGTAGAGGTGATTGTTGGGAATGCAGAGGCGACTGCATAGGCGAAGTTAGGTGGTGCAGGGGCGATTGAGGCGCTAGCGGGTGATGCGGTGACTGCGCGTGAGGCGACTGCACGTGCAGCGGAGACATCGCCGGTCTAGCTCCCGGCTGTCGCGGGGTTTGGTTCCCGGTTTGCATGGCATTTCTGACGCCCGTGATCTGTTGCTGCCCAAATTGCACTATTCCACCGACGGATTGCGGCCTCTCTTGCACTGCGGATAGTTGTCGGACAAGTTGCTGCTGTGGCGCTCCGGCTTGTTCTATGACTAGAGTCCGAGCACCTTGTAAGATCCTCCCTTGAGCGTTCAAAGGTGACGTCACTAGGCCTATTCTCTGCTGGGTAATCGGTTGCCCGTCCGATCCCATCACTGTTTGTTGCGTTCGTATCAGAGTTTGTTGCTGTTGTAGCGTGGCGCCCTGAAGGCCCAGCTGCATAGGGCGATTGATAGTCTGTTGTTGTATTTGTTGAGGTTGCCCCAGGTTCTGATTTTGTGAGAACACTGTTTGATTAGTTGTTATTTGTTGTTGATTTATGACGTTCTGTTGAACCATCTGAGGGTTTTGTTGACGCTGTTTTGTTTCATATTCCTGTGAAAAATACAACTGGGATAAGGGACAGAAGGTGTTAATTAATTAATTTATTTATTTACTTTCGAATATTTTTATTATTGAAAAACAAAAGTATTAGAAAAAGAGCATTCACCCGAACAGTGAAAGGTCGTGGGTTCGAGTCCCATCGGAGCTAGTTGTAAGACGGGTCGATTTTTTTTAATACTTCATTTTAATTATTGTTACTTTTACGAATTTTCATTTATTTCAACAAATTAACATTAGCCGGCCTAGCATGAGCGGCTTATAGCGCGCGATATGATATGGTACGGCAAGTTGTCTTGCTTACCCCACTAAGGTGTAAGCAAGACGGCATGCCGTACCATATCATATCGCGCGTTATAAGCCGCTCATGCTAGGCCGGCTGGCTCACATATTTTTCACGACGAATGTTTAACCAACACTGAACTTGTTTTTATTTGTTTACCATATATATTTGTTAAAGCTTTTGCTATTACTGCATGTGAATGTGACTGTATTTTAGCATGAATAAAGAGTTTTATTATTATTATTAATCTTTTATGTCAAAATGATTAATCACCTGAATAAGCATCGTGTGCTGTCTCGCTTGCTTCCGCGCAGCGTCAAGGTGTTTCTGCAGCGCCTGCTGCTCCGTGGCGACGCGGTGCAACTCGGCCGCGTCGTTGGGCTGCAGCTCGTTGCCAGACTTCCTCAGCTGGCGCTGCTTGCTGTTCAGCGACTGCAAACCGACAACAACACTGAAGACGCGTGCGAGAACGGTCCGTCCAAAGTTCGGGTCCCCGGGAGCTGAAAAGGGTCGCGACTACCACTACAAGCACACGAACACGAAAGCGCTACCACAGCTCACCTTGCGGATCTTGCGCAGCTTCTGGACCTCGGCCTCGTAGTAGTTCTGCTGGTCGGCGGCGTAGGCGGCGAACTGTTTGAGCCACTGCTCGTAGAGGAGGCGCGAGTGGTGGTCGTGGTCGGGCGGCGGCGGCTGCGGCGGCGGCGCGGCGGCGTACAGCGGCACGGCGGGCGGCGCGGGCGCGGCCGGCGCCGGCGCGCTCGCGCCCCACTCGCCGGCGCCGCCGTCGCGCTCCTGCTCGCGCTTCTCCTGCTCCAATAGCTCCTCCAGAAGCAACGGTTGCTCCTGGTTTACGTTCTGACGGTTAAATTTAGCGATTGGACGTCGCGCCAGACGCCCCCCGGCGGCGCCCGATCGAACTCCCCGGAGCTCGATTGGTACGACGGCTTTTAGTCCCGACATCTTATATACCTGTCTCATCTTACTAACTTTTTAAGTATGACTTATACTTATATCTTGGAGAACATTTCTGAATTAAGCTAATAATTATACGACTAAAGGCGGAAGAAAATCATACTACATAAACGTTGGTGCTAATCAGACTTCCGAGTGTAAAATTACCTCAGTTTTGAAGAAGTCTGATAAATTAGTGCAGAAAAACTAGTCTATTTGTATTCAAGTGTCATGAAATAATAAAACTACAGTGCCCAATTCAAAACTATGCATACGATTTGCAATATAGTATTTTCTATAGCAAAATAATTTTGCTAAATCAGTGATTGTGTCATACCTACAGATTGAAGCTTAACAAAAATGCTACAACTAATTAAAATACTGACAAATTTGAATTTGAATGTTGAGCAATGTCAATAACTTCGTTTCTTTAGTGATACAAAAGTCATTATTTTATTTCCCCTTGGCTTTGTAAGAGTTTAAAAAACTAATTTACTTTTACTTTAGACTTCAAGACTAAAATTTATCATGTTTTACGTTTTTGTTTGTAATTTAAAGTCAATACTAAGGCATTCAAGATAATCCATAACCATAATAGTTATTATGAATTTCCACCACCATGATAAAAAGATGAGACAGGCGATATAGATTTTACAAAGTATTTTTTGTTGTTAATAATCCTTTATTTTAATGTATTAGTGCTATTACATTGTTAGCTATAGTATTAGTGTAGTTGTGTTAGGAAGGATGCTGAAAGGTAATGGTTAGTCAGTAGGCATGCGTGCGAAGCGAGCAAAGTAAAAAGCTATTACGACACATACAGAAGTGGTTAAAAGTGACAATAGGCCTTAAACGTATTGTTAGAGGTTCTGTGAGGCCTTAATACGCTACCAAATCAAATACAAATCTGGACTTTAATAATTAACTTATCCAAATAAGTTTGAAATTTTAAAGACCGATAGGATAAGAAGGCCCACAGATTAAGGAAGTAGGCAATTCTAAAAAGGATGAGGGTAGAGGATAGAAGGCTTTTGGAAACTCTCTAATCAAAAACGGTAGGTACCCACATTTTTATTTTATTCTTTGAAATTCAGTTTAAGAGTTTGATAAACGAAGGGGAAGAGTTACCCAATATAATTTAGCAGTCACTTGAAATTTATTAAAAGGAAACCTCAGTAAGGGGAAGTCAAAAGACGAGAAATCTGATGATTAAATACTTGGTACTATTCGTGAGAAGGAAGCTTAAGGTGTTCAGGTGCAAAGTTCTAAGGTACTAATGACGAGGAGAGGCGGTATTGAGATTTCGCAAAAACACCAAATTATGCTTTTTATCAGCCTCCAAAAATATTTCGAATAATAACCTTGCACCTTTTTTCTAATTCTAATTTGCAGGTTGGATGTTGGATAAGATAGTTTTTTCTATTGAGACCAATAAAATGCTTATTTTGTTTTTTACATTACAGAATACCGCCTAGGTAGGTTTAGGATTGAGGCACAGTCCTGACGACAACTTCAGTAACGTTAATCTTAAACGTTAACTTGATAGAACACGAAATATAAAATGAACGTTAGAGATTGCAAGGTTAACGTCACGACAACAGTTAGAACTAACGAAAATTTTCCAAATACGTCCCCTGATTCACAACCGTTCGACAACGGAATCGGATTAAAATTCCGAGCTTTGTTTCTGTCTATTATATTATATCTGTATGTAAGGGGCTTATGCATCTCCCGTAGATGTAGTCACTGCGACCTTTATAGATCTATTGTGACTCGGCACCTGGTTAAAGTAACTCTTTTATCCTGGAAGCTTCCAAGTCTAGAATGTTTGTCTATACTGCCCCCTGATTCACAAACGCTCCCGACAGCGAAATGTATGCTGTCTCTGTCACTCACTATATAGAATAGACAAATACAAAGTACAGAATTCTAATCGGATTTTTTAATCAGGGGGCTGAAGTGCTTTCCGCATTCCGCTTTCGGAAACCTTTTCGAATGTTTCCGAAAAAGGGGGAAGGTTTAGTGAATTTTCGTCGTTATATCATTGACAATAGGGTTACGAATCGCACGTCAGGCCTGTGTGTGGGGTGCGGGACGATGTCTGACCTGCAGCAGCAGCGGGCGGCGGTGCAGCCAGTCGCCCCAGTCCGCCGCGTCAAAGGCCTGCTCGCCAACAACCATCAATCACCGACATGCAAACAACACGCCGTACTCCGCCGTCTCCCTACCGCCTAACGCACAACCGTGCACGTACGAGATAGAACCTACGTTTTTATTTGAACGCCATGTGACAAAAACGATTTTCCAAACAGTTTTCATATTGTTTTGCGTGAGCTTACGTAAATTCAAGTGAGTGAATCTCTAAACTTTAAGCTTCTTGATAGCTTCTTAGCGATTAGCCAAAACTTAACTTTATAAAACCAATTGCTTTGTTTGGCATTATGAAAGTGTTACGGTATTATTTGTAACACTCAAAATATTATGTATAGGTCGTCAATGAACGAATGCCAGTGGTGTTCAAATAAAAAGGTAATTCATAAGCAAAGAAAACTCGTACGAGTACTGGCTGTATATCCATATTCCCATGCAATATTAGTCCTTTGAGATTCTATAAAATCAGCTTTTTCTTATTGAATTGCAATATATACCTGACTCAAACCTCCACCAAATGGGAATTGAAAAATTAATATTGCTATGGTTATGGTAATATAAACTTCACATTGTCTGCGATGCGATAAAAATGTAAGCGTTCCAACGAAGTACTGGTTCACACATCGGTTGGCAGAGTAATGTTTGTCTCCAAAATGTGAACTTAAGCTTACTGCATACACTCAAAGCGCTTTGAACAAGTTTTACGGTCAATGCGATTTCTTACAACAACAAAAAAAAACACGAATATAAACAATATAGTGCATGCACGACACTGTATTCAAAAATTCTCCAAGACGAATTATTAATAGAGAAAATTAATATTTTTATAATCAGTAGACTATTTTTACATTAGTATGTTTACTAGTTAAAATTTCATTCAGCATCTGTTTGCAGAAAAATTAATATGATTTTGATATTCAATTGATGTAACAAAAAATATTTTTTATAAAACAGATATCTCTAAAGTGTGTGATATTCTGCGATGTAACGATAGCGGTCTCCTTTGTTTTTTCTCATTGTCTGTCAATATCATTATGAGTTAATATGATGTTGAAATATTTTCTTGTTTTTTAAGAACAGGAATTTTCACTTTCAGATTTTATGTTTACTACAACCTTCAAAACATAGTTTTTTTAAAGAAGTAACCTTAAACTCGGAAAAATTTTGGTGCCCGTTACAAATTACAGCTGATTTAAGTTGCTTATTTTTATCAGATTCGGGATTAAAATATTTTTTGTTTTTGTTTTGAGAATTGTAGTAAACATATAATATAGTTTTACATTAGAACAATGATCAATTAGATAGTTTTCTTAGAGAATGCCTAGTAAGTGATATACTATTTCATTGAGTTGAGTAAAGAGACCGCTAATCGCTACCCGCATCGCGGTCGCTCGTGGCTGGTGACGACGGGCGTTACCTGCGGGTAGGGCGGCGGCGGCTGGGCGGGCGGCGCATGCGCGGCGGCCAGCGGCGGGGCGGCGCCGCGCAGCGTGCCCGGGTACGGCGGCGGCGGCGGCGCGCGCCCGCCGCCCGCTGGGGGGGATGTTAACGTTATACCATTGTGTCATGTCATAACGAAGAACCATAAACTTATTTATACTAGGGGTAATAGACGGACAATGGTGCGAGTGAGAAACCAGTGCTTACGGCAGAAGCTATGTGCGAGAAAGAGTTGGAAGAAAATGACAGCAGAACCCGATTTGAATTATTTAGCGTCTTTTATCATCTTGATGAAAAACGTCCACTCGATTATTTTGTGATTTTTATCGCGATCGCGTCGATTTGGCTCTTATAACTATATAAATCAATAATGGTGTAGTGTTCTGTGTTGAATTGTAATGTTACTTACGACAATAAACCAAATAAACACTAATTTCACAGGTAAATAGGATTGTACAATTACCATTTTCATAGTTCATATTTTAGTTGAATATATTCCCAAATACACTAAGTGAAACATTAATATCATACTACTTACCGCCTATTTTCTTAATAAAGGCTGATTTTTAAACTTTATGTGTTAGATAAAAAGATATTATATCCGTGAACTTGAGAAAATATGACGTAGAGGTTGATCAAAAATTATCGATATTATTATCGATACTCATGTCGATGGTTTCCAATATAACTTTGTTTGTCTTTGTGAACACTGAGAGTTTTATTTAAAGCTGATTTTAACTGACATTTTTTAAATAGTTAATTATACCTACTTCAGTACCAATTTAACAATATTTTCAGGTTTCCTGTAAATCCAGTGATTAAGTTAAACTGGATAAAATTAATAAATATAATAGACTGGGAGCTTCGCCAAAACTCTGTGGTGTGCAGCAAATATTTAGAGCAAAACTGCAAAGAAACCTTGAGAAATTATTTAAATAAAATTGTTCTCTTCAGAGGACAATAATTAATGTGTACCTCAATGTTCAATGGGTTTGGGAAAGGTATTTTTATTTATTTATTTTTGAAATATATATATATTTTAACTTAAAATATGAAAATTTTTTTTCGGTAGCCCTTCAAAATACTTCACAATGAATTTTTAAAGATTCGCAAAACTGACCACCCAGTTTTTTAAATTTTTACTTTTTTGCATTCACAGTGCAATTTTTATCATAGAAAAATGGAAAATAAAGTATTTAGAAAAAATCGACCCGTCTCACAACCAGCTCCGATGGGACTCGAACCCACGACCTTTCGCTATCCGGGCGAATATATAAGGGAAAAAAGAAAAATGACTTGTGAATGAGTCCCATCGGAGCTGGTTGTGAGACGGGTCGATTTTTTCTAAATACTTTATTTTCCATTTTTCTATGATAAAAATTGCATTGTGAATGCAAAAAAGTAAAAATTTAAATAACTTGCCATAGTAATTTCTTCTTTAGCGATTGTCAAATATCTGGAAAGGTATTTCTTTCGCGTGTGGGGGTAGTAATATCCTCACATTGATGAAATTAACGCTGGCTATACAGCGTGTAAGAAGTATTTGATAAATTCGACGCTTCTCGTAACGACTCCGTAGCTCAGTGGTTAGAGCAGTCGCCCGGATAGCGAAAGGTCGTGGGTTCGACTTCCATCGGAGCTGGTTGTGAGACGGGTCGATTTTTTCTAAATACTTTATTTTACATTTTTCTATGATAAAAATTGCATTGTGAGTGCAAAAAAAGTTAAAATTTAAATAACATGAACTTTATTTTTATTTTCCCATGTCCATTGAAGTATACTTCATATCATATGAATTATTAAATCTTGTTTGTGTTTTATTTACATTATTGTTATCGACAACCTAAAATAGGCTCGAGGGCAGCTCTAAAACTCACACACACGTTTACAAATTACACACACTAGCTCATGTCATTTTCGGTCTCACAACCAAGCGAACTCTGTCCGTCTATTACTAGAGTATAATAAGTTTATGCGAAGAACACGAGAAAGATGTAAACAATCTACGAGTGTCGGCAGAGGGGAGAGCAAAGACTCAAAATTAGCTAAAAGGTATAGTTTTCTTATATACTCCGTCTTCCAGAGTATCAACCTGAAACCCCCCTCCTAGGACCATGGGCTGGCAACTTGCCTCCCCCTGGGCCATGGGTTGGCGACGCCTTTGGCAGTCTATACATTTTCATTAGTACGATTATTTATTTAATATTTATTAGAAACAAACAGTCCCATACATAATTTCATAAATACACTGTTACACAAAGACCTAAAGTTTCCTACATTATGAATATTTATCTACAGTCTACACGTTGGTATGCCTGTTTGACGCGATACTTCTTTGTTCGCTATTCTGTGAACAAGCCTTATGTTTACGGATACTTGCAATAACCTCTTGCATTAAAATAATATCGGAGCTTAGTTACTTATGTTTTTATTAACTTAAAATAACAGTTGCCAAAGTATAGGCCATACCAAACAAAATAAATAGTATAACTCATGCAGGATAAAGAAACAATTTGTAAATGGCGGCCGGCCGGTCATGCTATCTCGCTCACACATACCGTCATGCTTCATGTATGTATACGTGGGTAGGTCATACTATCGCGCTCACACTTAATGCATTGCCGCCATTTATAAATGGTTTCTTTATCCGGACGAGTCATACATGGACTTACACAATCATGAAGTTCGTCTACTTACCAAAAACCGTATAAACTGATTTTTGCTGTGAAACTTGGATATTGTATTCATTCTGAACGGCAGAGACGATTGTCGGGCCTGTATAATTAAGTTTGGTTCGGTTCTGCTTCAATGTTTTAATTTTTTAGAGTGTTTCATCCAATTTTCCTGCTTGCTTCTGTGAAGATAGCTAAGAATGTAAAGGATATATTGCTCACCGGGCGCGTGCGAGTGCGGCAGCGTGGCGAGCGCGACGGTGCGATCATGCCGCACTACTCCCACGGCCCCGTCCAGCCCCACCAGCCGAGTGCCGGGCGCATAGCCGCGCCCCGCGGCTATCGCTGCGTTCATTTGGGCCGTCATCGCGTTCACTATGCTTTGGGTGTGTGCATTATTTGCCTGTCCCTGTGAACAATGATTGGACTTACAACTTTTTTTCACGACTAAAATACATACTGCTTATTGCAAAATAAAAGGGGCATTTTACGTAAAGAATAAAAGTATAAGGATTGCTTGATCTTCTGACTGACGTGACCATGAGCTCAATACTCAATACTTTATTGCTCCAACCATATAGTTACAAAGGTGTTAACAGAATATGTACAGTACAGGTAAATATGGACCTTGTCCCGACAATTGCTATGCCCGCAAAGCAACTAGGAGGGTGGGGGGAAGACCTTTCTTTCAGCTAATTACATTAATTGATGATGTGATAGCTCTGCATAGGTTGGAAAGTTGGAAATAACACAAAATGTAAAAATCTGACTGTGTTATTTAACGTAAAGCGTTTTAAACTGTAAAAAAAGTTTTTTTTTTTAAATTTAGTTTACGAGTTAACTCAATGTAAAACTCAATGGTTTCTTACCGCCATGACATGTTCCAAGTAACACGAACACATCTTGATCCATTTTTTTTTAACCCTACGAGACTCGTATTCTCAAAATCAAACTAACATCTCTAGGTATATGTCCAAAATCAAGTGCCATCCAAATCAAGAATGTATACGTACCTGCGCGAAGTGCATGTGTTGCTGCTGCTGCGGCGTGAACTGCACCTGCGGGCGCTGCAGCTGCTGCCCCAGGACTTGCTGCTGGCCGAACTGCCCGCGCTGCCCGATTCCCTGCTGAACATACAACGAATAAGGTTTATCTAATTCAAGTTTCATGATAATGCCCAAAAGATGAAGCGCCGCGTCGCCAAAATTGTTTTGTTTAAATAGAACATAATTATATCCGTCGCTGATGTTGGCGTTGTATAGCCGCACCGCTTAAATGTGTCCCTAAAGTGAAATGTTTGCAAACTCTTTCTACTCAGTCTAGGCTTTTAGTAGCGCTCGTAAATTTTAGGGAAGTTACTGCATCAGTTTGGATAATAACGATTAAACATTTTAGGAGAAGAATCAGTGTGAAACGTCTATGATGAGTATTGTGGTAAAACAAAAGTTCTAAAGTCTAAAGGGCTCATAGCAGGCGCTTGTCAGTTGGCCGCAATCTGCCACACACTCACAATTTTTATACAAAAACACTTTACATACAAAAACCGAATGTCAGGCGGCCTGTTCGATCGCGGGCGTATAGTCTCAGGGCGCCTATAATGAAATATGAGTACTTGCGGTGTATGCTGCTATTCAAACACGGTTCGGACGGAAGAACAACGCTGACCACAGCCAAGCATTATGCTGAGGCGGAACTGTAGGTTTTATATGTGCTTTTGTGTTTCTGTAATTTTGTTGTGATGTCCTAATTAAATGTTTTTCTTTCTTTCCCTCTTCCAAATTATAACTGCAGAGTGCGTACCTGCTGCTGCATCTGCTGCTGGAACAGATGCGGTCTCTGCTGCATGGCGCCGCGCCACTCGTTCTTGTCCTCGCCCTCCAGCTTCACCTCCGCCTTGATCGCTTGCATTGCGGACTACATCCAATAAAGTTATGGGTTTTACAAACAAAACATAAAATTAACAAAAATAGTAATTCCTCAATAGGGTATTTGAGAGATTTTTTTTTTGCTTAAAATGTTAATTCAAATGATAGCAACACAACATAGGTATTTATTTTCAAATATCTTGCATATTTTCAGCGATATAGAGCATCAAACTTTCAAATTTAGACAAGGAGAGGGCTACAAGCCAGTTACGTCACACGCTGGTAGCGCCATACTCTCGTCATAGAAAATTTTGTTTTAGA
Organism: Crambus lathoniellus; assembly: GCA_949710035.1. Lineage (NCBI taxonomy): Eukaryota > Metazoa > Arthropoda > Insecta > Lepidoptera > Crambidae > Crambus > Crambus lathoniellus. Next base: position 24,479,881 of record OX453305.1, on the reverse strand, counting down.
AAGAGAGAGCTAGAGTCGCAATTAAATAGCTCATAATTCGCTTGTTAAAATACAAATTGAATTTCGTTTTTTTTCACATTTGTTATTCAATAATGTTATATTTCTGAATGTCATAATTAAATATCTACATTTCCACAACAGTCAAATACCCTATTATTGGCGGAAATAAAATTTTAGATTAGTTATGTAACAATTTTGTCTACTTATAAAATTATTAAAAATAAAGAAAACCAATTATAATGTGATTTTATAGCCAATTTCTTGTAGTCTTTATAAAGGTTATGTAAAGAAATAAACTCCACTTTTTAACCATAACTTTGTTTCATTTCCCTGTGTTCTAAAAACGGTGCCGGAATTCCTTACGGCGAGCGCTCTCCATCAGCAAGTTTTCGCTACAGCTATAGTATTAAAATATTAATCACCCTCACTTGTATCGCCATCTGCTGGTTGGGCGTGATGATCCGCTGCACGCCGTCGGAGTACATCTGGGTGACGGGTTGGTCCGGCTTCGAGTCCGGCGCTTCGGACTTGACGACGCCCATCTCTGGTTTGCCGATGGATTTGGTCGCCTCTATGTTTTTGACGGCCTTTTGGAGCTCGCTGTCCATTTTGTTGTCTTGCTTGTGCTCGGATTCCTCCCTGTTATGTTCATAAAATTTTGACCATGTCAAAAGGATCAAAAACGAAAGGCTTTTATTAAGTACATGAACAGAAATACTATGAAACTAATTCGCAAATCCACGGCAGGGCTGTTTTAGAGTATGAATAATCGGTATGGATAATTTTATTAAGTATTGTTTAAGAAGATATTTGTGCAAAGCTCTAAAAGCCCTGATTGCATACAATATTGAAATGAAGTTGCTTGAGTCGTCATTAGGTAGCATTTGCCAAAACCTATTCTCCAAATAAAAACACAGTAGAATGGATGTACTCACTCTGGATCCCTCTTGGCGTGTCGTTCCGGCATGCCGTCGTCGGCAAGTTCCAGCCCATCCAGAATATGCTCAGCGTCGTTGAGCGCCGCCAGTTCAGGGTCCGCGTACTCCAGAATGTTGAATTGTTCCCCGATTTCTGCGGTAAGGGACTCGAGGAGCTCTTCGTCGTCTTCGCCTCCGAGACCGGTTAGTATATCCACCTGTGGAAACAGAGGTGTTCAATAAACGCTGCAATTACTGTTCCAACTACCTGAATCACAGCCTACGCACTCTTCAGAAAACATGTGTCACTGAAAAAAAACTTTTATTTTAAGTCTTACCTCTCCTATATTTCCAGTATCCTGTTCTAGTTTATCCATATCTCCCATGTCCATTTCGTCAGTCCCATGGTCTTGTCCAGATTCATGTTTGTTCTCTCTTCCAGTATCTACGACAAAATACCTATGTTAAGTGATTTTTTAACAAATTTCTAACTGGTCAATTCCTTAAAATTTTTGTTTAAAATGTTGAAAGCGTGATAATTAACTTTCGTCACGGGAACATGAGACCATGTTTGACGAAAGTTTGGAAAGGTCTAACTTCCATATAATATGCTCCACGATAAAAACAACCTGATTATATATCTTTAATCAGCTTGCAGAACGATTTGTGGAGGTAACAATAAGAAACTAAAACTTAATGTTATTTATATAGAAACCAACAACAAATTCAAAATGAAGAATCGAAAGATTGATAGAGAACTTACTTCCTTGTTGATTAATCGTGTTTTGTTTGTGTTCCATCACTTGCTGCTGCGTAGGTTGATTCTGCGCATTCTGTTGCATTTGGGCATTTTCTGCTACCATTCGCTGTTGCATTAGAACTGTAAAAAATAACCGAATTCAGATAAGTGATCTCTTACAACCTGCTCGTAGTCTCTTGCGACAGTAGCCAACAACACGTTTTCAAGCCTGAAAAATTAAAAGTAGAACTCACTTTGATGATCCGGCCGCTGTCCTGGCTGCAGCGGCGTTCGCGGCCGCAAGCCTACGGGCAGCGGATGCCGAAATTGCTGACCTTCCATGTTGACACCTTGGATTGAACCGTCTTCGTTGCTAGCTTCTATAAAATTACAGTAAATTATAATAAAAGCCTGAAATAACGTTAATCTGTCGGACTGCCTCTTTTTTCTTACAGAATTCTATACCAAACTGAGCAGACTTCGATATTGTTAAGAATTTGAAGTGAAGTGCTACCCTGGTGTGGATAAAAAATAAAAATGCTTAGAGTTCAGATTTTTCCTATATACATGCTAAAGGTCATAGCCCACTTATACCGCACCGCTCCTACCAAACACCGTCCTAAACGAAGGCGACAGCTAACAGGCACCCAGCAGTCCGCTATTTTATATTGTTACTGTAAAATGCATTTACAGTGAACGATATTAAGTCCATATTTGGCTGTTCATACTTTGGTTGGGTGGGAGCGGTGCGGTCTAAAGGTCATAGCCCACTTATACCGCACCGCTCCGACCCAACCAAAGTATGAGCAGCCAAATATGGACTTAATATCGTTCACTGTAGATGCACTTTACAGTAACAATATACAATAGCAGACAGCGCGCGGAAAGCGAGCCTGCCGCAGACTAAAGTGAGTCTACAGAGCACGACACTAAGTCTATATTTGACTGCTCATACATTGGCTTGGTGGGAGCGGTGCGGTATAAGTGGGATATGACCTTAAATGGGCTATGACCTTACGGCCTCATTTCAACTTGCAAGTAAGTCTTCTGCGATAAATAAAACACGTAGTTTACACTTGCAAGTTGCTATCGGACAGACTGTCGGACATTTATTCAGAAGACTTACTTGCAGGTGGAAATGAGGCCTAAGAGTGGTAAGCTGCTTATTTATAAGATGGAATAACACATTCACATTACTACTTAAATTTTATTTATTTATTTATTATTTAAATAGTATTCGCCACTAAAGAAGTTTTCACTTCAAAAACAAAGTTAGACTCAATAGAATAGAATAGAAATAATTTATTTGCTTTAAAACACGGCAAGTATTTAAGGTCATTACATTGTATAAAAAGTAAAGCGTGTTTTGCCAATGAGTCGGCATGCAAAAGATATGTTTATAAATTGTTGAGAAATCACTCACGGGGCGACCAAATCTTATCAGGGTGCCTTTGCAGCAGGTCTCTCAGCTGCCTATTGATGTCATCACTCGCGCCGTAGTGCAGCGGGAACCGTTGCGCGGGGAAGGTGCTCCGCGGCGCTTCAGGCGCGGGCGCGGGCGCGGCGGCGGGCGCGGGCCCCGGCGCGGGCGCGGGCGACGGCGGCGCGGGCGACCCGCCCTCCGGCACGCGCATGCGGGAGATGGCTGCTTGGGGAACACACGCGCCTTCAACGACATTATTGTGGATTGTCAATTCATTATTTTGTACAAGTTTTAGCATTATTCCTATTGTAAAGGTCAATATCATCGATTTAAAAAATGTGAATGTGTAACTTTAAGTCATGTTGAAACTCTGGTTATTGTTGGAAATCTTACTACGTCATTTCAAATGAATAAACATCGAAATTAACAAAATATATAACACAGCTAAAATAAGTTTAGACTAGTAAGAGTAAAAACTAGTAAAGTAAAGACTAGTAAATAAGTTTAGAGCAGTAGGTGTCAGAAAAATCTAACGTTAGGTACGTAAAACAAAGTCGTTAATCAAATTCTTTTACGAGAATTCTATAAGTACTTGTAAACGGTATAGGGCTTACACAACGGACACGAATTTCTCACAATTCAAAACCTAACAATTCACTAGTAATTTTCTCATGGACGTAAGTATTACCTTGCATCCTCTGGTCGTGTATGATCTGCTGCTGCTGCTGCGTCTGCTGCTGGCGCTGTTGCTGCAGATGCTTCCACTGGCGCTCCTGCTCCGCCTCGCGCGCGCTCCGCTGCTGCCCGCAGGACCGTTCCTGCTCCTATTTACGAACTGTTGCTTAGTGCACGCTCGAGGTGCTGCACTCGTTTTAAAGTCGACAGAGCGTCAAACTTCAGATTTGAACTAAAAAAACCTTATAAACCACAGAACAGAACACAAGAAAGACGTAAAACAACTTTTCGGATAATTAACGCGCTAAACATTGTCACTTTTGTATGTATGTAAATGTTATTTTTAGAGTTATTGGTTTTTAAGTTGGGCGAAAACCCTTTGATTAAAATAGCCAAACCTCTTTGCATTTTATATGTACGAAAGATTTCTGCATGTATTCATGACAACGAATCCGGGTTTTTTCCAAGCTTAATTTAGTACGAACTACGTGTCATGCTCCTTCTTTCTTGTGTTCTGTGCTGTAAACTATTTCGATGTGCGCGTAAGGGCGCGCTCAATCTTAAGCTTGATGTGCTGTCGACTATACAAGCAGCACGTGGAGAGCACGAGACTGCTTATGTTATAAACTTGAAAAATACCTATATTTTATTTACTTTTCATACGGAATTCATACTTTTGACTTTCGCTTACTAAATGCGAGAACTAATATAATAAAATCTTGAATAACTAAAGTTTTTTAATTATGTTACATTGAAAAATAAGTATTTAAAAAAATCGACCCGTCTCACAACCAGCTCCGATGCCGCTTTTCGCTATACGAGCGACTGATCCAACCACTGAGCTACGGAGTCGTTACGAAAAGCGTCGAATTTATCCAATACTTCTTACATTTCCGGCTTGGATTCAATTTTTTTTACTAACAAAGAATAAATCAATTTTTTTTACTAAGGAAGAATCAATAAATTTTTTTATACAAAATACCTGAGTGATCAGATCAATAATCGATTTTTTATTTTATATCACATACTAGCTTTCCGCCCGCGGCTTCGCCCGCGTGGACTACACGACGTTATTCCACGGGAATGTGGTATTTTTTCGGGATAAAAAGTAGCCTATGTTCCTCTTCAGGCTACAAAGTAACTGTGTCCCAAATTTCAGCCAAATCCGTTCAGTCGTTTTGGCGTGATTGAGTAACAAACATACAAACATCCAAACATCTAAACTTTCACATTTATAATATTATAAGTAGGATTAATATAAATGTGATATAGCAATTTAATTTTAAAACCTTGAATGGACATTTACAGAAATATATGAATGAAAATCAAAAGCAGAATTCCGTCTTCTATTGAAATAAAAATTGGCTAAGGATTTATATCCAAATATTCACATTGCGCATGCTTTAATTTCACATGCCATGCATCATCTAAGATATCCGCATTTAAAACATTCGCCAATTTTATAACTAAAAATGATTACACCGTTTGTGACTAGGATTTTTCTACATAGATCACTTGGTGGGGAATCAAATATCAAATAAATGGTTATCATAAATTCCAGTGCTCAACTTTAAGATTTGGAAACTATGCACTATTTTTACAGTTTAATTAAGTGAAAGCATTTAACACGAGTGTATAACACATCACATCTATTAGTTGTTTATTTCGTAAAACACATTAAAATATTACTTGTGATTGTGATTTCTGTACATGTATTTGTAAATTATTAGTGATATACCAAATGATATTATTATATACAATATGATAATTATATTTTTACTCTAACCATGCATTTTGTTACTAGTTGTGTTCATAGAAAATAACGTGAATTACAATAAGTACTTATAAATAAATAGTTATAAACAAAAAGTTAGAAATTGATTTGTTAAATAATTAAATGTTATTATTGTACGAATAAATTTTATTAACGTGTTTTATATTCCATTATTTCATAGACCAAATTATTAGAGGACCTTCATAATTTAAATAACAAAAAGTATTTTATCACATTAGCGTAGGCATACATTACCTGTAAAACTTAAAACTAACAATAAAAGCTGTGTACACATGAGCGTAACGTTGCAAATGAACCATCTACGTCGACTTGTTAGAACTGTTAGCACATCACCAGCCACCACCGCGTCGAATGTTAAAGCCAACACTACCAAGGCAAAGCTCCAAATAAAATAAAAAATAAACAACATTACGGAAACGAGGACCCGAGTCCGGGAGGCGCATCAGTACTTTTCGAGAGACCTCGTTATAAAGAAGCTAAAAGAAAACGAAAATAATCACACAGCTTACAACGCCATCGAACAGCCAAAACTTTTGTTGGGTGATTACAAATTTAGAAGTTAGGGGAGGACGCGCGATCACCCAACAACCAAACGAACGGACCTCGCGTACACACCGCGGGGAGGTGACTAAAGGGAGGAAGTATAGTCTAAATTTTAAGTCAAATCAATGTTATAAATAAAAAAATTACAAATCAAAGAAGTTTTATATAAAGGGAGAATTTAGTTGAAGGAGATAGAACTTTATATTTAATTTGAGAACTACGAACAGACTACCAAAATGAATTCGATTTCGTTTATCACCTAAACGTTTTCTTATTTATTAATATAAAAAACAAAACTTTTTTTGTTACATATTTCAATTTTTTTAGATTTAAAAGTAAAGCATAATGTTTAATTATTCGTAATACATACTTTGTGATAAGCATTTATTGCAAAGTCTAACGACCAAATTGATATTTTCTACATTTTTTTAGTCACTTTTCCCATTTTCCTGAATCTGATATCAAAATCTAAATTGTTTGATATAAATTTCCAGTCGCATTATTAGGTAACTAAACTACAAAATAAAATACAATATTATAGAAAATAAAAGAACTTTAAAATTGTCTTATTATTGACAAATATTTGCGTATCAGCTAGCTAAAATCCGAAATCGATTCCATCCTGGGAGAGCGTAAACTGAACGGCAAAAGTGTGTGCGGTGTGTAGGCGAGCGCGCGGGATATGGTCGCGGTACCGTGGGGCGTGCGAGGCGCGGCAGCGTGCGCATGATCTCCGAGGGTGTCAGCACGCGGATATGCGCGTCCGCCTCCAGGAGCCCGGTGGGCGTGACCGTGACGTTGGGCGCGCGCACCGCGGCAGGTCCGGCCGCGCCGCCCGCCGCCGCCACACTGACACTGGCCGCGCCCGCGCTCGAGCCCGCAACCGTCGCGTTGGCAACCACGCCGCTGTCCGCCTCGCCCGGCGCCGCCGCCGCCGCTGCGCCACTCCCACCACTCTGTCGCGCCCAACTCTTTAGTACCGACCCACGCTCCGCATCGTACACAGGACAATAGACGAACGAAACTTATCGGCAACAACGGTCACTCGATTTGAAGCCTCGCGTCCGTTAACCTCGCCGACTCGAAAATCGACTCGATTCTTCTATAAAGCCTTGTACGGACTACGCCATCCATTGCTGCGCGCGGTTATTTTTAAATATCTTTGGTGCTAAAATCTGTCAAGCGAGTTGTGTCCTTAGCGAATGGCACCAAATTTAAAAATCCTGTAGATGGTAGCCCTGCCGCTGAAAACAAGTGGCTTTCTATTTGCGAATTCGCCAGTCGAATAGAAAGAAAATGTATAGGATTGACATTAGCGGTCACGTGACATTTCGATTGCTAATGTCAATCCCAAACATTTTCTTTCTATTCGACTGGCGAATTCGCTAATAGAAAGCCACAAAGGGGGCTGAATATACTCTGATAATGGTTGTGTTGCCATTCGAAATATTTGAATAAATGACTTGGACTAGAATCGCTTGATGGACTAATAATAGCATGGACTTCTTTTAACTCATTAGGTACTGCTCGACTTGTGCGAACAAGGCTTTATAGCCGAAGCGCACCGAGTTGAATCCAGTCCATTCAGAAAATACTTTAGATTCAACGCGTTGCGCTTCGCTAGTAGCTAAACATAATTTCTCAACCACTGATGTGATGGTACAAATACGAAAGTAATTTTAGTTTTAAATTTTTATTTGATTGGCTAATAACAATCCATCGGCGATAGCTTCAGTAGCACAAAAACTTTATCATTTAGCTTTGTAGCAAAATGTTATTTTGATAACACTATATTGTTTAAAACACCTTTACAAAACACCACAAGAGATCGTGTGCGACAGCGTGCTTGATTCCGTCGACCGCGTCTCGTCTCGTGTGAATGAGCGTGATTATGAATATGAGCATGATGATTTTAATGATTGTGGCTAGCAAATATCAAATTCGCTGAAATACATTGGATTTAGAGTGAACTCCTTTGTGAATGGTAATTGGTGAAACAAAACATTATTTTATGAATAGAGTACACTCCAAAAAGGTAGCGAGGAGTGAAAGACACAAAGTATAAACACAGTGGTAAGTGAGTTGGGTTAGCACACACCACATCGGGCACACACAAGGTCTTACCTGTTGGGCTTTCTTCATTCTTATAGCGCTCCTGTTGTCTCTCGCTCGTTGGAGGTAGGGCGCCTTCTGCTCGGCGGGCAATGCCCTCCACTTCTTGAGGATCTGTTTGCATCGGTCCACCCAGTTCGGGAACTCTGTTTTCCATTCAGGGTGATTGGTGTTGGCGTATAGCACTGCTGATATGGTTGCTGCTGAACCTAGACCTGTTCGACAGAAGTAATAGTACATTACAGCCGAGGACAGGTAAGTAAGAAATTACATTGTCGAGGATGGTTTGAAGCACGAGCCGCAGGCGAGGGCTTTAATCATTCGAGGCAAGGTAATTTGCTTACCGTACAAGGCTTGTATAGTGCTTTTCTCAAGAAATGCGAGGAAATAAAAAAAACTGTTCAACTAAATAATATTTATTAAAATTTATATCACACATGTTCGGGCAATTATTAAATGTAAATGTTATTGTTTTCCCGGGCACACTTATGTATAAATCGCCCATAATAATATTATTTTAATGATGTAGGTATCATTAAAATACGCCAATAACACAGATTCCGAAAACGTATGCGCCTTTTTCCACTTTTCCAAATGATCGTAGGTTTTCATACTTATATCTTTCTTTTGATTTTGCTGGCAGTAAGTTTTCTGTTATTCATTTTGCTTCTGCTCTCAAATTTGGTGGAGTAGGTACATGCAATGTCTGTATATGTTTCATTGGCAGAACTCATTTTGATAATTTATTACACAATATAAATAAACTGTATTGATATCAAATCAACCGCTGAAAATCATTCCCGCCGTTTTCTTAATATTGGTTTGTGAGGCCAAGTGGAACGGTCATACAGCCTATTGATACTTACTACTTGCTAGTAGCAAGTGCGCAACTTCAGTACCCGCTACTGGGTGGTAGATGGCGCTGTACATATTTCCCATACAAAATTACTCGTAAAGGATATTTTGTCTATGATAAATCTCATTTTGTTTTTTCGATTGATGTTCGTGCTAAGGGTACATAGCGCTTGTGGTACAATACGAAGTAATATACTCTGTGCGCACCGTATTTAAAAAAAGTTAACCTAGTTATGATATAATAATTACCTATATAATAATAATAATAATGTGGCTGTATGGTGCAAATGTCCCTTTGCTTTTTCTGTTTTTATACACAGGAATAACGAAAGAAAAAATAAAGAAAAAAGTTTGGTAATAATATCTTTGGGTAGTACCTTTTCCAAGGTAAACATTCTAAATTTGAAAATCACTGCAGTAATGAATTTCAGTACTTACTTACTGCACTGATTTTAGTGCAGTAAGTAAGTACTGAAATTCATTACTGCAGTGATTTTCAAATTTAGAATGTTTACCTCGGAAAAGTGCCACGTACTGCATTCTTTTCTCAAATATAATATTAACATTTCAGAGCATAAGTGTGAAAAGTACTTCGCATTGGTAAAGTTAGCTAATTAATGAAAAAAAAAAACAATTTCAGCTGTTATGAGTTATGTATGACTGATTATACCTTAATGTGGTTGTTGAAAACGAACGAAAATTACAAATTATTATCGACTAAAGGACAAATCATTCGCATCAAGTTAGTGACAACTTACTCTATGGCTCTACGCAGTATCTGATTGAGGTCACATCTAATAAGATAAGTGTAGTTTACAACAATACATTCTATTATTATAAATGTGAAAGTGTGTTTCTTTGTCAGTCTTTTACGTCAAAACGGAGCATCAGATCGACGAGATTTTTGGTATGGGAATAGTTAGGGGATGGAGTGGAGAGTGACATAGGCTACTTTTTATCAAGTAAAAATATCACATTTCCGCGGGCCGCGGGCGGAAAGTTAGTACAGAATATATTATATTATACAGGATAATTTTTTAATGAGTGCACAAATTTTTAAGATCGACTAAAAATCGGTAAGTGAACAACTTTCTCCTAGAAACATGGGTCGAAATACGACAAAAATTTTTGGTCTTCCCATACTAACTCGATCACGTGATCAGTCCGATTTGTATGAGGAGTCAATTTTTTTTTTGTCATATTTCGCCCTATGTTTTTAGAAGAAAGTTGTTCACTTACCGATTCTGAGTCGATCTTAAAAATTTGTGCACTCATTAAAAGTTTATCCTGTATAATACTATAACGTAAGAACACGAGACGGGTCGCGCGCGTATTGAATGAATAGGCAGTAGACACAAACATTTTTAGAAGCGGCAAAAAATGTAAATAATATATAATTTTCAAATTTAACCCCTATTAAAAGTGTGTGTGTGGAGTCGATTCTACTCTCGATTCTGAACAATCTTTTTTCTCAGTTTCGGTTAAAGTATTAACACGTTGTATAATACTGACTCTCGTCGGCTCGCATCTTGTCGGCCGTCCGCTGGTTGAAGGAGCACGCGCCCGCGCCCGACGCACCCGACGCGCCCGAACCGCCCTCGGAGAACAGCGGACTCAACAGGGTAAAGTAGCCTATTAAAATGTAGTGGTGTGTAATACTGACTCTCGTCGGCTCGCATCTTGTCGGCCGTCCGCTGGTTGTAGGAGGGCGGCGGCGCGGGCGCCTGCTCGCCCCACGCGCCCGCGCCCGACGCACCCGACGCGCCCGACGCGCCCTCGGAGAACAGCGGGCTCAACGCACTGTTACTGCTGCAATACAACTTTGGTTTTAGAAAGAGATAGCTAGAGACAGTTTTTCACAATTCAGCAGCTCACTTGCTTATTAATCAACATTTTGAATAATTTTTTTTCACTTTTGTTATTCTTCAATGTTATATTTTTGAATGTTACTATTAAATGTTTACATATCAATAATAGTCCGATCCCCTATTCCATTAGCTATCAGCTTCAACAACTTACCTGTTCTTCTTATCAGTTAAAAAAGTCTTAAACGGGTGGTAGGAAAATATTGACGATTCAAAAGAGCTTATTTATTAAGTCAAGTTGAATAGAGATATTTTTTATTATTATTTTATTAACCTGCTTCCGTATTCGTTGTGGTAGGGCGACGCGTACTCCATGGGGCTCTGCAGCTGCGGCCGCTGCTGCGAGTACGGCGTGCCCGACATCGAGTTGACGTATGACACCGACGACTCCTGCGACTCCTGTGCCGACATATTATACAGCGTAAATAATTAAAATATTAGACACCATCACATACATTGTTCCAATACCAAATTATTGAGGCACTAGTATTATAGAAACTGGAACCAACGACGGGTATTACCACATACACCATGGCCCGAGGAAATATTGTAAAGTTGGTTTTCAACATTGAAACCGATGCGTACACCACTCGGTCACGGAGGTCCTAAATGAGGGAAATATCCTAAAAATTAGGTTAACGACCAGCTGTTTACTTTTCTTGCTTATACTTTCTCTATTAACAAGACGATTTATTACGATAAACAAACGAATAAAGTCACAAAATAGCTAAAGGATTTATCTATCTCATGAAAAAGCTACTTATTTTGATCCAGAAATAAGTTATAAATTAAAAGACTGTTATTATTGACTTTAATATTAGTGTTTTATGATGCAAATTAATTAATTTAAATTACCAAAACTGTAAGAGATTGATTGTTAGAGGGTAATGGATATATTGGTATGACTTGCTTGTGCCTTGGAGATTATTATGTATACCATGTAAATTATGAATACATTTATTACCCCATTAGAGAGGGAATCTCCAAATATCTTCTCTTAGTGCACTCCTAAGGAACATACATGCCAAATTTCAGCTTCTTGCGCCCAGTAGTTTCGGCTGTGGGTTGTCTGTCAGTCAGTCAGTAACGCAAGAATTTTATATAGCACCAAGGCAAAGTTTACAGAGAATAGAATAGAATAGAATATATATTTATTTGCACTTGATTGGGGTTACATGTTACAGGTCAGGTGTCATATATTTTGTAGCTCCTCCCATTCAGCCAACTATCATAGCATGCAAATCTTACATTATAATATGTGTTGCATTGCAATAAAATTATTAACTACAAACCAATAAATTTTTACATTCAAATCAATAACAAATAAAATCATGAACTACAAAAATCCTCTTGTGAAGAACACACCTTAGTTTTTTTTTTAAATTAATTAACACAGTTCTATGGTTCTGTTCTGTCAAACTTAGTCTGTGGTTAGTTAATTTTCTTTGCGTCGTCGTCCATTTTGGAAAAAGAAAAGTTGAAGTTTTCTTTCCCATTGTTAGTAGATTATTTAGAGTTAAAAATGTCAACCTTTATTATATAATTAAATTTAGAATGTCAAGTGGAGAGTGCAAAGAAAATTACAATTAGAAATTATTTTGGATGTCAAAGTACAGAGATAGTCAGTCACATAAACGAACAAAACATAAAATTAAAACCAAAAAAAAGAGCAGCGGCGGGAATACAGATCACCGCTCAGACCTACGAGTAACTGAACGTACCTGCGAGTCATCAGTGAGCACTCCCTTGAATATCTCGTCGACGTCGTTGCTGTCCATGTCGGGCAGTGAGTTGACCACCGCGTCCAGGTTCACGCCGAGCAGCGACAGGTCGTCCTTGGGCGATATCGTGACGCTTGAGAGTAACTAAACGCACCTGCGAGTCATCAGTGAGCACCCCCTTGAATATCTCGTCGACGTCATTGCTGTCCATGTCGGGCAGCGAGTTGACCACCGCGTCCAGGTTCACGCCGAGCAGCGACAGGTCGTCCTTGGGCGATATCGTGACGCTTGAGAGTAACTAAACGCACCTGCGAGTCATCAGTGAGCACCCCCTTGAATATCTCGTCGACGTCGTTGCTGTCCATGTCGGGCAGTGAGTTGACCACCGCGTCCAGGTTCACGCCGAGCAGCGACAGGTCGTCCTTGGGCGATAAGCCTAGTTTACATTAGTCGAGTAGGCGGCCGAGTCGAGTGGCAAGGCGAGCGACACAAAGGGGGCTAACTCGACCAATGTAAACGAAAGGGCAAGTAAACTGGGCCGAGTACTGAGCGAGTCGAGTGGTCTCGCGCGGAGTATAGTTACTCGGCCGAGTTGTTCCTCCACCACTTGTAACTCGACTCGTCTGCCTACTGGCCCTGTATAAACCGTTTTGACTCGCTCGGAAAGCCAACTGGGCCCAGTACTTGTACCAGAGGTTCTGGGCTCAATTACTTCACCAATGTAAATGGTGGACGGCGAGTCGAGTAATGCCTCAGTCACTGGGCCCAGGTTGCAAGGCCGAGCTGCTCGACTAATGTAGACTAGGCTATATCGTCGGCGGTTGAAAGAGAGTAACTAAACGTACCTGCGAGTCATCAGTGAGCACCCCCTTGAATATCTCGTCGACATCGTTGCTGTCCATGTCGGGCAGCGAGTTGACCACCGCGTCCAGGTTCACGCCGAGCAGCGACAGGTCGTCCTTGGGCGATATCGTCGACGCTTGCGAAGACCCACCCGTTTCTGTACACAAAATAATAATATTGAAGTTGCACAACTTTACAAATATTTCACACTTTATTTGCTACACGAATTTTTATCTCCTATTTACCATTAATATACGTAAGGAAGCTTGCTATTTCCGTTGTCCAATCTGTCTATAACAAAATTAGACTTTTTTATTGTCGAATTTTAATAGTAGAGGTTCAGCCACTGACATGACGATTTTGAGAAGGGTTTCGTCAACATCCAGATGTGTATAACGCAAAACGTTTGAATGCAACCCTATTTTAAAGCTCTCAAAAATTACAATCTGATGTAGTCAAAACTTATCTCATTACTTAGATTTGTAACTTTTACATACTTAAGTATTATATTTTTTCATGAAGTGTCAAACTTACCGCTGCTCACATTCTCAGTCTTGGTGCTATGCACAGTGGTTATACTCTTCGTGGTCACGGTGGGCGGCTGGTCGGCTTCCGACGGCTGCGGCCCGAGTATCGCGTTCTTCAGCGCTGTGGAGTCTTCCATATGCTTCAAGTTGCCTTCGCGCAACTCAGTATTTATTGTTATATTGTGTAGTACTTACCGCTGCTCACATTCTCAGTCTTGGTGCTATGCACAGTGGGTATGCTCTCCGTAGCTACTGTGGGCGGCTGGTCGGCCTCCGACGGCTGCGGCCCGAGTATCGCGTTCTTCAGCGCTGTAGTCTTCCGTGTGCTTCAAGTTGCCTTCGCCCAACTCAGTATTTGTGGTCGTCCAAATCAAAAGGGACCTTATTGCGGCCGGCACATACGTCTTTATTGTCGTTGTTTTGTATTCGAACAACAGCAATAAAGGCGTAAGTGCCGAGTGCCACCAGCTATAGAATTGCGTGAAGTCAATAGTATTCATTTGACAGTTCATATTGTATCATATTAAATGTCATTTCATACAAAATGCAGCCGATTGAATACGATATGAACTGTCAAATTAATACGATTAGCTTACGCAATTGCCCCCAAGGTCCCTTTTGATTTGGACGACCACATTTACAGTAATATGTGTAGTACTTACCGCTGCTCACATTCTCAGTCTTGGTGCTATGCACAGTGGGTATGCTCTCTGTGGCCACGGTGGGCGGCTGGTCGGCCTCGGACGGCTGCGGCCCGAGTATCGCGTTCTTCAGCGCTGTAGAGTCTTCCGTATGCTTCAAGTTGCATTCGTCAAACTCAGTCTTCACTTTCACGGTACCGTCTGGATTCGAATCGTCCTTTTCTTCTTTTGGTTTGAGGGATTTCATTATGTCTAACTCCTCCTGTGTATTTGTAAATAAATGGAATTTTTAGTTTTTAGTTTTATCAGAAGAGTTAAACATATGAAATGAGGGCTTGGGCCGAATAAGGAAAAGTAATTACAGTTGAATAGATAGAATACGACAGAGAGACTAGCAGTGCCCAAAGACCATCCGGCTCGAAGGACCAATTTCATGTATGGGTTGGACGCCACACACCAAAAGGGATGAATAAATATTTAAATTGAATAAATAGTTATTTGTTATACAAGAGAGCAAAATCATTTTTCGCTGCGAGTGCTGAATTTAAATCACGAACTAGCGAAGCAGTCTAAAATTGAATCACGAGCGTAGCGAGTGATTCAAATATAGACTACTGAGCACAGTGAGTGATTTAAAGGCACGAGACATCAGAAAATTTTGCTCTCGTGTTAAACATACAACTTTTCACCTCTACCAGCGAGAAAAGTGTTACAGGTCAGAAAAACAATATTGAAGGCAACATAGAAAACATCAAAATTACAAAATTAATAATTAAGAGTAAAATTGGTGCAATTAAGCAAGTTGAAGGTAGCTGTTTGCATTGCGTTCAAAAACTGCACTGAATGTAATTTTTATGAAAACCAAACATGATATTAGTAAGCGATATAATGTTCACTGCATATTATTTATTTTAAATATTGCGTGTTTAATAAAAAGCAATAGTAGTACAATCGTATTTATATAATTTGTTATTAGAATTCATTACATAATTTTTCTTATTTTATATTTATATCATGCATGCGACCTCATTTCGTCCATACTCTTATTTCGAACCTTTGGTATCCGTGTATTTATTTTTTAAGCTTTATATTTTCCATATATTTTCATGTCCATCGACATAAAGCTATCTATCTATCCTTTTTGCTCATATTAATTTTAAAAGTCTCATCCTTGTCACTCTATTTCTTTTTTCTTAATTACTTCAAAAGTTGGTGTAAGAAATTAAAAAAGCACTTTGCCTCACGCTCGCAGCAAAAATCGATTTTGCTGCGAGTTTTTAGGTGCAAAAAGCGCCTTTTTCGAGCTGGATAGGTGAAAAATATATTTTATGGCGCGAAATGATCACTTTTAACAAATTAAATGTAAGTGGCTGCTATTGTCGTTTACTTACGGTCTACCGTAGAAGAACGTTTTAGTTTGTCAGCAACAAATAAATTTTAAAGAAAACCTACCAAAGAAACTCAGTACAAACAAACACATGGCTTTCTCCCTTTACCATTATCACTGTTACCTACTTCAGAATAAATAATAACAAGACCCAGAATTCGATTCCGCTTTTATTGTCGAACGATAGTGAATCAGGGGACTGTACCCTTAGTATAAGTTTAGCAGACTGTATTCGTAATCGACAACTATCGCTCTATCTCTTTCATGACCTTTGACTGCTTTACCGACATGAGCAGTTCATCCGATAGTTTTCGTAAACGTTGACAGTTAAAATCAACTCATACTAAGGGTAAGTCAACTCAGCAAGTATAAGTTTAGCAGACTGTATTCGTAATCGACAACTATCGCTCTATCTCTTTCATGACCTTTGACTGCTTTACCGACATAAGCAGTTCATCCGATAGTTTCGTAAACGTTGCCAGTTAAATCAACACATACTAAGGGTAAATCAACTCAGCAGGTACTGTAAGCGCACAAGTAGGTTCGAGGGTCCGACGCCGGTGGGGTAAATGATAACCCGCCACCCTCTGCTTTCAGCTTTCAGGGGACCTAGGTGTCTGATCACCCGTCCGGCTTCGCTGGCGTCCCCCCTACAAATAATAATAATAAAGGGTACGTGTTTACATTTATCCAATAGGTAAACTCGCATAGGTCACTAACCGTGTTCAGCGTGATGAGCACAGTGTTGTCGAGCGTGGGCGCGGCGTACAGCGCGGCGAAGAAGTCCTCCCCGTCCGAGTCCGAGTTGTCGAGTTCCACTTTGAAGTCGCGCAACTCGCGGTACCCCTCGGGAGTGCCGCCGCGTCCCAAAGCGCCGGGGCTCTCGGATGGGTTGTTACCTGGAGAATATATTGGTATTGTGAAACTTATACAGGATAAATTTTTAATCAATGCTCAAATTTTTAATATCGACTCAGAATCGGCAAGTGAACAATTTTCTCCTAGAAACATAGGACGAAAAATGCCAAAAAAATTTTGACTCTTCATACAAATCGAACTGATTACGTGAGCGATTTAGTATGGGAAGTCCAAAATTTTTTGTCGTATTTCGACCCATGTTTCTAGGAGAAAGTTGTTCACTTACCGGTTCTAAGTCGATCTTAAAAATTTGTGCACTGATTAAAAATTTATCCTGTATTTAACGGGTGACCAACATTTGTACTTTCCGCTATTGGCATGCAAAAATTTCGTAAAAACTAAGTAACATTGATAGACTGTGACAAGAACTTGGGTAATGTCAAAGAATGAACGACTACTCTAACAGAATCCGAATCGCATTTCCGAATCATTGACTAGTACAAAATACTTGTACTAGTCAATGATTGATATCAAGTATTTTAATCTCAAGCACATACTTAATTATTAAAAACTAAATCTAACACTTTGACGCTCAATCTTACCTGTAGAACTGACCGCTTGTTTACTAGGTTCCAAAAGTTCTTTGCCGAAAAAAGCCTCTTGCATATAAGATGGAAACTGTTCCATTAGCTTAGACCGTGGTTTCCGTCGCGGTTTCCGCTTATTACTTGGCGATTCTATAAAACAAATACTTCATTAGTTCTGAGCTTATTTATAGGCCATCCCAAAGCGATAACCGCTGCGCGTAAACAAACATGAAGTAGGTACCTAAGCTAACCAAAGAAGAGTGAAATCTACTACTGAATTGTCATATCAATAAATCAGTGTGCCAATAAATCCATAGTCTCTGCCTATCTACCCCCATAGGAAACAGGCGTGAGTACATGTATGTATAAATCAGTCACTGCTCACAGTAAATGCGCACGCATCGTTGGTGGCGAAGCCACCACTATCACTATAGTGGTGGCTTCGCCACCAACGATGCGTGCGCCTGTGGAAAAATTCAAACCATGGAGCACATGATCTGCTGCCCAAACATCCCCAAACCTTGCACCCAACAAGATCTTTGTGAGGATTGACGTCGCGCACTACTGGGTAAACAGATACGAAAAGAAGAAGTCACTCTAGTCATTCTTAAGCTAACGCACTAAATGTTTGTTTACGCTCAGCAACAAACGGTTTGGAATGAAGTACACAACTTACTTTTCATCTAAAAAAATCTTACCTCCAGAAGCTAGCATAGCCTCTGCTTCTTTCTCCTCTTCGGCTTGAGCTTTCAATGTTGCTTGTCTCTGTCTTACAACGAATCCACCAATGCCAAGTTTGTTCAAATTTCTCTGTCTCTTTCTACGCAGTATCGTCATACCAGCATCATTGTTGCATATCGTGAATCCTTCGGGCGGCGGTCCGTCTGTCGCCACATTCCACATTATACCTTCTTTTAAATTAGCATTTGAAGGAACACCTAAACAACAAGATCAAATCATGAGCAAAATATTATCACCTTTATTTCAAAGAAATAAGGTGCATTTTTCATTGGACTTACCAGGTTCCTCCTTGACCTCGGCAGTGCTATCAGGCTTCGCATCCTCTCCCATATCCGCTTCAGCATTCTGCACCACTGTTTCAATAGATGCCATTATTTCTAACCCAACACGCCAGCGAGCAACACAAAAACTCATGTTAGAATATTGTTCACGCAAGTTAGCGTAATATTTAGAGAAGCAGTGAGTTAATGAAGTCTACACAAATTTGAGCTACACACCAAACCTGCCGACATGAGGCGTCGACTTTTATGTTGGCTGTTTAGTCGGCGACTACACATTTCGTTCAACTTTGTCGGCGGCACGTAATTAACAACTTTTTTGGTAGATAGTGACAGGTCAAGTGATGGCGGCCACATACCGTCATCAAGTACCGTACATCAAGCCACCTCTGGTCACCAGGCTGTGTCGGCGGTAGTCGGCGGGCTTGCTGTGTTGACTGCTTGAGACTGGTCTAAATTTTACATATTTGCAGACATCAGCAAAAAAGAGAAGACTAGAAGATATACTACAGAGAAGAGTGAAGCTCTGAAATCAAATCACTTGGTTTTCAAGAAGATAAGTATGCCCCAGGGCTGCCTGTCCACCGAAGATGAGCGGAGTTTTTAGGCAATTGATAGATTTTTAACTCGCTCACCGCTCCGGAGCTACGCTTCGCTTTGGTGGGCAGGCACCTTCATCACAAACGCAATAAATGCTATTTTCGCATCATACGCTTATTTTATTATATTTTATTTTTACTTCTTGGAAAACTTACAGCTATTAATACAAATGTTTTTATAAAATATGGTTTGTCATTAGCCAATAAACAGTTTTCACATATATGATGGCTTGAGGCTTCATGTAGTTACAAAGACTCACCCGCATCCTTATCAGCATTCTCGTTCTTGAACCGCCTCTTGCGCCGTGTATGCGTAATGCCCAACTCCGCCTCCAGCTGCTTCATGTAATGCGCGCCGCGCTGCGACAGACACACGTCGTCCACGTAGTACTCGCCCGCCAGCCCCAGCGACAGTATAAAGACTCACCGGCATCCTTATCAGCATTCTCGTTCTTGAACCGCCTCTTGCGCCGTGTATGCGTAATGCCCAACTCCGCCTCCAGCTGCTTCATGTAATGCGCGCCGCGCTGCGACAGACACACGTCGTCCACGTAGTACTCGCCCGCCAGCCCCAGCGACAGCGGCGTGGGGCGCGGGGGGGCACGCGGGGGGGCCGCCGCCCCCGCGCCCGGGGGGCCCGCCAGCGCGGGCAGCTCCCTCGCCCGCAGGTGGGGCGCGGGCACCTCGCGCCCACGGCAGATTATGCACTTGTACCTAGTATGCGCGAAATGGACCATTATAGCAATGGTATACTAAAGTTATCTAAATCTCTTTAGTATAGAGGACACATTGTGAAGCTGTTGAATCAGTTTCACAACGCGATAAAAATGGATAAATAAAGACAAAGAGGCCTCGGTGCGTATGATAGTTTTAATAACTTTATTGCTGAAGTCGTTTCGAAAGCAACCTATGAAGTTTTTGTAAAATTTTAGTTCACATTCTGATGAATTTTCTCTAGTAACAAGTTTGGTAAGATCTTCACACTCACCCGGAGCGTATACAGTACAATTACGATGATCAGCTCTTCATCCGAGTACGGCTCGTAACAGACGCACACATCACAAGCTCGCTACGACCTACATAGAACACACTCACCCGGCACGACAGCAAGTCTCAGCGTCACTTTCACTGCGTATAGAGTCGCAGGACTGGATGATCAGCTCTCCATCCGAGTACGGCTCGTAACAGACGCAACACATCACAAGCTCGCTACGACCCACACAGAACACACTCACCCGGCACGACTGCAAGTGTCAGCGTCACTTTCACTGCGTGTAGAGTCGCAGGACTGGATGATCAGCTCTCCATCCGAGTACGGCTCGTAACAGACGCAACACATCACAAGCTCGCTACGACCCACACAGAACACACTCACCCGGCACGACTGCAAGTCTCAGCGTCACTGTCATTGCGTATAGAGTCGCAGGATTGGATGACCAGCTCTCCATCCGAGAACGGCTCGTAACAGACGCAACACATCACAAGCTCGCTACGACCCACACAGAACACACTCACCGGCACGACAGCAAGTCTCAGCGTCACTGTCATTGCGTATTATAGTCTCAGGACTGGATGACCAGCTCTCCATCCGAGTACGGCTCGTAACAGACGCAACACATCACAAGCTCGCTACGACCCACACAGAACACACTCACCCGGCACGACAGCAAGTCTCAGCGTCACTGTCATTGCGTATTATAGTCTCAGGACTGGATGACCAGCTCTCCATCCGAGTACGGCTCGTAACAGACGCAACACATCACAAGCTCGCTACGACCCACACACAACAAACTCACCCGGCTCGACAGCAAGTCTCAGCGTCACCTTCACTGCGTATAGAGTCACAGGTGGCGTGCAGCCACCGCGAGCACGCCTCGCACTGGATGATCAGCTCTCCATCCGAGTACGGCTCGGAACAGACGCAGCACATTACTAACGACGCGCATGGCGCACATTCTGCGAATAAAAATATTATAATATGTAATTTTAACGCTAAATATGAGTCGTGATCGTGAGCTATAGCTCAATAGCTATAGCTCACGTATCATTGTATAATTTTGACACATTACAGAAAGTGTAACGATAAATTCCAATAAGAATTAAGAGAGCATTCACACTAGCGTTAGCAAACGCCGCGAGAGCGCTCCGCTTGCGTCGCGTAAAACACCTGCGTTGGGCAACACTAGTTTGAAGAGGCTCTTTGAGGTATATTTTGCAGCTTCACTATAGCAACTATTGGTGGGAGCACATACGTATGTTTAAAGAAAGGAAAGAGCATTAGTTTTTGTAAGAATAAGTTTAGATATAAAGCTCTGTACACACTAACAGGCAGCGCTTACAGCGCCTCGGCCCGCGTCGGTCGGGCGCAGTACGTGTGCCATGTTGTGTCAGTCTGTACACACTCACCGGTGTAGTTGTCGCACCAGGCGAGCGTGTCGCGCGTGCCGCACGTGAGGCAGCGCCGGCAGCGCTCGCAGCGCCACGGCCCGCGCGGCACCTCGGCCAGCGTCGGCCGGGCACAGTACGTGTGCCATGTTGTGTCAGTCTGTACACACTCACCGGTGTAGTTGTCGCACCAGGCGAGCGTGTCGCGCGTGCCGCACGTGAGGCAGCGCCGGCAGCGCTCGCAGCGCCACGGCCCGCGCGGCACCTCGGCCAGCGTCGGCCGGGCACAGTACGTGTGCCATGTTGTGTCAGTCTGTACACACTCACCGGTGTAGTTGTCGCACCAGGCGAGCGTGTCGCGCGTGCCGCACGTGAGGCAGCGCCGGCAGCGCTCGCAGCGCCACGGCCCGCGCGGCACCTCGGCCAGCGTCGGCCGGGCACAGTACGTGTGCCATGTTGTGTCACAGTCGTCGCATAGAAGCAGTAACGTCTCGTCGCCGCGGCTGCCGCAGCCCTCGCATACTGTGCAGTCGAGGCAACGCCACCCCAATGTCACTATCACTTGCGACACCTGAGTTGACAAACAAACATTTAATAAATGAAGGTAGCATACATTATGGAAGTAATAAGTAATCCACAAAAATGACGACAAAGACTACGCCCGTATTCTAGAACGACTGATCTCTACTCAAATACAGTTAGAGAGGGATGCAACGAATACATTCATCCCTTTCTAAATATACTTGAGAAGAGATCAGTCGTTCTAGAATACAAGCCTTAGATTGGACTAAGTAATCCACGGAAAATTATACAGCCTAGCTCAAAAACAGCAAATAAAAAAAGCGACAAAACGCACACAAATGTTACGAACTCAGCTTGCTGCGAAGATGTGCCAGATTACTTAATAAATAAGACGACAACAGCAATGCACTGCACGCTATAGGAAAGCATACAAATATCAAAACTTAGCTCTAAAAATATAACCGAAAATATACCTTAATATTAACGCAGTAAGGATGGTAAGTCTGGCCGCACTGCGCGCAGGATATAAGGCACCCTTCGGAGTCCGTCCCCACCGCGCCGCACATCACACACACATCTTGCGTTAACACGAACTTGTCTTTACTTGAACACAATACTAGTTTATTCTCCATTCCTAAAACAAACAGAATTTTCAATATCAGGAATATTCATGCAGAAATCGACTTTTAATCATCTCCTTTGATAAAAGAATTGATATGATAATGATATATCTATCTATCTATAATTAAGCTCGTAAAGAAACGAAAACGTAGCAAAATTCAGACCTTGGGACCTACATGATCCACAGTATTATCCGCAGTATCCACAAATAATATACAAGCAGGTTATTCAGAAAGTTGTAATCAAATGGACAGAAAATTAATAAGTACCTGGATCGTCTTCTGAAGTCTTATTGTCAGGTGCTTGGGGTCTCTGCAGGCCTAAGCCCGGCACTCCAAAAACCCCTCTCATCTTGGGCTTAGTCCCTCTCTTACGTCCAAACTCAAGAACCGACCTCTGTCGTTTCTGGAAGCCCAATTTTCCCGCCGGTGGAAATCCACCCTTTAATTTGTAACCTTGCATCTTCTTCTTGGCTAATTTTGATGATACGGAGAAAGGTTTGCCTTTACCTAACCCGACGTCAGGCTGTAAATTACAATGGATATAAGTCAAACGAAAGTAACGACTACCTCAAATAAGTTTCACGGCTCGACCACGACATTGCCGCGACTCGCATTCATTGCGCGCTCGCGACAGACATCTAATTTAATATGTAAGTGTGTCGCATCAGCTTATGTCGTAACTGATCAAGAACACGCTGAAAAGTTTAATATAAAAATGACCATTGGTTCTTACCTTAGATGTTTCTAGAGCTAAAGGATCCTGTTCTTGTTGCAAACTATCATCACCAAACGACGAATCTTGTGATGTTGACGCTGTGTTATCATCATCGAAAGCTACAAACATATTTAATAATAAATATAAAGGATTAAAAAATCCATAAAAGAAGTCGCTATTTCAATAGTTCTAATAGACTTACATCCAGACTTCGAGCCCGTTAAAGCCGGCGCCTGCGTCTTGCAAATCGGGCAAGTGTACTCGTAAGTCGGATTTATTTCTTTTTTCTGCTTATACTGCATTGGATCCGCGTCCGGATCACACATCCCATGGACATACCTGTGTGGGAAATTATTTATAAGTATTCTGATATCTATCTACAATTTGAGGAGCCCGTGGCGTAGTGGTTAGCGCGCTCGGCCTGCAATCGTTGAAGTTGAGCAACTTTGGCAACAGTAACCGGATGGGGTGACCAAAATCTTACTATCTCCAGGCCTATTTCACTCCCCGTGTCGGCTCGAAAACGCGGCGGCAACGCCGGCGTTGTAAATCCATAGAAATTAGGTCCGCAAAAGAGCTAGAATATATGCGATAGAAAGAGATGCAAAGACAACGAGTGGCTGTTTGTGATTTGCCTGCACCGTACAAGCTGAATTGTACTTTATTGCGGTATAGTTAGAGTTGCTATTTATTTAAATGACTTAGCGGAGTGAGCAATCTGTTACATAGTAACTATTTAGTAATCTGTGCTATCTCGAACTTCTTCGTGCTTCAGAAGGCACGTTAAGCCGTTGGTCCCAGCTGCGTTTGCAGTCGTTAATACCCATAAATTCGCATTGTGCCCGCGTTATGGATCATGCATGGCCCTTCTCCTTATCCATCCATAAGGAAGGCCTGTGCCCCAGCAATGGGGACTTATGATGATGATCAACAATTTACCTATATTGTAAGAAGCGTAAATAGTAATGTTATTTACAATCATACTCTGTTAAAATAGATTTTCAGCGAGTTCAAAAAACTTTTCAGAAAGTTCAAGGAAACAGAGAAACAAGACTGCATTGGATCCATGGATCCATTGGATGGATATAATTGCTGTGCTAGTACTATCGCATTGGATTTTTAAAATCTGTAATGGTAGTATTAAGTTATGTTTAATTAATAAATACTAAATACTAAGACATGGCATACTTACTAAGGCCCGATTTCACCAATGATATTTAAACGCGATTAACGCTAAACGTGTTTAAAACGTATTTCTGTCCTTGTCACATTCAAACAGATGACAGAGGCAGAACTATGTATTAAATACGTTTAGCATTAATCACGTTTAAATATCAGTGATGAGAGTCGCCCTAAGACTTGCTTTAAAGCTTTTCGTTATCCCGTCTGCGGTATGTATGTTTTTTTTTAGGGTTTACAGTTACTATAGCAATCCTGATGGACTGCATTCTCCAACCAAGCCAGGGTGTCGATTCTGCTAACGTTAAGTCATAATCGTGTCAAAATCGTGTTTCAATTTTAGTGTTTTTTTACATTACACACTTGTTACAAGAATTATGACATTGTGATGTGATGTGAATGTAGTGGTATGACCATCATTAAGTATTGTGAAAAAAGTACACATTTCTTGTAACTAGTGTGTAAAAAAACAATTCAATTGAAACACGATTTTGATACGATTATGATTTAACGTTCGACGGCACAGCGGGCAGCACGACCCCTTGTTCCGCTGCTGGTAACACGAGCAGGGGGGTGTCACTCCGCAGTTTAGGTACGTTCGGCTGGCGCGCCTGCCGGGTAGGCGTATGGCAGAAGGATGCCGCTCGGCTCGTACGCTCCACGTTCGCGCGTAAAACAATCGATCATTTCTTTGATTTTTGTGCATCGAACAATGACTACTAAACGTTCTTATAATCCGTATATAAGATACTGTTGTGTTTACGGGTGTATAAATAAAAGAAAGAACAAAATAAACAACAAAACCGAACTCGCAAGTCGCTCGCAACCCTAACCAGCGAGCGAGCTGTTTGAGACATTCATAGAAATAGAAACGCTCGCGCGTAGCTATTGGGTACAGTTTTGCTTGCATGCGCGAACTCTAGGTTATTATAACAGTAGGCAAGCGATGACAAAGCAACCGGAATTGGACTTTATTTCCACGCAGAAAGATTTATTTTTATTTGAATGAGCTTGCAGAGTGAGTCTTCTGTGCCTTAGCACTATTATTTATTCTGTGACACGAGTCGCACACGGTGGAGTGGCGTGCATTGCCCGCCCGAGCCCGCTCCCAGTACTGACCTCCTGCAGGCGGTGCAGCGGATCATGTCGCGGTAGGCGGCGGCGCGGTAGGCGCGGCGGCACAGCGGGCAGCACGACCCCTTGTTCCGCTGCTGGTAACACGAGTCGCACACGGTGAAGTGCGCGTGCCAGCGCGACGACGGACCCGCGCCCGGTGACCGCGCGCCGCAGTCCGAGCACACGCGGCAACACTGCACAAACACATCATACACTTAGAGCGGGCGCTTCCACTAAACGTTCGCAAAATCGAACTTATGTTGCATTCAGAGCTTTCAGGGAGACCCGAAGGAAACTATGATTTATAGTACTAAATTAGATATTTATTTATTTTCCTTTAGGGTAACAAGTAAGTGAGGGGTTTAGTTGGTAGTGGTGCCTGCTCTCGACCGCCCCATCTAGTCAGCCCACCCGGAGTGGGTAACCTTATGGGGAGATTGAGAGGAGGCTCTCTCCTCCTGCCCCGCCTCCTGTCGAACTTTCGAGCTCGTCAGGGGGCAGGGCAGGGGTTAGAACCACCCAGCCCTGACGCGAAGCCTATCAGGCTTGGCGGGAGGGCTGGGCGCGGCGAGAGACAGGCCTTGTCTGACTGAGTCCAACATGCCGTTAGCGGTATACGAAAAGACTGTATTTGCCCTCACTATAAAAAAAAAGGGTAACAAGTAGAAGCTATATGCTTCTATTACATATATTGACGTAGCTTAAATGACAATGATGTCGCCAAAACAGTTTCCACAATAAATTCATGCAGATCTATCAAAAGCACAATCAAGTTTTAAACTGAATTAAATAAAAATATTAAACTTAATAACGGTTCACAAAAGATAGATACTAGAAGTAAAGTTACCATAATAGACATTACTAAAACTTAAAAGGTTACACTTTTTTTTAATTTCATTTTATAAGAACCAAACTTCTCAAAGAATATATCCATTTGTTTAAACTTATTATTATAATCACAGCAGTACAAGAAATCTATTTTTAGCATAATTAGTATTACAAAAAGGTATATTAAAAAGTTTGGGTGAGCGTAAATTTCGTTTGCCACAATGCAGCGAAATTTTACTCAAAAGATACGGAGAATCAACCATGTTATTTAAGAGGCAAGTAGCCTATTGACATCTTCTGTGTGCGAGGCGCCATAAAGGTCTCTTAGTTTAGCACTCTTGACCACCTCTCTCACAAGCACTTGAGTGTTGACAGACTCAGTAGTCTATATTACTGCAGTCAGTACCCTACAATCATACCTTGCACTTCCAGCCGTACTTGGGCACGGTGGCCATGATGGGGCGCAGGCAGTTGGCGTGGTACAGCTTGTCGCAGTGTTCGCAGGCGACGGCATACTGACACACCTAGTGCAGTACAGCGACCATACCTTGCACTTCCAGCCGTACTTGGGCACGGTGGCCATGATGGGGCGCAGGCAGTTGGCGTGGTACAGCTTGTCGCAGTGTTCGCAGGCGACGGCATACTGACACACCTAGTGCAGTACAGCGACCATACCTTGCACTTCCAGCCGTACTTGGGCACGGTGGCCATGATGGGGCGCAGGCAGTTGGCGTGGTACAGCTTGTCGCAGTGTTCGCAGGCGACGGCGTACTGACACACCTAGTGCAGTACAGCGACCATACCTTGCACTTCCAGCCGTACTTGGGCACGGTGGCCATGATGGGGCGCAGGCAGTTGGCGTGGTACAGCTTGTCGCAGTGTTCGCAGGCGACGGCGTACTGACACACCTAGTGCAGTACAGCGACCATACCTTGCACTTCCAGCCGTACTTGGGCACGGTGGCCATGATGGGGCGCAGGCAGTTGGCGTGGTACAGCTTGTCGCAGTGTTCGCAGGCGACGGCATACTGACACACCTAGTGCAGTACAGCGACCATACCTTGCACTTCCAGCCGTACTTGGGCACGGTGGCCATGATGGGGCGCAGGCAGTTGGCGTGGTACAGCTTGTCGCAGTGTTCGCAGGCGACGGCATACTGACACACCTAGTGCAGTACAGCGACCATACCTTGCACTTCCAGCCGTACTTGGGCACGGTGGCCATGATGGGGCGCAGGCAGTTGGCGTGGTACAGCTTGTCGCAGTGTTCGCAGGCGACGGCGTACTGACACACCTAGTGCAGTACAGCGACCATACCTTGCACTTCCAGCCGTACTTGGGCACGGTGGCCATGATGGGGCGCAGGCAGTTGGCGTGGTACAGCTTGTCGCAGTGTTCGCAGGCGACGGCGTACTGACACACCTAGTGCAGTACAGCGACCATACCTTGCACTTCCAGCCGTACTTGGGCACGGTGGCCATGATGGGGCGCAGGCAGTTGGCGTGGTACAGCTTGTCGCAGTGTTCGCAGGCGACGGCGTACTGACACACCTAGTGCAGTACAGCGACCATACCTTGCACTTCCAGCCGTACTTGGGCACGGTGGCCATGATGGGGCGCAGGCAGTTGGCGTGGTACAGCTTGTCGCAGTGTTCGCAGGCGACGGCGTACTGACACACCTAGTGCAGTACAGCGACCATACCTTGCACTTCCAGCCGTACTTTCCCCCTCGCCCCTCGGTCGCGTTTGAGAGTGGACGTGTATTTTGTTAGCGGAGAATAAATTGGAAAATATTTTTTTAAAATTAAATTCATCGAAAGTTCTGTGTGTTGTGTGGGTTTGAACCTAGGGTTTCGGCGTGGTGCGTGAGTCTGTCGAGTGCCCGTCACGGCTACCCGAGCGTTAACAAGACGCGACAAAAATACGATACGCTTTCGACAAGTAAAGTGAGGTGAGGTGACACATAATGTCGACCCCGAGAACTCCTCCTGATCAACAGCGCCTTCCAACAACGCTGAGCGTAACCTCTGGCGTAACGCACTACAATTCAGATTCGGCGCTTAATGCGCCAACTACAAGTCAAGATGATTCGAACTTTTATATCACCAAAAGACAGAAACGTTGTTTCGATGAATGCGATAACCCGATGGAGAAAACATCAGTCGCAGCTATCAAAGATATGTTTGAAGAAATTAAATTGCAACAGGAAAGTAAATTTGAGCTCTTAAACAATACTTTATTGGCCTTAGTGTCACAAAACCAGGAGCTGCAAAAATCCGTTGAAAGTATGAATAGTAAGCAAGAAGAAACCCTAACAAAAATAAATATCTTGGAACAAGAATGTTGTGTATATAAGGAAAAGGTTTTAGACTTGGAGAAAAAGCTAGATGCTGTAGAGAAAAATATGTACAGTACTACTATAGAACTACGGAATATACCGAAAAATAAGGAAGAGAAGAGGGAGGATACTGTAAATATAATAAAAACCTTGGGAATTACTCTTGATAATACAAAACCAATACATGAGAATGATATAAAAAATGTATATCGCGCTAGATCTGGTACCCTAGTGTTAGATTTTACTTCAACTTGGCGAAAGGAATCTTTTCTCTCCAGTTACAAAAGTTTTAACAAAATGAAGCGCACAAATAATTTAGCCACTTTGAACACAGAGCATGTCAACTTGCCCGGTCGGCACACAATTTATATCTCGGAGCATCTAACAAGTAAAATGAAACATATTTATTACTTAGCGCGTGAACATGTAAGAAATAAAAAACTGGTTGCTGCTTGGACGTCGTTTGGTAGACTGTTCGTGAAGAAGGAAGATGGTTCTACGCCTGTTCGAATCAACGAGGAAGCTGAACTCAACAAACTATTAATATGACTATGTTCCAGTTTAAACAGTCTGTATGTAGCATTTACAGTATTAAATTACTCTTGTTTTCTCTTTTTCTTGTATAAAAGGTTAAGTTACCTCATTATAATAGCATTGTTGTCCAACAATTATTGCATGTTTCAAAATGTACAACAAAATTCATTTTATTACTTTTTTATAGATAAACTGTCATTGCATGATATAAAAATCTTTAACTATTACATGTCTGTTTATAATTTTAGTTCGTTTTATGGAGATACAATAACAAACACAACACAAAAAAGATTCAAACACTCATTATCATATTATGCTTCTCACATACACACCTCAACACTAAATTCACAGACACTAATTCAGAAAACATTATTTTTCTTTATCGGCACACATTCTACACATAGAACGACACAAAATACAATAAAATTAACTTCACACAAATATAGCATGCATTGTGGGATACGAAGGGTCCGGATGGTTATATCGCTTTGTCAAATTGTTTACTGTTTGTTTGTATTTCATCGCGCACTGCGCGCGATCAACAGATTTTCAACATTGACCTTCTACAACTAATATGCAAAATTTAGAAGCGATAAACCATGATCTGGATGCCCTATCCATAGCAAGTGTGATCATTTCTGATGTTGATGAACTCAACAAACATATAACATCTACGGATCGCAGACTAAATATTATATCCCAAAATATACGCAGTATTAATTGTAACATGTCGAACTTCGACACGCTCCTGCAAAGATCTAAAGTCGACTGGGATATAATTGTATTATCCGAATGTTGGCTTCCTATGGCAAAATTTATCCCAGAAATAGACAATTACTCCCATGTCAGTACTACCAGAAACATGACACAGAATGAAGGCGTAGTAATTTATTACAAGAAAAACTTAAAAGTTGTCACTGAGGAACCTCCTGTTGATGATGCAAACTGTCTCCTACTCAAAATTAATAATGAGATCTGTGTTATAGGTATTTATCGACCGCCAAGTTGTATAGATGCGAGTAGCTTTATTGATTCCATTGATTCAACTTTATCTAAGTTAAGTAATTTTAGAAATATTGTTCTCTGTGGTGACATCAACATAGATATTCGTCCAACTGGAACTGATAACCGATCCCACGATTATTTAAATCTACTGGCTAGCCACTCCATGCTCCCTGCACACACAGAACCTACCCGTGGCCGTACTTGCTTAGATCATGTCATTATTAAAACAAAAAATGAAGCTACATGCATTATACTGAACTCATCTGTAACAGATCATCAAGCTGTTGCCCTTAGCATATCCAGAAAAACGAGCCTTGCGACAAAAAACCATACGTACCATCGAATCGACTTTGAATACCTCGATAAACTAATGCAAACCACGGATTTCCAACCAGTTCTAAAGTGTACAGACGCCGATCTTGCTGCCAACTTGCTGGTTTTGCAACTAACTGAGGCAATAAACAATAGTACAAAAATAACAAAAACTCCTAAACGTCAAAGTATATCCAAACCATGGATAACTAAAGGATTGCTACGCTGCATGAAAAACAGGGATAACTTATTGAAAAAAACCAAAAAAGATCCTCAGAACGAAATTCTCCGGACTACATACAAGCGTTACCGGAACTACTGTAACAACATCTTAAAAAAAACCAAACGAATGTACGAGAAAGACGAAATCAACAGAACAAAAAATAATAAAAAACAACTTTGGGAGGTTATTAAGAAGATAAGTGGCTCAAATCGAACTATTGATCACTCACCATCACTTGTCTCATCTCATAATCCTGTTCATAGACTCAATGAAGTTAATAATTACTTTGCAAACGTAGGTAAGAATTTGGCCGAGCAGATTGCGCCTTGTGACCCTGCCACATGCAATTGCAATGCACGACCGACCTCCACTCCCTCCAAATCATTTGTGATGACCCAAACTGATGATAGTGAGGTGTTTCAGTTAATTACTGGGCTCAGGGAGAGATGTGCTACTGGTGTAGACCAAATTTCCACCACAATAGTGAAGAGATATGCGCATATATTGACTGCGCCGGTTGCACATATATGTAACCTGGCGATATCGTGCGGTGTCTTTCCCTCTGCATTCAAAATTAGTCAGATTAAACCTATACATAAAAATGGAGATAAGAGTGCAGTGGAGAATTACAGACCAATATCTATTCTGCCAACTCTCTCCAAATTGCTTGAGCGACTAATGAACAAAAGGTTGGTTGCTTACCTCGAGTCAAACAAACTACTTTCACCGTCACAATATGGTTTCCGCAGTGGTAGGTCTACAAACGATGCTGTCCATGATCTTGTTGATTCCATCGTCACGTCTCTTGATAGGAAGAGGAAGTGCCTTGTACTCTTTCTCGACCTAGCAAAAGCGTTCGACACTGTTTCCATCCCCCGGTTGTTGAACAAGCTGGAATGGTTCGGTGTAAGAGGACTTCCACTTAAACTTTTTGAGGACTACCTATCCAACAGAACTCAGAGGGTAAAAATCGGAGAGTGGGTAAGTGAGGACGTTAAGGTCACGTATGGTTTGCCACAGGGAAGCATAGTTGGCCCCACATTATTTCTCGTCTACATCAACGATTTGTGCCAAATGCAGCTTGGTGGTAGAGTCTATGCTTTTGCCGATGACACCGCACTCTTCTTCCAAAGCGACTCCTGGAAAAAGGTTTTCGATGTTGCTCAGGAGGGATTTGATAGGGTAAACTCATGGCTCAAATGCAACGTATTAACACTGAACGTCCCTAAGACGAAATATGTTGCCTTTGCATGCAAAACCAACCAAGTCCCACCAGAAACGTACCACCTCATGGCCCACCGATGTAGCGTAGGGTCACCTCTAGCCCTCTGCTCCTGCCCTACTCTCGAGAAAACTAATACCCTTAAATATCTTGGTGTCTATCTAGATCAAGCCCTTACATTCAAGTCCCATCTCGAACTACTGGCGTCTAGGGTCCGCAAATTAATCTATATCTTCAGAACGTTGAGGCACGTTGCTGATCGCTCTATTATAAAGACTGTTTATTACGCTCTCGCTCACTCACTCCTACAGTACTGTATCACTGTCTGGGGTGGTGCTGCCAAATCACATATGATAGTTGTGGAGCGAGCCCAACGCATTCTACTGAAAGTAGCAGCTGGATTTCCGTATCGATATCCCACAGCAGGATTATACAGAGACTGGGATATACTAAGTGTGAGACAAACCTTCATCCTCCAAGTCGCGCTCAAAAAACACTCGCAATTACCATACAACTCCGAGTTACACAAAGACAAGCGTAGAAATCACAAAGTCTGTGTCATCCTACATTTTAAAACAACTCTAGCGCAGAGGTTCTTTTCGTTTCTAGGCCCATTCATTTATAATAAAATAAATTCAATTCTCCACATATACAATCTTACAAAAGCTCCTTGTAAAAAAGTTATTACAGGGTATTTAAAATCATTAGACTATGAGACGACTGAAAAATTTCTCCTTCCTTTAAAATAATTTAATATACAAACCTCAAATCAAGGATATATTTATTTGTCTGCATTCTGTATTATTATATTTTATTTTTATTATCATATAAATCATACGAACCTCACATCACGTATCATCATGCTCACCCACAACAAACGCCCATGCACCTATACATACATTTCACACTCACTGACACACACATACACTCACACACACACAATCATCAACACTTGATATATAATCTGGCTAGAACATAGACTTTGTTGTGTTACTGTTTAAATTTTTTTGTTTCCTTTATTTTTGTTTTTTATACAAACCTATGTGTTAACATAGTGTAACTAATAGTGATATTGACAAAATGCTATCTGAGGGTGGGGGTCTGGTGACCTGTAGTACAGGGTCTTCTCTGATACCTATCTCAGGCACCAGTCCCACACAAGGCTCTCAAGAATACTTGTATTAGCAATAAGTACCTTAGAGTTGTGAAGGGATCAATAAAGATTTTTATTTATTTATTTATTTACTTGGGCACGGTGGCCATGATGGGGCGCAGGCAGTTGGCGTGGTACAGCTTGTCGCAGTGTTCGCAGGCGACGGCGTACTGACACACCTAGTGCAGTACAGCGAC
Organism: Crambus lathoniellus; assembly: GCA_949710035.1. NCBI lineage: Eukaryota > Metazoa > Arthropoda > Insecta > Lepidoptera > Crambidae > Crambus > Crambus lathoniellus. The sequence continues at coordinate 24,446,426 of OX453305.1, read as the reverse complement.
CATACCTTGCACTTCCAGCCGTACTTGGGCACGGTGGCCATGATGGGGCGCAGGCAGTTGGCGTGGTACAGCTTGTCGCAGTGTTCGCAGGCGACGGCGCGCGAGTCGGCCGCCGTCGCCTCGCCGCGGCATACTTGACATACGCGGCACACTCGGCAGGACCAGCCCGATCGGACGCCTAGGACAAACAAGTGCCAAGTCAAATCTATACTAATACTATAAACTAGCGGATCCTTGCGGTTTTACCCGCGTGGTACCCGTTCCGTGGTAATATCTGTTCCATACATAAGTGCAAAAATTTTTAGTCAAAATGTATGGAACAGGTGGGATTTTTTCGCGATTTCAGTTTTGGTTCAATAATAAAAGTTGTTTGTTTTCATGAGTAGAATTATCCCTGAAATTATACGGGATGATAATAATATTAGTATATAGAAGTATAGATGTGAAACTGTGTTTGTGGGTTTGTTCATCATTCACGTCAATCGGAGAGCAACGGATCGATGTGATTTTTGGTATGGGTAGTTTGGGAGCTAGAGAGTCTCATAGGCTTTTTTTTCCGGAAAAAATCACATTCTGCGGGATAAAGTCATGTAAGTCCACACGGGCGAAGCTATAAAAACCAACTACCTATAACAAAAAGAAATCACGAGTACAACACTTGGACCTGAACAAGGCTGTGGTGGGAGTAACAGTTGAGCCAAACTCTCTAAAGAAACTGTCTGACATTCCAACAACAACGAGTAGTCATGTCCTAAATGTACAGGGAAAAAAAAAAGAGTTTTGATAATATTGACAATCAGTGAAATCGTCACACACGGAATTTGATTGCCTACTTTCTACTTGATAATCTTGTAGCGTAGATATAATGCGACACAATCGGCGAAATTGTCACACATTTTCTTATATTTATTTATTATTAAATTGACTACTTTCGGCAGGCGCCTGTCACTCGATGTACTTGCGCGCAAATCTCGCCCTCACCGCCGGCGGTGAAAATCTATAGAAATTAGGTCCACAAAAGAGCTAGAATATATGCGATAGAAAGAGATGCAACGAGCATCCTTTCGTAATTTGCGCCGTACAAGCTGAATTCCACTTTATTGCGTTATGGTTACAGTTGCTATTTATTTAAATGACTTAGCGGAGTGCAGTATCTGTTACTAGTAACTATTTAGTAATCCGTGCTTTCGGCTTGATAGTTTAATAGCATAGATATTATGTGGTCAGCTCCATTTTTCATTCCAATTTTGTGTGACTGAAATACCCGTAAGAAAAAAATACACATACAATATTATTTTATTGATCTTACCTGGTAACTGCGCGAGACCAACACAAGTCCCGTGATAATGCGCGCCGCAAGTCACGCAAGTCATCAAGTTCGCAATATCTCCTATCGTCCTACACGTGCGGCACTCTATATCCGCTGAACCTGCAAAGGCAATATTAATTTAGCAATATGAATATTCAATAGAATGGAATAAACAAGATATGGTGCGATCAATCTTAATGACGGTCGTGAAGTTAGCCGCTATGGGTAGCCGTAGAGTACCCCGCAACCTCACATCTAAATTGTGTACTGCGCACTTCGATCAACAATAACACCTAGTACTGCGCATCGTCTTACGCGATGTTCCGACACGACAAAAAGTTTGAATCGAGCTGTAAATAAAATTACTTACAAACAAGTGGTATTTGGTACAAATGATCCTTGCAAAACGAAGATTTTGTATGAAAGTCCATATAGCCTCCAGAAGCAAGAACACAGGGCAGGTGGTAGTATTTACTGCAGCTCATCTGTAGCAAAAAGAAAATAATCAAGTCATCACATCACTCTATAAGCTTAAGTTAAATCAATAATATCAAAGAACTCACTTTACAAGGAATGCTAGCACCATGTCTCATACAGAAGGCACATTTCCTTGACAAAGCAACCGTCACGATTCCTCTTATCCTCGCTTCTTCAAACTGTTCCTTCTCCTCCTCAGAGCTACAGGCTGCTGCTACCTGATCTTGAAATGGTGGACTGAACTCGAGACAGCAACGGTGAATGTAAAATGCTCCAGAAGTTACAACTCCTGCTAATTCTAAGACTTCTACATGTCCAATTATTGATAATTCGTCAGTATGTTCCAGGTTATAAATGGGTGTCCTAAAAATGGGATGAGAATTAAAAACATGTTTTTAGTTTAATCATTATTTTGTCTATATCACACAAAAATCTTTGAATTTAAGCCAAGAGACTTATCATTGTTTAATGTAATTTAATCTACATACTTATTATAAAGGGGAAAGATTTAATTTTTTGTTTGTTTGTTTGTTTGTAATGGATAAACTCAAAAAACTACGGGACTAATTTAAAAACTCTTTCACCATTAAAAAGCTACATTCTTCCCTTCGATCAACAATAACACCTAGATTCTTCCTGAGTAGCATAGACTATATAATAATATATTCTTGCCGGTTATTCTCGTTACAAGGTTCCTGTCGTAGGATTTGCGAACCGTTGGCGTAGCTTCATTGACGTTCGTAAGTGTTGTTAAACAAACCTAAATTGAATAAACTTTTTTTTTATTTTATATTTAATCCCTATATCCACGGGAACGGGTACTACGCGGGTAAAACCGTGGGGAGCCACTAGTAATTCTATAAAAGTGTTCACAACTAAATGATCAAATTAAGGTTGAGTTGTTACAGATATAATACTTACTTGCACTTAGCAAAAGCTTTCTGTCGTCTACTTAGTGGCAGTGCGGTTTGTGGTTGGTTGGTGTCCATCAGCTCAGGCGGGGGGGAGGCTAACCCAGGGGGCACTGGGGTGGTCGGGGTGCTGGTAGGGGTGGGGATGCCTGGAGTGGTCGGCGTCGCGGCATTCGACGCACTTGGCGTCGTGCTCCCGTCGCCTTCACCGATGTTGCATATGAACTGCCTCATCTCTCCTTGCCCCAACTGACTACGCTCACTCAAGTTACATAGCGCGCAGACTTTTCCAGGCCTAAAAGATGTCAGTAATTTTAAAGCTTACACCATATACCCACGACCTTTCGCTATCCGGGCGACTGCTCTAACCACTGAGCCACGGAGTCGTTACGAGAATCGTCGAATTTATCCAATAGTTCTTGTTTACGCGCTGTATAGCCAGCGTTAAGTCCAATTGGAGTAGTTGTGAGACGGGTTGATTTTCTCGCCTCGCGCCGCCACAATTCGGCCGTCATCGCCTCGCCGCGATGCCAGCGCGAGTGAGCAAATATTTGCAACGTGAACACAAGGAGCTTAGAGGTAGTTCAGTATGAGAAAACGAAATGTATAAATTTATGTATATACCATCCTATTATAGGATGGTATATACAGGATTCCTATATAAGCTTTCCTAGTAAATAAATAGTTAAATAATAATAAATGAAATAATCACCATTTTTCAGGCATAAAGGGTGGTTCTTCTGGAGCTGGCATTGTAAAATCATCCTCATCCATAGCGTCATCAAGAGAGTCATCACGACTACCACGGTGTCTCTTTGCTCCCCTAACAGACCCTGGGTTTCTGTATCTAAAAATAACTTAGAATTAGTACATTGTCAATCAATTTAGTAGTTTTTGTATCTCTTTGAAGATAGAGTAATTACCTTCTAACAATTTTTCCTTCCTTAACCAGTTTCGGACCTTCTTTGCGGGGCCTTCCTGGGCCTCGTCTAGCTGATGTGAAAAAAGGCCGGGCATAAGGCTGATGATGGAAGAACGAGGGCTGGGAAACAATTGCGAGCGGTGACGCAGGCTCCTCTCCTCGGGGTGATGAGGCACATGATGTCGGTGTTGAGCCAGGTCCTGTATAGAAATCTATCTGACTTGGTTAGCATACAAATAAGTGTTTTAATATTTAATTATGGTAAAATTACATTACATTTAATTTCATTTGTATGTGTGGTGCTATGGCATAGAAGGGTTCATATTATTTGTACTGGTTTATTACAATCACCGCCTTTAACCTTGTAAGCACATGATTCTTATCAAGACATTGAACTTAAAATTTGAATCTTTAAATCTAAATCTGAAAAAGGGTTTTTTTGCACATGTTACAGTTAACAACATTTGAGTATACTCTAGAAGGCTGTTATGGCATACATAATACTGACGGCCTAGCATGAGCGGCTTTTATCACGCGATATGAAATAGCAGATGCTGTCTTGCTTACCCCACTAAGGTGTAAGCAAGACATCATGACGTGCTATATCATATCGCGTGATATAATGATGGTCATGCTAGGCAGGCTGGTGGCTTTTTAGGGTTCTGTAGCCGAAAGGCAAAAAACGGAACCCTTATAGATTTGTCAAGTCTGTCTTTATTTATGTATGTATTCTATGAACCGCTTTACGATTTTAATACAAAAATAAAAAAATTAAGGGGCTCCTCATACATGGAACTGAAACTGTTTTTTTTTTATTCCACTTAAAAATGTGAAAGTTTAGATGTTTGTATGTTTATAACTCAATCGTGCCAAAACGGCTGAAAGGAGAATGGTCAAATGACACCCAGGCCCGGCGCAAAAGAAAAGTATCTCAAATAATTGACTATGGCCTGGCCTGAGGGCCTACTCTGAAACGCAAAGCCCGAAACTTCGGTATACCCGTCCCTCTCACTCTCTAGTCGTGACAGAATCGAGTGAAAGGGGCGGGGCTAACCGAAGTTTCGGATTAGCGTTTCAGAGTACGGTCCCTGGCTTGGGTAAATTTTGTATGGGCGTGACCAGTCTCCTTTGGGACATAGATACTTTGTAGCCCAGAGAGGAACATAGCCTACTTTTTATCCCAGCAAAATATCACATTCCCGCAGAATAACGTAGTAGAGTCCAAGCAGGCGAAGCCGTGGGCGGAAAGCTAGTCATACATATTTGTGTGGGGTGTCTATAAATAGGTCTTTAAAAATGACATAAAGGTTTCTCTAATCAATTTTTCTCAAAGTCAATCTTTTGAAAGATTAAAATCTTTCAAAGCGGTAAAATGTGAGTGATTTTTTTCCAGGATTAAGTCTTTATTATCTTTTATTTATTAATTAATATGTCTGTGTCTGGAGTATCTATCTTATCTAGTCTATATCTGTCTTTAACTGCCACTGTGGTCTAGTAGTTCACACCACCAGTTTCAAACTCAGTGGTCCCGGGTTCAATTCCAAGTAGGGGGTACATAATTGTATTAGGTTTGGTTGGTGGTAGGACTTGTTCTTAGTCTGCCTGGATAGCTACCAGCATATTATCTATCCTATCTTATGTAAGTCAGACACCATAACAATGTGTTTTCAGCATCATTGTGTTCGGGCAGTTATAGATGAGATAGCTAGTCCCTCAGTGATTCCAACTTCAGCCTTATCACCACTTAACATCAGTTGTGATGAAGGCTAAGTGCTACCTCATTGTGGATAAAAACTTAGTAGGTAAGTAGGTATATGAAAGATGACTGTGACTGACTAATATGTGGCCAAGGCCTACTTATACTGAAAATTTGTTAACTGTAAATTGGCACTAACAAAGGACTAAGGAAAATTCATCTCTTAGTTCAATTGTTGACTTTTCTAACAACAATAATAATAACAGTAAGTACATATATTTTAATGGATAGAAACTAACTAAATGATATTTATTTATATTTCATTATATGAATAGGAAGTATGACTAACATTTTTCAAATGATTATGCTGTTTTTAATGAACTAATTTAAGATTCCACTAATATGTAAAGCATAATCTGTGCCAATGGTGGTAGTAACCAAGTTGGTTCCATAGTAGAAAAATATGAGAACTGAACAGTATTAGGCTCCAGATCGCACACTCGGGACAGTTAATTTTTCCTGTAATTATTTAGATCCAACGATTAAGATACTGTACCGTTTTTGTGTGATAAATAAATATATTTTTATTTATTATTATTATTTATTATTTGGGAGCAATAAAAAAACTGTTTACATTTCACTAAAATAAAGAACATTTTGCAAAAATTGTTTTTTCACTTTCATTCAAATGTTATTTTATAGGGATTATTTTTAATGGCTATTGGTACAGACAGTCGGAATCTATAGTTGGCGTACCTGAAGACGGCGGCACTTCACCTTCTTCCTCAGACCCATCGTCCCCCAACAATTCCACATCCAAAACACCCTCGTCCGGTACGTCCATCTAAAACAAGTCAATTACCTATGTAACGTCTAGAAAACTAACACAAAATTCCACCCACAGCACAGCACTGCTATGATGAAATTATTTACAACAGCATCAAAGTAATGTAAATGAAGACCGCCATAATGAACGACAAGTGGATTAAAAACTAAACTTTGCAACTTACCGCAAACGATTGCGATGGACACTAGACGAGTTAACTTCACGAAAAGAACCAATAAATAAAACGGAAACACATTATCTTGATAAAATTACTCTAAAACACAAAAACTTAGGAAAATAACGCGACATTCGCTGATTACGAACGAAGCGCACATTATAAATAGTGATGTACGAAACGAATAAAGTATTCGTTCCATATGAATGATCGAGTTGCTCATGTAGTGCAGGCTGTGCAGGCTTAACTCAATTAAAACATTCAATTGTAATCGATATGAATGAAGTCTGCGCCAAACCGTCCAAACAGGACCAACGAAGGGCATCGAAACCCATTCGTTGGCGTTCGTTGGCGCGGTGTGTACGCGGCATAACGGGCAAAGATATTATAATATAACAAGATTGCGCACTCATGAGTTACAGCCGAGCCGAGCGAGATAGGCCTATTATGGTGTGCGTCCCTCTCTAATGAGAGAGACGTGAGTGTCTACACGATTTGGTTTTTTCGAGGACAATTTATAGTTAACCAGACTTGGCTCAAGGAAGGATTCGAACATCACGCTTCCTAGGGAGCTCTTGTAGCTAAAAGAAACATACATTTAAACATCCGAACTCACTTTCTATTTATAATATTAGTTAAGATGAGGACTCCGCGAGGCAAAGCATTTGCACTACTTATGAGGCAATAATGTGACAATCGACACATACACATATGCTTTATAAGCATACTTACTTTTGAACCGACTTCAAAAAAGGAGGTTGTCAGTTTGACCGTTTGGCGTATTTTGCTAAAATGGATAGAAATAAAAAGTCCACGTACAGTAATAAAAATCTGTTTATTAGTTAGACTATACATTGCTAAACAAAATTTTCTTGCGGATCTTTTGACGCATGGAGGCTTTGTGTCCAATTAATTTTAAAGATTCGTTTTTTGCGTACCTACTTTTTTAAACTTAAATTAAGATACATATGTTATAATAAATTTCATAAGTTTTGTTTCATGCCTATTTTCTGATAAAGTTCTTCTTCTTTTTCTTCTTCCGCTGAGTATTGTGTAATTTTTGAGATATGAGGTTAAGCTAACCTTTTTTAATTTCTTCATCTTTAGGAAATCTGAAACAATGAAAATTAATGTTTGGGTTAAGTAAGAAAGTAAATTCCAGTTTATAGACTAAAAACGAAATGGACACCCTACTATACGCAAGAATAAAAGTTTGGCTAAATACTTACCTATGAAAAGATACACCGCTCCGTTTAAATGATTCGTTTTTGCATCCTTTCACACATCAAGTTAGAACCATTTTTATTGATTTAAACGTAATTTTAAAATGATAATTAAGATCCACACACTAACTTTACACGAATAAATTAATTTGCCGTCGCCATATTGATGATGTTTTTATTTTTATTAAAATTGTCCAGACGCAAAGTGTTGCATATTTATTATAATTAAAACTACCATAACACCGACTCTTACATAAAAAAAATAGTTTTTCAAGGTTTTAAATAATACAAATGATATGGATTTTATTATTATCAGCATAACATTCCTTTTAATTAATTAATATTTTGAAAATTCTCGAGAACAGGAAATATGAATTTGAATTAAGTTCTACTACAACCAAAAATATTTAATGGTGGCAGCCCAGTAGACAGGGATGCAATCCTATTTAGGAGCCTCTCGCTCGGCTCGTTTTTCCGTTTATCGAAATGTCATACGAAAATAAACCTTATTGTAACTGCATAGAATCGAATTGACATTGCTTTTATTTTCATAGTGTACAATCTTGTTATATTATAATATCTTTGGTAACGGGGGCTACCGGCCAGTGCTGCCAACTTAGCGCTTTTCGCGCCAGATCTAGCGCTTTTTTGGTATCGAAGCGCGTTTTAGCGCCTAGCGCTAAATCTAGCGCTTTTTTAAATTGTATGAAGCTATATTACTTACCGTGCAAAACATAATAGTAGGTACTAAACAAAATGATTACTACCTACTTATAACATTGAAAAAGTAAAAAAAGAGAAAGATTTTACTCACATTCACATTATAGAGATCTATGAGAACGATTATGTCTCGGGGATTCCCCGCGTATTATTTTGCTTTTCTCCTCCGTAGCGAACTTCACTACAATCGTTCGTAACATTCTTTATTTTTGACCTACGGTTCACACGTTGCAGCCTTTAAACGGTCGAGCAACCATCAGTCAATCGGTCAATCGGTAAAGAGGAACTTCGGGCAGCGATATGAATGGTTCATTTTGATTGGCTTAAAGAATCGTGACTGATAGCAAACTGACAGCAAAACCTATCGTCTAATGGGCGCCTAACGAGCAAATAGTGAAACCATTTGTGGTTGGCGCGAAATCTAGCGCTTTTTTTTAAAACGCTATTTTAGCGCTTTCTAGCGCTTTTTTATAGCTCTGACAGCGCGTTTTTGCTAAGACTAGTTGGCAGCACTGCTACCGGCTAAAAAATCTGGGTATAATTATGGGGTTCAACTGTCAGTTGAATTCCTTATTTTGATAGATTTTTGCTGTTTTGTTCTGTTGAACGTTGCTAGCTAGCTATCAAAATACCCGACGTCACAAAACAAGGCACTGATAGTGGCTATTTTTTTAATAAAATTAACATAAAGTTCCCAAAAACGTATGAAGTTCATACCCATAAAGTTACGCGGTAGCCCCCCTGTTCATTCAATGAAAAAGTACTCATCAACAAAGAAATAATGAAATTACTAAATAAAACCTTACATAAGATTTCAATAATAAATTAAATAATTTTCATTAATATTAAGATTTCTACTTAGTACTTACTACAAAGTTTTTTGACGAAACGGATCGAAACTGGTTTTATCGCTTACGTGTCTAGTTGATTGTCAATCAAACACAAATACATTTTTTTTACTACTTAGCTGACGTGACGAAGTTTGTTGATATTGTCGTAAATTTGCCGGTTCTAATATCGTAAGTTATTAAACCATGAAGTATATTTTAACAACAATTTTGTTAATTATATCATTAGGCGGCTACGGCAAATCAACTTTTTTCGAGACTGATTCATGTTACTCATTTGGTAGTGGAAATGTGTTTCCCGGTGGTGCCAGAAAAATTGATCATAAATTACAATTCACCAAAGCTATGAGTGAGTTTAAAATGATTTTAACGAATAATTTTATACTTACATAATTTGATATTTATATCATAATCATTGCATTCTTGTTTTAAATAGTTTCAAAACCTGCTCCTGAGTGGGAGGCAACTGCAGTTATAAATGGAGAAATAAAGCAGTTATCCCTGTCAAGTTTTAGAGGAAAATATTTAGTTTTTTTCTTTTATCCACTCGACTTGTAAGTATAATAACTACCAAGTTTCTCTTTTATTTTATGTAAGGAAATAAACAATATGTTCCAGTTATTCTTTTGATTGTTTGAACTTTGATGGAGTGTTCAAAATGTAATCATAATCATTGTGCATTGTCATATGAATATACTTTGATTGCACATATTATTATGTAATAAGTATAAAAATCCATCATGGTAGAATACTGATAAAAATATTATCAACAATAAGCATTTTACTTTATCATTAAATTTTTATCATAAGTTAATTATCGCATTATTATTATTATTAATCATTTAGTACAGATAACTAAATCCATGATTAAGAACAATTATGAAATGTGGTTAACTTAAATATTTAGTATTTTACAGTACATTTGTGTGCCCTACTGAGATACTTGCATTTTCGGAGAGAATTGAAGAATTTAAAAAAATTGACACTGAAGTAGTTGCTTGTTCTGTTGATTCTCATTTTACACATCTGGCATGGATCAATACTCCACGAAAAGAGGGTGGATTGGGAAAAATAAAAATACCCCTTTTGAGTGACTTAACTCATTCGATTGCTAAGGATTACGGAGTCTACCTAGAAGATGTGGGCCATACTCTAAGAGGACTATTTATCATAGATGATAAGGGCATTTTGAGACAAATCACCATGAATGATTTACCTGTGGGCCGTTCAGTGGATGAAACTCTCAGATTGGTTCAAGCATTCCAGTATACAGACCAGCATGGTGAAGTATGTCCAGCAGGCTGGAAGCCAGGGCAAGATACAGTTAGTTGAATTTTATATATGTCTAGTTGGATAAACATAATCTATATATATAAAAATGAATCCCTATTTCCCTTGGTCACGGCATCACGCGTGAACGGCTGGACCGATTTGGCTAATTTTGGTCTTGAAATGTTCGTGGAAGTCCAAGGAAGGTTTTAGCGGTGAGAAAATAGGGGAAGGAGGGGTAAGTTGGGGTAGAGTAGAAGTAGGGTAGGGGTAGAGTAGGGGTAGGGTAGAATAGGGGTAGGGTAGGGTAGGGGTAGGGTAGAGTAGGGGTAGGGTAGGGGTAGGGTAGGGTAGGGGTAGGGGTAGGGGTAGGGTAGGGTAGGGGTAGGGTAGGGTAGGGTAGGGGTAGGTAGGGTAAGGGTAGGGTAGGGGTAGGGTAAGGTAGGGGTAGGGTAGGGGTAGGTAGGGTAAGGGTAGGGATAGGGTAGGGGTAGGGTAAGGGTAGGGTAGGGTAGGGGTGGGGTAGGGTAGGGTGGAGTAGGGGGTAGGGCCACGGGAACGAAGTCGCGCTGGGTCAGCTAGTATCTTTAATAATTTTGTTTAGAGTAATACTCATTAAAATATTCTGACTTATTTGGTATCCATTTTTTCCTGGTTCATAATGAAGTTGGCCATATCCTATCTTGTAATCCAATCTAATCCTAAGGTAATTAATTAAAATCTTGTAGGTATTCAGATTTAATAGTATTGGTTTAATTGTAACATTACACTAAATATAAAGGTTATTTCTATGTTTCAGATCATTCCTAATCCAAGTGAGAAGAAGAAGTACTTTGAAAAAGTAGCAAACAATAATTAAATAGGTACAATCAATATTTTTGTAAATTAAGATAGGCATGTTGTTAAGGTAAAGTTAAATCAAACTTGAGACTCATTTGTACACACATGGCAAGCATTTTTAGTTATGTCTCAAACTATTTTCTTGTTTTCCATAGTATTTAAGTAATTGGTAAACTTATGATTGAGATTTTTGTACATACATCACACTATTCAGGAGTAAATGAAGACTGAGTTTACAAACAGAATACTTAATGATTTATAATTAAATAGTTTTACGGATTAAAGTGTTTTTTAAGGTGTATCGATGAGCTCAGTGGCGCCGCAAATGGAAATAAATCAATTGCATTTTATTAAAGGCTTGGATTAAAAGTTTTGGTTATTTCGCGCAGGTGAAAGAGTGGAATGCATTTTATAAACATACTTTTGAGAACTCAAACTTACGCAATAAGTCGTGAATCTCAATAGTGCCAAAAGTGGCCACATTTGGCAATATCGAGATCCATAACTTGGTGCTCATATTTGAGGTCATGAAAAAACAATTAAAAATTACATTTTGCTCTTCTATTTGCGCGAAATAACCGAAACTTTTAATCCAAGCCTTTAATAAAATGCAATGAGCGATTTTCTGAGGCCATTTAAAAAAAAAAGCTTCCAATTGCTTCACTAGATGGCGTTGAATAAGTATGTACATGTCTATGGTATATTTTGGTATGAAACATATTTAAATTAATTAGTTTTTAAAAACCCAAAGGAAACTGATAATATATTAAATAAGTAGGTACTACTGTGAGGAACAGAAACGAAATAGGTAAATTTAAAGATTTAGGTAAATAAATAACATCTGTCTGACGTTCCGTTTTACGTAAAAAAGTCGCGTCAAAGTAAAATTTATAACGTTCCGTTCCTTCTAACTGCATAGGTGGGACAGCGCCATCTAGTGACTGAGCTTTCAGAAAATCGCCCATTGATTTATTTCCATTGGCGGCGCCACTGAGCTCATCGATACACCTTAACCCCCAACTGCAACAAGAGGGGTGTTTTGATCGACGTGTCTGTGTATCTGTCTGTGGCAGCGTAGCTCCTGAACAAATGGACTGATTTTGATGTGGTTATCGAGGTGGTTCCTAATTATAGTTTGTGAAGATCTGTTCAGACTTTACGAAGTCATCAGCTCTTTTAGTTAAGTAACTCCAGTACTTAGGTATCTAAAACGCATAATAGGTATTTACTTTCAAACTTTTGTGTGTAATTGAAAAATAACAAAATAAAAACAAAATCAAACATTTAAAACAGGCCCCGACACAAAAAAACTCAAAAAGAAAAAAACTTGGTCGGGGACCACAAAAGGAGAAGTGATAAAATGGTATAAGTACCGTATATCAAATGTTAGGGGGGCCCCAATCGAGAGAGAATTTATACTTTTTTTTAGTTTTTTTTGTGTCAGGCTTTGTTTAAATTTTTTTTATTTTTTTTATTAACTTATCATAAATTTTCCAACGATCGGTCCTGCGCCTGCCTGCCTAGTGATTCACCATAGGGAACTTGCATTATTTCATTAATGTAGTCTATCTGAAAGGTTTAAGGATTGCATGAAGATATCACAAGCGAAAAAGTTGAAATATGCATTAATTATTTATTCAATGCAAATCAAAAATTAACATTTCAAAGTCCGAGCGTAAACGCTCAATGGCCGGATGTGACGTCATTCCTTAGGACGTCAAACTTTTCAATGTGCATCTGAAAGGAGTGACCAAGAAATTTTGACAACTAACGACAAACGGTGAAAGTGAGTGACCAACGATTTCAGTTTTTCTGACTAGGCTTCGCCAGATAGATAAATGAAAGAAAGCTTAAGTTTTTAGCGAAATCTTTACTAGAAGTTGGTTTATCATCCGTTTCTCTAAGTACCATACTATAAGGGGTTGAATTTTTAATTTTTGTGAAAACAAAATTATCAGAATATGGCTACCACCATTTTTTTACTGTTTTTTAGGAAATTAAAAATTAAGTAACCTTTGCGTAAAACGCACTAACATATACGTATTGAAAATATGCCTATTTTGCATTAGTCTAAAATATTGTGAACGCTAACATTGACAAAGGCAAAAATACTTGTTGTTGCTTGATTACTTGATTGATTATACTGATACTTGATTTATTTCTGCTGCACACTGGTGTAAATATACTGTAAAATTGTTATAAATATACTTATTGTTTAAATGAAGATGTTAATGTTGGTAGAAAATATAAGTACTGAGGTATATTTACTACATATGTATATGTATCAGTCAGCAGGCAGGCCGCCTGCAGTCCTTAATCGAACAGGCCACCTGATATTCGGTTTTTAAGGGCGCGCACTAGGCCACTTGCAAAAGTAATAACTGCAACGGCCAACTGCAAAGTAAATGCTGCATTATTTCTATATAATTTTCTGGCATCATTCGGCCGGTCCGGAATGAAGAAATGAAGGAAATTCTTTTTTTAAAGGATATTTAAAGGTTATTTACAAAAATATATAACCTAAGCACTGCCTTATCTATAGTGTAGTTATAATAAAAAGTTTCAAGCTTTATTTTAATGTATTATTTGAATACTAGCTGTTTATCGTGGTAATTATAGTAATTTGGAGGCAACTTCGCAATTTTTTTCTATAGAGAAAATTTTATGTAATCGTGTTTTTGAGTAGGTAACATAGTCACTAGTGTTGGTCCTGAAGTTTGCTGCATCTTAATTTGAAATTCAGTTTTTATTAATATTGATATTACAGACGATCATATAAAGCAATCTGATTTTCGTTGGCCTATAGCGGGCCCTTAATATAAAACTGTCGGTGTGTGGGCGAATGCGGCCAATGACAGGCCATTGCCTGCTGGCGGACTGATAATCTGTTGCATTGCATTGCATCCTTCATAGTTGCGACCGCATTCGCATTGCCTTGATCTTTCTCGTAAATATTTTCATAGTGTCCACACACTTGTGCACTCGCGACGTTTACCGCTGTGCTTCGCATTCCAATGTTTTTCGTATGACAGGATGAACAAAAACGATAACGGCATTTAAAATCCTCAAAAAAAGTAAAAACTTAACGTAACCATCTGTCAATTTTGTTCTAACAAAAAATAAAAATTCAATCTAAAAGTATGGTACCCTTAGAGAAACGGATGATATGCCAACTTCTAGTAAAGATTTCGTAATAATTATAAAAAACACTAAAAAAAACCGAGAAGTGAAGAGCTAGTTTTTTCATTTTTAATGGGTAATTTTTGCAGTCGTGTTTTTAGTTTTTTAATTATTACGTTTTTATTTTAGACTTTTTAGTTCATTGTCAATAATCATCTTTTTTAAGTAAGAACTTACTAATTTAAAAATTCGTTAATTCTCTTTTTTAGATAAATTAATGCGGAGAGATTTACAAAACTGCAAGTTATACATGTTTATACAATCGCTAATATTTAAAACTCTTTATTTAATACCCCACTCGATTAGATTTAAAAAAAAAAATTTTTACAATGCACCGAATAATATGCCGCCTAAAAGCCGCCATTTTGTTTTTTGTTAATATTGATGTTCTATTATCACTCGGCACGAATCTGATGACGTATCAATTAATAAAATCAGTTTATCCGTTTAGTAGTTACGAAGGAACATAGGAACAGAAACACATACATTCAGGTCAAAGACATAACACTTTTTGGGCTTCGCCCGCCGCAGTCAGGTAATTTTGGGCTTCGCCCGCCGCAGTCGAGTAAAAAACTCAAGCTTACTATGAATCTATGTGGCGAAGCCGTGTCCGTTACGCTGGCAGGAAAGTAGCTTCTAGAGGGAAGCGAGTTTGATGAATAGTTAGTGCGCAATTTGCTGTAAATGTGCGCCAAATAAAAAATTTGTGGGCCTAATACTTTTTGAATAAAACGGGAAAAACGAATTCTGCTGGAGTAACGGTGCTCCAGCAGGAATATTCTAAACTAATGATCGGAGAGAAATAAAAATTTGTGAGCGGGTAGCTTAGATTCTAGCAGGAATGTGCGCCAAATATGAAATTTGTGGGCCTTACAGTTTTGGAGATATTTGATTTTCTGCTGGCGTAACGTTTTGCCGAGTCCCAGATCTCGGGAACTACTTGATGTGCGATCTTACAGTAAAGGAATATAGGTAGCGCCTCATTTGTGCTGTATGCACAAACAGAAAACATTTCAAATATATTCACCGATTTGAAGTAATCAGACATTTTCAGAAATCAAAAAAAAAAATCTAGCGCCTAAACTACCACGCAAATATAGAAACCAAAAACGGTGTTCTATTCTTCTTGCTATTTCTAATTACCATAAAAAGTTTGAGAATCCCACAGTTACGCGTTTTTGAATAATACCCACATGAAGGTGAGACAGACAATGTCATGACTTTGACGGTCAGCAGGATAAAGATATCAGAGATTATTTAGATCCTAGCCCAATAAATAATTTGTGCAGTTACTAAAGTACATGTTCTGAAAATTTCAGCATCAAATTTTTCGTAATAAAGTAAATATTCATTAAAATACAAAACAACTGTCAGTATTCTGATTAACCGACCAAATTCGATAGACCACAAAAAAGCGACGCGCTCATACATATTGATGACCTTCTTTAATGTGTCGTATTATGCAGAAAAATTTAATGTACAGTCGCGTTCATAACTTTTTTTTGGCAAATGTAGGTAGGAATAGTGCTTTAACATTTAAATCGATAGTTTGAGCCTTTATTCATACCAGCACAGTATAAGAAGGAACCATTTTTCCATACAGTAGTCCGACGGAGACGTCTAGAGAGACAGTTCAATCGTGCGGGGCGTGAGGGGTGAGACGGGGGAGGGACGAGACGAGCCCCAGTTGCATACTTCGCCGTTGTATGTAACTTGGCTTGGGACTTGGGACATTTCTTCTAGGGCTATCACGTCTTTACCGTGTTAATTTCTTATTATATTAATATTATAGTGCATACTATTTGCATACGTGCAAATCTTGATCTCGCATATTTTATGGAACTACATGAATTTTAAAATCCAAGATGGCGGCCAATTTCGATGAAACTCGGTTTTTGGTACTATTTGGACAAGAAAACGGCAACGCAATGTTAAAAATATTAAAAACCAAAGATGGCGGCCAACTTTTAAGTTTGTGGGCTGATTCTCGCAACAAAATAGCAACGCAATGCCAAAAATGTAAAAAAAATCC
Source organism: Crambus lathoniellus (assembly GCA_949710035.1). Lineage (NCBI taxonomy): Eukaryota > Metazoa > Arthropoda > Insecta > Lepidoptera > Crambidae > Crambus > Crambus lathoniellus. The sequence continues at coordinate 24,429,998 of OX453305.1, read as the reverse complement.
AAGATAAAAAAATTCTTCAGCTCACAAACAAAAAAGTTGGCCGCCATCTTGGATTTTTTTACTCTTGTCATTGCGTTGCTATTTTCTTGTCAAAATAGTACTAGGATTCGAGTTTCATCGAAATCGCCCAACAAACAAAAAATTTCGGGGCCATCTTTGATTTTTAATAAAGATTGGTTAAAATCAAAATATATTTCTCAAATTTTAAGTAGCGCCATCTTCCGAGAGTTAATGAAAAGGCGTAGCTTGAAAATTGCTCAAACGTGCTTCACGTCGACCCTGAGCCTGTCCACTGGCTGAGCTGTCACGCCGTGTACGTGTCACGCCAGTGACAAGCAGCCAGTGGACACTCACACATGCCCAGCATGCTTGTAGTAGTGTAATCATTTCACACCGTTCTATGAAGTCGTTTCTCTGTAGTATATTTTTTCCTCTGTGCCGCAACTGAGCCGGGGCCCAATGTATTATAGTACTCTATGGCCGGGGCGCAGTTCTTAACCCCAGCGGGCGGCGTGTCGGTAAACCCGTCAGTGAGAGGTCTCGCCCACATCGCCGCGCTATGTGTGGGTGTACCGACAGCGGGCCGCATATTAAGGCAGCTGATCATGTTCACAAACAAACGGAGTCTAGGAAATCTTAAACTCCCAAAACTTTTTAATACCAGTCTGTCCCTAAGCAAGGAAGTCAAGTATCTAGGAGTGATACTAGACAACAAACTCCTCTGGAATAGACATCTCGAAAGTAAACTAAACAAAGCCACAATCATCTTCTGCCAATGTAAAAGACTGCTTGGCAAAAGTTGGGGACTATCACCGAAAATAACGATGTGGCTGTATAAAACCGTTATACGTCCCATAATCACATACGGAGCCGTTGCCTGGTGGTGGTGGACAGACAGACAGTTGTTGGTACACTTACAGGTAACCTAACCTTAAACCGACAACTATTTATTATGAATGCGACGGACAGTCCTCTATGTAGGGGTTGCCTGGACGCAGAGGAAACAGCCGCCCACGTGATCCTGGAGTGCGTGGGTTTGGCCGCACAACGAACAGAAATTCTCACAGAGGTGGGGTCGCTCCTAGAAGCCTGTGAACGCCCCAGGAGGCTTCTGAGCTTCTGGAAGGAGCTAGGATGGCTCGACTAGCCATGTTCACGTATAACGGACCAAATATGAGTCTAAATGCGGAAAAGTGTCAATACCAAATACCAAGGCAGCTTGGATTCTGGTGGAATATTTATTCATGTGAGATCACTGTCTATTGTCAATTTAATCACATTGTACATTAGGTAATTATGTTTGAAAAAAAAAAAGAAATAAAATTACAAAACAACCTTTATTTTATTTTTTTACTTAAATAATGTAAGTACTTAAATAAGAATTTAAATCATTTTAGATTTAAATTCTTTCAATTCAAGTTAAAAAAACAAAACAGAAATAGCTTCAATCGTCATTAAAAAAAAGTACTCAGTCAAATCACTTTTTTACTTAAGTGTACACAAACGTGACGTGTACAAATCTAGTCGGCAAAAAAGTTAAGGAGGTCATTAATATGTATGAGCGCGTCGCTTTTTCGTGTTCTATCGAATTTGGTCGGTTAATCAGAATACTGACAGTTGTTTTGGATTTTCATGAATATTTACTTTATTACGAAAAATTTGATGCTGAAATTTTCAGAACATGTACTTTAGTAACTGCACAAATTATTTATTGGGCTAGGATCTAAATAATCTCTGATATCTTTATCCTGCTGACCGTCAAAGTCATGACATTGTCTGTCTCACCTTCATGTGGGTATTATTCAAAAACGTGTAACTGTGGGATTCTCAAACTTTTTATGGTAATTAGAAATAGCAAGAAGAATAGAACAACGTTTTTGGTTTCTATATTTGCGTGGTAGTTTAGGCGCTAGATTTTTTTTTTTTGATTTCTGAAAATGTCTGATTACTTCAAATCGGTGAATATTTTTGAAATGTTTTTTGTTTGTGCATACAGCACAAATGAGGCGCTACCTATATTCCTTTACTGTAAGATCGCACATCCAGTAGTTCCCGAGATCTGGGACTCGGCAAAACGTTACGCCAGCAGAAAATCAAATATCTCCAAAACGGTAAGGCCCACAAATTTCATATTTGGCGCACATTCCTGCTAGAATCTAAGCTACCCGCTCACAAATTTTTATTTCTCTCCGATCATTAGTTTAGAATCTTCCTGCTGGAGCACCGTTACTCCAGCAGAATTCGTTTTTCCCGTTTTATTCAAAAAGTATTAGGCCCACAAATTTTTTTATTTGCCGCACATTTACAGCAAATTGCGCACTAACTATTCATCAAACTCGCTTCCCTCTAGAAGCTACTTTCCTGCCAGCGTAACGGACACGGCGAAGCCTAGTCATTAAAACCGAAAACGTTGGTCACTCAGTTCAAACGATTGTCGTGTTTCTTTTTTGGTGGTCACTCCTTTCAGATGCACATAACTTTTCATGGCGCGTAGGTAAATATTGTTTTTATATGACAGAATTAATATATTTCAGTTTTATTTGACATATTATTATACAAAAAAGACGGTAAACGATACTTTATTACTTACTACAATGGATAATTCTTTTACAAGTAAAGATAAATCTCACAAAAAAGAGTGTGCAGTTATCTGTTGTTTTTCTGTGTCCTCCTAATTCCTAACTTAGAGAAAAGTGGATGAAAGGAGCTATAAGACAATAATCAACGTCTTCAAAATCTGCCTTGCAATGTTGTGAAGATCATTTTGATGTAAGTACGTTGTATTCGTAAAAATCATAACCTCGTAAGATCTTGCATCAACAGTAAGTATAGAAAGTAAACAGCAATCTGTACTCTTGAAAAATTTGAATTTTCCATAAATAACCACCGCACTATGTCCATATAAACCTTAGACGAATCTCGCGAGTCGGATTTAGTAAAGCCTTTTTCCATTTTGTAGATATTTTTAATGTTTTATGACATGTTTTGAATGGATTCACCTATATGTTTATGAACTCAGCTTAAGTCACAAATTATATAGACTAGTACAGACAGATAGGAATCAAGCCTTATAGCGGCCGTTTGTTAGTGAATGACGGACCCCGATTAGATTTTGACAACATAGTGCTGCCAGAACTATCGACCCTTGATTCGTTATCGATAGTTGTGCAAATCATCGACGTTTGTACAACCCTAGTAATATACTATTTTAAATTCTGCTCAAATAAAAACCACATTTGATGAAAGAAGGCATTTATTACTTGACATTATAATTTTATCAAATACAAAGTACATAAGTATAAGTTGAGATTTATACAAGACAAAGAATGAGAGTAATGAAATTACTTACTAAATTGACTTAATAGATAAACTAAGAAATATAAATACTTTATCAGCCACAAGAAAAATTAAACTGCTTGCAAATATCTTTTACGCACAAATTCTAATGCTATTTCTCCTAGTAGTTTTATTTAGTATCTGCCATTTCATTATTTACTGTTAATATCACTTTCAATGCAAGACGCAATAACCCAACTCTAATAGTTAAACATTTAATGCAGTAAGTAATCAATATAGCAACTAACAGCAGTAATTTGCACCATAATTCTGATTTGATAACTTATTACCGCAAGAATAGGCAGACACGGGCATCTTCGCAGCACTCCTCGAACCTCGTTCAGACTCAAGTTATCTGAAAAGATTAGATTTGGTTAGTATAGATTCTACATATTGTTACTATAATCTGCCATAACATTTTATAAACAAATACCTAAGTGATAGTTTAACTGAAAAGTTTGTAAATCAAGAAAGAGTAGTGTGTATAAAGCACATTTTGTTTGTTGTGCCGCTATGCACAAGTTATAGATAATCAATGTTTATAGTTAATAACTGTTATTAAGTTAGATGATGATGACTGATGAGAGGTAGTATATATAATTAAGTACGATCTAAGATAGTAGGTAACAGTTATAACATAGTCATAAGACAATCACAATAAACCATCATTCGTACCGACAACAATCATATATTATCCCACCGGTACATTTGTTATAATTCTGTTCTGTTTGTCAGAATCAGAGTATGAATTTGATGATAAGGCATTTTAAATGTTTTGACAAAGTTATTGAATTACTTACACTGTTATTTTCTCTTAACTTGGTATTAACAACTTCACTAAATTGAAACTTGTTAAATGTGACGACTGATTTAATCCCACCCAAGTAATCTACTGTGCTTTATCATTATCACCATATGATATCACTTCTAAATGTATATTGAAATAAGGTATTAGGAAGGTTTTTTTAACAAAACTAATCAATAATTAATTACACATACCTACTTACATTCATATAAAAAGAATAAACAAACATTACCTACCTTTCATTCATAACTTCTTCTTCAACATGTCAATGACAAGTACAAAATCATATGTTGTTGGCCCAAAACTGAGCCACTCTCACCGCATTATCTGCAGCCAACATGAGGTCCTCACACGTGCAGGTGTCCGGGCATAAAGAGCAATCAATGAGGTGGGCCAGGGTCTGTGGAGTGTAACCACACCTGCACGCGAGATCCGTGTTATTGGTGAAGCCCCACCTGGACAGGTTGCCTTTACTTCGACCAACTTGGGTACGGAGTCTATTTAAAGATCTCCATAATGATCTGGGAAGTTCAACGCCAGGAGGGAGCTTTTCCTGGATGAGCACATATGGGTGTGAAAGGGTAGCAGACTTATCCCACAGTTTAACTTTGGTTAAAGAGGCCTCCGTGGTGCCAGGAATGACGCACTTGTAAAAACTATTGCGACTCTTTAGCCTTTGATAAATTTCATAACTTTCTGAGAAACCGAATCTTCTTTACTCCGGTTAAGTTGTGAACTATATTTTCTTTTGTTTTGGTTAGTTTTAAGAAATACAATGTTGCCTCCTGGAATTACCTAAAACAACAAAACTCAAATTTAGGTTAATTTACTTACTTGTACCGAAGGCATCTTCGAATAATGTATCCATATTTCTGTAAAGAAATATCTGAGAAAAAGTGGAAAAACATCTATAGAATACTAGAAAACCGAAATGAGTAAAAAAACACAAACTAAATAAACGTCATCTTGAAATTCTTGAAAAAAGTGACAACCTTAATTTTAGCCAATGGGGGCACCCCAACAAAATGGCAGTCTTAATTATAGCCAATGAATGGGTATCGGGGCTACCGGCCACTAAGTTTTGACCTATTCTATGGGTTATTCCAACGCCTGGTTAGTGAATGACAGCTTTCCCCGTTGATTTTGACAACATAGTGCTGTCAATACTATCGACGCCCTTGATACGTTATCGATAAATGTGTAAATCATCGACATTTAGTTACAACCCTAGTGATATTAATTTTTAAATAAATTCTGCAAGTAAAAAAAACTCATTTCTTGATGAAAAAAGGCGTTTATTACTCTACATAGTTTATTTTATTAAATACAAAGTACATTAAGTTAAGATTTACTTATACAAGGCAAAGAATGAGAGTAATGAAATTATTACACTTACTTACATTGAATTTATACATAAACTAAGAATTAAACACTCAGTTGCAGAAAGCTCTCATCAAATCTATTGCTGTCACTTATTTTCTTTACAACGAAAAAGTGACAGCAATAGATTTAGTGAAGCATTAACTTTGATGGAGCTTTCTGCAACTGGGTGCTAAACAGTTAAATAGCCAATAAACTTAAACTGCTTGCAAATATTTTTTACGCACAAACGCTATTGCTTTCAATGCAAAACACAATAACTTAAAATAGTTAAACATTATAATACAATATGTAATAATATAGCGATTAACAGTAGTAATTTGCACCATTATTATTCTGTTTTGATAATTTATTACCGCAGAAATAGGCAGACACGGGTATCTTCGCAGCACTCCATGAACCTCGTTGACACTCAAGTTATCTGAAAAGATTAGATTTTGTTACTAAGTATAGATTTTAGATATTGTTACTACTGCCATAACATTTCATAAACAATTAAGTGAAAGCTGAATAGTTTGTAAATCAAGAAAGAGTAGTGTGGCTAAAGCACATTGTTTGTTGTGCCGGTATGCACATATTAAGTTATGGATAATCAACGTTTCTAGATAATAGTAAATAAGTAGGTAAGCTTTGTAGATGCTTATAAGATGTGTATAGTGTGTATATGTAAAATCTAAGATAGTAGCAGTAACAGTTATAATAACACAGTCCTAAGACAATCACAATAAACCATCATTCGTACCGACATCACAATAATTTCTTATCCTGCCGGAACATTTGTCATAATTCTGTTACGTTTGTCAGAAATATGAATTTGCTGATAAGTCAGTTTTAAATGCTTCGACAAATATATTGAATTACATTGTTATTTTCTCTCGATTTAGTATTAACAACTTTACTAACTCCACACAATTGAAACTAGTTAAATGTGTCCCAAGGTAATCTACTGTAAAGCAGTACCTAATAGTATATCACAATATGATATCACTGCTAAATGGATATTGAATTATTCTGAAGATTTTTCAACAAACTAATCAATAATTAATTTTAATATACATAGGTTAGGTACATTCATATATAAAAATTAAACAAACATTACCTTTCATTCATAACTTTCTGAAAATCTTCTTTGCTCCGGATTGTGAACTGTATTTTGTATTTTTAAAAGGCGCTTCCTCTCCTCTTCCACCAAGTTGCGTATCCGACCGACAGGATCCATATTGATCTTTAGATTATAATCTTTTACCACCTTATGTACACTATAGTTAGCAATAAATGATTGAGTATTGAGTATTTTCTTATGGTTTGTTCTATGAAATACAAAGTTGCCTCTTGGAATTTGCCTGAAACAACAAATCAAATTTAGGTATACCTACAGAATTATTGATACATAAAACTACGTAAATAGTATTTACTCACATACCGTAGGCACCTTCGAATACCGTAAGTATACATTATATCTAAAAACAATACAAAATGAAATGTTGAACGCAATAATAATAGAAAGAAAACCGAAATGAATTTTGTAAAAAACATAAACTCAGTGTTGCCAGATGCCCGTGTTGCATTCTCCCACAAAGTACCTTTGTTTAAACGGAAATAGAGACCTCTCTCGGCGGCTAAAAATGGCAACTATTTTGTTTGGACCTAGCGCCCCCTTTATTTGTTTTTTGGGACTACTACGTACTACCTATGGATACGCACGTATAGCCTATTTAGTTTTTAATGATTTTTATTATTTTTACTTAGAAGGGGCATTATACTAAGAATTATTAATTTTTAGCAGATTTCCTTTGTTCAGTTGGATGACTTTAAACAACAACAAGGATAGCTAATTATTAATTCTTAGTTTGAAAATGAAAACATAAAGATAAGATGAAAAGATCAAAAACATATTTATTCACATAAAAATAATACACATGTAGGTACTTGTGAATCGATAACATTTTCCTACCGCATTCAAGACTTTTTTAACTGAAACACAGGCGCAATAAACTTGCCAGTTTCGTAACGAAGTTTACAAAAAAACTTATGTCGTTAAAATTACAACAATTTGCATAAAGCATATGCACAGGTTATACAATATTATTAAATAACATTTAAGAGAAATATGTTCTCATACCCAAACATAATAAACATGAATAAATTCAATTACATCTTGTGGACCTTTATTATAGAAGTCTGCCTTTCCCCAAAAACGAGCCTCTAGTTTTTTCAATTAGGTCCGTATTATAAACGACACTCAAGCTAGTACATTATAACTCAATGCACTCAAGTGGAGATTTCTTCTCAAGTATAGTTGGCAAGTGATGAATGTATTCGTTGCATGTATTTGCATCCCTTTCTAACTACTTGAGAAGAGATCTCCACTTGAGTGTTGTTCTATAATACCGACCTAATCTTGGAACAGCAAGCTTATTCTTATTTCTGGATTTAAATTATGAACATCACTTTCCTTTATAAACGGATTACGATGCTTTCTTACATACACACAAAATTTTCATAAATGTAGGTACAATCTCAGATTTACCTGTAGTAACATCGTCAAATTTCATTTTTTTTTTACTTAATTTTAGCATCGTGATCGTGCCACACTTTATGGTGCAGTGCTGTGATTTTGGCGTGACGGGTCCGAGGAGAGGCGTTGCAATTTCTTCAACTTCAACTTCCATTTTACGATTTTGCTGTTGCATTGCACTCTTTAGGCAGAATTACTTTATCTGAAAAACAAAAAACACCTCTTTTTAAACATGAAAATATAATTTCTTAGAAGGAGGGCGTTTTGGGTTCCGACCCAATAGCGACAAATTATATAGACTAGTACCACAGTAGTATTAAGGCTGTGCTAGTACCAAAACTACCAATAGCAATGAGTTGGTGTCGTTGGATAGGTATTACAAAGGCGAACAATGTTTAGAGCCAACGCGGGCACTTGTGATTTTTAGTCGACCGATAGTTTAGTCGGGATCGTAAGACGATCGTGATTAAACCATGATTAAACTGTCGGCCGATAGATGGGCGATAGTTTAGTTGAATGCAGTGCGCACGCTCACTGGTCCTTCTACCCGGCCGATAGTTGTGCTGTGCGATTGGCGATAGTTTGATCGAACAACTATCGGCCGATAGTTTGATCGGTCGATTTTTAATCGTCAGTGCGCGCACTGCCATTTAACTCTATACTGAATCCGAGAACGATCAAACTATCGCCACTTGACTGAAATCGTTGTCCGTTCGGAGATAATCTGATATGATGATAAATACCTATTATATTATTATAATAACCAACATAAAATCTTAAGTGTGTTACACAAGATTACCTGCAAGGTATCCCATATTTGTTGCAACAGTCCTGCTAAAGATTTGGCTTGCAAATTTCACCTTCATTATATTTTTTTAAGTAATGTTAATAGCTTATGCAATTTATTGTCTTCGGGAGTTGTTATTATTAATTATGCTCTTTGAAAGCAACTGAACCTTTCTTTCTCTGGAATTCTAAAATAAAATAAATACAAGGGTTAATTTTAAGACATAAATCTGAACATAAAATAAAAATCTAACATTTGATAATTATTATTTACTTATAATTTAATTAGCTATAAGTAGGTAACAGAGAGGAATAAAAATGAAAAATACCTTTATTGAATTCCACCCACAGCCTTTTCTCTGGCCGGCAAGGTTGGTTGGTTGACTGGTTGAGTTACTACTGGCTGGATCTATAAAAATGATGATAAGATGAAACCAACCGGTCAATAAATTTAATCTCATTTAATAATAAGGATAGAAAATGCAATTTTTACCTATATTTGTAAGTATTTGTAAAACAAATTTTCGATGAAAACTAACCTGGGCAAATTAAGAATAGGCCCTGCAATGTTACTTAGCCGATTAAATCGGCATTAAAACGCTCCGTATCTTTAGCTGGATTCGGGAATAATAGCATAGTTCGATGCGAACCTGAAAAATAAAAAATAATTCATCACAAATAATTATTGCAATACATAAAGTATAAAGTTAGAAATAAAGAGGGAGAGGTTGGTTTGTTGTTGGTTGGTTGTTTTGAGCGTTAATTGAAGAAAAGTTTGGTCTTTACTTACTTGCTGAATCTGAACACACAGGAACACAACACTTTTTCCTAGACATCGACATAATGCCTGAAGTCCTGTCTCAATCCAAAGTTAAAACTAAACCACGAGTCTCTGTCTAGCCGCACTATTAGGAGGAGAAAACTCTCAACTCGACAGAAGACACAGGGAATTAATATAAATTTAAGATAGAAATTCACTGCACCAAAACTATCAATCAAAACAATTTTGAATGACCGCGCGCAATGACGGTTTAGTTTAGTGTTGCCATTTTTCTAAAATAATTTCATACCGTAATGAAATAATAAATATTATAGAAACGCCTTTACTTTGAGTAAATAACCGACAAAACACCTATCACATCGTAATAATTTCCTATTCTTTATAAATAGTTGAAAATTCTTTTAAGTACCTTGAATTTGGGATTTTGACTTAATTGTTTATATGACTCTGATAATTACAAAATCTACCAAATCGTAAGAATTCATGTGGAACGTCGCAAAAATAACACCACTACAATTAAAAGCCCCCTGAGCGCTATCATTATCTAAGATAGTTAGTGCAAACTGAATTTAGCATCTTTTGAACGCCCTCTGAAATAGTTTTATGGAAGTACTGAATTACAATACTGCTAAATCTAAACGACGGAAGCTCTTCGTGACGTTAATAGTATTGCTGACTTCTAGAACTGATAGTATAGCTTTCCTACGATTGCCAGTAGCGATAGGTGAAGATTGAAGAGCCTGCATTCTCCGAAGTTCCGAAAATCAGAAATCCCCAAAACGCTGATTTTTAAGAAAAAGCCCCACAACAACCCGAAACACTTGAAAAGGCGTTCTTCTATCTCACTGATTACTCGATAAGCTTTTTTTTAGAGTGTGGCAGAGTAGATCACTGATTGCTATATATAATCAGTTCCAAGCGCTAAAACACACTTAAAATAACATTTTTGCCATGAAAAAATGCCCCCACATCCCCCCAAAGTCAAAACTCTTCCTCCCGAAAATGCCCTCCATTGCCTAAAATAGTCCCGAATGGGCGATTTTCTGAAAGCTCAGTCACTAGATGGCGCTGTCCCACCTATGCAGTTAGAAGAAACGGAACGTTATAAATTTTACTTTGACGCGACTTTTTTACGTAAAACGGAACGTCAGACAGATGTTATTTATTTACCTAAATCTTTAAATTTACCTATTTCGTTTCTGTTCCTCACAGTAGTACTTACTTAATATATTATTAGTTTCCTTTGGGTTGTTAAAAAGTAATTAATTTAAATATGTTTCATACCAAAATATACCATAGACATGTACATACTTATTCAACGCCATCTAGTGAAGCAATTGGAAGCTTTTTTTTTTTTAAATGGCCTCTCAGAAAATCGCTCATTTGGAGGGTAATCACCCCAATCCGGCAACACTGCTTAAACTATACGTCAAAAGTGACCGTATTAATTTTAGCCAATGGGATTCACTTGCGGCACAGAAACAAAATGGCGGTCTTAATTATAGCCAATGAATGGACCGGGGAAATTGCAGTCACTAAGTTTTGACCCAATCTATGGGTGATTCCAACGCCTGGCTTAAGTGACTAATGGAATGACGTCACTGCGCGCTGATTGGTGTTTCAAATCACGTTTCAATTTACGTAACTTTAAATTAAAATATTTTGCAAAATAATAATAATTTTGGAATAAATCTTCCACGAATGCACTTTTAATGGCTATCATCATTGGATTATTAATATAATTTCTCAAAATAATTTTAATGCAAGTTCCCTATTCTGTGCTTTGTAAAGCCAAAGATTGATTGTGAATGACAATGCATAGTCGCATTTATATTACCCCGACGAAAACGTTTCCAACCCAACGGTATATGAAAGGGGGGCGCAGCTCGCATGCTATAATATGCCCCGCATCTTAAGGGCATATTATACTTTACTGAATTTAGGCATCTAAAATATTCGTAATTTACAAAAAATATACATAAAGCATTTAGAAAGTTAGAAATCTAAACAGTAAGCTAATTAGAAAGAAGCCTCGCACTTGGTCCACTTAGCGTTTGGTCTACAAATATTATTCTGTGGTTTGGTCCAACTCGCAGTTGGTTCAATATAAAGTGTATTTCCAAAATTTTACAAAATATCACATATTTATGTACTTACATATTGTACTGTATTTATTCATACTTATATACTATCATAACTTGTGTTTTCAAGCTTCTACAAATAATTATTAGTTTTGAACTTTCACAAAAATCAACGATCAACAACAAAGATATAATATAATATATTATATAGATATACACTTTCTACCTACCGGGGGGGACCTTAGCCACGTTATAGATTCCGTTCTATAACTTGGGAAACATTATCCATTTTGTCCCAACCACGAATTGGACCAACTGCGAATTGGACTAACTGCGAATTGGACCATCTGTGAATTGGACTAACTGCGAAATCGACATCTGCTAATTTGAGCAATTGCGAATTGGACTAAGTGAGTGCGAATTGGTCATTTTTTTTAACATTGGACCAAATGCGCCTCGAGGGAAAGAAGTACGGTTACTGACTGCTAAATGAAGGTATATTAGCATTTAGTTCATTTAGTTTACTAAAAACGCGCTTCAGTCGCCGCGGGCCTGTGACTGTGACAGCGAGCGGACGTACTGCGACGATTTGCGACGAGACGACGAACCCACAATATTTTTGAAATTGCTATTTTAATTAAATATATTTTATTTTAATATTGCTAATTGCCCGCTGCGGCCCGGCATAGTGTGCGATAGTTCATATAAAATATATACGAGCGATTTGGACGGATTTTTGCGCTGCGGCCCGGCACGCTGCGCCCTATGCCGGGGGGCAGCGGGCCGCATAATCCACCGCGGATTTTGTTGCGTGCGTGCGATGCGATGCGGCCCGCCCCGCCGCGATGCGGCCCGCCCCTCCCCGCTGCGCCCCGACACAGTGTGCTATAGCAAGCGGATTTTTCTCGTACTACTCCATGAAGCTCGACTTAATACTGAGGTACCTAACTGGAGTTCTCACCCTGAATAAAAAAGTGAACACCAGCAAATTTGACATTTAGTATGTAGTGGCTGTCAGTTGTCTCATATGACCATACCTACGTATTTTTTTAAAGTGTAGGTGAGACGGAAGACAGCCACTGTGTAATTTGTGGTCACAAAAAATTGTTCGTACTGCACTCTCCAGTTACCTCGGTATTAAGTCGAGCTTCATGTACTACTCGGTCAGTACCAAAACCACCTGAAAGGAATGTGACGAGGATGTGATTTCTTATTTCAGTAATCATTTTTAATGTACCGGCTTCCCGGCAGAATTATTGACAAAAATTGGTGGGCCAGAGGAAAACATGCTGTTGACGTTACTTTTGAGACAAATAGTCCAATTCCAAGAGCATCTCAGAATGTACCGACGAAATGTATGTCTCAAAGGTGTCACAAATGTTTTGTGACAGCTACAGATGCATTAAATACTTTTGTTATGCGTTTGGAATAGAGAAATAAGCTTAAGTTTATTTAAAAGCATGCTTTTATATGTCTAGCTCGGTTCCACTAATCAAAATCGAAAATATTCGTGAAATACACATTTTATTACAACTAAAACAAAAATTATAAACCGTTTTAGTCACCTTAATAGCTCATGAATCTGATTCGGTGACTTGTTCATTAGTTTTAAAGAAAATTTAAAATTATTTTTTCTATGAAGCTCCGATTCGGGTGACCATTTCGTGTTCAACTTTAGGACACATTATGTATTTATTATACTGCTATATTTAGTTCAGAAGGCATAGTTTCTGCCTAGACGTAGCCATCGCATAAGAATTCGGTTATGTTATGTACAGTCTGATGTGCCGCCGTGTGTAGCTAACACACGGCGGCACATCAGCCTGTACATGTTGACCTTGAGACCGCCTTTATGCCCTACGTAATAAAGGCTGTTATCGCAGTTCAACTGTTTAACCTGATGTGCTGTCGAGTCTACATTGATAGTAGGTATTTAAAGTTCTAAAAGGTAGTTAGGTAGATATATCTTGAAATACATTTCATTTATAAATTAATAATACCCAATGTCTCACGTGAGATGTCGCTTGTGTCAACACTGTCAACCAACCGCGTGAAGTTTTATAACCTTGGACAAGCTTATGTGCGGTTTCATATACAGGATGATCCATCGCGACGACGGATCAGTATGGGAAAATTTTAAACTTTATGAGATAGAGATATTTGTTCTAAGGAACCAATCCATGTCGTTGATTTTAGAGTTAAGAATAACTGCATTCAAAGATTTCCAAAAAACTTATGCATGCCTCGGGAATCGAACCTTGTCAGTTTTTAAAACAAAAAATGTTATGTTATTTTATTACGAACTAGCGGCCGCCCGCGGCTTCGCCCGCGTGGACTACACGACGTCATCCTGGGTTATTAAATATGAACACTGAACATTTTTGTATACATGGCAGCTGTCGTTTCTTTTTTCTTGTGGCCATCGACCAAACATTGAAATATAATTTATTGGCAGCATTACAGACAATATTTGCAAGGAAAGTATACCTGTAAACTCGGGCCAAACCGAGTGAGACTAGCTAGAACTTAACTTTGTTTTTCATAGTGTTTGTATGAAGGACAAAGTTACATTTGCTGTTTTTAAAAATGTGTCTCAAATAGTGCTTACTACTTATATCTCGTTTAAACTTATTTTCGTTTAAAGTTTTTATTAAAATCTACAGAATAATTATATTTTTTTTAGATTTTTCACTCTTTTATTTTAAAAGTTTAAAAGGGGGGACATACACTTTACCACTTTCAAAATATTGACTTTGAGAAAAATTGGGTTGAGAAACCTTTACTTCATTTTTAAAGATCTATCTATAGACACTCCACACGAATATGTTAGATTTAAAAAAAACACAGTTTCAGTTCCATGTATGGGGAGCCCCCTTATTTTTTGTATTAAAATCGTAAAGATACATTACGTACGTTAGGAATACATTCTTTTATTGAACCCTATTTCTACAATTTGATGAAAATAAGAGTTTTGTTAACCGTCATATTCAAATCAATACATAGGCTATCGCTTGATAAAACACGCAACGAATCATTTTGATTAGTGGAACCGAGCTAGACATATAAAAGCATGCTTTTAAATAATCTTAAGCTTATTTCTCTATTCCAAACGCATAACAAAAGTATTTAATGCATCTGTAGCTGTCACAAAACATTTGTGACACCTTTGAGACATACATTTCGTCAGTACCATAGTGATTACATGCTCTTTGGTCAGTACATTCTGAGATGCTCTTGGAATTGGACTATTTGTCTCAAAAGTAACGTCAACAGCATGTTTTCCTCTGGCCCACCAATTTTTGTCAATAATTCTGCCGGGAAGCCGGTACATTAAAAATGATTACTGAAATAAGAAATCACATCCTCGTCACATTCCTTTCAGGTGGTTTTGGTAAAGAAATGGCGAGTGGAACCGAGCTAGACATGTACACGTATTGGCCAATGGTTAGGCCAATACAGGCCGCTATAATAAGTAATAAGTCTGTTCGAATCCAATTTGGAAAAAATGTAAACAAACCTGTTCCATTAAAAATTCTCACACTTTCGGCCACTAAATGGATTTAAAAACACATTCATTAGTAATTAGAAGGTTTCAACTTATATCTCACTAATTTGTTCCAAAGATCGTAGTATGTTTATTATTTTTAAAATTTATTTGAAAATTTTAAGAAGAAAAGTGAGGTTATTTATCCAAGCAAAAATCTTGTCTTATCTGTGATCGCCATGGTGATCGCATAGTGCTTGACGTAAATGTCTATCAGATAATTCAATGATTAGTTCAACTATATCGATTATTAATCGATGTTATGTAATCGAAGATAAAATATCTCTGTCTTGATAAAAATTATCACAATAATCACAAATATAAAAAAAAAGTATATTCTCGGGTCCGTTAGGGCTGAGACATAGCGGAATTCCGTGCGCATAATTTGCTGAAACGATGTCATTGCTACTTTATCGTAAGTAGAGTCTTATGAATATGATTCAGAAATTTATTGTACAACTTTTGACTTTAAATTTGAAATTAATTTTTTTCGCTATTTATCAAGTAGGATAAATACAACTTCTAACGAGTGAGAAGTTTTCGCGGATTTACGGATTACCCACATATTAAGAAAATACTATCTTGCCTGAACACTTGGATTCATAATGTTTTCAACTTAACGCACTGCTTTACAAAAAATATATTATTTACAAAATAATTCTTAAAAATGGTTTAGCTCATAGAGTTTAAGGTGGGTTGCACCATCTTACTTTAACCGTAACTATAACAGACACAAACTTATCTTGAGTCAGTGGCCAAATGTAGAATTTATATATGTCGCAGGCGGATGGTTAAGTATGGCAGCATGTACCCCTCGGAAGTCCTGTAGAACACGTGATAGGTTAGAATTTATTTTTTAGTGACTCCTTCAACTTATGGGAAGATAAAATAGCTTACGGAAAAAATCATCGGCCTAGGCGTTTAATTGAATGGCGGATTCAACCAGTTGGCTGCGACATATATATTGTATATTGTTACCTTATTTTAACCACAACGAGGTAGCGCTTAACTTAACGAGGTAGCAGGACGTCAGCCTGTACGAGATTAGAATGGCTCTCAAGCAGCTCAAAAACAACAAGGCGGCGGGTGATGACGGAATCACAACAGAACTTCTGAGAGCGGGCGGTAAGCCGATACTTAAGGTCCTCCAGAAGCTCTTCAACTCTGTCATCCTCGAGGGCAAAACGCCAAAGGCATGGGGCAGAAGCGATGTGATGCTGTTCTTCAAGAAGGGTGATAAGACTCTCTTGAAGAACTACCGACCCATCTCGCTTCTGAGCCATATCTATAAGTTGTTTTCGAGAGTCATTACGAATCGTCTCGCTCGCAGGTTTGACGACTTCCAACCTCCCGAACAAGCCGGGTTCCGAAAAGGTTATAGTACCATAGACCACATTCATACGCTGCGACAAGTTATACAGAAGACTATAACTTGCCACTATGCTTGGACTATGAGAAAGCCTTTGATTCGATCGAGACCTGGGCAGTGCTGCAGTCTCTCCAGAGGTGCCAAATAGACTAAGGTACATCGAGGTGCTGAGGACCGACGATCTGGTCAAGGTCGTGGGAAGCCGCTGGATGCGGGCAGCGCAGGACCGATCGTTGTAGAGATCCTTGGGGGAGGCCTATGCCCAGCAGTGGGCGTCGCACGGCTAAAATGATGATGATGATGATGATTATGTACCGGGTTCTTTATTTTGTTTTAATATTTATGATAAATTTGTGATTGAAAGTGACCTTACATAATATATATTATGTTAAAGTCACTTTTCAATTTGTTATGTGATGATGATGACGTGTTTGTGTGAAATTAAAAAAATCCCGCCTGAAAGCTACTTATAGGGCTCGTGGTTTTTTACTAAGTATTACATTTTTCCTATACTTACAAAATTACATTGTGAATGCATAAAAATAATTTAAAATCTTAATTTTTACTCGGTTCAATATAAGCGTTTTTTTTTTCTCTATAATCGCGATGAACACCGTCATCTCTCGAGGCTTGAGAAGTAATAAACTAAAAACTCTTCACTAACGCGAAGCTCCAACATAATAGCATTCAATTAATCGAATCGAAGCAATCAAATTATTTATCGATTTATAAATGGTATAATTTTTACCACATCACTAAATAGTCTATGGTCAGAATAATGGCGTCTTTGTTTACATTTTTTCCAAATTGGATTCGAACAGACTATAGCTACTCTATGACCATGTCTATGATGTGAGCTGTAGTAAAAATACTTGCACTTTTAGAGCCAACGCGCACTTGTGATTTTTAAGCTAGAAACACATTTCGCTGGTGCAGCGCAGCGCGATGGGGGGGGCTACCGGCTAAGAAATCTAGATATGGGTATGGGCTTCAACTGTCATTTGAATTCCATATTCTGATAGATTTTTGCTGCTTTGTTCTGTTGAACGTTGCTAGCTAGTTATCGTTATACCCGACGTCACAAAACAAGGAACTGATAGCGGCTCTTTTCTTTATAAAATGGGCGATTTTCTGAAAGCTCAGTCACTAGATGGCGCTGTCCCACCTATGCAGTTAGATGAAACGGAACGTTATAAATTTTACTTTGACACGACTTTTTTACGTAAAACGGAACGTCAGACAGATGTTATTTATTTACCTAAATCTTTAAATTTACCTATTTCGTTTCTGTTCCTCACAGTAGTACTTATTTAATATATTATTAGTTTCCTTTGGGTTTTTAAAAAGTAGGTAATTAATTTAAATATGTTTCATACCAAAATATACCATAGACATGTACATACTTATTCAACGCCATCTAGTGAAGCAATTGGAAGTTTTTTTTTTAAATGGCCTCTCAGAAAATCGCTCATTGAAGTTCGGAAAAACGTATGAAGTTCATACCCATAAAGTTACGCGGTAGCCCCCCGGGTTCATACATTTAGGCCACGTTCGCACGGGCGTGCAGAAAGGCGTTGCGTTAGCGGGGCGATATCGCAACGTCAACGCCTAGGAACCAGAGGTGTTAGCATAGACGTAAAAAAATCGCTTGGCGTTTTGTGCTCACACGGTGCGGACTGCAGGCGTACCTATCATGAATTCGGACGACATCTTGTTAATCGCCGTTTGGTATATTAAGAAACGATAAGCAAATAGAAGGCAGTACTGGTTTCATCCTCTTCATTCAGAGAGAGTTATCTTACTGGTAAATTTTACACTCGGTACAGCAAGCTTCAACGATTTCCTCAAAAATTCTTCGATTAATATGAGAATGTCAATCAGCTCATTTGATGAACTACTGCTTATTTGTTGGCCCTAATAAAATACAGCGACAAGATTCCCAAATGAGTCCTTGGGTTATTTAGGTAGGTATCACCCAAGTATCACCTAACTGAAAATAAACCTAATGACGTAAAAATAGTTACCCACTGACAGTAGGTAGCGTTAAAAAAACGCTTGTATGAACGCCAATAGGGCTGCCCGTATGTTGTATTTCCATCGCCTCCATCGCGTCGCGTCGTCAATCGGGCAATGTGCGATAAAATAACGCCGCGTAAAAAAATCGCTCGCGTGTGAACGGATTAGGGAAAGTCCATAAGTTCTGTTTCAAGGCGTCAAAAAATCGCTTCAACGCGCGATAATATTACGTCCGTGCGAACGTGGCCTTTGTCTGGCTAGAAACACATTTCCCTGGCGCAGCGCAGCGTATCCGCTCGGCTCCGATTGCGCCAGGCCCCCCATCACTTTCTAGCATTGTATCTGTATCGTCAGATGGCTTGGTACTAGTCCTCCGCTAGGAGTAATTGTGTTCTGTGTACTAGTCTATATAATTTGTGGGCTCGGTAGCGGACTGCGCAGCGGAGCTCTGCATTTTGCTTTTTACTACTTATGTTCTCCGATTTCTCCGTCAATAATGGGCCAATTTAAAAAATATTTTTTTTGTTTAGAGGAGGCACCAATCCATTATCATGTAGGGTTGTTAATTATACTGTTAAAACAGTATTAAAGTGTTTTTAGTACACTATACTTTTTAATTTTATATTAAAAATAATGTATAATTCTGATTTGAAAATAAATTACACTAAATATTTATAAAATCGGTTCAGTATTTTTTGAGTTTATCTATTACAAACAAACAAAGTGTATTTATAGTATTAGTATAGATATAAATTGCATCTCGTATTCATTCATCATCATCTTATCATCGTAATCATCAACATATTTTTTTTTGGATTTAATATGTTCAAGTAAGAACAGAAATTGTTTTCAAAATTAGAAGAAAACATAATGCAGATGTTAGCTCGGCAACGACTCGATTGACACTGATCAAACAATTTCGTCAGGACGCGCTGCGCCACACTAGTAAAGTGTGCACACCCCGGTCGACGCTGCGCTGCGCTGCGCCAGCGAAATGTGTTTCTAGAGTGCTCGTCAGATAAGTCTGCGCGCGGTAAAAATCGAATACTAATCTTTTCTATAACATTAGAACAAAAAAATGCACTGTAACTAGCGCCAAAAACGCGCCAGGCACGTGCAGAGTTATCTGACACACACTCTAGCTATAGTCGACCGATAGTTGGTCGATAGTTTAGTTGAATCCGGGCGCGCGCTCACATAGTCCTTCATGCACAGGCCGATAGTTGTATACTTAACTGTAACTATAACTATTAGCCAGACATTTTCGATAGTTCGATACTGAATGCGCAGTCTACCGATAGTTGGGCGATAGTTTAGTTGAATGCAGTGCGCGCGCTCACATAGTCCTTCATGCACATTAACTATCGGCCAGTCATTTTCGATAGTTTGATCGGTCGATAGTTTAAGCGCACTGACGATTGCCACTGCCATATAACTCTATACTGAATCCGAGAACGACCAAACTATCGCCCGATTAAAAATCACAAGTGCGCGTTCGCTCTATACTTTAATATTATGTTTATTAAAAGTATAAGTACCTTTAAAGTAAGTTTAACATTTTATAATAATAACTTTAGTCTTAATCCACATAAGTTGCAAACCTACTATAATCGATTAGTTACTCAGAACCTTAATTGATTAATCGCGAGAATCAATCACAGACTCGTATGGTTAATGCCTAATCACGTCACTTTAGCATGTGTCAAAACGGGCATCTTATTTTGTGACGACATTAGTTTATATATATAGTGTTATTGATATTGACCAAACGAACGGTTATTTACATTAATTTTACAACATAGTTAGTAGTGTACCTATATAATTTGTGAACATACATTTCTCGCACTGCTGCGAGTACAAAAGTAGTTTGTTGTGTTACTTTGGCCTGATCTTTTTTTATTGGTTTGCCTTTGTTATTAATTTATATAGTGGATTCTGAACTAAGCATGTGATTATAATGGCAAAAAGAGGACGTACTTTAAACGCGGAAATTCGAGAAATTGTGGTAAAATTACACGAATATTTCGAGCGTGAGTCTCTGAACGGTGGGCCTCTTTTGCCTGTTACACAAGTGCAGGCTCGAGTCAGTGAAGCACTCGGTATTGGTAAGGGTACCGTTAGCAATATACTCAAAGAAAAGTATGGGCCTTCGGGAATGGAGGATAACATACTTCAGACGCCAAAAAGGAGAAAAAGAAATATACCTGTGTCAGGTATTGGTCATATCACGCTATTAAAAACCATATTTAATCATAGATATATCACAATCACAACAGCAATGGAGGGCTAATCGCAACAGAAGAGAAGAGGCAAAAATTCAATATTAGCAAAGTTATGATACAAGTAACTTTACGATTTAACTATATATTTTACAAAGAAACTACTGTCAAACAATTATTATCTTTTTTAGTAGGTACAGCTTACTTTCTTTTATTAATAATTTCTTTGACCCATCCCAGCCACAGTCAATAAACAAACTGTCAAAAGGTACTTAATTGAATTTGCATCACAAAAAAGAAACAGCTTGAGACCTATCAGAGAATCTAATAAAAAAATTGTAGATTCAAGCAAAACTCCATATAATTCATAACAGTCAAAACTGCTATGATCAATAATGACATGAGTTGAACCAAAGCCACCTTCTATCTCACTCGTTGCACTAGGGGCGCAAGCAGCCGAGAAATAATAGCGGGCCATGGTTGAACACTCAGTTCAGCAACTGTCAAAAATTTGCTGTCACCTGTGAAAGTAAGCAATAAGTGTAATTAATTAGAAAATAAAATCTAGTAAAGTTTGTGAAATCTTTTCAGAAGTTTCCAATGTAGTCGAGTCAACAAACGCTCCAAAAACAGTATAGAAGGAAATCCTTGGAACACAATTTTTGACTTCGTTATTTTTGTGTACTACTTAGGCGCAGCGCAGACGACAGACTATCCGTGACGCACTTTTTAGTCTGTGAAAATAGAACCTATGCAATTATATGCAGTAACGCACACGACACGCAAAAAGTCCGGCGCACAAAAAATCCGTGTAATTCGGGCAGACCGCTCCGCGCCGCGCCGCACAAAATTGTGCGAAAAAAATTGAACGTTGCTTCAACGCGCGCTAACGCAGACGGCGCACACTTTAGTCTGTCCATAGCGTATTTCTATAGCGTCTACGTCCCTACAGTTCAGCCGACAGAATTATCGGAGATGTGCGTCGTGTGCGTTGAGTCTGTGAAAAATCCGCGACCGACTTTTTGCGCACCATGCAGACTTTTTGTGCTCCGCAGACGCGATCACACAAAAAGTTTGTCGTCTGCGCTGCACCTTAGAAAGTAAACATATTAAAAGTCCCCGCCCGTAGCCCTTAAGCCGGGGGGGAGGGGGGGTTTGAAGGTCTCATTTTTTGTTTTTGGATTATGTGTCATAAAAGCTATGCGTCCCAGCGACATGTTCACTATGTGCAAAATAAAAGCTGATTAAATTTGCTACAAGTTCTATTCAGTCAAATTTCTCAATATCTTGTATAGTTTTCGAGATATTCGCTCTTGAAATTCTGTAATTTTGGAATAAATATTTTAAAACGTTTTTTTAAAGTGGCGATAGATGGCGCTCGCAAATAACAAAATGATCAAACCTAAGAGACAAGAAGTTAGGCTAAAAACACGCACGCACGACTGCTATGCTATGCTTGTCATGTCATGTCAGTCGAGGGCAGGGCTTTATAGTCCCACACTCCTGTCTGTTCCGGTGACATCCGTGACAGAGGAGCCACTTGCAATACGAAATTAGCTGTCAAAATAGACGTGTCGTGTGAAAACTGTTTAAGTTCCAAAGATTATCACCGGAACAGAAAACGTTGTCGCACTGTACACACTTCAATTGCATAAGCTTCAACTATAGTCCAGTGAATAGAGGGTTTTTAGCTTACAAGTGGTCTGGTAGTTTTGAATTTTTGATATGTTTAGGATGGTTAGTATTTAAAATGCAAAATGCACAATTCCTCGCCCTCCCCCCCGCCGCCATATTGAAAAAATCGCCAATTTCTTCAGGTTTTCACTTAAATCTTCGTTTAGGTACATTTGAGCCTTGAACCTCTGTACTCTGAGCCCTCTATCCCTGATGCTCGAGCTGGTGCAGAACAGGTCCAGTGTCTTAGGGAGGCGATGGTTAGTCTCATGAACCTATCACTGCAGGCAGTCTCCGATTGGGGCGATGCCAATCTGGTCAGGTTCAATCCATCTAAGACCCAGGCGTGTCTGTTCTCTGCCAAAAGGAGTAATTTTGACTTGTCTCCTACTTTCCGAGGTGTATCCGTGCCGATTACTGAACATCTAGAGCTTCTCGGCATGTCTTTGACTCCATCTCTCAATTTTGGCTCTTTCATTGAGAGTAAAGCTCAATTAGAATCTAAAAAGCTTGGCGTTCTGGCAAAGGTGAGAAAGTACTTCACGCCGGAACTGCTGCTCAATCTTTATCAAGCGCAAATTCGTTCATGTATTGAGTACCTACTGTTCCCATCTCTGGGATGGCTCTGCCAAATACCAGCTCCAGACACTAGAAGCTATTGAGCGGAGGGCCAGAAAGCTCATTGGCAATGACTATCTCTTTGATAAAAAGCTCAAAGTTTCGGCGAGTGTGCAGTGGAATTGCACAACCTAGTTCCGCCATCTCCCTTCTTCCAACGGACAACCAGACGTACGAATCAGCGCCACCGTTTTATAGTGGATATTCCTGGGACACGGACTAAGCGTTTTGCTTCTAATTTTATTATCCGTACCGCTAAGGAATGGAACTCCTTGCCTGAGTCTGTATTTCCCGATAGGTACAATCTGAGGGTCTTCAAGTCGCGAGTGAACCGGTACCTACTAGGCAAGCGCGATTCATCGTAGATCGCATCAACGCTGATAGTGGACAAGCGCTTGCCTATCAACCAATAAAAAAATTAAAAAAAAGAGCCAGAGAAGAGTCTTAACAATGTTGAAGAGAATAAAATTTTCTATAATTAACACTTTAAATTTTGTTACTAGGACAGATAGTTACGGAGATATGCATATGCACTTTAAAAAAATGGTTTTCCAGAAATTTGACAAACTTATAAAGAACTAGCTGACCCAGCGCGACTTCGTTCCCGTGGCCCTACCCCCTACTCCACCCTACCCTACCCGTACTCTACCCCTACCCTACTCTACCCCTACCCTACCCCTACCTCTACTCTACCCCTACCCCTACCCTACCCTACCCCTACCCCTACCCTACCCTACCCCTACCCTACCCCTACCCTAACCCCTACCCTACCCTACCCCTACCCTACCCCTAACCCTACCCTACCCTACCTATACCCTACCCTACCTTTACCCTACCCTACTTCTACTCTACCCCCACTTACCCCCTCTTCCCCTATTTTCTCACCGTAAGAACCTTCCTTGGACTTCCACGAACATTTCAAGACCAAAGTTAGCCAAATCGGTCCAGCCGTTAACGCGTGATGTCGTGACCAAGGGAAATAGGGATTCATTTTTATATATATAGACTAGCGGCCGCCCACGGTTTCACCCGCGTGGTTCCCGTTCCCTTGGGAATATCGGGATAAAAAGTACATATAAACCTTCCTCTTGAATCACTCTATCTATTAAAAAAAAACGCATCAAAATCCGTTGCGTAGTTTCAAAGATTTAAGCATACAAAGGGACATAGGGACAGAGAAAGCGACTTTGTTTTATACTATGTAGTGACAAGGTGCAAAATGGGCTCAGAGTCGTAGCACTTTGAAACCTTATTTAAGGCGATACTCGGAAAAATTGAGCTGAAGCGAGATAGCAATGAGAAAACGACGCGCGCGGGAGCGAGACCGATTTTGCAGATTAGGCAAAAAAAACACAAAATCACTTTGTATTAAAAAACTACAGCGATTTAAAAAAAATGCTTCTATACGATCCTAAATATTATTGGTGTCCACTAATTAAACAAATTTCCAATAGTGTTAGTAACCCTATTTAAGAATAATCTTCAATTTTCACCTCTCCAGCTCGAAAAGGGCGCTTTTGGCGCTTAAAAACTCGCAGCAAAATCGATTTTTGCGTGAGGCAAAGTGCTTTTTTAATTTCTTACACCAACTTTTGAAAAAATTAAGAAAAAAGAAATAGAGTGACAAGGATGAGACGAGGTGTTCCGGGTGTTTCATATTGACCATTATGCAACACCCAAAGATATTATAATATAACAAGATTGCGCACTTATGAGTTACAGCCGAGCCGAGCGAGATAGGCCTATTATGGTGTGCGTCCCTCTCTAATGAGAGAGACGTGAGTGACTACACGATTTGGTTTTTTCGAGGACAATTTATAGTTAATTAACCAGACTTGGCTCACGTAGGATTCGAACATCACGCTTCCTAGGGAGCTCTTGTAGCTAAAAGAAACATACATTTAAACATCCGAACTCACTTTCTATTTATAATATTAGTTAAGATGAGGACTCCGCAAGGCAAAGCATTTGCACCACTTATGAGGCAATAATGTGACAATCGACACATACATACATACGACGATACATACGACGCATACATAATAATATGCTTTATAAGCATACTTACTTTTGATCCGACTTCAAAAAGGGAGGTTGTCAGTTTGACCTGTATGTACTTATATGTATGTCTGTATTTCTGATAGGCGTATTTTGCTAAAATGGATAGAAATAGAAAGTCCACGTACAGTAATAAAAATCTGTTTATTAGTTAGACTATACATTGCTAAACAAAATTTTCTTGCTGATCTTTTGACGCTTGGAGGCTTTGTGTCCAATTAATTTTAAAGATTCGTTTTTTGCGTACCTACTTTTTTAACCTTAAATTAAGATACAGATGTTATAATACATTTAATAAGTTTTGTTTCATGCCTATTTTCTGATAAAGTTCTTCTTTTTCTTCTTCCGCTGAGTATTGTGTAATTTTTTCAGATATGAGGTTAAGCCAACCTTTTTTAATTTCTTCATCTTTAGGAAATCTGAAACAATGAAAATTAATGCTTGGGTTAAGTAAGAAAGTAAATTCCAGTCTATAGACTAAAAACGAAATGGACATCCTACTATACGCAGGAATAAAAGTTTGGCTAAATACTTACCTATGAAAAGATACACGGCTCCGTTTAAATGATTCGCTTTTGCATCCTTCCACACATCAAGTGAGAACCATTTTTATTGATTTAAACGTAATTTTAAAATGATAATTAAGATCCACACACTAACTTTACACACATAAATTAATTTGCCGTCGCCATATTGATGATGTTTTTATTTTTATTAAAATTGTCCAGACGCAAAGTGTTGCAAATTTATTATAATTAAAACTACCATTACACCGACTCTTACGTTAAAAAAATAGTTTTTCAAGGTTTTAAATAATACAAATAATATGGACTTAATTATTATCAGCTTAACATTCCTTTTAATCACTACATAGTATAAAATAAAGTCGCTTTCTCTGTCCCTATGTCCCTTTGTATGCTTAAATCTTTGAAACTACGCAACGGATTTTGATGCGATTTTTTTAAATAGAAGAGTGATTCAAGAGGAAGGTTTATATGTACTTTTTATCCCGATATTCCCACGGGAACGGGAACCACGCGGGTGAAACCGCGGGCGGCCGCTAGTTAATTAATATTTTGAAAATTCTCGAGAACAGGAAATATGAATTTGAATTAAGTTCTACTACAACCAAAAATATTTCATGGTGGCAGCCCAGTAGACAGGGATGCAATCCTATTTAGGAGCCTCTCGCTCGGCTCGTTTTTCCGTTTATCGAAATGTCATACGAAAATAAACCTTATTGTTACTGCATAGAATCGAATGAGGGATTTTTTGACAGATGATTAAAAAAGAAAAATGTTAGTTCCAAAAAACTCAACAGATGGCGTTCATCAGACATGGGTTTGCTTTTTTAAATTTGCTGGCAAGGGCCCTGTTTAACCATTTTTACAAGTCTACAAAACGGTATTTTACTGATTTTTTTTATTTCTTTAAAATGTTTTTCGAAATATTAGCTACACAAAACAAGTTTTCATTTTGAATTATCTTGAATATTTTCAAAGATATAGGACTTCAAACTTTACAATTAGACAAGGACAGGACGCTATCTTAGTGACGTCAGTGGGTTAGTAGCGTCATAGTCACGCCATAGAAGATTTCGTTTTAGAAAGAGACAGCTATAGTCAAAATCAAACAGACTATAATTCTTTTATTATAAAACAGATTCAAATTATTTTTTCACATTTGGTATTCTTAATTGCAATATTTTTTAACGTCATCATTAAATATCTATATTTCAACAACAGTAAAATACCCTATTATGTAAGAAAGCTAGTGAAGTACTTGTATTTTTACTATAGTAGAACATCAGAATCACAAGTTGGCGGCCATTTTAGAAGAAATCATTCACTATAATTACGAGTGTCACTATAGTGACATTGACATTAAGATAATAGTAGATTGTATTACAAGGGAGCAAAATAGCATATTTACGACAAGGGCGCTATTTTTAATCCAGAGCGCAGTGAAGGATTCTAAAGTAGAATCCTGAACGCAGCGAGGGATTCAATATACGTCGCCCGAGGTGAAAATAATTTTGCGGCCGAGTAATACACTCTACTTTCATTTCGAATTTATGAAAAGTAAATACACTTTGCTTTTCATCCCCCTATACAGGATATTTTTTTTATCAGTGCACAAATTTTTAGGATCGACTCAGAATCGGTAAGTGAACAACTTTCTCCTAGAAACATAGGTCGAAATATGACAAAAATTTTTTGACCTTTCATACAAATCGGACTGATCACGTGATCGAATTAGTATGGGAAGTCCAAAAAATTTTGTCGTATTTCGACCAATGTTTCTAGGAGAAAGTTGTTCACTTATCGATTCTGAGTCGATCCTAAAAATTAGTGCACTGATAAAAAAATTACCCTGTATAAGAAAAGCAACAAAAACAACTAAAACTACCTAGAAAAATAAAAGAATGGTGGCGGGGGGCATCGCCTTCTCTATTTTTTCTATTATATTAAAAAAATTTGAAGTTTAATTAAACAAAAAATAAAAAAATTATATGTCCATCGGATGCCTCCTATGTATCTCCGGGGTACCATAGGGGGTTGAAAATTTTGTTAGATTTTAGCTTCGACGCACCGTTTTTGAGATATTCTCATTTTTATAAAATTCATTTTTGAAACAGTTCCGGCCCCCCCACCCCATACAACATCAGTAGAAAACTTTTTCATTGCCGATGAGATAACTCTATGGTTGACTGTAACCAAATTCAGTTCTATTTTTAAAAATACTTTTACACCCTAGGGTGCAACGCAGAGTTTTGAACCCACTGCTCAGTTTAAAGGCCTGATCAGACGAGGGACTGTCCGCCGAGTACTTTTTTGTCCATCGATATAGATCTCTTATAAATTGTATCGAATAACGCACACAAGGAACTAAAAGTACCGCGGACAAAAAGTCCCCGAAAGTACGGCGGACACCGAGAGACTGGACTGGACAAAAGTTCGCGGTAGTCCCCGAAAAAAAAACAAACGTAAATAGGCGTAACAACGCACACAACGAACTTTAGTCTGCATTGAGCGCCCGATAGTGAAGTACGTCTTCGGGCAACAAATGACCGCACACTATATGCGTTAAGTCCGCGACAAGTACCCGGAGGAAATATTTTGGACGTACAGGGACTTTTTGTCCCACGGGGACAAAAGTCCTTCGTCTGATTAGGCCTTAAATATACATCACTTTTCGAATATGAGAGATGAAAAATATTTATCAGCCAATGCATTTATATGTCATTAGGTATTCCAATAACACTCTTTTTTGTTACCGTAAAAAACACTTGTTATTTACTTCGTGAAACAGAATTTACAAGTCCATGTTACATTTCGAAGCTTGTGATCTTGTAAACTTGTATCTTTCGAGAAATAGGCCCATCTCTGAGTGGTAATAAACAATAGAGGTGAGGGATTCATGTCAGGTCAGCGCCATCTATCGAGCTAATAAATAAACTTTTTTTTTTTAATTTGCTGGTAGAAAATCTCTCATTGACATTGCTTTTATTTTCATAGTGCACAATCTTGTTATATTATAATATCTTTGGCAACACCCGGATACAGCTGTCACTCATTATAAAACACTTATATTTCTTAAATTTACAGTCTCCATGGCAACCGTAGGATTTACCGGCCCTGACTTCCAACTTTTTCAAGCTCTTCTTTAGCCGGCAACAATCAGAAACGTTTTTAAAATTAGAATTTTGAATTTAGAAGGAATAGACCGTATAGACTCCTATGAGTGGGGTTGATTTGCTTTATTTTTGAAATATATAATAAATGTAATGAGTGTAGATAAAGTAGTGTATGAGACTGCACATAACTCGGTATTAAAACACTCGTGGAATACTATTAAAACTCGTGTTTTAATACCCCTCCTTATGCGACAGTCACATAAACTACTATTATTATATGGCGACGAAGTTCAGTTGTAAAAAATTAAAGAGTTACAGTATAGTTCAAAAAGTCTTGAAATAAGCTAAAAATTGTCGCTTATATCGTTTAGTGCTGTAAACTGCGCGGGCACCATACATTTTCGGGAAAATTAGATTTTTTTGTTTTTTGTAAAGTGCATATCTTCGAAACTATCTGTCCTAGAAACAAAATTCAAAACATCAATCAATCATAAAAAAATTAATTCTCTACAACATTGTGAAGAATTTTTTCTGGCTAAAATGCACCTAAACGAAGATATACTTAAGCGACAATTTTTAGCTTATTTCAAGACTTTTTGAACTACTGTTACTTTTTTATTATTCACAATTTCAACTTCGTCGCCATATAATAAATGTTTTATTTATTCATTAGTATATATAAAATAAGGTTTCAAAGTGCTACGACTCCGGGCCCATTTTGCACCCTGTTCTTCCAATTTCTGGAAAATCATTTTTAAAAAAGTGACTATCCGCGTAACTCCTAGAAAAAAAATTTAAACCGTTGACAATGTTATAGAGAATTAAATTTTCTACATTGTCAACAATCGTTTCTGGCTCAAATGCACCTAAACAAAGATATAAGCGAAAAACTGCAGATTTTTTCAATATGGGGGCGGAGGGTGAGGAATTTTGCATTTTTAATACTCACTAACCATCCTAGACAACATTTCAAAAATTCAGAACTACCGGACCGGACCACTTGTAAGATAACCCCCCTTAATTAGCCTCTATTTATTGGGTTACTAGTATTACGTTCCGTTCTGATATTTTTGTTACTTCGTAATTTTTTTGTTTTTGTTAAGTTTCTCTTGTTATTGTTAAGTAAGATTGGGCGTTTGTTTTGCTGTGAATAAAACTCAACACAATGAGTAAGGGCTATATTTCTGGTCACACCGATTTCGCTATTTGTCAGCGCCATCTCGTTTCATTATTAAACTATTTTTTTTGGTTGTGAGACGGGTCGTTTTTTTTAAATACTTTATTTTCCCTTTTTCTATAATAAAAATTGCATTGTGAATGCAAAAAAGTAAAAATTTAATTATCATTTTTTTTTGTTTTTACATGGACCTCTATTTGTTTTTTTTCTGTCAATCTCTCATTTTCCACATCAAACACGACCATGAAGTTTGACTTAATACTGCAGAGTATTAAGTCAAACTTCATGAACACGACCGTAAAAAAATTGTCGCTGCTGGCAACACTGGTGTCAGTGTCAGTGTCACATCCCTGTCTGCGCGCTGTCATATCATCTGTCATGTCGATGTCTGTCAAGTCTTGTGGATTTTACGCTAACATACAGCATTACAGCAACACAAAATAATAAAGTTAAATTACTGCAACAAAATTATCAGTGTAATCAGTGTAAAAGTTTGTATAGCCACTACACTAATCGGGCTAAACTCTCGTGCATGCTGACGACTTTGTGGATTTGTGATACTGATAAGTTTTAGATTTAATAAATAATTGGGTGAGCTACATGATTGGTGATGGAACTAAAATATACATGGCGTTCAAAATGTTTGCGACGATTTCAACAGGAGTCCCAGTTTCAATACGTTTGATAAACTTCCACACAAAGGCTCACTTTACTAAAAGTAAAAATAGTTTTCAATGCAATGATTAAAAACTAATAATCATACTAAATTAAAGTAAGGTCCGAGGCCAAAATGCGGTGGAACTGGCTGGATTGTTTTAGTTCTAAATGTACTAATTAACTAACATTACAAATAGAATGCCATAGTAAAGGTTCAACCACACTTAACCATTGCAGCTTATGCGTCATGGTGTATAGATTTTTTCCCATAGAATATTTTGCCATTCTAAGTGTGATTCAACCTTATTTCTAAGATAACAACTTTACTATAATATCACCAAAATTAAGAAGCATATTTATTTTGCAGGACCTACATTGCCAATACCCGTAGCTTTAATAAGGAATATATCAGTCCAGCAACAGAATAATAACAAAATGGTGGACCCTAAGAGGGTGGTGAGCTATGAAGATATGCTTAAAGTAATACACCAGCCTGAGAAGGTGATCATTGATGTACGAAATCCTGATGAAGTTAGCGCCACTGGGAAGATACCATCAAGCATAAATATTCCATGTAGTTTTTTTTATTAATATTTTGATTAATGCTACATTTTCCATGATTGAGTAGTGTATGCACTGGATCCCAAGGTAATCAAAATAACTTGTCTGACTCACCACCTAATTTTTTTTATTTTTCAGTGAATACAATGCAGGATGCACTGACATCTATGACTGATGATGATTTCAAGAAGCACTTTCAGAGACGGAAGCCAAATTCATCAGATGAACTAATATTTTATTGTCAATCTGGACGCCGATCCTCTGAGGCTTTGGATAAGGCATTAAAACTGGGTTATTCTAAGTAAGGAAGTTTACTATGACATATTTATTTCATCCACTATCCATGATACTAATTTATGTGATTTTTATATTACTTTGTTTTATCCCACAGCTCTAAAACCTATCTTGGAAGTTGGAATGACTGGTCCAGTAGGCAAAAGTGAATTATGTCTGCAATATATTTTGTGATGTACGTACAGTCCTTTGTTCATGCATAATAAATTTAAAAATAAAGGGTTTTGTTTCAAAATTTTGTTTTATTTATGACAAAATTAAGTACCTACAAAGAAGTAATTACAAGGATCTCTGATTGATATTAATGACTAGATGATGAGATGAAGGCAGGTAAAGGGTGATTGCAGCTAAGACTTAATTTTCGTAGCCCAATCTGTCCAGCTCCCTAGATAATTCTTGACACTGAAAGAAAACAGTTTTGTCATTCATAAACCACTAAAAATTTACAGCAAATCAGTTGGCTTTATAAATAACTAGCTTTCCGCCCGCGGCTTCGCCCGCGTGGACTTCACGACGTTATCCCGCGGGAATGTGACATTTTTTCGGGATAAAAAGTAGCCTATGTTCCTCTCCAGACTACAAAGTATCTGTGTCCCAAATATCAGCCAAATCCGTTCAGCCGTTTTGGCGTGATTGAGTAACAAACATCCAAACATCCAAACATCCAAACATCTAAACTTTCACATTTATAATATTATATAGTAGGATTACTCACTTTTTATATCCCAAGTTAATTGCGTTCTGCTGAGCCATTCCAGATCTCTTGCCAATCATACAGTAAAATATTATACGACTATTCTCAGATGGTTTTGATCTATCAAATGCTTTAACAAATTCTTTGTCAGGCAGTGTACTAAGCACATTGGAGACATCACCCACTGTAAAAATAAGTTTTAACATAAATATCAGTAGGTAAGATGAATACATTACTATTTTATATAATTTTGTTTTATTTTGACTTACATGGTATGTTGATACTATTAGGGATTTTCCCATGTTCTTTAATTTCGTCTGGTTCTCTTACATCTATTATATATGTTGCGTTATCGGAAGCAGCCTTTTGGACTTCTTCAAAGCCAACTGTTAGCTCCTCTGGTGTACTTTGAACAGAGAACAGCCTCCTTTGTATTGGCATGCCTGTTATAATATTTCCTATAAAATAATAAAGGTTAGTCCTAATTCCCGTAGAGTTTTATTAACTGTCCCATCTTACAAGCTTAGCCAGCCATAATTCAATGGCCACACTTATATGATCGAAGCCACACACACACAAAACAACCTTATCAGACGTTATCACTTACTTCTTATGGACATGTAGCTGACTTGTTTTGAACTTGCCGCTATTACAGATGATAGCCTAAATGTTGGAACTAATGTACGTTGAACAAAGCGGAATAACATTCTAATATGCTGTTTCAGAAATAATAATATATTATTAATTCTCGTCGTAACAAATAAGAGCCCCGTTTTGTGTGGTTTTGTTTTGTTTGACGTTTGACGCACAAATTATATAGACGACCACAGGCGTGCCTTCCGTCGCTTCCAGCTTCGATGCACAAATTATATAGACTAGTCTTCGATGCTTCGATCACAAGATCGAGCGGTGCACTCGAGCGCACTCCGGTCACACTCCGGTGCGCGCTCTAGCCGTTCCGTGGCTTGGTGAAATTTTACTCTGACAGCTGTCAGAGTGTAGTTTCACTATGGTTTCACCCGTTCTGTGGCTCAGAGTCATAGTATTATATTATCTGTGCTCAGAGTGCAGCAACCAAACAACCGGTTGTTTTTCAACCAAAACGACGGAACGCAGTCCAGACAATGCTGTCAAAGTCACACACCAGTCACATCTGTCATGATCATGATGCAGGCGTTGGAATCACCCATAGAATAGGTCAAAACTTAGTGGCCGGTAGCCCCGATACCCATTCATTGGCTATAATTAATAACGCCATTTTGTTGGGGTGCCCCCATTGGCTAAAATTAAGGCTGTCACTTTTTTCAAGAATTTCAAGATGACGTTTATTTAGTTTGTGTTTTTTTACTCATTTCGGTTTTCTAGTATTCTTTAGATGTTTTTCCACTTTTTCTCAGATATTTCTTTACAGAAATATGGATACAATTTTCGAAGATGCCTTCGGTACACGTAAGTAAATCTATTTACGTAGTTTTATGTAAAAATTATTTATTACATTAAACCTAAATTTGAGTTTTGTTGTTTTAGGTAATTCCAAGAGGCAACTTTGTATTTCTTAAAACTAACCAAAACAAAAGAAAATACAGTTCACAACTTAACCGGAGTAAAGAAGATTCGGTTTCTCAGAAAGTTATAAAATTTATCAAAGCCTAAAGAGTCGCAATAGTTTTTACAAGTGCGTCATGCCTGGCACCACGGAGGCCTCTTTAACCAAAGTTAAACTGTGGGAAAACTCTGCTACCCTTCCACACCCATATGTGCTCATCCAGGAGAAGCTCCCTCCTGGCCTTAGACTTCCTAGATAATTATGGAGATCTTTAAATAGACTCTGTTCAGTACACCCCTGCCTATACCGCGGAGTCGGCTAGCGCAGTGGAAGCTGGTATTACTAATATAGACTCCGGACAAAAACTAGGTTTCAGCGGGGATGTAAACTGAACAATTGGACTGCGATACACAGTGGAGAGAATGTTAAGTAAGGTGATTTCACATACGGTTCTGTGGTGTCGAAAATCTCCTCGGCTGCGGAGAGACGGGGCGCGCGCCCCAGGTACCTTCTTCTTCTGCAGACCTTACCAATTAGTGACCTCACTCACAACACAAATAACAGCGTTCACAAGACACTGGGCGTTTCAACAATAGATACACAAAGACACACACGTGGGAGCTTTTTTTATTACGATATATTGTCCCGACAACAAGCGCGTGTGGTAGAAAAGGTTATCTTTCAAAGCATCCGCGACCGGCCACTCCAGAGATGGCATCAAAACCTTGGTCGTACAAAACGGGATCACATAGATAATTTAAGATGTATTCAAACTCGATATGCCAGGCACATTCAACGCGAGCGATTTTTAACAAAATTCAGCAAAATTATTCCGACATTTTTCCAAGAAGAATTCCAATCAAGTGTCACTGTCAACTTCAAGTGACAGCGAAATGTCAATTTGACGTGACATTAGAGGTGCGTTCAGAAAGATCGATCTTTTCCGAACATCCCCCCGCCCCGGACCGTTAAGAACGGTACGTCAATCTACGGGTAATCGGGAGAGCCCACTAACTGCTCTCTTCAAAACCGAATCTCGAACCAAAACCTCAGCAAAACGAGGAACTCCGTCAGTTCCGGGGTAGAGTTTAACAATGCGCCCCCTTCGCCAACATAGGGGCGGCAGGTTAGCATCCTTAATCAACACGAGGTCGCCAGTCTGGGGAGGGGTGGTTTTATCTGTCCACTTCACGCGCTGTTGTAGGATATGCAAATACTCCATCGACCAACGTGCCCAGAAGTTTTGGGACATCTGTCTCAAAAGTTGGTATCGCGACAAACGATGGGATCCTACATCCTGAATCGGATATTCAGGCAACGCCAAAAGGGGCTGTCCGATCAAGAAATGACCTGGGGTCAACGCTTCCAGGTCATTCGGGTCCGAAGACAACGGGCACAAGGGTCGCGAGTTGAGGACGGCCTCAATTTTACAAAATACCGTATCAAGTTCCTCAAACGTGAGAATAGTTTCTCCAATCACGCGACGCAAGTGTGTCTTGGCAGCCTTTACACAAGCTTCAAAAATTCCTCCCCAGGTCGGACAAGCCGGAGGGCTAAACTTCCAGATTATCCCACGCCGGGAGAGGGTGGTTCCAATGTCTATTTTATTATCAACAAAAAACTTAACTACTTCCTTAAGATAATTACACGTTCCCTTATAATTAGTACCACAATCGGAACGTATCAATGTCGGCAGTCCTCTACGGGAAACAAATCTGCTCAAGGCGGCGACAAAGGCTTCGGTAGACAATTCCGAGACAATTTCCAAATGGACAGCCTTGGTGGACAAACACACAAACACGCACAAGTACGCCTTATAGGTTTTAGCATTACGCAGTCTCGAAGCCTTTACAGTAAAGGGACCGGCGAAGTCGGTGGCGACTCCGGCAAAAGCTCTACATTCCGTGACGCGATCAGCAGGCAAATCACCCATCTGGGGCTGCATGGTCGCGGCCTTCAATCGATAACAAGGCAGGCAACGGAAAACCACAGTGCGAATGGCTCGACGAGCAGACAAAATCCAAAATTCACGCTGCAAAATGGCCAACAAAGCATTACAGCCAGCATGTTGTGCATTCACATGGCGATCTGTTATTATCAGTTGAGTCAAATGTCCGGCTTTAGGTAACAAAAGGGGGTGACGAGCTCCATGCGGCAGGTTCGCATTTCGAAGTCTTCCGCCGACTCGCAAAAGCCCACTCTCGTCCAGGAAGGGATTCAATCGCGATACCGCGCCCTTCAACTTGCGACGGCCTGAACGCAAAATTTCAATCTCGGACTCAAAACTATCAGCTTGTACTCTCCGGACCCAAAACAAGAGCGCGTCCCTACGCTCGTCCGGAGTGAGAACCGACGAATCACGCCTCGCGCGTGGGTTTCTGCAATTGTACACAAAACGTCTGATCCAAGCGGTAACACCAAGCAGCTTCTGTAAGGAGCTGTACCGATCCAACAACAAATCCTTTTCCCCGGCGGGGTTAGTCTCCAGGACGCATGCCCGCATATCAGGAACGGCTACGTTCGACAACGCTGGAGAGGGCGGCCACTCCGACTCAGGCCGCATCAACCACTGTGGGCCCCACCAGAGGGGGTGGTTAATTAGGGTTGGGGCTACACAACCCCGAGACGCACAATCCGCGGGATTCATGGTTCCCGGCACGTGTCTCCAAATCAACTCGATGTCGGAATTACAAATCTGCGACACTCGATTGGCCACAAACACGTCCAAGGTGTGCGCCGGAGCCTTCAACCAACAAAGGACGACCTGACTGTCCGTCCAAGCATAAACCTCTTGTATCTTAATAGATCGACCTAATGTGAGCCATACGTGGTTCAACAAACGCATTAGGAGGGCAGCTCCACACAATTCCAACCTCGGGATCGTATGACGAGTCCGAAGGGGAGCGACTTTGCTTTTCGCTATCACCAGATGCACAGCAACAACTCCGTCAACCGTAACGGTGCGGAGGTACACGGCCGCAGCAAATCCACGTTCGGAGGCATCGGAAAAGCCGTGAAGAGTAACTTTACAATTTTCAGAAGGGAGGAATAGCCTCGGCAAATGCACTTCATTAATCTCGGGGAGGGATGAAACGAAGCTCGACCAATCTCGGAGTAACTCGTCCGAGAGGGGTTCATCCCACGACACACCCGAAGCCCATAACCGTTGCAAGAAACACTTGGCCATAAACAGCACGGGGCAAATCCACCCATTGGGGTCAAAGGTACGTGCGACAGTAGACAATACTAAACGCTTGGTCCAGACTTTCGGTGGTCGTAAATCCACACAATACGTGAAAGTGTCAGAGACCGGTTTGTACTGTACGCCAAGGACGGTCACCACATGGGGATTATCAACATTTTCGAATAGGTGGGGGTCCTGCTGGTGCTCTTCGGGCAAACCTACCAGTACATCAGGCGAGTTGGATATCCATTTCCTCAACTCGTAACCTCCCGACTTCAAAAGGGCGGTGAGTTCGTCTCGCAGGACAATCGCCTCTGAGACAGATGAGGCGCCCGTGCAAATGTCATCCACATAGACGTCACTGGCCAAAATGGCGGAGGCGCGAGGGTATCTCAAGCGCTCCTTCTCGGCCAACTCCAACAAAGAACGAATCGCAACAAACGGGCTCGAAGCCAAACCGTACGTATTCGTATTCAATTCATAAATCAACAAGGGGTCCCTAGGACTCTCTCTCCACAAAATCAATTGGTACCTCCTATCCTCGGGATGGATGACCGTTTGTCTGAACATCATCCGGATGTCAGTCATAAATACAATTTGGTGCCGCCGGAAGTTGGTCAAAATGTCTGAGATCTCCGTGTGCAGCTTGGGACCTACATGCAGGCACTGGTTCAAGGACGCTCCAGTAGAGGTGGGAGCCGAACCGTCAAAGACCACCCGAATCTTTCCGGATTTCAAAACGGCGTGGTGCGGCAAAAAGAAGTGCTCAACGGAGCGCCAATCCAAATCGCTCACGGACATGTGCCCTAACTCCTCATACTCCCGCATGAATTCAACATACTTCTGGCGGAAGACCGGATCCTTGCTCATGCGACGCTCCATCGCCACTAGCCTACGTTCCGCTAGCGGTCGGGATTCGCCCAGAGGAGGTCGGCCGGCACGAAAGGGGAGACGGGTGATCAAACGACCAGAGCGGAGGCGACCAGTGTTATTCTGGTAATACAACTCGCATTCATCCGCTACTGGGTCAACCCGCGGGGCTGGTGGAGGTTCCTCAACCTCCCAAAACTTCTGCACCACTTCGGAGAGAGACACATTAAAGACAAGACCGCGATCCTCATCAAGGGAATC
Organism: Crambus lathoniellus; assembly: GCA_949710035.1. Taxonomy (NCBI): domain Eukaryota; kingdom Metazoa; phylum Arthropoda; class Insecta; order Lepidoptera; family Crambidae; genus Crambus; species Crambus lathoniellus. The sequence goes on along the minus strand of OX453305.1, from coordinate 24,391,932 downwards.
CAAAACGCGGCGAGCAGGGCCCATCACAACTGTACCGAGTGTCGTCTGCAGAGCTACCAAGCCATCTGGCTGCAAAACTCGCTTCCCCGTCAACAAAACTCGCCCCAGGACATCGGCTCCAAGGAGAGCATCAATCGGGCCTGGGCGGAAGAAATTTGGATCGGCGAGTGGGGAATCAGACACCAAAGACAACATACTCGGTCCCAAGTCAACTGAAGGTTGACGGCCAACAACTGTGTCCAACACAATCGCCGAGGTCTTAATGCCTGGCGTGGACTTATTACGTGATGTAAATGTGAAGTCAACATGCCCTAACAACCCGGGGACTTTCACATCGCCAACACCTCTCACGCCTTCCGTGTGGGGGTGCACCTTGAGGCCCAACCGCCTAACTAACCAAGATGACACAACACACCCCTGAGCACCGGAATCCAACAAGGCGCGAACTTCCACAAGGTCGCCATTCAATCCCCTGACAAGCACAGAGGCCGTGGGCAACAAAACGGTCTCTGGAGGGGTGGCTACAATCGACCGTAAACACGTTGATTGCTAGTATGTGGGGTCCCCAGACGTCCCCCCATGGTAAGGGGGTCGCTCATAGCGATCCAGTGGGTCCCAATCTCCCACATACTGCCTACGTCCAATTCGCCCGGTATCAGGCGGGTTATATCTCCCGGCCCCTTGAAGACGGGGCGGGCGCCGCTCCAAACGCGGGTATTCGGCGAGCGGCGGCGAGAATCGGTGCCTATCATCCACCGTGTACGTCGCCCCATAGTCGCGGGGGCACGGTGACCGATTTTCAGAGGGGGGGTCCCGGGGACCCCCGGCTGTGCGAGGCTCAACACGTCGCGGGGGGCTTCTACGACCTCCCGGAACGCTCGCAAAATCGAACCCCCTAGTTGGGGACCGATTTCCCATGGGGGGGTCCGTGGGACCCCCGCCCGTGCGAGGCTCAAAACGTCGCGGGGGGCCTCTAGGACCTCCGGCAACGCCCGCATAACTCATCCCCATCCTTGGGGATCGGTTTCCCATTGGGGGGTCCCTGGGACCCCCGCCCGTTTGAGGCTCAAAACGTGGCGGAGAGCGTCTGGGGCCACTCTGGTGGCCACTAGAACTGCTGCGGGATGCAAACACCGCGGGGGGTCCGAGCCCCCTGTGATCCTGCAGCGACGCGCTGCGGCGCTCCGCCGCCCTCTGGGCTGTTCATGCAGAGGAGGGGATGGTGGTTGCCCTTACAAAAGCGGCATGGGTGCGCTTGGGTACATTCGCGCTGCATGTGCAGGCCCAAGCACGAGTAGCACCATGTCCGTTGTCGCGCGATCGCTCGACGGCCTTGGACGCGCTGGTCGAGGAACTTATCACAACGGGTCGTGCTGTGACCCGGTTCCCGACAGTACAAGCAGCGGGCGGTCTCCTGGACGGCGGCATAGCGGCCGGGCGCGCGAGGGGCCATACGCCCCCTACGGGGGGGTCCGGTGGGGGATCTACTCTGTGGCACAGGTCGTTCGGGTCCCATAGGACCGGCCAGAGAGGAATTATCTGCCAGTCTACTTTCTCCTTCCAGGAACGTCAAGAGGTCCGAGAAGGGTGGCAGATAAGTCGCACTATCCCCACCATACTGCTGCTCAAAACGGACCTTAACAGAGTCCGGCAACTTTCCCAGGACAATGTGCAGTAACAAAAACGACCACTGCTCCACTGGGAGTTTTGAGTTTTTTAATGCGTTGTATGCCACCAACAGCGGATTCAACAAAGCCACTCTCAAGTGCATCACGCTGGCAACGCGGGGTAAATTCAAAATGGCGGCAACATGGTTGTCCGCCAGACGTCGTACGTTCTGGTACCGACGGGCAATCAAATCCCTAGCAATAGGGTAGTTTTCATCCGAGGGGGCCAAATGTTGAACCGATTCAAGGGCCTCCCCTTCCAACACGGATAATAAATAAGCTAACTTCTGGCCCTGGGTCAAATCATCCCGGGCATGTACCAGACTATCAAAAATATTAATAAAGCCCTCCCAGTCCTCTAGACGACCAGCAAAGCGCCTTAAGTCTAAGGGGGCCAATCTAGCAAAGAGAGGGGGCATACTCTTAGATGTGACCGGGGACGGGCTCGGTTCATTCTCTCTTGCCACTTGCAAAGGTCGAGCCACCTGGGTAATTCTGTCCGCAAAATCATAACACTGGTCCACATCCAAATCGACTTCTTGTCGCATTTCCACATCGGCCTCAACAGTCCTTTCCAAAAATAAGGCATACTGTTCATCAACAACAGCCAAACGTACGGGCAGATCTACGTATCTGTTCAACAAGGCCTCCGTTCTATCCGGTCGATCCAATAATGCGACCGCAGAAGCTAACCACCGTAACTCAGAACGTATTTTGGCTTTAGCAGAGGAGGCCGTCATTGTAACGTCACAAATTTATCAACAAAACCAACAAATTCAAAATATTCACTATAACACAAAATCTCCAATATTTGGAGGTTATCAGAAAACAACAAAACTCACTGACTATTGAAACTCACTTGGATATCAACATACAACAAATTAATTTTAATTATTTCAAAGCACAAGTTTCAATGAGTTTCAATGTGTAAACAATGTCCCAAATCATTTAAGTTTCACTAAGTATTGAGTGCAAACTTATTAGCTAACCTTTTATTAGCTATTATTTTAGCAACAAACTTGTCAATATTCACAACTCAAATTTGCTAACAAAACTGAATAATAATTATTATGAGCAAAGAAAGGCATCTGTTTACATTTTGGAACCTCAATACATGACAATTAATTACAAGACATGGAACCAATAACAAAGGAATGCTCTTTACTTTTCAAATGCAAGTTAATTACCATTTACAAGTACAAATTAATCTAGTCCGGACCAGACTGGGTCATCAACACGGCACTGATTAATACAAAGTTTTGGCGTGGGCCTCTCAGGCCTTCAAGCTACGCTCTTGGCTACCAAGAAATGTTCAGTACACCCCTGCCTATACCGCGGAGTCGGCTAGCGCAGTGGAAGCTGGTATTACTAATATAGACTCCGGACAAAAACTAGGTTTCAGCGGGGATGTAAACTGAACAATTGGACTGCGATACACAGTGGAGAGAATGTTAAGTAAGGTGATTTCACATACGGTTCTGTGGTGTCGAAAATCTCCTCGGCTGCGGAGAGACGGGGCGCGCGCCCCAGGTACCTTCTTCTTCTGCAGACCTTACCAATTAGTGACCTCACTCACAACACAAATAACAGCGTTCACAAGACACTGGGCGTTTCAACAATAGATACACAAAGACACACACGTGGGAGCTTTTTTTATTACGATATATTGTCCCGACAACAAGCGCGTGTGGTAGAAAAGGTTATCTTTCAAAGCATCCGCGACCGGCCACTCCAGAGATGGCATCAAAACCTTGGTCGTACAAAACGGGATCACATAGATAATTTAAGATGTATTCAAACTCGATATGCCAGGCACATTCAACGCGAGCGATTTTTAACAAAATTCAGCAAAATTATTCCGACATTTTTCCAAGAAGAATTCCAATCAAGTGTCACTGTCAACTTCAAGTGACAGCGAAATGTCAATTTGACGTGACATTAGAGGTGCGTTCAGAAAGATCGATCTTTTCCGAACAGACTCCGTACCCAAGTTGGTCGAAGTAAAGACAACCTGTCCAGGTGGGGCTTCACCAGTGACACGGATCTCGCGTGCAGGTGTGGTTACACTCCACAGACCATGACCCACCTCATTGATTGCTCTGCATGCCCGGACACCTGCACACGTGAGGACCTCATGTTGGCTGCAGATAACGCGGTGAGAGTGGCACAGTTTTGGGCCAACAACATATGATTTTGTACTTGTCATTGACATGTTGAAGAAGAAGTTATGAATGAAAGGTAGGTAATGTTTGTTTATTTTTTTTATATGAATGTAAGTAGGTATGTGTAATTAATTATTGATTAGTTTTGTTAAAAAAAACCTTCCTAATACCTTATTTCAATATACATTTAGAAGTGATATCATATGGTGATAATGATAAAGCACAGTAGATTACTTGGGATTAAATTTAAATAATTAGTTGTCACATTTAACAAGTTTCAATTTAGTGAAGTTGTTAATACCAAGTCAAGAGAAAATAACAGTGTAAGTAATTCAATAACTTAGTCAAAACATTTAAAATGCCTTATCATCAAATTCATATTTCTGATTCTGACAAACAGAACAGAATTATAACAAATGTACCGGTGGGATAATATATGATTGTTGTCGGTACGAATGATGGTTTATTGTGATTGTCTTATGACTATGTTATAACTGTTACTGCTACCTACTATCTTAGATCTTACTTAATTATATATACTACCTCTCATCAGTCTATGTACAAAGCTTATCTACTTAATAACAGTTATTAACTATAAACATTGATTATCTATAACTTGTGCATAGCGGCACAACAAACAAAATGTGCTTTATACACACTACTCTTTCTTGATTTACAAACTTTTCAGTTCAACTATCACTTATTTGTTTATAAAATGTTATGGCAGATTATAGTAACAATATGTAGAATCTATACTAACCAAATCTAATCTTTTCAGATAACTTGAGTCTCAACGAGGTTCGTGGAGTGCTGCGAAGATGCCCATGTCTGCCTATTCTTGCGGTAATAAGTTATCAAATCAGAATTATGGTGCAAATTACTGCTGTTAGTTGCTATATTGATTACTTACTGCATTAAATGTTTAACTATTAGAATTAGGTTATTGCGTCTTGTATTGAAAGTGATATTAACAGTAAATAATGAAATGGCAGATACTAAATTAAACTACTAGGAAAAATAGCATTAGCATTAGTGCGAAATAAATATTTGCAAGCAGTTTAATTTTTCTTGTGGCTGATAAAGTATTTATATTTCTTAGTTAATTTAGTAAGTAATTTCATTACTCTCATTCTTTGTCTTGTATAAATCTCAACTTATACTTATGTACTTTGTATTTAATAAAATTATAATTTCAAGTAATAAATGCCTTCTTTCATCAAATGTGTTTTTTATTTGAGCAGAATTTAAAATAATATATTACTAGGGTTGTACCAAACGTCGATGATTTGCACAACTATCGATAACGAATCAAGGGTGTCGATAGTACTGGCAGCACTATGTTGTCAAACTCTAATCGGGGTCCGTCATTCACTAACAAACGGCCGCTCTAAGGCTTGATTCCTATCTGTACTAGTCTATATATAGGCCGTGTTCCGTTTTGAGTCAATAGTACTGTTGGCGCTGTGAGCGCTAAAAGCTGTTCCGATTTGATTATCGCGCTGACAGCACTGTTGACGCGATTTCAATTCGGAACGGCTATTTGCAAGCATCGCGAGCGAGCGTTGTTTTGATTTGAATTTGTAAGTAAATAATCACCGGTTTAGTATGGATATTCGTCAATTAGTAAACGTTTTATTGGACAGCGATGATGATAGTGATCCATGCTTAAATTTAGAGTAATGTCTCTACCCGTCGTCTCATCTTTAATAAGAACTATCATTTTTCTGGCTTTCTGCTTCGGGATAAACAAATAAAATACCTAAATAAAACCTAAAACGTAGAGATTACTCAAACAAAACCACAACAAACAATGACGTTTGACAACAAAACGTCAAATATGACAGCCCGCTCACAGTGCTAACGCTTGAGAACGATATCACCGTGATCGCAAAATGGCGGCGGTAGTGACGTCATCCGTGACGTAATTACTGCTTTCGTTGTCGCGCTCACAACAAATCGGAACGATGTGTGAGCGCGATATCAGTGATATTATCGCTGTTGACGCAAAACGGAACGTAGCCATAATTTGTGTCATGATGTCATGTCAATGTCAAATCAAACGATTACGACAAAAAAACCACAAGTCGATAGTCGATATTGATGAAATTGACGAAATTTTTAATAAATTAGCGATATCACGAAGTGAGTGTCTGTAATAGAAAATAAAAAAATGTGGTGTTAGTGTTCGTAAATATAGTAAATAAAATCATGAACACTATTTATGTCTATTTTTGGAGTATCAAAATGCAAACCTTGTTTGTATGATTGATGGCATTCAAGATTTTATCCAATTCAATAATTTTATCCATTTCTAATTTGTTATTAAAAATTTCAGATGTATGAAACAAAAGTCATAGGTATAAATTGTTAGCATTCAATTTGATACCATTGTAAAATGCTTTCATGTTGAAATCTGTCAGTCATAATATCAGTCATGGGCTCCATGCGACCAACTGGACGTTTTCTGTCCTTCACCAATAACATACCGAGGACACAGAAACAGTCTGGTGAGTCCAATAACAATAATCAACAAATTGGTAATTACTTGTGATTGTGGACAAGCAATAATATGTTTTTGAAATGTGTATCATGCATTATACAGTGTGCCCTTGTTAAACATCCTTGTACTCAATACACTGGAATGCATTGCAAACAAGTGTTTTTTGTTGTAAAGTATCTAATTCACCTATTTTATTTGAAAGATAATTTCAGATGAGTTACACAAGAAAATAACTTCTTTCATTTGTTTTTCAGTGCCTAGTGGATTTCCGCAAAGTCTTTCTGGTAGTGAAACAGATGTTTCCACTTCAAATGAAAATTTGTCCCGAGAAGAACGCTATGTTGTACGGCACACAGCTCGTGTTGAGCCACAAGGACAGGAAAATCACACAGAAACTAATAACAATAACAGTAGAAATTCACTGAAGGTAATTTATAGACACAAATCTTATTTAGGGCCTGTTTCACAATGTCTAAGTAAGTTCTGATTAACTGTTACTTGACAGATAGTCCATACACACTGTCAATTAAACTGGAAGGTATCTCTTAATTGGACGTTGTGAAACAGGCACTTAGACACTGTTAATAAGTTCTAAATGGATATGAACCTTTTGGTTTTTTCCATTCTCTCTAACACCGTTCATACTCTTTGGTTAAAGGACGGTATTCCAGGCAGCAATCGAAACTCCCTTAAAGATTCTGTTGGTGGGGGTAACAGCAATAGGAGTTCATTGGATGTGTCTTCCTCTTCGTATAACACCCTTATTATTCACAATCAGGATGACTCATGGCCTCCACGACCAACACCTATACGGTAAGTGTCAAAAGATGGTGGTGATTTTGTGAGTTGTAAATTAACAGTTATCTTATTATCTATCAGATACATAGTGTTGTAGTGTGAATTTTAAATTTAATGTAATATTTCAATTATAGAAGTATTAGAGTATTTTGAGGTCAATAAATTAAAAATAATATAAACCTTCACAGTCATGATTTTGTCTACAGTATTTTGTTATTTCATATACTTAATCTCAATTGTTTCTAGTGAACATGAACGAACCAGCAGTGAAGTAAAGCATCCCACCACTCAATCTTCCCCATACCACACTCTGAAAAAGAATGAAGTTGGGAAAAAACCAAGTGGTATACCTTTGCCGAAGGTGCACAAGGAACAAGCGGTGACCACTACAGCTAACTATATCGACATTGGTGGACAGCGAATATATACTAGTCCTCCTGATCATGGGGTTCAGGTAAACTTTAAGTAATATAATAGATATTTGTTGATAAATAAATACATAAAATGTAAATGAGTTTGTCTGAGCTCATGTTTCACATTTTAGTAAATGTGTATAATTTGTATTAGTAGGCTATGTTCTCATGACCGTGCGGAACTGCTAGCATGCAGTTGAAGATCATACTAAGCTAAATAGTGCTAGTGCATTACATAGTACAAGTTCTACAATTCTACTACATGTAAACTTAGCCTTACAGCATACAAGCTAAGCAACTCACATTTTTCAGTCGCGCACTAGCGCGAGAATGTACGATTACCGTGAGGCTTGCAGCTTCTGCAGTGCATTTAAAAGTGCGTTGAAGTTTCACATAAATAGCTTGTTTAAATTATTCAGTTAGACTGCAGCCATACTCGGTCATCAACTAGTGTACAAGAGATGCAAAATACTTGATGGCTCGGAAGTTAACTGCAACGCAAGTGACAGCTCGAATGTGCGAGGGAACAGCACAGCGACATATCCGTACGCGTCAGAGTGAGACCCGAGACACACCGTGCTTCCACCCGCGCACACTTGTATTCGTCTACTGCGCAGCGTTCCGCGCGATCTTCCGAGCCGCCAAGTTATTTTGCGCCCATTGTAAGTAGGTATTCATATGGCCGAATGTGGTGAACAGATTAAAAAGGAAAGCCGGTGATGACCGTCCCACTATTTCAACTCATTTTGCTCCATATCGCTTATGGTCTGGCGACCGATCGCAAATTCGGTGCACGAACTAATGTAATCGCCCCATACATACAACAACTAATGTTCACGCCGCGCGTGATTCATTCATTCACGTTGATTCGTGGGTTCGGCGCCAAGCGCCGTCCGCGCAACACCAGTTGGCCGTCAGCAGCCGTGAGGCAAGTTCGTGTGTTTCTGTAGCGACGTGCCGCGCCAGTTACCTACCCATATTGGGACCGAGATTTCGTTTTGCGCCTACTAGGGCTCCGGTCGGGGTACGGACTTGTGACCCGTGTGTGTTCGCTTTGAAAAGCGCCGGGAAAGTTTTAGCTGCCTATTAGGGCATTGTGTAGTATAAGAGTGTTAGCTGTAAGAGTATCCCATCGGGGGTTGTGTGGAGATCGTTTTGCCCGGCGCGCGCCGGCGAGACAACGTTCAGCCCCCCTGGATTACGGACACTATTTTCTAGTAAGGTAGGACTAGTTTAATTTACTTAATTTTGCATGAGAAACCTTCGTTTCAATAAACTGTGGAACACAGTAGATGTGGTCATCACAATTGTGCGTGATCATATTTTTGGTAGCAGAGCTTAGTTGATATAATTAATTTTCATATTAAAATTAACTACATAAAATTTCATAGTAAAAATAAAAAGCGTACCTAAAAAGCGTACCTAAAAATTTTTTTTTTTTTGTTGAAATCTCGAGGGTATTTGAAGATCCCGAGACGATTTGAAGTACTAAGAAATTGTTCTAGTAAATTCTCGAAGCGAATGTTTCTCACTTGGTGGATCCGATAATAGATAGACACTTATATAATTGTTGTCACATACTAGTGTTTTGATACGAGTTTACTCGCCTAGATGTGTATATTTTTTTTTGTGTGTCCGGATTTATTTGACGAATAGTTCGTTCGAAAGTGTGTTTATTAGTACCACATACTAGTGATTTGATACGAGTTTACTCGCCTAGATGTGTATATTTTTTTTTTGTGTGTCCGGATTTATTTGACGAATAGTTTCGTTCGAAAGTGTTGTTTATTAGTACCACATACTAGTGTTTGTTCCGAGTCCGCTTGCCTAGTTAAAAAAGTGGAACTAGTTTTAATTATTAGTAGTATTAAATTACGAGTATTATTATTAAAAATAGTTTTGTTTTTGTTTGTTGATAACGGTTTAGTAGTTGATTTGCGAGGTTGACTTGGCCGTGCCGTTATGCCATACCGTTAATCCTATACGTTTTGTTTATACCGTTATATTGTTAGCCCTTGAAATTGGTAAGTTGCTAATAATTTATGAAAATAGTAGGGTCCGTGTATGTCGTCCGAATTTTAATTGTGTTTTATATTATCGTGACGCGACCTATTTCTATTGCTTTTTTTGTTGATGTTTACCACCTAGTTATATTGTAAGAACTACTGACGAAGCACTTCACAGTCAACACAATGTAACTACATTGTAACAGTATTCTGTGAAATGCCTCGGACAGGAAGGATGACAGACGCACTGTAAGCAATCTGTCGATCCTTAGAATTAAGATGATGCAACATTTTATTTCTTTATTATTTAATACCGTAGATCGGGCAGTTCGACATCCAACTCTGTTGGACTCACTCGTATTTTAAGTTAGTTTTTAAAAACATATTTCCACGCTCCGGAAAGTTAACTGGCGCAGCCGGTAGGATAGCTGACTGTTTGTCATACGCGGAAAACTCTCGGAAAAGTACGCTAACATCGTGGAAAAACCGGGAAAACAGTTTCGAAGCTTCGTAAAATCCGAAATCGTCGCTGAAGTTCGCGTGTGTGCAGCAGTTCGTGTGTTTCAACACCGGGATAGGCTATCCTCGAACCAAATAAATTTGTTAACGGGAGTAATTTACCTAAAATCGGTAATGTGCGAAAATAAGGTGCAGACTGGCATGTAAGTTGTAAAATTCTTCTACATCCTTTCCTATCCTTTATCCTAGTGTTAGATTTAAGAAAGTGTTATTGTGAAAATTAATTTTGAAAAGTGAATATAAAGTAAACGAATTTAAGTTAAACATTTAAGGTATCTACGCGATAAAATCTCGCGATTTGCTTTGAATATTATTTTAATTAGATAAATAAGCGATAAAATCTCGCAACTTAATTTTAAAAGGTTAGATTTTTGTTAAGTTTTAGATAAAGTATTACGCGATAGAATCTCGCGGTTACTTTATATTAACTACCTTATTTTAAGCTTGTGTTATACTAACTATATTTTTACATTTTATTTACAATGGAAGACGAACTTGTTTATCCGGCACCACACATCCCTCGCGAAATGCTAAACCTTATACCTGAATATAACGGGAACACAAAAACTTTAAGTTTGTTCTTAAGGAAATGTGAATTCGTTATAGCCAAATACCAAGGTGCAGCAAACGTTAACGATTTTCTTATTCAGTCAGTAACTAGCAAATTAACCGGGAAAGCCGCTGCTCTGATCAGCGAGCGAGGCGAATTTGAGACTTATGATGAAATAAAGGAAATTTTAATTCAACATTTCGGAGACCCGCGAAGTGAGGAATGTGTAGCGATCGAATTAGAAACATTAAAAATTAGAAACAGTGAATCATATCTAGAATTTTGTGGTAGAATCCAGGACGTGAGAGCAATTCTTATTTCAAAAGTTAATCAGAATCCGTCAGCTACTTTAAAAGAAGCAAAACGAATTATTTATGATCATACTTCCCTAAACGTTTTCTTGTACAATTTACCCGAACACATGGTGCGAATAGTTAGAATTAAAAATCCGACCACCCTAGAAGAGGCATTAAGTTTCGTTTTAGAAGAGGTTAATTTCCAGGAACAGTATAACCTTCGATCAAAGATGCTCCAAAATAGACCATCAAGCACTCAACAAAATATATTTAAACCGCCAATTCCGCAGAATGCTCAATTTAAATTTGGTATTCCGACACTTCCGCCAAATCAATTTAAATTCGGCATTCCGGGAAATTCCAATAATATTTTCCGACCAAATCAGTATTTTGGTAATCGACCTTTAAATACAAATGCATTTAACCAACAGCGACCAACAGCACCACAATTTAATAATTTTGCAAAACCACAGTTTGGTGCGAGACCCCAATTTAATGCAAACACACAATTTCAACCAACTGGCTTCCGTCCGCAAACAGGTCAATTCGGCTATAGACCTCAAACACAAGGTTTTAGACCACAGCCAGGTCAATTCGGATATAGGCCTCAGCAACAATATCAAGGTTACCGTCCTCCTAATTTCTCTAATGACGTTTCAATGAGAACCGCACCCGTAAAACCGCAACAGTTTCCAGTAAACGAAATATCTACTGATGAGACTGATTATTATAATAACCCCTATTATTGCGAAACCGAATTTGATGAAAACATGTATGCTTATTATAATGAAAATATGCATGCATATGCAGAACAATATCCCGATTCTTGTGAAAATGAATGTAATGATAATCCACAATTAGAAAATAATCAGGAAAAAGTAGATTCTATGGAAAATTTTCAAGTAAATTGCCTCCAAACCAGCCCGAGGTAATAGAAATAAATTCAGACAATACTCTTAAATTACCTTATATATATGTACCTGATATAGATGCTAAGTTTATGTTAGACTCTGGAAGCACACGTTCTTTTGTTAGTACATCTAAGGCTAATGAATACTTCAATAACTATAGATGCTACGAACCGTTTATGGTAACTAGTACGCATGCATCCAGTGTTCACAATGACGTAGTTAATATTCCACTTTTTTCAATTTTTAAGGAACCATTTACACATAAATTTTATATATACGATGTAGATAAAAGATACGATGGAGTAATCGGTTGTGATCTTTTGTCCCGTCTTAAAGCAAATATTTCCTATAACCATATGATGTTACAAACAGACAAAACAAATATTCCAATAGTATATAAAAGTGATTACAAAATTATATTAGAACCACGATCTGAACATCGCGTTAAATTACCCGTCAATCAGGAAAACGGCGATGCAATTATCGAATTTAAGGAGTTTTGTAAAGACGTTCGTATGCCTACTGCCTTAGTTTCTTGTAAAAATTATTTTGCTGAAACCATCATACAAAATGCAACAAATAATTTACTAGAATTAGTTATTACAGCACCCTTCAAGGTATCACAATTTTATGACGAAATTCAGACTAACTATAACGATGACTATACAAACGTAGAGACAGACACCTTATTGACCGACAACTTAAATAAGCTTCGTTTAGACCATCTCAACATAGAAGAGCGAAGAGAAATCACTCGTCTATGTGAGGAATATAAAGATATATTTTATTGCGAAAACATACCACTTACCTTTACCAATCAGGTTAAAAACCAAATCAGATATTAGTATTTTACAAATTTAGTCAAGATATGCAAGTAACAGATGTATCCCGCGATAAGCAAAAAGTTATAGAAGTTTTCTTACCGTTACAAAACGATCAAATAATAAAAGATTTTCTGAAACAATACATTAAGCCTAAAATCAAGCATTTTATTTACTTTGAACACCCAGAACATAGGAAACGATTTAGTAAAATCATTATCGAATTATTTAAAAAGGGCACTGTTAATTTTATTGAATGTACTGAACGCGTAGTTTACGTAGAAGATGAGCAGGAACAACGAGCAATAATTAATAAAATACATGACGGAAAAACATGCCATCGTGGAATTACTGAAACAGTTAAAAGAATTAAAAGAAATTACTTTTGGCAAAACATGCATGAAATGGTGACAGCAGTCATCAACTCTTGCGAACAATGTAAAGTTTCTAAATATGATAGAAAGCCCATCAAACCAGTTTTACAATTAACACAAACGCAAAATGCACCATTCCAGGAAATATTCATAGATACATTTTCAATTGAATCAAAAACATATCTAACAATTATCGATGTTTTTAGTAAATTAGGTCAGGCAATAGAAATCCCATCCAGATCAACACCGGAAATTGTTAGAGCACTAGTTAAATATTTCTCTTTTTATGGAACACCACAAAAAATTAGTTCAGATCCTGGAACCGAATTTAATAATGCTTTAATTAAAGAACTAACAGATTTACATAAAATAACATTGCATATTGGGACGCCAAATAACCCAAATTCCATGGGATTGGTTGAGCGTTTCCATTCCACTTTAATAGAAATATATCGAATAGCTAAGTACGAAAGAAAATATACCGATGCCGCCACAGTTATGACATACGCAGTTATGGCATATAACAACACCATCCATAGTACTACTGACTTAACACCATTTGAGGTAGTTTTCGGTCATACCGAACTAAATACAACATTTGATACAGATTTCCAGAAAAATTATCAACAACAACTTATTAAAGATCATAGAAAAAGAACTCACGAATTATATAAACATTTATCGGAAAATGCAGTAAAATTAAAGAAAAAGGTAATCGATAAACGAGGTGGAGAGATAGGCCCTGAATTAAAAGTAGGACAAACCGTATTCGCCAAAGCAGTTAATAAGCGACAATCTAAAGACAAACCTAAATATCAAAAGGCTATAGTCACGGGCAAAGCAGAACGTAATATTTTACCTATTAAAGTAAACGACCGCGATACGAAGGTACCAATTAAAAATGTGAAACGTCCTTCGCAGGTGGTGGACGAGGTGGTTGAACCTACTGATATGGACGTCGATAACGCAACGGCTCCTAGGTCAAACTCTCCCCAGCCAGGGACTTCAACTGGTGGAAATTAAACAAAATCCGGGAATCTTACCTTTTCAACAAGGTCAAGCATTTTTACAACGCGATCAGTGGTCCATTATAAAAACAATAGATTTAGAAGGTTTCGAACGCGATATTTTATTTAACATTGAAAAATATTCGGAATTAAATGATATTACTAATCGTTATGGTAATAATAGTTTTTATCAGTTTGAAATTAAGGAATTAGAACAATTAGTACAGTACTTACGCGATGAAACAATTGAGAAATTCCAACAATTAAGCCCCTCAAGAAAAGTAAAACGAGGACTCATTAACCCAATCGGTTCAATTATCAAGTTAATTACAGGAAATTTAGATTACGACGATGCCGTTAAATATGACAAACTTATTGCAAGTATACAAACCCACGAACAGGAAGTCTCCAATAAAATCACCATAGTATCTGAAATGTTAGACCATTTTCTCAATTCCACAAAAATTATTGATGAAAATACGCAACTTATGAATGAGCGTCTTTTACGAATTGAAACAAAACTTAGTGACCTCTCTGTTAAAGAAAATCAACTCGGTTATGTTACATATCTTATTGGTATTCTAAACATGTTCGTTGCTAACTTTCGAACCATGTATATTCAACTTAGTGAAATAGAAACTGCTCTAGCGCTCAGTAAAGTATCAGTTCTCCATAAAAGTATTTTAAACCCAAATCAATTATTAGAATTACTATTAGAAATAGCTCAACATGATAATTTAATGTTTACCGTAAATGAACAAAATCTGATTAACCTGGAAGAGACTTTCTCTGTAAAAACTTACATTACTAATAATGTTATAAGATTTATTATAGATATACCTTTAGTTGACAATGTTACATATAATTATTTTAAACTGTATTCCCTTCCCATATTCTATAACTCCATAAACCTAACCTATATTATAATCCCTGACTTTCCTTACCTACTCGTAGAAGGATTAAAATACTTACCGATAGCCAAATCATGTAAAGAAGTTACAGACAAAGATTACCTGTGTACTGAAGACGACCTCGCACTTTACGCCGATAAAACCTGCATAGAACAACTGATGACGTATTGTCCAAATCCATCTTCGTGTTTACCTAGATCAGTCGACGTGGAAGACCTGAAACTTCAAAAGATTACAGCAAATAGTTGGATTTTATTCTCCAAGTTTAACAAAATTATCTCACAAAACTGTGATAGTAACATCATCCATGGGCAGATACGAGGAACATACATACTAACCATACCAGATAGATGTATAGTATCCATAGAAGGAATAGAAATCCGAGGACAACGTTATTACTCCATGTTCAAGAAAAACAAACCTTTACCTGTAATAGCATTACCCCATTTACCTGAAAATCAGCAACAAAATTCTACGAACTATGAACCTGTGAATTTGAAGAAAGTAAATCTGGACGACATTCAGCATTTAAATTATGTACTGCAAAAAGGAATGAAAAGTGTGAAAAGTGACAGTGTACAACCAAGTGAAAGTGTTGCTACCATTGTATTATATGTAATACTTTCCGTATTAATTCTAATTTTCATTGTGTTAAAACGTAAGATAATTGTAAGAAAATTATGTAAGAAAACTCCTTCTGAAGTTAACAATGAAACGGAAAACCCTGAAACTTCACCTAATCAAGTAAATGAGATACCCTTGATACATTTAAAAAAGTAATTATTTTAGTTAAAAACAAAGTTTAAATTGTTAAAATTAGGTAAAGTTTCCAATGAGTTTCCTGAAAAATTATGTTTTTCAGATAAACTTCATTCTAAGGGCGGAGGAGTTATATTGTAAGAACTACTGACGAAGCACTTCACAGTCAACACAATGTAACTACATTGTAACAGTATTCTGTGAAATGCCTCGGACAGGAAGGATGACAGACGCACTGTAAGCAATCTGTCGATCCTTAGAATTAAGATGATGCAACATTTTATTTCTTTATTATTTAATACCGTAGATCGGGCAGTTCGACATCCAACTCTGTTGGACTCACTCGTGTTTAAGTTAGTTTTTAAAAAGATATTTCCACGCTCCGGAAAGTTAACTACCTTTATATTTCTTTGTTTGCTTTGTTTATTAAACGGAATATAAATGGCTCCTACGAATCCGACCGCCGTATCCAGGGCTGGCATCCAAGGAGCTTTGCGTTGGCTTGCTTGTGCGGTCACATTAATAGACCGAGCCGACCGGGTAGGTGCGTTGCTAGCTCGGTATGGCGGGCTGGCAGCTCGGCTGCAAGACCTGGAGCGCCACGCCATGGAGTGTCGCGCGTATTATTTAGAGAACCCCCCAGCTGATGATGCCGTGTCGGAACAGCTGGAGCAGGATGTAGCCCAGGCCTATGAGCTGGCTGTCCAGTTCACGGGAGGCGGCTGAGAGGGCCCTGGCTGTTCGGAAGGGGGAGCCGGTTTTGAGCGGGGAGGTCAAACCTACCCCGACGGCGTTGCTAGGCCGATTGCCTACATTGGAGATTCCCACTTTTAATGGGGATCTGTCAGCCTGGATGGGCTTCATTAATTTGTTTGACAGTTTGGTGGATTCACGACGGGACTTATCCCCTAGTGAGAAGTTGGCCTATTTGCGCTCCTCCCTGCGAGGAGAGGCCAGCTCGGTAATCCAGCACCTGCTCATCAGCGACGACAACTACCAGGTGGCTCGCCAGCTTCTGGTTAGCAGGTACCAGAATGTCCGGTTACTGGCGGACACCCACGTGGCCACGATTTTGGCCCTCCCGCGAATCACGCGGGTACACCTGTTACGGAGGGAGTTGCTGAACCCGCTACTGTCAGCGGTCAACTCCCTAAGGCGATTGGACCTGCCGGTGGATCAGTGGTCCTTTATACTGCTGCACATAGTCCTCGCCAAATTGCCCGCTGAAATGAAGGGGCGTTTCGAGCAGAGGTACGGAGGCGACAGCGCCTCGTATCTCCCGCCCTTCGCGGACCTCCTTCGTTTTTTGGAGGACGAATGTAGGGTGACGGACCACCTGGAGCCCGCCCCGGTTCCAGGTGTTGGTCGTATGGTGGCGGCGAGGGAACAGCCCCGTCGCCCGACCAATCGCTATGCTGCCTTCCAGCAGTCCCCTCCCCCCGCACCGAGTGAGCGGTGCAGGTATTGCAGGGGAGATAGGCATGTGGTGCACGAATGTGCCAAATTTAGAGGCCTCCGCCCAGAGGGACGGAGGGCCGTTGCGAAACAGCGCCAATGGTGCTATAGGTGTTTGGGGGGACACATGCAGTCGGCGTGTCCCCAGACCGAGGATTGTCGTCTTTGCGGAGGGAGGCATCACCCCCTCCTTTGTTTGGACCGCAAGGACGCCGGGAGCGACCGGGGTTCGAATTCCTCGCGCACGGGCGGGGGCCCGGCAGCCCGGAACCGGTCCCCTAGAGATTCGGCGGGGCTTAGCCCCCCCGTTCAGTCCCCCCCGGAGAGGGGGAACTATAGGAGAGACGCCCCCGCCACGGGCGGGGGTAGGGGGGTACCACAAGAGTACGCCACGGTGGCGATGGGCACGGGCCCTATTTGCTACTCCCCCCCCCTAATGGAGAGGCCTCGATTGGGGTACTATGTACCGAGGCACGCCCCACACGGGTATTACCCTGCACCTAGGAGTGCTGTTGGTCGCGGCCAGTATGTACCCGATTGGGACCCGCTCGCCCGGTACGAGCGTCCCACATTTGGCGCGCCGACTCAGGCGCGAGGGGGACAAGTACCCCCCCAAAATTTTTAATGGCGCCCCTGTCGGACCCAACCACCCCGCCGGAGCTTGTGCTGTTGCCAACAGCCTCCGTGAATGTTTGGGGACCTAAGGGCAATGTTGTCACGGTGCGTGCCCTTTTGGACTCAGGTGCCCAGGGGTGCATAATGTCCAGGTGGCTTGTCCGACAGCTGGGTCTTTTGCTTGTGCCGCATCACGAAGCGGTACGGGGGGTGGGAGACTCGCGGATCCCTGATCCGATTGGTCGAGTTGAATTCTCCTTCTCCCCCCACTTCACGCCAAGGCCGAAGATCGGTGCTTCGGCGATAGTCTTTGATAAGGTGGTTGGACCACTCCCGCAAGTGCGAGTGCCGCCATCCACGATTGAGCTGACGTCTGGACTGGCTTTGGCTGATCCTTCCTTCCACCGACCGGGCCCAATACACTTGTTGATTGGTGCGGATGTCCTCGGTCGTGTACTGTGTGGAAGCAAGCGAGTTTTGCAGACAGCCGATCTTGTCGCCTTGTCCTCGTCGCTGGGTCATGTGGTGATGGGAAAGGTACCACAGACACCAGAGACCCCGTCGGTAGACCGCCAGACCATTGTCGGTTCTACTTTGTCCGACGTTCTCCAAAAGTTTTGGGAGGTGGAGGAACCCCCCACTGCCAAGCGGTTGGATCCGTTAGCGGAGGAGTGCGAATTGTTCTACCAGAACAACACTGGGCGCCTCCTCTCGGGTCGCTTGATTACCCGCTTGCCCTTCTTGGCGGTTCGCCCTCCTTTAGGGAGCTCCCGACCGATGGCCGAGAAGAGATTGTTGTCCATGGAGCGTAGGATGGCCAGGGATCCCGCATTCAAGGAGAAGTATATAGACTTCATGCGGGAGTATTTGGACCTTGGGCACATGTCCATCTCGCAGTTGGACTGGCGTAATGTGGAACATTACTTCCTGCCACACCACGCTGTTTTGAAGACTTCCAATGGGAAGATCCGCGTGGTCTTTGATGGTTCAGCGCCCACGTCAACCGGAGTGTCGTTGAATCAGTGTCTGCATGCGGGGCCGAAGTTGCATCACGATGTCTGTGATGTTTTGACCAACTTCCGCCGGCACGCTGTCGTCTTTGTGGCCGATATCCGCATGATGTTCAGACAGACCGTGATTCACCCGGAGGATAGACGATACCAGCTCATCCTTTGGCGTGAGGATCCCCAGGATCCGATGTTGGCTTACGAGCTGAACACCAACACTTATGGTTTGCGGTCGAGCCCCTTTGTGGCGATCCGTTCGCTTTTGGAGCTCGCAGAGCGCGAACGGCTACGCTATCCCCGGGCATCTGCTCTTATTGAGGGGGGGGCCTTATTTGTCGACGATATCTGCACGGGGGCCTCGAGCTTAGATGAGGCTCTCGTCTTACGTGATGAGCTGATTGCGCTCTTGAGGGCTGGTGGCTATGAGTTGCGGAAGTGGCTGTCTAACTCACCGGACCTATTGGCAGATTTGCCTAAGGACCACCAGCAAGAGCCGCTCCTCTTTGAAAATCCGGAGACTCCAGACATGCTGTCTGTTTTGGGAGTCCAGTATCGACCAGTCCCGGATTTGTTCACATATAGATTGGAACTGCCAGACCCAAAGGTCTGGACTAAACGCACGGTGCTGTCCACTGTAGCCCGTACCTTTGATCCGAACGGTTGGCTCAGCCCTGTAGTGTTTTCGATGAAGTGCTTCCTACAGGAGCTCTGGGCTGCGGAATTGTCATGGGATGAGCCCCTCTCTGGTAGCCTCCTACGAGAGTGGGTGAGGTTCGTGTCATCCCTACCCGACGTCAATCGGGTTTGTATACCGAGGCAAATGCTGCCTTCGGGAAAGTTTAAAGCCTCCCTGCACGGCTTTTGTGACGCGTCCGAAAGCGGATACGCGGCAGCCGTTTACATCCGAACGGTGGATGCAGCAGGCGTTGTCGCCGTACACTTAGTTACGGCCAAGAGTAAGGTCGCCCCCCTTCGGACTAGGCTAACCATTCCGAAGTTGGAGTTGTCCGGCGCCACTCTCTTAGTACGGCTACTCAATCATGTTGCCGACACCTTGGGAAACGGTGTCGACTTGGAGTCGATATTTGCGTGGTCTGACAGCCAGGTCGTCCTTTGTTGGCTGAAGAGTTCAGTCCACACCCTTGAGGTTTTTGTGGCCAACCGGGTCTCACAAATTCAGACTTCAAAGGCCCCGTTGATTTGGCGCCACGTACCGGGCGAATTGAACCCCGCAGATTGTGCCTCCCGCGGCTGCGAGGCGCCTGAGTTAGTGGACCACCACCTATGGTGGAGTCCATCATGGTTGTTACGGCCTGAGCGCTCATGGCCTGCCACCCCGGCTGTGGCCAGAGTCCCAGACCTAGGCATGCGTGTTCACGCCGTGGAGACGGTGGCGGCTCCGCAGATGGAGTTTTTGTTAGACCGCTACAGTTCTCTTGATAAGTTGCTCGGCGTGACTGCTTGGATGAGGCGCTTTGTGCGAAATTGTCGCCAGCCTCAGGAGAAATCGTTGTCTCCGGTCCTCGCCCCACAAGAGCGGCAAGACGCTCTGTTGCATTGGTTGCGAGTGACGCAACAGCGAGAGTTTGAACCGGAGCTGAAAGCCCTGCGCTCAAGTAAGTCCAAGTTGAAAGGACCCTTGGTGCGGTTGAATCCCTTCTTGGACAGTACCGGATTTTGCGGGGCCATTTACCGTTAAGACATCGCGGCTTCGTAATGCTAGAACGGAAAAGGCTTACTTGTGTGTATTTGTTTGTTTGGCCACTAAAGCGGTCCACCTGGAGGTGGTTAGTGCCCTCACCACAGAAGCCTTTGTAGCCACGTTGAATCGTTTTGTGTCTCGCCGCGGAATGCCGTCGTTAATCAGGTCCGATTGTGGAACCAATTTCAAGGGCACCGATAGGTATTTAAAGGAAGTTTGTGAATTTTTGGATAGGAATAATTTTGAGATCGGATCCACACTCTCTCGCAGAGGGGTACGATGGCAGTACTCCCCGCCATCCTGCCCCCACTGGGGAGGGATTTTTGAAGCAACTGTAAAGGCCGCTAAAACTCACCTTCGTCGCGTTATTGGGGAGACGGTCCTCACGTTTGAGGAACTCGCGACCGTATTTTGTAAGGTTGAGGCGGTCCTCAACTCGCGTCCGTTGTGTCCGTTGTCTTCGGACGCGAATGATTTAGAGGCCCTTACGCCGGGCCATTTTTTGATTGGCAGACCGCTTAACGCCTTGCCGGAATATCCTTATTCCGAAGTGCCCTCCGGACGGCTCTCGCGATTTGAATTGCTCCAGCAGCTTACGCAGAGTTTTTGGCGCCGTTGGCATCTGGAGTATTTGCACATTTTGCAGCAACGCGTTAAGTGGTCGGATAGGACGACCCCACCCAAGGCCGGAGACCTCGTGTTGGTAAAGGATCCAAACCTGCCGCCCCTCCGCTGGCGTTTAGGACGCATTGTTCAGCTTCATCCGGGGTCGGATGGTGTGCCCAGGTTTGCCGAGGTCCTGGTGGGGGACTCTGTTTTGAAGCGAGCGATCGCTACCCTCTCTCGCCTGCCCTTAGATTGAGTTGGCGGACAGTTTGCTACTGTCCGGGACGGGGGGATGTTCACGCCGCGCGTGATTCATTCATTCACGTTGATTCGTGGGTTCGGCGCCAAGCGCCGTCCGCGCAACACCAGTTGGCCGTCAGCAGCCGTGAGGCAAGTTCGTGTGTTTCTGTAGCGACGTGCCGCGCCAGTTACCTACCCATATTGGGACCGAGATTTCGTTTTGCGCCTACTAGGGCTCCGGTCGGGGTACGGACTTGTGACCCGTGTGTGTTCGCTTTGAAAAGCGCCGGGAAAGTTTTAGCTGCCTATTAGGGCATTGTGTAGTATAAGAGTGTTAGCTGTAAGAGTATCCCATCGGGGGTTGTGTGGAGATCGTTTTGCCCGGCGCGCGCCGGCGAGACAACGTTCAGCCCCCCTGGATTACGGACACTATTTTCTAGTAAGGTAGGACTAGTTTAATTTACTTAATTTTGCATGAGAAACCTTCGTTTCAATAAACTGTGGAACACAGTAGATGTGGTCATCACAATTGTGCGTGATCAACTAACGCAATCGCTTCTTTGTCGATGTAGGAAATAACCGAAATCCCCGACGACTTCTTGAACCAGTCTTCGGTCCTGAAGCACCTGGCGAAGGAAGTGGCGCAGTCGCCCAGCCCGCGCGGGCCCACCCCGCCCGCCTCGCCCCGCGCGCCCTCTGCCTCGCGCGACGAACGCAAGGCCAAGGGATCCAAGGCTAAGTTGAGCAAGGAGAAACTCAACTTGTCGCGGTCGCAGCCGGATCTTACAAGGTAATTTGGATAACCCATCTTATGTTACATCTTTGCTTGAACCAGTCTTCGGCCCTGAAGCACTACAGAAGATATGCCATATTCCACTACAGTGTAGCCACGTTATCGTGATAACTAACGCGATAATTTTATTACGGCGTTCACTACGCCCGTATGCCGTTTGCCTATTCACTCGGGGACAAAGGGATTATCGCGAGACGTTTTGCGATAGAGCGGCCACATTAGCGCGAATAATTTACCGCGATAATTCACGCGATGTTGGATATCGGCATATCCCGTTAGTGTGGCGCCAGCATGAACCAGTTTTTGGTCCTGCGGGCTTAGCACAACATAGCACGACTCTTTGTCGCGCTCCTTCCAACCAATTAGCACGTCGCCTTAAGTCACGCGCACTATCTACGAGCGATCTCATTGGTCGAAAGTGCCCGCGACTCTTTCTCACTCGAGTCGCGCGCAAGTTGTGCTAGACCCGCTGAAGCACCTTGCTACAGAAGTAGCACACCGCCCCGCGCGTCTTCTGTACCACGTGACGAACGCAAACCTAAGGGCAAGGGATCGGAGGCTAAGTTGAGCAAGGAGAAACAACTTGTCGCGGTCGCAACGCAACCGGACCTTACAAGGTAATTTTATTACAGTAGCGTCTTCCTTTGCCGCGCGCCGGTTGTACCGCGCGACAAGCGCGAACTGTGACTGTCCGTCTGCGGCGAAAATAGGGTCATAGCGGTCGACCGATTATAAACACGGAGTTCAAATGTCGAACGAAAATTAGTAGAAATCGAGCGCTCGGCTCGAGCAGAGTTGGTAGGTAAAAAAATGTTGGACGATTCATAAGCATTAATTTTATTTAATTTTTGTGAATTAAAAGTTTTTGACTTTGACTTTGTAGTGGTTTGTGTAGCGTCAGTGTGCGCGCGGTACCAGGCGGGTCCGAGTCGAGCGGTTGGTGCAGCGGCGGCGAGGGCTCAGTGGAGGAGCCGGACGACGCGTTTGCGACTTTACTACAAACCTTAGCTAATATTGTATTGGTTTGTGTAGCGTCGGAGTGCGCGCGGTGCCGGGCGGGTCCGAGTCGAGCGGTTGGTGTAGCGGTGGAGAGGGTTCCGTAGAGTAGCCGGACGACGCGTTCGCGGCCGTGTTACAATACAAACGTCAGCTAATATTGTAGTGGTTTGTGTAGCGTCGGTGTCCGCGCGGTGCCGGGCGGGTCCGAGTCGAGCGGTTGGTGCAGCGGTGGAGAGGGTTCCGTAGAGTAGCCGGACGACGCGTTCGCGGCCGTGTTACAATACAAACGTCAGCTAATATTGTAGTGGTTTGTGTAGCGTCGGTGTCCGCGCGGTGCCGGGCGGGTCCGAGTCGAGCGGTTGGTGCAGCGGTGGAGAGGGTTCCGTAGAGTAGCCGGACGACGCGTTCGCGGCCGTGTTACAATACAATACAAACGTCAGCTAATATTGTAGTGGTTTGTGTAGCGTCGGAGTGCGCGTGGTGCCGGGCGGGTCCGAGTCGAGCGGTTGGTGTAGCGGTGGAGAGGGTTCCGTAGAGTAGCCGGACGACGCGTTCGCGGCCGTGTTACAATACAAACGTCAGCTAATATTGTAGTGGTTTGTGTAGCGTCGGTGTCCGCGCGGTGCCGGGCGGGTCCGAGTCGAGCGGTTGGTGCAGCGGCGGCGAGGGCTCCGTGGAGGAGCCGGACGACGCGTTCGCGGCCTTGTTACAACCTTAGCTAATATTGTAGTGGTTTGTGTAGCGTCGGTGTCCGCGCGGTGCCGGGCGGGTCCGAGTCGAGCGGTTGGTGCAGCGGCGGCGAGGGCTCCGTGGAGGAGCCGGACGACGCGTTCGCGGCCGTGCTCGACGCGCTCGCCGCAGAGAACCACCAGCTCAAGCGGCAGCTGGGCGACGCCTGCGAGCGGGTCGCCAAGACCAACAAGGTATGATCATCTATAGTTGCTTCCTTGAGTTATAGTGGTGGTCACATAATTAAGGACGCCAGTCGATTTTCATACAAACGAGATAACTTTGAAGCCTTGGTTCTCCGCCAGGGATCGATCGAGCTGTGATCAGATGATGGCTATCCAGGGGTGAATGGGGGAGATCCAGATCGCTATACACAACACACCCAACTGATCTGATAAGCTTTCTAAGAGATGTAAGGATCAGAGTTCACAGTTTCAGGAATTCCATACATTTTAATGGTATTTTGGGGTTTTTTTTAACATATCGAAACAGCTCTTAAATGCTGTTCAGATTAGTTGGGTGTGTATAGCGATCTGGATCTCCTCTATACACCCCCTGGATAGCTATCATCAGATCTCAGCTCGATCAATCCTTGGCGTAGAACCAAGGCTTCAAGTTCAAAGTTATCTTGTTTGTATTAAAATCGCCTGGCGTCCTTAATTATGTGGCCACCACTATATGTAGTGATAGCAGGGTTGGCATGCTTAAAACAAGTTGTTTTAAAACACATGTTTAAAACAGTTGGAAGTTAAACCGTGTTTTTGTTTTATCACACGTTTAATACCCCAAATATTGGGGTTATAGTTCATAGGTAATTCCACGCCGTTATAGTCCTGCTAGGAAAGTCCCGGCCGCCCTTTGTTAGTTAGAACATACCTACAGTGTGAATGTAAAGCGTTCAGTATTGATTAGTGATACACAACATAAAATAAAATAGTTTATCCATTGATCGTTTTTTGTGGATGTTTAATTTACTATGACGTATTTCAAAAGATCTAGTCTAGAAATGAAACATTATAGGTCGAATTAATTTGAAATAATGCCATAAATTAAAAAGAACAAAAAAGAAAACACATGTTTACCACAATTTGAACAGTTTGTTTTATAAAATAAAATAAAAAACTGTTTTTTTTTCAACCCTGGGTGATAGTGGAGAGCTTCAAGTGCTTCCTCCATAGTTACTACTACTACTAATGTAGATCAGCACTAAGGCATAGATAAATACAGACTGAAATACTTAAGTATGTTTGTATTCGTGCACGAACATGATGACAAAGCATATAAATAACACTTTGTCATGGGTTAGAATAGTATAGTAGGAATGTTTTGTTAATACACTCTGCGTTTTTTTTTACTTGGTATTGTTACGTTCACCACAAGAATTAAATTAGGACAGACAGACGGACCGAAAAATTAGGATTTCACCAAATCCAACACGTACTATTGTCTACAAATATTATTCTGTGCTATTGTATATTTGTGTAGCTTGAAGAGGAAGTTGAGAAGGTTCGCACCGCACACGAGGAGTTAGTGCGTTCATGCGAGCGACGTGAGCGTCTCGAGCGAGCGGCGCGTGTTCGCTTGCAAGCGGACTGTCGCCGCCTGCAAGACTTGAATAGGGCTCTAAAGCAACAGGTTCGTAATTTAGATCTAGAAAATACATTTACTTTTTGAAAGCCTTTAAATTTTGTTTTTTTTTCTTACTCTGACTCTTGTAGTAAATTCATCTTTTGAACATTTCCGATCAAAACATACGTAACAAGTGCGTGTGC
This sequence comes from Crambus lathoniellus, assembly GCA_949710035.1. Classification (NCBI taxonomy): domain Eukaryota; kingdom Metazoa; phylum Arthropoda; class Insecta; order Lepidoptera; family Crambidae; genus Crambus; species Crambus lathoniellus. The sequence continues at coordinate 24,366,320 of OX453305.1, read as the reverse complement.
GAATACGTACACGTATATGTGTACGCGTGCGGTTTTAGTGTCTCAGATTAGCCGTATGAACAGTTTCACCTAGAAAAAAACTCGATATGGTTTGCCCATATTGATTATGGTTAAAATTTTAGGTGGATTTATTCTCACAAAGCGTACGAGCCGAGAACGACTCCAGCGCGGAAGCTTTGCGCAAAGAGCTACAGAACAGAGAGATGCTCATCGCACAGCTTATTACACAAAGTAAGTAACATACTGTGTAGAGTCCGCGCCACCTAACTTAACGCGCTACTCGGAAAAATATGGACTTTTTGATTTAAAACTATAGGACGGTTACAGTTGTTACAAATCTGATAATAAGATATATATTTCTTCATACCTTTATCAAGATTCGTATAGTTTCAAAAACACGATTTTATGATTTTGTCTCGACACTTTTTCTTTTCGAAAAGACCTCTAAAAATACGAAAAGTCAAGATTATTCTTAAATGGGGTTAATTACACTATTGGAAATTGGTTTAATTAGTGGACACCAATAATATTGAGGATCGTATAGAAGCATTTTTTTTTAAATCGCTGTAGTTTTTTAATACGAAGTGATTTTTTGTTTTTTTTTTGCCTAATCTGCAAAATCGGTCTCGCTCCCGCGCGCGTCGTTTTCTCATTGCTATCTTAGTTCAGCACATTTTTTCCGAGTATCGCCTTAACGCTGGTCGTCGTGGTCGGTCGGAATAATAAGCCTTATTCCCATGTCATAATTTAGTTTCAGAAATTGACACGCGCCAAGTTATGTGGGGCGCACTCTACATGTGATTTTTTGCATCGTTTATTCATTATTTATTTTGGTTGCTGTTTGTTTTACATAACTTTTTAACTTTCAAATATTTTATCGGTAAGTACCTATTTGAAACAGAGGTGGCATGAGATATCAGCATTTTAAAGCAAAAATATTGTAAAACTAGCGGCCGCCCGCGGTTTCACCCGCGTGGTACCCGTTCCCGTGGGAATATCAGGATAAAATATAGCCTATGTCACTCGGGAAGACTGTAGCTTTCTAACGGTGAAAGAATTTTCTAAATCGGTCCAGTACTTTTTGAGTTTATTCGTTACATACAAAAATACAAATCTTTCCTCTTTATAATATTAGTATAGATTGTACATGATATAAAAATTTAGAAATGTGGATCTGGAAAAAAGGTCTTATATGCCTGAATTCCATGTTTAACTCGCCGTCCTTGCTACTTTTTTTTATAATCTTTATTTATTTTGGAGCTATTGTCTCATGACATGCCAGCTCCATATCCTTGCTACTTGTTAACAGACAAAGAGCTGGCGTGCGCCAAGGAGCGGCAAGAGATAGAGATGTCAGCGCAGCGCGCAACTTTACAAGAGCAGCGGACACACATCGACATCCTCGACACCGCGCTTACCAATGCGCAGGCGAACGTGGTGCGACTAGAGGACGAGGTCAGTGTAGTTATATTACTATACTAATAGCGGCCGCCCGCGGTTTCACCCGCGTGGTTCCCGTTCCCGTGGAAATATCGGGATATAAAGTATCCTATGTGTTATTCCAGCCTATAATCCCTCTCTGTTGCAAATTTCATCCAGATCCGTTCAGTAGTTTTTGCGTGAAAGAGTAACAAACATCCATACTCACAAGCTTTTCTCGTATGTTGCGGACTGGACTACTCATTCAAAGACGTAATTTACTAGTTAGCATATGCATCACCATTCAACTAGACCTTCATGATCTAATAGGTGTTATATTGTTTATTTTGTACCGCTTTTCGAGGCTCGAAGGACCATTAAATATGTAGGGTCTGTTAACCATACATAAACGGATAGATATCAATGTTTTATAACCATTTGATTATCCCGAAACTGTCCCGAAAATAACCTGCAGAAAATATGTTGTTTAAATGATTAATTTATTGCTGATTTGATGTCAAGTGTCGGGTAACGAGCGCATCGTATCGTAACGCCGACGATCGATGCGTGGGGCTTACTCTGACGGGCGCTGGCTTGTATGGGTCTCCCGGAGAGCTTCATATTTAGTACACACACATAAGAGTAAAACAGAAAAGAAAGAAACAGAAAAGTATTGTACAGGGGCACGGCTTATTTCAAATTGAAATTTCTACCAGCCGGCCCGTTAAAGGAAAGAACATAGAAAAGGGACTTATTTTATTAAGCCGAAAACAAATTATTCTGATAAGTGTGCACAGTCTTTTAGGATGTTGCTTGCCAGCGCGTTCCAACGTTTCGGCTGACAAAAACATCCAGCACGAAACGCTCAAGGTCAGCCCAAGGTTACGTCCACGACTTATTTCCGATAGTTCGCACAGCTCAATGTAAATTCATTATCTAGATACCTAAAAGTCGCGGCTGTCCGCCGCGTCCGATAATGTGTTTTTGGCTTAAGACGTCTGTCGCGAGTGCGCAATGAATGTTGCCGCCGCGGCAATGTCTTGGCCGGGTCGTAACATTTGATTGGTTTTGTTGTCAGTGCCGTCACGCGAGCGGGTACGTGGAGCGCGTGATGGGGCTGCAGCGGGCGCTGGCGTCGCTGCAGCAGGCGTCCGACCGGCGCGAGCACACCGAGCGCAAGCTGCGCGCGCAGCTCGAGAAGGAGCTGCAGACTCTCAGGTACGTGGGGCTGCAGCGGGCCCGACCGGCGCGAGCACACCGAGCGCAAGCTGCGCGCGCAGCTCGAGAAGGAGCTGCAGACTCTCAGGTACGTGGGGCTGCAGCGGGCCCGACCGGCGCGAGCACACCGAGCGCAAGCTGCGCGCGCAGCTCGAGAAGGAGCTGCAGACTCTCAGGTACGTGGGGCTGCAGCGGGCCCGACCGGCGCGAGCACACCGAGCGCAAGCTGCGCGCGCAGCTCGAGAAGGAGCTGCAGACTCTCAGGTACGTGGGGCTGCAGCGGGCCCGACCGGCGCGAGCACACCGAGCGCAAGCTGCGCGCGCAGCTCGAGAAGGAGCTGCAGACTCTCAGGTACGTGGGGCTGCAGCGGGCCCGACCGGCGCGAGCACACCGAGCGCAAGCTGCGCGCGCAGCTCGAGAAGGAGCTGCAGACTCTCAGGTACGTGGGGCTGCAGCGGGCCCGACCGGCGCGAGCACACCGAGCGCAAGCTGCGCGCGCAGCTCGAGAAGGAGCTGCAGACTCTCAGGTACGTGGGGCTGCAGCGGGCCCGACCGGCGCGAGCACACCGAGCGCAAGCTGCGCGCGCAGCTCGAGAAGGAGCTGCAGACTCTCAGGTACGTTCGGGCTCAGTAAAAGGGAGCAATGGACGGGACGTTTTTCTATTTTCAACTGAAAAAATAGGATAGGAGCTGCTCTTAAATAATAATATAACATTTAGTTTAATACCAAAGGTAAAAAAAAATTGTAGTGTGTTTTACAACAAATGAATTATAAGCTGTTTAATTTTGACTAAAGCTGTCTCTTTTTACAAGCTTTTATTTAACTTGCAGTGTATGTATGCATGTATGTCCGTTCGTCAAATCTTGCGAGCTAAATTTGACCCACTTTCCAATGTCCGATTGAGCTGAAATTTGGAATTCACCTTTAGTTCCGATGACAATGCAATTAAATATTTAAACAGTACAGTTACCAATTCAGAATTCTTGCAAATTTTCAAGTACTATATTCTTGTTTTGTTGTGATGGTTACTTGACACGTGCTTGACCAAAGCCATCTTCTATCTCACTCGTTGCACTTGTAACAAGCCATGCTCCTTGGAAAAGCGGCAACGTTGCAGTCGATTACGTCAACGTGTTCTGTTCCGGTGGCCAAAACTGGAACTAACGTGTTTTGTTCATAATGTCATTTTACTGTCAAGTTGCACTGTCCAACCAGCGCTGCTGTCACCGGAACAGAAAAGATTGTTGATCTATACACTTTACTCTTTGTTCTATATAAATAAACAATCTTGTAGTGTTGCCAAGTTAGGCGATAACTCTCAAATTATGTGGAAGTAAAAATCAACGAACACTCGAAAAACAGTATAGAGGTAAATGCTTGGAACACAATTTTTGACTTTGTAACTTTGTTTGGGCTAATAAGGAGGTAAACATAGCAAAAGTGCCCGCCCGTAGCCCTTAATCCGGGGGGGCGGTTTGAAGGTCTCATTTTTTTTTTCAACCCGATTTTAGGACAAACTAGTTTTTCCTAGGCCAAACTAGTTCATCGCGTTGACATTTCAGAGAGCGACTTTGCCTCGGAAGACCTGTAGATGTAGAACATGACACAAAAAAAAATAACCACCATTTTAACTAATCACGTGTTCTACAGGACTTCCGAGGCAAACTCGCTCTCTGAAATGTCAACGCGATGAACTACTTTGGCCTAGGAAAAACTAGTTTGTCCTGAAATCAGGTTTGGCCGGTAAAATAAATACAGTATTATACAAAACTTTTAGCCCAAACAAAGTTCCAAAGTCAAAAATTGTGTTCCAAATATTTCCCTCTATATCTCTTCGTTGACTAGGCTAAACTTGATATAATATAATAAAAAAAAATAACTTTCGCCGTAATTCAATTCACATCTTAGATTTCTGCGCGAACTGTTCATTTAAATAAAACACTTTCTCGGATTTTGCACGCATTTATTTAACAACTTGGTTAAATTTGCTTGTTACAAAATAAAAAGAAAAATCTATTATATTTGCACATTTTGGATATTTTTTTTATCTGGATATGGCAAGTCGGAATACTCTTTGGTCATGTCAAGAAAAGTTGCTGTTTGATTTTCTTGATTGCTGTTTGGGTGTTTTAATACAATATCTATTGTATAATTAGTGCATATAAATACGTGATCATTGTTGGAAATTACTTATGAAACCTTGGATCTCGAAAGATTTGGATTCCCGAAGGAGGAACACTGCGTCAGCGATGGATTCGTGCGATACCTCGAGCCGACTGGGAGCTTACAACATCAGTAGGAGTGTTTAATAAACATTTTCGTGACTGTGATATAGTTAAAATAAAAGAAACCCTTAGTTATGTACGCGTATTATTTGATTTTAAGGCGCTATAATCAGGAATTCATCTCATCTCATGCATACAAGAAATTAGGATTAGTGGTGCGACATTGACATTTATGACGTTGCCAATCCGAGCAGCATGACCTGTAGGCCTGTACTCAGAACAATATAGGGCCTGTAGGAGCGCAAGCAGCCGAGAAATGATAGCGGGCCATGGCTTGACACATTGTCAATGTAAACTATAAAGTTATAATCAGCGAGCATTCAGTGAGCGCAATCTTCAGAGCGCGTGTCAGATAACTCTGCGACTGGGGCGTTTATGGCGCTAGTTACAGTACATTATTTTGTTCTAAGCTTATGGAAAATATTAGTATTCGATTTTGACCCCGCGCAGACTTATCTAGCGCACACTCTAAATTCAACTAGTAATCGAACACACGTCCCAACCCGACAGCCGATTTGAATTGGTAATTTGATAAAGAACATGAGTCCATGTCACATAATTGCTCAGGAGAGTCAGGAGACAAAAAAACTGTCTGTTAAAAAACATACCAAGCAGTAAAAATGTTTGATGCAGTTTTGAAAAGTATGCAATAATATACTATTTACATAAATTTGAGATTATCAATAGTAGATTTTATAACGAGGGACTAAACAAAGCCATTATATACCAGAGGTGGTTTGGAATAGAATAGAATAGAATATTTATTAATTGCATTTCATGTGGTACATTTGAGATCTTAAACTAAGTTTTGGCGTCCGAGCGTGCGAGGGAGTCAATGAAACCGAGGGTATATTAAGTTGGCGTTTAGTCTCGAGGTGCAAACTGAACTTTTCACTTCGAGTGCGAGAAAACTAGTCAATTTAGTACAAAAACATTTAACAAATTCTGAAATTTTCGCGGTCAGTAGTAGTAGTAGTAGTAAAAATATTCGCCCTTTTGTAGGACAGGCCCATACTGCCAATTCTTGAGTATTATTAATTTATTATAGTTTCTTAAGTTTTCATAGGAATGTAGGTGTGTTACATGCTCCTTGGAGTATTTGGCGCAAGTGTGTCAAGCCAGCCTTTTCGATAATTCTTGCTGAGGTAGTCACCACTATAATAAAACACTCGGCATCACTTTACCGAGATAGCGCCTGTTTTAATCATTCCACATATCTTCCAGTTGCTTAGACACTTGGGGCACAAAACCACACCTATCTTTAGTCACAAACACCCACTTGCAGGAAGCTCCATTAAAGTTAATGCTTCATTAAGTCTATTGCTGTCACTTTTCGTTGTCAAGAAATAAAAAGTGACAGCAATAGATTTAATGAAGCTTTAACTTTAATGGAGCTTCCTGCAATTGGGTGTAAGTCCACTATAAAACAAATTGCGGTAAATTAAAATATCCACTCAACCTAACCCGCCAAAATGGCGCCAAAAAGTCTCAGTCAGTTTTTTCCGCTAAACCAGTCACAAAACTTTTGCACAAAGCACCTTCCTTGCGGAAAACCATGAAACAAAAAACGTCTTAACATTTTCGCAATGAAAATGGTCCACATTTCACAATCAATAGTATATTCACTGGCTGTTTGAGTTTATCTAATGTCACATGAAGGAAATTAAAAAAGTAGTTACATTTTACTCCCTAGGGACTAAAGTGGTTAATTAGTCCCGCTTCGTAGGGCTATATTTGCGTACTTTTAGAGCATGAGAAGTGAAAATTATTATTATTTCTATTAAGACATTAATTTAAAGCCCCTGGACTTAGGCTTCTTTTCAATTACTTATTAAAAAAAATACATTTAATTAAAAATGAAGTTTCCCTGTCAGTTACAGGCCACTCGAAATGGTTTTGAAGAATTTTTCGTCATTCTTTTGTGACAGGTACCGTTCAATTTTTTTCAAATCCAAGACCTTTTTTTGTTAAAAGGTCTTTTTCTTTACAAGCCCGTTGCATTGGCAAATCCAGGTGATTTCTGTAAGTACCTATTTGATAAGAAAAAGTGATGTGATACAAGGCCTTGTCCAGTGATGTGATACCAAAGCCTTGGCCAAGGCCAGATTTGGTGTAGCTTTTTTGATTTGATTTGATTTTGATTTGGTACGAACGTGTGTAGCACGGATTATATTTGCTTTACAGCAAAGTTCATCCGCACCAAATCGGCGGTTAGGTCTGGTCTGGACGTGTGTAGCGGCTACAAGAACTATAGTGCAACAAGCTTTTCTGTTCCGGTGATAATCTTTGGAACTAAAACAGTTTTCATACGACATCGACAGTCCATTTTGACAGCTAATTTCGTATTGCAAGTGGCTCCTCTGTCACGGCTGTTACCGGAACAGACAGGAGTGTGGGACTATAACGAACGAACTATAAAAAGAAGCAAAAAACGCGAAGTTGCTATATTTAGACCATGAAGCTCGACTTAATACCAGTATTAAGTCGAGCTTCATGATTCAGACCCTACAGTGCCACAAGCTTTTCTGTTCCGGTGACAGTCGTGACAGAGGAGCCACTTGCAATGCGAAATTAGCTGTCAAAATTGACTGCCGTATGAAAACTGTTTTAGTTCCTAAGATAGTCACCGAAACAGAAAAGATTGGCACACTATACTAGATGTCACTTTGAACATAAATAGTTCACTAAAGTCAACGACAGATGGCTCCAAGTTAGGTAATACAACCATAGTCTACCTACAGAAAAGAAAAATCCTTTTTTTCTTTATGTATTATGTTTATCAACTTTGATAGAAACTTAAATGTGTCTTGTTCTTTAATATTTATTTTTGAAATACTTACCTACTAAACTGAAAATCAGCGTTTGCTTGCGTTGTAAGACAAGTAATATGACGCTGAACTGCGACCATTGAGTACTGCTGCGGCACGGCACACACACATTTTTATTTGGAACTTTTTGTCTTATTGGGTCTAATTTTGTTTTTTCTATTCTTGTTCGTAATACAGTGCTACCTTCTCTTATACCTATGTGAATATGCCTTGTATTTAATGAATATGTGTGTGTCAGTAGTAAGAAACTACAATCTCTATTTGGTGGTAAAATATATTTGTGCTTGCAGACTTGATGCAGTTGAAGAGCTAAACTGTAATAAATTAACTAGCAATCGACTATGCAATAATGATGCATTAAATGAAATGAAGCGACTTAGAAACACGTCCAATAATAACTAAAAATACAAAAATAAATTATATTTAAAAAAACCTATTATTTAAAATCAAGCTTTTATTCGAATGTCCTAAAAAGAACAAAATAAACTTTGTATCAAGTCAAATCCCACAAATTTATTACATTAAACAAATTATATGTTTTAAAAGCTTGTCGCGAGATTTTATTGTTACTGGGCTTGCACTAAACACTGCTTTAACTTATATTTGACATATGAAATTAAAGCGACAAGCTTTTAAAACATATAATTTGTTTAATGTAATAAATTTGTGGGATTTGACTTGATACAAAGTTTATTTTATTCTTTTTAGGACATTCGAATAAAAGCTTGATTTTAAATAATAGGTTTTTTTAAATATAATTTATTAAAATGACATCTTCTATGGCGAGACTATGACACTTCTGACTTGGTCACGACACAAAGATAGTCGTTTTCTCTTAGATTACTTAGACAAAATAGAGATTATTTAATTTTATTAGAAAATATTCAAGATAATTCAATATAAAAACTGATTTTGTGTTGCTAATATCAGTAAATTAGCCTATTTTTGTCTATGTTTTTCTTACCAGAAAACGCGAGTGCATGTGCGGCGGCACCGGCGCCGGGCCGGGCGGCGCTGGGACCGGCGCGGGCGGTGAGGCCGAGCTGCGGCGGCAACTGCGCGAACGGGACGAGCGGCTGCTGGCGCTCGAGGGCGAGTGCGCCAAGTGGGAGCAGCGCTACCTCGAGGAGGCCGCGCTCCGGCAGGCCGCCGTCTCCGCCGCCTCCATACCCAAGTGAGTGTCACCTCACACACACAGCTGCGGGGCGCGACGAGCGGCTGCTGGCGCTCGAGGGCGAGTGCGCCAAGTGGGAGCAGCGCTACGCTCGCTCAGCTTTATATTAAGTTTTCTCAGAAACTATAAGGATTAAATAAAAACAAATTATTGATTTATAAAGGTAGTTAAATTAGCAATAAGATTGTATGATATGTAGATGATTTTTTATTACGATTTAATTAGAAACAGCGAGTTAAAGTTACAGAAAAGGTAATATTTTACCAGTTCAACTTTACTACTCTAAGCACTACCACAGAATATATAATAGTACTAAGGTACAGAAGACGCACTCTGCAAACTCATTCAAATAAAAATAAACCTTTTTGCAGTCAAATAAAGTTCAATACCGGTCGTATTATCATCGCTTTTCGACTGTTATAATAACCTCAAGTTCGCGCATGCAAGCAAAAATGGACCCAGAAGTGACGCGCGAGCGAGAGCTTATATTTCTATGAATGTCTCGAACAACTAGGTCTCGAACTGGAAAGTTGTGATGGGATCGCCTGGTAGGTGTGAAAGGTATTTAATCATGCCTACATACATACATAACGCATTTATCCCTTACGGAGTAGGCCGAACTCATTTTTTGCGAAAATGTAAGCGTTGCGCGTGAGCAGTGAAGTACGTATTATCGTGCGGTGCGCGGCAACCTACTGAATATATCCATTGAAGGGACGCGATCTTGGCGCGGCAAGTACTTGCAGCGTCTTACCTAAAGTGCGGAGTGCGACAGGCCTGGCACTACATAGGTACCAAACGCGGAGCATCTTTAGTTCCTGACCTACCAAGTGCAGGTAATATGAACAGCGATTTTTAAGTTTGCGGGCAGTTGCCATGCCAGTTTAATTATTATTAGTTATTTTAGTTTCATAGTGGTAACTAATTTTTAGTTTTTAACTTGACTAGATCAAGTTCTTATTGTTTTTGGAGTAAAACTTACGAATTGTCTTTGTCCTAGGGATGCCAAAATAGCAGCGCTCGAAAAGACGTCAGCGGAATCAGAAAGACTGATGGCGGAAGCTCGAAGCGAGAAGATACGCCACATGGACGAATTGCACCTCGCGCAGAAGAAGCTGGCAGACTTGGAGAGCAGGTATGGGGATAAAGAAACACCTACCTTCATTATCATCATCCGTACGATGCTCACTGCTGGGTATAGCCGTCCCCCAAACTCCTATAGTCCATTCCAAACCGATTGTCGCTGGATGTATACAAACATGAAGTTCGTAAGCTTACCAAAGACGAAGAGACTGATTAGTAGTCTAAGTGCCTGTTTCACAATGTCCGATTATGAGATATTTGCCAGTTTAATGACAATTTTGTTCGGACTATCTGTCAAGTAACAGCTAATGAAAACTTACTAAGACATTGTGAAATAGGCCCTAAAACTTCGATAATGGATTTTACTCTGAACTCATTAAAGTCGAACTGATCAAAATTATTAAATTAATTTATTGAAATTAATTTTAATTAAACTCTCGCCATAAAATACTATTCAAGCTCGTTGAATTAAAAGAGTTTCAAGAGCTAATTAAAGAGTTCAGAGTGCAACCCGTTATCAAGGTTATCCCACCCGTTATCACATCACTAATTAATCAGTCTCAATTTTTGGGCAAGCTGACGAATTTCATGTTTTTTACACCTAGCGACAATCGGTTTGGAACAGACTATAGTAACACTCATTAGAAACAAATATTCTTAGGAATAATTTCGACGAGTTGTTTTATTTGCCCGGTGTTAAATGCCTTTCTAATTTGTCCGTAGGGTGAAGGAGTTAGAGTCAAAGGTAGCTGAGCGCGATGCCATGATCAAGGTGCTGCAGAAACACACGAGTTCCGCCTACGACAGTGGCGCCTCGCTCAGAAATAACTCTAGCAGAGAGGAACTTGGTATGATATTATGATGCTCTAAGCATAGTTCATCATAACTCATTAATGTCTTCTATCAGTTGTTTCACGTGTCTTAGGAATAACTCCAGCAGAGAGGAACTTGGTATGATATTATGATGCTCTAAGCATAGTTCATCATAACTCATTAATGTCTTCTATCAGTTGTTTCACGTGTCTTAGGAATAACTCCAGCAGAGAGGAACTTGGTATGATATTATGATGCTCTAAGCATAGTTCATCATAACTCATAAATGTCTTCTATCAGTTGTTTCACGTGTCTTAGGAATAACTCCAGCAGAGAGGAACTTGGTATGATATTATGATGCTCTAAGCATAGTTCATCATAACTCATTAATGTCTTCTATCAGTTGTTTCACGTGTCTTAGGAATAACTCCAGCAGAGAGGAACTTGGTATGATATTATGATGCTCTAAGCATAGTTCATCATAACTCATAAATGTCTTCTATCAGTTGTTTCACGTGTCTTAGGAATAACTCCAGCAGAGAGGAACTTGGTATGATATTATGATGCTCTAAGCATAGTTCATCATAACTCATAAATGTCTTCTATCAGTTGTTTCACGTGTCTTAGGAATAACTCCAGCAGAGAGGAACTTGGTATGATATTATGATGCTCTAAGCATAGTTCATCATAACTCATTAATGTCTTCTATCAGTTGTTTCACGTGTCTTAGGAATAACTCCAGCAGAGAGGAACTTGGTATGATATTATGATGCTCTAAGCATAGTTCATCATAACTCATTAATGTCTTCTATCAGTTGTTTCACGTGTCTTAGGAATAACTCCAGCAGAGAGGAACTTGGTATGATATTATGATGCTCTAAGCATAGTTCATCATAACTCATTAATGTCTTCTATCAGTTGTTTCACGTGTCTTAGGAATAACTCCAGCAGAGAGGAACTTGGTATGATATTATGATGCTCTAAGCATAGTTCATCATAACTCATTAATGTCTTCTATCAGTTGTTTCACGTGTCTTAGGAATAACTCCAGCAGAGAGGACCTTGGTATGATATTATGATTGTCTAAGCATAGTTCATCATAACTCATTAATGTCTTCTATCAGTTGTTTCACGTGTCTTAGGAATAACTCCAGCAGAGAGGAACTTGGTATGATATTATGATGCTCTAAGCATAGTTCATCATAACTCATTAATGTCTTCTATCAGTTGTTTCACGTGTCTTAGGAATAACTCCAGCAGAGAGGAACTTGGTATGATATTATGATGATCTAAGCATAGTTCATCATAACTCATTAATGTCTTCTGTCAGTTGTTTCACGTGTCTTAGGAATAACTCCAGCAGAGAGGAACTTGGTATGATGCTCTAGGCATAGTTCATCATAACTCATTGATGTCTTTTATCAGTTGTTTCACGTGTCTTAGGAATAACTCCAGCAGAGAGGAACTTGGTATGATATTATGATGCTCTAAGCATAGTTCATCATAACTCATTAATGTCTTCTGTCAGTTGTTTCACGTGTCTTAGGAATAACTCCAGCAGAGAGGAACTTGGTATGATATTATGATGCTCTAAGCATAGTTCATCATAACTCATTAATGTCTTCTATCAGTTGTTTCACGTGTCTTAGGAATAACTCCAGCAGAGAGGAACTTGGTATGATATTATGATGCTCTAAGCATAGTTCATCATAACTCATTAATGTCTTCTATCAGTTGTTTCACGTGTCTTAGGAATAACTCCAGCAGAGAGGAACTTAGTATGATATTATGATGCTCTAAGCATAGTTCATCATAACTCATTAATGTCTTCTGTCAGTTGTTTCACGTGTCTTAGGAATAACTCCAGCAGAGAGGAACTTGGTATGATGCTCTAGGCATAGTTCATCATAACTCATTGATGTCTTTTATCAGTTGTTTCACGTGTCTTAGGAATAACTCCAGCAGAGAGGAACTTGGTATGATATTATGATGCTCTAAGCATAGTTCATCATAACTCATTAATGTCTTCTGTCAGTTGTTTCACGTGTCTTAGGAATAACTCCAGCAGAGAGGAACTTGGTATGATATTATGATGCTCTAAGCATAGTTCATCATAACTCATTAATGTCTTCTATCAGTTGTTTCACGTGTCTTAGGAATAACTCCAGCAGAGAGGAACTTGGTATGATATTATGATGCTCTAAGCATAGTTCATCATAACTCATTAATGTCTTCTATCAGTTGTTTCACGTGTCTTAGGAATAACTCCAGCAGAGAGGAACTTGGTATGATGCTCTAAGCATAGTTCATCATAACTCATTAATGTCTTCTGTCAGTTGTTTCACGTGTCTTAGGAATAACTCCAGCAGAGAGGAACTTGGTATGATATTATGATGCTCTAAGCATAGTTCATCATAACTCATTAATGTCTTCTATCAGTTGTTTCACGTGTCTTAGGAATAACTCCAGCAGAGAGGAACTTGGTATGATGCTCCAGGCGTAGTTCATCATAACTCATTGATGTCTTTTATCAGTTGTTTCACTTGTCTTAGAAATAACTCCAGCAAAGAGGAACTTATGATATTATGATGCTCTAAGCATAGTTCATCATAACTCATTAATGTCTTCTATCAGTTGTTTCACGTGTCTTAGGAATAACTCCAGCAGAGAGGAACTTGGTATGATATTATGATGCTCTAAGCATAGTTCATCATAACTCATTAATGTCTTCTGTCAGTTGTTTCACGTGTCTTAGGAATAACTCCAGCAGAGAGGAACTTGGTATGATATTATGATGCTCTAAGCATAGTTCATCATAACTCATTAATGTCTTCTATCAGTTGTTTCACGTGTCTTAGGAATAACTCCAGCAGAGAGGACCTTGGTATGATATTATGATTGTCTAAGCATAGTTCATCATAACTCATTAATGTCTTCTATCAGTTGTTTCACGTGTCTTAGGAATAACTCCAGCAGAGAGGAACTTGGTATGATATTATGATGCTCTAAGCATAGTTCATCATAACTCATTAATGTCTTCTATCAGTTGTTTCACGTGTCTTAGGAATAACTCCAGCAGAGAGGAACTTGGTATGATATTATGATGCTCTAAGCATAGTTCATCATAACTCATTAATGTCTTCTACCAGTTGTTTCACGTGTCTTAGGAATAACTCCAGCAGAGAGGAACTTGGTATGATATTATGATGATCTAAGCATAGTTCATCATAACTCATTAATGTCTTCTGTCAGTTGTTTCACGTGTCTTAGGAATAACTCCAGCAGAGAGGAACTTGGTATGATATTATGATGCTCTAAGCATAGTTCATCATAACTCGTTAATGTCTTCTATCAGTTGTTTCACGTGTCTTAGGAATAACTCCAGCAGAGAGGAACTTGGTATGATATTATGATGCTCTAAGCATAGTTCATCATAACTCATTAATGTCTTCTATCAGTTGTTTCACGTGTCTTAGGAATAACTCCAGCAGAGAGGAACTTGGTATGATATTATGATTGTCTAAGCATAGTTCATCATAACTCATTAATGTCTTCTATCAGTTGTTTCACGTGTCTTAGGAATAACTCCAGCAGAGAGGAACTTGGTATGATATTATGATGCTCTAAGCATAGTTCATCATAACTCATTAATGTCTTCTGTCAGTTGTTTCACGTGTCTTAGGAATAACTCCAGCAGAGAGGAACTTGGTATGATATTATGATTGTCTAAGCATAGTTCATCATAACTCATTAATGTCTTCTATCAGTTGTTTCACGTGTCTTAGGAATAACTCCAGCAGAGAGGAACTTGGTATGATATTATGATGCTCTAAGCATAGTTCATCATAACTCATTAATGTCTTCTATCAGTTGTTTCACGTGTCTTAGGAATAACTCCAGCAGAGAGGACCTTGGTATGATATTATGATTGTCTAAGCATAGTTCATCATAACTCATTAATGTCTTCTATCAGTTGTTTCACGTGTCTTAGGAATAACTCCAGCAGAGAGGAACTTGGTATGATATTATGATGCTCTAAGCATAGTTCATCATAACTCATTAATGTCTTCTATCAGTTGTTTCACGTGTCTTAGGAATAACTCCAGCAGAGAGGAACTTGGTATGATGCTCTAGGCATAGTTCATCATAACTCATTGATGTCTTTTATCAGTTGTTTCACGTGTCTTAGGAATAACTCCAGCAGAGAGGAACTTGGTATGATATTATGATGCTCTAAGCATAGTTCATCATAACTCATTAATGTCTTCTGTCAGTTGTTTCACGTGTCTTAGGAATAACTCCAGCAGAGAGGAACTTGGTATGATATTATGATGCTCTAAGCATAGTTCATCATAACTCATTAATGTCTTCTATCAGTTGTTTCACGTGTCTTAGGAATAACTCCAGCAGAGAGGAACTTGGTATGATATTATGATGCTCTAAGCATAGTTCATCATAACTCATTAATGTCTTCTATCAGTTGTTTCACGTGTCTTAGGAATAACTCCAGCAGAGAGGAACTTAGTATGATATTATGATGCTCTAAGCATAGTTCATCATAACTCATTAATGTCTTCTGTCAGTTGTTTCACGTGTCTTAGGAATAACTCCAGCAGAGAGGAACTTGGTATGATGCTCTAGGCATAGTTCATCATAACTCATTGATGTCTTTTATCAGTTGTTTCACGTGTCTTAGGAATAACTCCAGCAGAGAGGAACTTGGTATGATATTATGATGCTCTAAGCATAGTTCATCATAACTCATTAATGTCTTCTGTCAGTTGTTTCACGTGTCTTAGGAATAACTCCAGCAGAGAGGAACTTGGTATGATATTATGATGCTCTAAGCATAGTTCATCATAACTCATTAATGTCTTCTATCAGTTGTTTCACGTGTCTTAGGAATAACTCCAGCAGAGAGGAACTTGGTATGATATTATGATGCTCTAAGCATAGTTCATCATAACTCATTAATGTCTTCTATCAGTTGTTTCACGTGTCTTAGGAATAACTCCAGCAGAGAGGAACTTGGTATGATATTATGATGCTCTAAGCATAGTTCATCATAACTCATTAATGTCTTCTGTCAGTTGATTCACGTGTCTTAGGAATAACTCCAGCAGAGAGGAACTTGGTATGATATTATGATGCTCTAAGCATAGTTCATCATAACTCATTAATGTCTTCTATCAGTTGTTTCACGTGTCTTAGGAATAACTCCAGCAGAGAGGAACTTGGTATGATATTATGATTGTCTAAGCATAGTTCATCATAACTCATTAATGTCTTCTATCAGTTGTTTCACGTGTCTTAGGAATAACTCCAGCAGAGAGGAACTTGGTATGATATTATGATGCTCTAAGCATAGTTCATCATAACTCATTAATGTCTTCTATCAGTTGTTTCACGTGTCTTAGGAATAACTCCAGCAGAGAGGAACTTGGTATGATATTATGATGATCTAAGCATAGTTCATCATAACTCATTAATGTCTTCTGTCAGTTGTTTCACGTGTCTTAGGAATAACTCCAGCAGAGAGGAACTTGGTATGATGCTCTAGGCATAGTTCATCATAACTCATTAATGTCTTCTATCAGTTGTTTCACGTGTCTTAGGAATAACTCCAGCAGAGAGGAACTTGGTATGATATTATGATGCTCTAAGCATAGTTCATCATAACTCATTAATGTCTTCTGTCAGTTGTTTCACGTGTCTTAGGAATAACTCCAGCAGAGAGGAACTTGGTATGATATTATGATGCTCTAAGCATAGTTCATCATAACTCATTAATGTCTTCTATCAGTTGTTTCACGTGTCTTAGGAATAACTCCAGCAGAGAGGAACTTGGTATGATATTATGATGCTCTAAGCATAGTTCATCATAACTCATTAATGTCTTCTATCAGTTGTTTCACGTGTCTTAGGAATAACTCCAGCAGAGAGGAACTTGGTATGATATTATGATGCTCTAAGCATAGTTCATCATAACTCATTAATGTCTTCTGTCAGTTGTTTCACGTGTCTTAGGAATAACTCCAGCAGAGAGGAACTTGGTATGATATTATGATGCTCTAAGCATAGTTCATCATAACTCATTAATGTCTTCTATCAGTTGTTTCACGTGTCTTAGGAATAACTCCAGCAGAGAGGAACTTGGTATGATGCTCCAGGCGTAGTTCATCATAACTCATTGATGTCTTTTATCAGTTGTTTCACTTGTCTTAGAAATAACTCCAGCAAAGAGGAACTTATGATATTATGATGCTCTAAGCATAGTTCATCATAACTCATTAATGTCTTCTATCAGTTGTTTCACGTGTCTTAGGAATAACTCCAGCAGAGAGGAACTTGGTATGATGCTCTAGGCGTAGTTCATCATAACTCATTGATGTCTTTTATCAGTTGTTTCACTTGTCTTAGAAATAACTCCAGCAAAGAGGAACTTATGATATTATGATGCTCTAAGCATAGTTCATCATAACTCATTAATGTCTTCTATCAGTTGTTTCACGTGTCTTAGGAATAACTCCAGCAGAGAGGAACTTGGTATGATGCTCTAGGCGTAGTTCATCATAACTCATTGATGTCTTTTATCAGTTGTTTCACTTGTCTTAGAAATAACTCCAGCAAAGAGGAACTAATGATATTATGATGCTCTAAGCATAGTTCATCATAACTCATTAATGTCTTCTATCAGTTGTTTCACGTGTCTTAGGAATAACTCCAGCAGAGAGGAACTTGGTATGATGCTCTAGGCATAGTTCATCATAACTCATTGATGTCTTTTATCAGTTGTTTCACTTGTCTTAGAAATAACTCCAGCAAAGAGGAACTTATGATATTATGATGCTCTAAGCATAGTTCATCATAACTCATTAATGTTTTCTATCAGTTGTTTCACGTGTCTTAGGAATAACTCCAGCAGAGAGGAACTTGGTATGATGCTCTAGGCGTAGTTCATCATAACTCATTGATGTCTTTTATCAGTTGTTTCACGTGTCTTAGAAATAACTCCAGCAAAGAGGAACTAATGATATTATGATGCTCTTAGCATAGTTCATCATAACTCATTAATGTCTTCTATCAGTTGTTTCACGTGTCTTAGGAATAACTCCAGCAGACAGGAACTTGGTATGATGCTCTAGGCATAGTTCATCATAACTCATTGATGTCTTTTATCAGTTGTTTCACGTGTCTTAGAAATAACTCCAGCAAAGAGGAACTTATATGATATTATGATGCTCTAGGCATACTTAACCATAACTCATTAATGTCTTCTATCAGTTGTTTCACGTGTCTTATCTTTTTTACTTTCCACTCTTCAAACATTCAACATAGCAAACCTCTTCCTAAGACTGGCTGACCACATCTGGCAGCACGGAATAGCATTTTTTTTATGCTGTTAGCATAGTTAATGTAAAGAATAGCAAGTAACATAGGAATGCGCTATTCCGAGATCCTAGATGTGGTTTACCTCTAAACTTTTTTCCGTCTTCGTGCGGCATTGCGCTATAGAATTCCGTTAGTTTGATTTTCACAGAAAAAATATTATCGATCACCGAATGTGGTTGTGAGCGGCAACCTAAGACAGGAGACGTATTTCCGTAGCGCTCGACCAAACGTATACGCCAACCAGTCGTTTACGAAATTGAATTCTATTAAATCCGTTTTCATGCATTTTTGTAGCATATGAAATCTGTATTGCCATTAAATTAATATTGTTTCAAAATCACAGAGAAACTTTAAAATATAGCAAAACACAAACACTTGTCATTATGATTGTCAGTGACATTTTGCGGCCACCGACTAATAAAGATGATGTATTCTACAAGTAGAAAATAAGCGACGAGTGGGTCTGACTACTCGTTGCAAATTCGCATGCGAATTTTACATTAATTTCGAATGCGAATTCAAACATTTCAAACTCGAGCGCTACGGAAATACGTCTCCAGCCGTTTAAGATTCTTTGCAGGCTATTTTTGTTATGAAAATTAAATAAAAGTATTGCTAACATGAAGTATAATGTCTGTATCAGTGGGCCTGTCATCCGGCGCGTCGTTCTCTAGCGCGGAGGGCGTGGGCGGCGTGGGCGTCAACGCCGCGCGCTACCGCCACCTGGCTCGCCGCAACTATTCGCCGCACGACAACACCAGCGGTAATATACTGATTGTGAATCAGGGGGCCCGTCATCCGGGTGGCGTTCTCTAGCGCGGAGGGCGTGAGCGGCGTGGGCGTCAACGCCGCGCGCTACCGCCACCTGGCTCGCCGCAACTATTCGCCGCACGACAACACCAGCGGTAATATACTGATTGTGAATCAGGGGGCCTGTCATCCGGGTGGCGTTCTCTACCGCGGAGGGCGTGGGCGGCGTGGGCGTCAACGCCGCGCGCTGCCGCCACCTGGGGGGCTACCGCGTAACTTTATGGATATGAACTTCATTCGTTTTTGGGTACTTTAAGTCAATTTTATAAAGAAAATAGCCGCTATCAGTTCCTTGTTTTGTGACGTCGTCGGGTATAACGATAACTAGCTAGCAACGTTCAATAGAACAAAGCTGCAAAAATCTATCAAAATAAGGCATTCAAATAACAGTTGAAGCCCATACCCATATCCTACACACGTTCAGTTTTCACTGACAGTTAAAACGGTTGTTTTCACTGTCAGAAAAAACTGTTCAGTTTTCACTACCAGTCAAAACTGTTCAGTTTTCACGGTCCGAAAAACTGCCAGTTTTCATCCTACACACTCAGTGTCAGTGTCAGTGTCTGCCAGTTCAGTTTTCACTGTCAGTTCAAACTGTTCAGTGAAAAGTGACTGTTAAAAGTGATCGCGTGTAGCGCCTATAAGAGGAGTCCCTCACACACGAAAGAATTACCTTTCCATATATTAAAATGCTGACTACACTATTGAATTAGGAACTTTCCTGTAATGGTAGATGTAATGTGTGTTATATTCAGGCGCTACTCGGAAAAATATGGACTTTTTGATTTTAAACTATAGGACGGTTACAGTTGTTACAAATCTGGTAATAAGATAGGTATATATTTCTTCATACCTTTATCTAGATTCGTATAGTTTCAAAAACACGATTTTATGATTTTGCCTCGACACTTTTTCTTTTCGAAAAGACCTCTAAAAATACGAAAAGTTAAGATTATTCTTAAATGGGGTTATTGGTTTAATTAATGGACACCAATAATATTTAGGATCGTATAGAAGCATTTTTTTAAAATCGCTGTGGTTTTTTGATACGAAGTGATTTTGTGTATTTTTTGCCTAATCTGCAAAATCGGTCTCGCTCCCGCCCGGCGTCGTTTTTTCATTGCTATCTCGCTTCAGCACATTTTTTCCGAGTATCGCCTTAAATTGAAGTCACTAAGTTTCCCCGTGTGTTTCGCAGGGTGCGGGTTCGACAGCTCGTCGCTGCGGCTGGAGTCGCAGCTGGCGGCGCTGGAGTCGCGGCTGGAGCGGCCGCCCGTGCCCGCCGTGAGTTACCGCGCGCCCGACCCAAGAGAGCATGCCTCCTACTACTGACCACTCACTACCGACTACTGACACCACACTACATGCAAGCCCACACTACTACTAGAGTCCGAGTCAGATAAGTCTGCGCGTGGCAGGGGCGTTTTTGGCGCTAGTTACGATACATTTTTTGTATTAAATGGTAGGTATTAGATGGTCTTATGGTAAACGGTAACGTGGTAACGTAAACAAAAAAATTACAAAAATGCTTTATTTCTTTAACAAACCAGGTGTATACAAAGTTGAGATGACTTTCCTAGTAAGAATATAAATTCCTGTATCAGGAAGCCATCGCTCTTCCGTTTAAACCTCGAAGCAAACTTCTTGAACCAACCCATAGACAAAACAACCTGCGCAGTTGTAAAATTAAGTACAAATTTTCTTCTGCGCAGATTTTGTTGTCTATGGTTTGGTTCAAGATAATTGCCCAGACGTGTACCTATTCGATTTCGACCGCGCGCAGACTTATCTGGCGCGCACTTTAGCTCTGCTCTTTGCGTTGCTGCGAATGTTTCCGCAAGTATTGGCCCCTTTCTCGCACACTAGCCCTGACTTTACCGGGGGGCTACCGCGTAACTTTATGCATATGAGCTTCGTTTTTTGAAACCGAGACATTTTTTTATAGAAAAATAAGCGGCTATCATTTTCGTTAAGATAATATCTCGCCCGAATTTAACTGGCCCACATTTTTGTTTTTATTTTTATAGGTCACAGTTCTAACCTAACCAGTTTTGTTGTAATCATTTAAAATACAAATTACTATAAACTTAAGTTCATTTGGTTAGGTTAGGTTAAAACTGATCTATAAAAACAAAAACGAAAATGTGGGCCAGTTGGATTCGGGCGAGATAATACCTTACCCATCCATTTTCATGTTTAGCAATGCCCGGTATTTAAGTAACTAGAAACGCTCAACAGAACAAAGTAGCAAAAACTATCAAAAAAAGAAATTAAAATGACAAAATTTGTTTGAACTTCATATCCATAAAGTTAGGCGGTTGCGAGCGGCAGTTAGCGGGGGTCTCGCGCCAAAAACCTGAAACACTCGCAACAACACGAGGGGCATGACGAATATCGTGGCCAAACTACATCCCTTCCCACTTCCCTCGGTATTTCCCTAGCGGTTGTGTGGCCAGTTTTATACGCGGCGTTGCTAACATAAAAAAATACGTATTACGCTATTTTGTACCGGCTCGAAGGACCACATCTATTGTTCTTAACAATTTCTAAAGGAAAGTGGGCTTCTGAATAAAAATGGTTTGTAGTCCAATTTTGTTTGCTAGCTACTTGAAGTAGTTACCCCGACTCTTGGATAAAAATATGCCATATACTTACAAGTCTGTTCCATTGGGCGCTCATATAGTAGTGTACCTACTATATTTTTATATGTATTTGTAAATTTAATATTTTGCTACGACCTTGTATATTATGCAAACAAAACTTTTTAAGACATTTTTAAATGTAATTTATTTTGTTCATTATATTTACATGTAATCATTGAATTTCGACTGATGTAATATTGACTAGATTTCTCTAAGATAACATTCCGACGACCAATTCCTATTTAACATTCCTTCACCGATGTACAAACAAGCAATCACAATGACGCTTCGTTTTTGTGTTTTGTGTGATTTTAGAATGTTTGAAGTGGAATTTAGCCTAAAATTAAGCTTTTTAACCAATCATTAGTGTTGCCTAACGTTTATATGTAGTAAATATCATCGGACACGCAACGGCGAAAACTACTTTTGAGGTTTATAATTTACGGTTAGACGACGAGACTGGATTAAGATTTTAATTGGTTTCGTCCTGCCGACCTAGCATACGCACCACGAGATAATTTTGTAAATAAGCGAGACAGAAGACGCGCTGCCTGTCGCGAAGGAGAGACAGCTGGGCTTATAGTCCTTTACAAGCCGATTAGCGCTGGATGTAAACAAACATGAAGTTCGTCATCTTACCAAAGACCATAGATGCTGAATAGTGCAGTAATTTTGTTGTGCAAACTTACGCGTTAAGAATTCTATTCTAGACGTTGTTTATGATACGATCTATCGGTCTGAATTTAACTCGGACGTTACAATCAGGTTTGCAGATTGAAAAACTTACACTATGGGTACTGAACTCTGTTAATTCAAGCTCGAATAGTATTCAATGGTATAGTGACGCGAGTTCAAGTTAATAGTCGTAATTGTTGATTCATTGAACATTTGACAGGGCTTGGGAACGGTTCGCAAAATACCTTAATTAAGATCTTAACCAGCTTTTTAAAAAACGGCTCGTGCGGAACGGATATGTTTCGCGAGCGTTGTAGCCGCTGCGCGTAACCTGGGACCGTACTCTGAAACGCTAATCCGAAACTTCGGTTAGCCCCGCCCCTTTCACTCGATTCTGTCCCTACTAGAGAGTGAGAGGGACGGGTATACCGAAGTTTCGGGTTTTGCGTTTCAGAGTAGGTTAATAGAAATGGGTAGGGCGTCGTGACATCAGGGGGCCAAGCCTGCTAACGTTAAGTCACAATCGTGTCTCAATCGTGTTTCAATTGTAGTTCAGTTGTAGTGTAGTGCTTTTTTCCACACTAGTTACAAGAAATATGTACTTTTTTCACAATACTATTGATGGTCACACCACACACTACATTCACATCACATCATACTGTCATAATTTTTGTAACTAGTGTTTAAAAAAGCACTACAACTGAACTACAATTGAAACACGATTGAGACACAATTGTGACTTAACGTTAGCAGGCTTGGCCCCCTGGTATCTCTGCCATACTGTCATACGACTTGCGTCTGATTGGCTAACCGTAATCAGCGAGCGAAAGTAACCGTTACTTCGAATAGGAACCGTTTTGTTTTGATCTTTGATTAGAACCGAAATAATATCGATTCTGAATGAGCGGAACCGAAATGCAAATGCTCTTTTGATAATGTATGGGAGTTTCTTGCGAACCGGTCGCGAGTTTTAACCAGGTTTCTGAGCCCTGCACTTTGATAAGTTTTAAAAAGAGTTTTGACTGAAAGTCATCATCGAAATATCACATTCAGTCTATAATCTTTGGTAAGCTGACGAACTTCATGCATGTTTACATTCAGCGACAATTGGTTTGGAAGAGACTATACTTATGCTTTTGACAAGTATTTTTTTAGATGACGATGATTTGGACACTTAGTACCAGTAGTTGTTGTGTGATCAATGTTATTTATTTTTTACAGACACTTCTGTTTACAAATTGCTATCTAATGTGTAAATTAAATTCAACTTTGATGTTTCTTTCCATTTTGTAAAAACCATGCGTTGAAATTAACAAGTGCCTTTAACGGTGTCTTGAATGATATTATAACTTAAGGATAGTGGTGCCAATTATAGTATATAAGCCTATAATCTATAAGAATCTCGAATTAATATAAACATTCATATTTTTATAATCCACATGCTCCACTAGTTATGAGCCTAGTCTCTTTTAAAATTTAGTAATTTAAAATGGTGCTTCTTGATGAATTCGATTTATTTTTCTGAAATCACAGCACATATAATACATATGCGCTCGAATACTCGAACTCAACATAACTTAAGGAGCGTCTAAAAGGTTTAGTCAACTAAATGACCAATTCGCGAAATGACTACATAGTCGACAATTGACCGATTCTCGAAATGTTAAATTCTCTAAACAACCAATACGACAAAATGACCAATTCGCGAATGAACTTTTTATTGTACGAATACTGTTTTCATACAGTAAAAAAGTGTCATTTCGCGACTTGTTCATTAGTGGAATCAGTCATTTGTCAAATTGGTCGTTTAGAGAGTTGTACATTTCGAGAATCGGTCAGTTCTCGACTATGTAGTCATTTCGCGAATTGGTCATTAGTCGACTAAACGGTCGCATTGTGTTTTTGTTGCAAAGAGTAGCATTCGAGAATCCGGGCCTTATTGTAATACATTTTTAATTGTGAGCTAATTACTTATTTACTCGTATAATTCATGATTTGGGAACCGAACTTTATATCAAAACAATAGCCAAGTTAACGATAATTACGGTTTTAGCTCCATTGTATAGATCAAGCGTCTGATAATATGATTATATCAACAGAGGCATTGTCACAAAGTTATGCCAAAGTTAGAATTATAGAATTATCAAACCGTGTAAAGCGCCATCTCGCTTTATCGTGTTGCAGTACATCGCGTATGTTTGTCGTTAGTATGTTTTATTTTGCTATTTATTTTAGTATATAAGTTTATGTATGCTGTTTTATACAGCTGGACGAGTGTCGATCTTTGCGAGTAGATGTAGAGTCAACAGAGTTGATTCGTTGTTTTATAAGTATGATGAGAATGGCTCTTCAAAATTGTATTTTTGTGTTGTTTTACCAATTCTAAATCAATTTCTTCAAAGAGATTCAAAGATTTTTCATTGTATCGAATTGTGGTTTAATTTGATTAACATGACCTCAATCATAAATTTAATGATTAAATTTGTCAACATTTTATGTAATATAAAAATTTATGTAATAACATATTGCAGTAAAATGGCGGTGGTCATATGGGAAAGAATATTTATTTTGAGTACATACCCCCTATACTTTAGTATTATTTCTCTGGAGATTAGGAATATGTTGTGATGATGACACCTTCAAGGTCGAGGCTTGGCTTAAAATTATAAGAATTAACATTTAGATGTAAACAGTTATTTTTGTAAGATGTATTCTATACTATTTATAGAGACGGCATGTTTAGAATAAATAAGATGTTTTGTTTGTTGTAGTTTTAATGTTTTTCCTAACCCTTATTGCCTAATATTAAAACTGACAAATTAATATTGGCTGGCAATTAAAAATACATATAAACGATTTACGCAAATTGACAAATTATACGCTTTTGAATGGAGTGTTCCACGAGTGACCCGCTGTATCCAATCCTAATTAGAATACTCTAAAACTAGCACACTTAAAATTATTCTTGATACTTAGACGTTTTAACTTTGAACGTAAATATTCAATATGCTAATTTAGTTGCCCCCTTTACTTACTTTGATATTCGATACAATGTAAAATACAAGTCTGGTAATTTTATTGGTTTGTTATTATTTAGAAATAACTTTCTTGTATTTCTTGCAAACTGAAAATGATAATTTAGCCGTGTTGTTCCACGTGTCTGTGCTCGTATTAGAGTGATCGAGTTGTAACTTTCCTCCGAGTGACGCTTCCGCTCCGCCGCGAGGTAAGAATCACTAATTATAATTTCAATCTGTTTGTATTGTTCCTTTGTGCCAGTTCATTAACTCTTAACATTTCTCAACACCTGTTTTGTATTAAACCATACCCACGCTAATGTTATTGTAACTGTAAATTGAGAAGTTTACCCGTTTGTTGTTGATTTTCATTATGGACATTTTGTATTTGAATTGT
Organism: Crambus lathoniellus; assembly: GCA_949710035.1. NCBI lineage: Eukaryota > Metazoa > Arthropoda > Insecta > Lepidoptera > Crambidae > Crambus > Crambus lathoniellus. The sequence goes on along the minus strand of OX453305.1, from coordinate 24,340,565 downwards.
TTTACGCAATAGCGTCTTTTTAGAAAATCATATGCTAAATCAGTAGGATATTCTACATTTTGACGAGAATACAATCTAATAACTGATCTGTAAAAACTTTATACTTACATAGGTAAGTAGGTAATTATTACTTTTACTTTATTAGAAGAGCACATAATTAATGGAAACTTCGGATTTCCGTTTCAGCCTGCCTAGCATGACCATCATTATATCACGCGATATGATAAAGCACGTCATGCTGTCTTGTTTACACCTTAGTGGGGTAAGCAAGACAGCATGACGTGCTATATCATATCGCGTGAATAAAGCCGCTCATGCTAGGCCGGTTGAGTAGGGTCTCTGGTCTTCATGTCCAACAGCAATAGTAGTGCCGTTGGAAAGGTCTTTTGAAATGAAACATTATTTACTATGACGACATTCACTAATTCAGTAAGTACAGCAAATTGGTGAAAGTCTTCAAAAAAAATGGAAAATGAATTACCTAAGTATTTTTTAGAAAAAATCGACCCGTCTCATAACTAAAAACACAAAATCTTCAAGTTAATAATGTTTCATTTGGGAAAACCTTCCCAACGACACAATTATTGTTGTTGGACATGAGGACAAGCCCCCTGATTCACGAACCGTCGGAAACGGAATCGGATTCGAATTCTATGCTTTGTCATTTTCTATTCTATAGTAAGTTACAGAGACAGGGCATACATTCCGCTGTGGGGAGCCTTTCCGACGGTTCGTGAATTGGGGGCAGAACGCCCATCGTCCTTTATAGTCTTAGAAAGGTAAAAAAATTAATAGTTTGCTGTTATGAGCTGGCCGCGCGCCCACTTGCTACTTCAGTTTAGGGTTGGCTTAAAAAAGAATTAACTTCTATAAAAGCTACCTTCAACAGTTGTTTTAATATGTGTTCTGTTGGCGCGTTCCAGCGTGGGTTGTGTTGTTTCCCGGGGCTTGCGGGCGTGGGCGTGGGCGGCGGCGGCGCGCGCGCGCGGGGCGGCGGCGGCGAGGAGGCGCTACTGCTGGAGCGGGCCGGCCGCGGCGCGCAGGCGGGCCGCTCCTCGAGCCTGCCGCCGCCGCCGTCGGCGCTGCCACGCCCGCCGCGGAAGCCGTCCGCCAGAACGCCGCGTTACGATCGTCTCGACCACGCTGATAACAGGAAGGTACGTAATGCTCCCATAACTAAGGGTCCGACCACGACCATGCCGCGGCGGGCGGCGGCGGCGAGGAGGCCTGCTGCTGGAGCGGGCCGGCCGCGGCGCGCAGGCGGGCCGCTCCTCGAGCCTGCCGCCGCCGCCCGCCGCGGAAGCCGTCCGCCAGAACGCCGCGGTATGATCGTCTCGACCACGCTGATAACAGGAAGGTATGTATTGCTCTCATAACTAAGGGTCCGGCCACGACCATGCCGCGCGCGGGGCGGCGGCGGCGAGGAGGCGCTGCTGCTGGAGCGGGCCGTTCTTCGAGCCTGCCGCCGCCGCCCTCCGCGTTGCCACGCCCGCCGCGGAAGCCCTCCGCCAGAACGCCGCGGAACGACCGTCTCGACCAGATAACAGGAAGGTATGTAGGTAAGCTCCCACAACTAAGGGCCCGGTCACGACCATGCCGAGCGCGGGGCGGCGGCGGCGAGGAGGTGCTGCTGCTGGAGCGAGCTGGCGGCGGCGCGCAGGCGGGCCGCTCCTCGAGCCTGCCGCCGCCACCCTCCGCCTTGCCACGCCCGCCGCGGAAACCCTCCGCTAGAACGCCGCGGTACGACCGTCTCGACCACGCAGATAACAGGAAGGTATGTAATGCTCCCATACCTAAGAGCCCCCGCAAACTTCAGACTTTCTATCGGCCGATAGTTTAGTCAGGCTCTTACGGTCGGCGCAGACAGAACGGAAAAATTTTCGTGGCAATTTTTGAGGTCATTGAAAAATGAACCATGTCACCATAGCCTAAAATACAAAATTGTATGAATAATATGCGCGCGAGGCGATGCTGACTTCTCTGTTGATATTCATTTTTTTTTTATTTTAGGCTATGGTGACATGGTTTATTTTTCAATGACCTCAAAAAATTCCGCGAGGATTTTTCCGTTCTGTCTGCGTTGACCCTTAATCAGAATGAAGATTTATGCAAGTGCGCATACTAGAACGATTCAGATTGCCTTCAAACTAACCAGCCAGCCAACTATCGACCGACAGAAAGTCTGCAGTTTGCGGGGACTCTAAGGGCCCGGCCACGACCATGCCGCGGCGGCGGCGAGCGATTTACGCATCAGTTGGTGCGTCACACTTACTTATTTCATTAACGTCTGTCGCGAGCGCGCAATGAATGCACTAACCCGCTCGCCGCTGTCGCCGTTGTGGCAAGGTTGTGGCCGGGCAGTAGTAGGTTATATATCTATCCTTTTGCTGGATTTATACCACATCCACCCACCATTTTGCGAATATGGAAACATTTTTCTCATTGTCTAACGTCCGGAGAAAACACCACTGATAATTTTGATGTTTAAGGCGCTAACATTGGTCCACTAGCGCCACCAAATCATTTATTTTTATTATTCGTAAACCAAGTAAATATTAAAAAAGGAAACAACCATGCCCTCTTAAATTATGTCTAATATTTTTTGAATAACTCTTCAACAGTTTTCATCCTTTCTGTAAGTTTTAAAATCCATTTAAGGGCCGGCGGTAAGTGAAAAGCGTAAAACAGCTTTCAGGGTTTTAAACTTTGAACATAGAATTAACGACAGATATTACTTTAAAAAATATGATAGTGAACAGGAATAGTTACTCTACAATAACACCGTGGAAAATTTTAAATATTTTACTCACGTTAATGGCAAAAAAAACGCAAACTTCACTAAAAACAGTGATATCAACGTTTTTTGTTTTAAAGATATTGTTAAAGAAAAATAATCTTTTCACCTCTCCAGCACGAAAAGGGCGCTTTTGGCGCGTAAAAACTCGCAGCAAAATCGATTTTTGCTGCGAGCGTGAGGCAAAGTGCTTTTTTAATTTCTTACACCAACTTTTGAAATAATTAAGAAAAAAGGAGAAAAAAGAAATAGAGTGACAAGGATGAGACTTTTAAAATTAATAAGTGCAAAAAGGATAGATAGATAGCTTTATGTCGTTGGACATGAATTATAAAGCATAAAAATTATATACACGGATACCAAAGTTCGAAATAAAGAGTTTGGACGAAATGAGGTCGCATGCATGATATAAATATTTAAATAAGAAAAATTATTGAAATCTAATAACAAATTAGATAAATACGATAAATGTTGCATTCAATGTTGTAACAAGCTTTTTATCAACTTGCCATGTTAGTTAGTTAGTATGTTAGTTAGTTTGTTAGTTAGTTAGTGGGGGACAAATCTTGCAAGCCTAATTTGACCCACTTCCCAGTGTCCGATATAGCTGAAATTTTGTATACTTACAGGTTTGGTTAAGATGACAATACGATATTAAAGTACAGTCAACATAAAAGCTTGTCATAAAAATGAACTGTTTACTAAAAACTTATTTTTCTAACCTGTAATACTTTTCTCGCTGGTAGAGGTGAAAAGTTGTATGTTTAACACGAGAGCAAGTTTTTCTGATGTCTCGTGCCTTTAAATCACTCACTGTGCTCAGTAGTCTATATTTGAATCACTCGCTACGCTCGTGATTCAATTTTAGACTACTTCGCTAGTTCGTGATTTAAATTCAGCACTCGCAGCGAAAAATGATTTTGCTCTCTTGTATAACAAATAACTATTTTAATAATATTTAATGTTAAATTAAATGACAATGAAACATAGAATTAATTCACCGCGCCATATTTTCCGTTTTTTATATAAATTGAGAACAATCTGGCGTCAAAGATTGACAATTTTGAAGCGCGCTTCGCTCATACATTTTCGTATAGAACGCGAAGATAAATAAAACATTGTTTATATACAAGCCGCCCTAGCAGCAAAATTTAGTAAGCCCGCTGATTTCAAGGTGAGAGCACGTCGCTTTTTCTCAGCTTCTGACACTCGAAATCAGACTATCTGTACACAAACACTTTGAGCGGTGGTAAAGAAAAGGTAGGTAAAGTAAAATTTCCAAAAATCCGGAAAGCGATACAAATATCAGGACATAATTAGTTTTCCACTCAACAATTTGTTTGATACGTCATCACATCAGATATCTGGTCAAATGCTGGAGCCAGGAAGTGGCTGATGGAACTACTCACCAATTCAACGTACGTAACCACTTTGAATCGTCTAGATGAAAACTCTTGTGCAAAGTAGTTTCGAAAGTCTGATGCTGGAGTCAGGAGGTGGTTGATGGAACTCTTCAACGATCCAACGTAAACACTTCGAGTTTGGGCTTATTTGAATCGTCTTGATGAGAACTCTTGTGCCAAGTAGTTTCCAAGGTCAAATTCTGGAGCCAGTAAGTGGCTGATGGAACTCTTCATCAATTCAACGTAAACACTTCCTCAATATCAAAATAATCCCATATCGCAATTACATATTTTATAACCCTGAAACTTTATAAGTATCATTTACTTACTGTGCCCGCGTGGTATGGTGACTTTCGGCAGCATTTTTTATTTTTTGGCATATTATTTTGCAAATACACTTAAGCATTCCGCCGCCGCTCATTGTGTATGGTGCGCGGCATTTGGAAAGTTTCATACTTCCGTTAATTTCAGTTTCACATTTTGTAATGACTCCGTAAATCTTTGTTTTTCTATTATCATTTTATTTTGTGGGCCGTAAGCTTTTTGTCAACGTCATTACACAAAAACTTTCATTCTCTATTTTTACCACCTGCTTAGTTTTCAATATTTACAGTAATTTTGCTCCACCAATTTTAAATTAAAAGTTAGAATCGCACCGTCCTCTTTTTTAATGCTCTTCTCTGTGCCATTTCTAGAAGCTACCGTGTAAATGCAATCTGTGACATGGTCGAATAAAAATGGAGATTTTTTGTGGCAGTAAAAATTTAGTTTTATTTATTCGAACGCATCGAATTAGTGGACCACCTTTAGAGTAAAATTAATACAAACTTTGAATGTCGTATTTATTTGTATCTAATCAAAAGCCTAAATAATAAGTTTCAAGTTTCTAGCTCTAAAATTAACGTAATTTTCATACAAATTTTCGTCTCCTATTTCAACCCTTTACAGCCCTTTTTTCGCATTAAAAAGCAGCTTATGTTTTTTCTCAGGCTCTAGATTATCTCTGTACCAAATTTTATTGAAATCGGTTCAGTAGTTTAGGTGTGATTGCGTAACACACAGACAGACAGAGTTACTTTCGCATTTAAAACATTTGTGTACGTAGTATGTAATATATTTCAATTTATATTGATTGTGTACTAGTCACTGTTTCAAGCTTTCAAATAAAAGCGTGTTACATTTTAATAACGGCAAAAGAGAGAGAAAAAACTAAAGTTAACAACCTTTTTGACCTTTTGTAATTTTTTACACTGCGTTCTTGTTTTATTGTCAAAATAGTACCAAAAACCGAGTTTCATCGAAATCGGCTTATAAAAAAAAGAGTTGGCCGCTATCCTGGATTTTTTTGTATTTTTAACATTGCGTTTTAGTTTTCGTGTCAAAATAGTACCAAAAACCAAGTTTCATCGAATTCGGCCCACAAACAAAGAAGTTGGCCGCCATCTTAGATTTTTTAATATTTTTAATATTGCGTTGCCGTTTTCTTGACAAAATAGTACCAAAACCCAAGTTTCATCGAAATTGACCCACAAACAAAAAAGTTGGCCGCCATCTTGGATTTTTTAATATTTTTAATATTGCGTTGCTGTTTTCTTGACAAAATAGTACCAAAACCCGAGCTTCATCGAAATTGACCCACAAACAAAAAAGTTGGCCGCCATCTTGGATTTTTTTATATTTTTAATATTGCGTTGCTGTTTTCTTGACAAAATAGTACCAAAACCCGAGTTTCATCGAAATTGACCCACAAACAAAAAAGTTGGCCGCCATCTTGGATTTTTTTATATTTTTAATATTGCGTTGCTGTTTTCTTGACAAAATAGTACCAAAAATAAAAATAAATAAATAAATAAAGCATTTATTCACATGAAACAGTACATTTTATTTTACATACAGTTTCGCCAAACTGTATCACAGTTTGTTGGCAGAAGAAGACTCCCCTATTAGTTCTTAAATACTGTTTTTAGACACTTTAATTAGAATTAAGTTACTTATATTAATGAATTATATTATCTTTTACTAAACAATTTTCCTTATTTATAATTTTTTTTTTTAATACTTATACTTATTGAAACTATATACTTCAGCTCGACTATCATTAAACTTCTAGTTTATCTAATATATATTGTTTTAATTTACATTTGAATACATTTTTACTGGTGCTTTTTCTAATACATAAGGGTATATTGTTATAAATCTTAGGAACAATATACTGTCTGGCCCTCTCACCATAATAATTTACAATTTTAGGAACAATCAGTGCTTCGTTAGCTAATTTTCTATGCAAAAGTGGATTAGTTACGGGGACTTTAAATTCATCACATCCATATTGTTCTAGCGCAATCTGAAACGACACTTTCTCATCGACCGGCAATAGTTTACATTTTCGGAATAGTTTATTGTAATCAATACTACAGAGTTGTTTTGTTTTTCTATCTACAAGAACTTTCATGAATCTAATTTGAAGACTTTTAATTTTATCAAGGTAAGTTTTAAACGTTCGTCCGTATGTGCTCAGTCCATACGAAAGTATCGAATCAGTAAGTACATAATAAACGATATATAGGGTTGCTCTGTCTGTGAAGAACTTCAGGTGATGGAACTTTACAAGCACCGTTCTAAGCTTATCACACACCATTTCAACATGTGCATTCCATGTGAAGCGTGAGTCAATCATTAGCCCTAGGTACTTGTACCTTTCCACCACCTCAAGCTTTCCACATTGACAAGAAGAGAAACCACGATGTAAACAGTCATAATCGTGACCTGTGACCAAAACCCGAGTTTCATCGAAATTGACCCACAAACAAAAAAGTTGGCCGCCATCTTGGATTTTTTAATATTTTTAATATTGCGTTGCTGTTTTCTTGACAAAATAGTACCAAAACCCGAGTTTCATCGAAATTGACCCACAAACAAAAAAGTTGGCCGCCATCTTGGATTTTTTTATATTTTTAATATTGCGTTGCTGTTTTCTTGACAAAATAGTACCAAAACCCGAGTTTCATCGAAATTGACCCACAAACAAAAAAGTTGGCCGCCATCTTGGATTTTTTAATATTTTTAATATTGCGTTGCTGTTTTCTTGACAAAATAGTACCAAAACCCGAGTTTCATCGAAATTGACCCACAAACAAAAAAGTTGGCCGCCATCTTGATTTTTTTAATATTTTTAACATTTCGTTGCTGTTTTCTTGTCAAAATAGTACCAAAAACCGAGTTTCATCTAAATCGGGCCACAAACAAAAAAGTTGGCCGCCATGAAGAGCTCTCATGAAGACAATTCAAACGAGCCCAAAAATGAACTTGTTACGTTAAACCGTTGAAGAGTTCCATCAGCCACTTCCTGGCTCCAGCAATAGAGCTTGGAAACTACTTGGCAAAAGAGTTCTCATCAAGACAATTCAAACGAGCCCAAACTCAAAGTGGTTACGTTTATTTGTTCAGAAGTGCCATCATCCACTTCCTGACTCCAGCATCAGACCTTCGAAACTACTTGGCACAAGAGTTCTCATCAAGACGATTCAAATAAGCCCAAACTCGAAATGTTTACGTTGGATCGTTGAAGAGTTCCATCAACCACCTCCTGACTCCAGCATCAGACTTTCGAAACTACTTGGCACAAGAGTTCTCATCAAGACGATTCAAACGAGCCCAAACTCGAAGTCCTTACGTTGAATTGATAAAGAGTTCCATCAGCCACTTACTGGCTCCAGAATTTGACCTTGGAAACTACTTGGCACAAGAGTTCTCATCAAGACAATTATAATAAGCCCAAACTCGAAGTGTTTACGTTGGATCGTTGAAGAGTTCCATCAACCACCTCCTGACTCCAGCATCAGAAGGTGAGATTTCGAAACTACTTAGCAGAAGAGTTCTCATCAAGACTATTCAAACAAGCCCAAACTAGAAGTGTTTACGTTGAATTTATGAAGAGTTCTATCAGCCACTTACTGGCTCTAGAACTGGACCTTGGAAACTTCTTGGCACCAAAGTTTTGATCAAGACCATTCAAATGAGCCCAAGCTCGAAGTGGTTACGTTGAATTGTTGAAGAGTTCCATGAACCACCTCCTGACTCCAGCATCAGACGTAGGAAACTACTTGGCACAAGAGTTCTCAGCAAGACTATTCAAATGAGCCCAAACTCCCAACTGGTTACGTTGAAATGTTGAGGAGTTCCTTTGACTGTCTGTAAGATGCTGTATCAGCCCCCAGATGTCAAACATGGCAAATCAAACGCATCAAATACGTAAAGTTACTTTCTGACAAAAAAAACAGTTATTACTTTTTTAATTTTCTGAATTACATTTTTTCGTGCTAGGGCGGAGAAGTTTGTGTGAGTGAAGGCACACATATACAGATTAGCTTCGTCAATACCTACGCGCTGGCTTACAGCCGGCCCTTAAACCAAAAGTGGCCATTTTTGGTTTAAATAGATTTCAAAACAAGGGCAAATAATAAAAAAATATTAGAGATATAAAAAAAATAGAGACAATTTAAAGACGGTATGGTTGTTTCCTTTTTTTAATATTTACTTAAAATAAATGAATAGGCGGCGCTAGTGGACCAGGATAGTCAATATTTGGTTTAAGTGATGTATTTATTTATAAGTATAGTCCGTTCGGTTAGATAGTGTCGGTACACCATACACGGCATTGTGGCAGAGCGACACTATCTAAGCGAATGGACTTTACTTAACTGCCGTACTCAGAGACGTCAATTAACTTTAAATGACAATTAAATCTATATCTGTCTCTTTATTATGTCTAGTCCTACTAATATTATGTTAAAGTTTAGATTTTTGGATGTTTGTTACTCAATCACGCCAAAACGGCTTAACGGATTTGGCTGAAATTGGGTACATAGATACTTTGTAGCCTGGAGAGGAACATAGGCTACTTTTTATCCCGGAAAAATATCACATTGCCGCGGGATAACGTCGTGTAGTCCACGCGGGCGAAGCCGCGGGCGGAAAGCTAGTATTGAATAAAGTAGGAATGATAATTTAATGCCAATTAAAGTTAATTGACGTCTCTGAGTACGGCAGTTAAGTAAAGTCCATTCGCTTAGATAGTGTCGCTCTGCCACAATGCCGTGTATGGTGTACCGAAATTTAATTGCCTACGGATAGTTTTCTTACTAAGTACCTACCTATATCAAAGATGTATGTCAGTATACGATCCAAGTTGAAAATATGTTATTATGGAAATGGCCAAAGATATAATATTGTCTGCCACCTGTGTCATTATTTTGTTAAAAATAGAGAGCGTTGACCTTATATCCTTCAAATGGAATTTACCTACCGACATAGTTTCATTATTTGCAAATGCTATTGATTCAATTTAAAAGAATATTTTAAACAGGTAAGTATTATTCAGTTCGTTCGGTGCACGATACCAACAGAATTTAAACAGATAATACGTAGCAAAGCAGATTAGTGTTGAGTTTTCATACATTTCAAAGTTCATACATCTCTGCTCCGCTTTTCTCTGCCTAAGTAGAGACACCCGTAGGGCGTTTGTGCACTACCACTGAATTTTACCGATCCGGCGGTCCGTTTTTTTCCGGACCGGCGTGGCATGAAAAACACGGATGGTAGCTTGTGCACTTGTCCGGTTTTTTACTGGCCGGGGCAGCGCAGTGATCTCTTTGAAACTACACTCTACGGACGCGTTTTAAACGAGAGGAATAATGAGTTCCTTGGAACGTCGGCAATTACTTGCGTTATTGCTTTATGTACGAAGACGTAGAAGACAGAAAGAGTTTTGGGTTCATCCTCTTATCAGTGAAAGGTACCTGACAGGGTCATTTTACCGAAATCACAATTAATTGAGGCTTGATGAAAAATTATTTTTTAATTACTATTGAATGTCTACAGCTAGCTATATAACAAAAAAAGTTTTATCAAAATCCGCTTAGTAGTTTTTGCGTGAAACACGGACAACAGACAGACAGACAGACAAACAAAAATTTCAAAATCCATATTTTTGGTGCTAGATATATTACGTGTTATTGGTGAAAAATAATAATAATAATAATAAATAAATAAATTCTTACATTCACACCAATTATCTAAGCCCATTTTAATTTCATTAAGAAACTGTATCATGGAAAACTTGATAACGGATAAATATATACTTAAATACTTTTTGTTTGTAAATACATACATATTATACATAGTTAACACCCAGACCAAGACAAATAGACATGTTCATGCAAACAAATATTTGTCTTGTTCGGGAATCGAACCCGAGACCACTGGCGCAGAAGGTGGGTAGCCTACTCCTGCGCCAAATCGGTCGTCAATCGAGAAAGGCGCTTGAATTTATTTTGGCGTGCGTTAATTTATTTGCGATAACTCCTAAGATATTCATTTAAATTATATGGTGTAAAAGAGTAAAATAATGTGCATGAAATGCTTAAGCAACTAACGTATTTAGATTGATAAGGGTTAATACTGTATCCGTTTAAATAGCTTTCCAAATTACCGCATTGTTCGTAACCATTTTTTAAGAGATAATATGGCTAGAATATGCTATCCTTAAAAGATAGACATATGCTATCGCGGACTTTTTTGTAGATCTATAGAAGAGGAATGTCCCAACATGCATTATTTTTTTAAACCTCGAAAGGATTAGGCAGCGTTTTTGCAGAAAACTCCCGGGCGGCTTGCCGTTTGCCGGCACTTTCGACAATTATTGTTATATTTCTACCAATTTACACAAAACTTTCATAAATTATATACTAAAATCTTTCTGAAGAACCACGCTACCTGTTAGTGAAAAACGCATGAAAATCTGTTTCGTAGTTTTAAAGATTTAAGCATATATAGGGACAGACAGACGGGAAGCGACTTTGTTTTATACTATGTAGTGATTTATGATTAAAATACAACCATCCGTTTTTTTCCGGACGGTAAAATTCAGTGTAGTGCACAAGCGTACATATGTTTTTCATTGCCGTCATCTCGGAACGGAAAAAAGCGGTCCGGAATGGGGAAAAGTAAAATGACGGACGGTAAAATTCAGTGTGGTGCACAAGCGCCCATATGTTTTTCATTGCTGCCATATCGGTCCGGAAAAAACCGGATCGCCGGATCGGTAAAATTCAGTGTAGTGCACAAACGCCCATAGGCTTCCATCACACTGCCTCCGGTTTCCGAACTACCGGACGGAGATGCGGCGTGATTTGTCATACACTGCGGGTTTTGTATGCACATCAAGATTCTACAGCCATAGTTAAGAAGCGCACTACCACAAACCGGAGCGGTGTGCGGTGCAGTGTGGGAACCGCCTTAGGTTGAGTTGCATCACCTTGATTTGACCTTAACTTTAGCAGATACAAACTTATCTGACTCGGTGACAGCGTCGCTGTCGTCTATAATATGTTATTACATATTTAGTTCTACTTTTGGCCACTGACTTAGATATTTAGTTCTACTTTTGGCCACTGACTCAGATCCTTATGTACTTAATGGCTTGCCGGCGGATATAAGACTCGAAAATAACAAGAATAAATTTAAAAAGTTATTAAAGAAATGTTTGTTAGAGAATATTTAAGTATTTAGTTAACTTAAGATTTATATTTTTTTATTTTGATTACCTAACTTTCTTTTTGTCTTAGATTTCATAAATGTTCAGAGACTCATAACTCCCACAGTCAAGCCGACTAGTCGGCTTTGTGGGCCAATATGTACATTAAAACCATTGTAAGGCTAAGGCCGCACAGCGATTTTTTAATCGCGCGATTAAAAATTCGCGCGATTTTTTAATCGTGAATTTTTTGCTACCACGCACTGCGATAAAAAAATCGTGAAATACACGAACTACAGTGTTGCCAGATTACGAACATCTGGCTTTCCCCCAGATCTCTCTGAAATCCCCCAAAATACTAGTATAAAAAGGTATTGTCTTGTTTTTCATAATATTCCTTGTAATACCCTAATTTCAATTGCATTTATGATCCTTGGTCTTAATATTCGTTAGCACTATTCTTATTTTTACTAATAACTCATTGTACCTATAATCATTTAGTAGCAATAACTCTCTAGGAGACCGGCAGCAGCGCCTCCTGAAACACCAGGCCATACTGCAATAATCCCCGGGGTAAGATCCGGCTACCAACACTGACGATTTGACCTGGCAACCTACAACACGCGTACACTAAGACTTGACGATAAGATAAGATAAGATAAAAATATTCTTTATTCACTTAGACATAATAAATATGTACTTATGAATCGTCAATATTTTCCTACCACCCATTCAAGACTTTTTTAACTGACAAGAAGAATGGGCGCAAGAAACTTGCCAGCGTTTCTTAGTTAGGTAACGACATTTACAAAAAAAAAAAACATATCGTTACTAATACAACAATTGCTTAGTATAAAAATACATCAATTTAAACAGTGATTATGTTATGTATTACATCATGACCATGCATTGCGGTCATTCAAATAATCGTCTACTTTATAGTATCCTTTGCTCATCAGCGACTCTTTAATGTAACATTTAAATTTATGCAATGGTAGTTCAATAATATGCTGTGGAACTTTATTAAAAAAGGATATGCTTTTCCCCAGAAATGAGGCTCTGGATTTTTCTAGCCTAAACTTGGGAACGACAAGTTTATCTTTATTTCTTGTGTTAAAGCGATGAATATCGCTCTGCTTTACAAATGTATTATAATATTTTTTCACATAAATAATATTTTCATAGATGTATTGTCCTGCAACAGTTAAAATGTTTATTTCTTTAAATAGATCTCTTAAAGAATCTCTCGATCGGAGGTTGTACATGGCGCGAATCGCCCTTTTTTGGAGCACGAATATACTTTGGATGTTAGCGGCTGAGCCCCACAACAAAAGGCCGTAGGACATAACACTATGAAAATAACTAAAATAACGACGCGAAGCTAATAGGGTTGGAAGAGGCAACTAGTAAGTTACATTGGGATATCATTGGGTTATCTGAAGTCCGAAGAAAGGGGTAGGACTCGATTATCCTGCAATCCGGTAACTTACTATACCACCGGGAGGGCGACCAACAGTCCCTAGGTGGTGTCGGGTTCATCGTCCACAAGTTCCTTGTCAACAACGTGATAACCATCGGAAGTGTCTCGAGCAGGGTAGCATACCTACCTAATACTCAGAAAATCGAAACGACATTATCTGAATGTCATTCAGGTCTGCGCTCCGACCTCGATTCGATACACGACGATGTCGAAGTGGAGGCTATGTATGAGGAGATCTCTAAAGCCATGCATAACTATAAAGCCATTATTGGCCCATTAAATTAACACGGTTATGATGGGGGATTTTAATGCAAAGCTGGGGCAACGCTGCGGTGATGAGTTGAGAGTGGGGCAATTTGGATTTGGGCAACGGAACAAAAGGGGCCAGATGCTGGCAGACTTCATGGAGAGGGAGAACTCCTTCTGTAAGAAGCCCGTAAGCCGCAAATGGACCTGGATTAGTCCCGAAGGTAAAGTCGAGATCGATTTTACCATGTCGACAAAGAAGAACATATTCAATGATGTCATTGTGATCAACGCTGTTAAGACAGGAAGCGATCACCGCATGGTCAGAGGCACATTGAATTTCAACGTCAAGCTTGAAAGATCGCGACTGATAAAATCCACGCTTCGATACCGGCTTAAATTTAAAACCCTGAGTAATCAATCAATTAATACAGTAATCGATCAATAAATACTTTTCCTAACACAGAAAATTTTATTTTTTTAAATCTTTTTGATAAAATCATTTCTCACTAGAAATATTAAAATTCCAAAATTTAGAAAGAATCTCCTCATTCTGGCATCACTAGGCTGACTGGCTGTTTTGTGTATGTGTGCGTAGCATGCGTGCATGTGTGAGTAGTATAGTCACAGGATAAGAAGAAGCAGTAGAATAGCGCTCCATAGCCATAGTGCGACATGGAGCTTTTCGGCAGATTTCTCCGTCAGGGTGGTTGTCTCCATCCGATAGGTGAAGAAGGAAAGACACATTGATTGAAAACCTTTGTCTTGAGATAAAGATACATTGAAAAATGGAAAATGAAGTATTTAGAAAAAATCAACCCGTCTCACAACCAGCTCCGATGGGACTCGAACCCACGACCTTTCGCTATCCGGGCGACTGCTCTAACCACTGAGCTACGGAGTCGTTAAACGACATTTTTCAATAATAAAAATTGCATTGTGAATGCAAAGAAATAAAAATTTAAATAACATAAAGATACACTTTGTGTTTTTTGTAGATTAGTTTCGAGCTTGTTTGGAGTTCTTCTCTTGTTATTTCAAAAAATGTTATGTTGGGTGCGTTTTATGACAATTTAGACATCCATCAGCATCATCATGTCAGCCGAACGATGCCCACTGCTGGGCATAGGCCTCTCCCAAGGATCTCCACAACGATCGGGTCCTGCGCTGCCCGCATCCAGCGGCTTCCCGCGACCTTGACCAGATCGTCGGTCCACCTTGTAGGGGGCCTGCTCACGGAACGTCTTCCGGTACGCGGTCGCCATTCGAGAACATTTCCGCCCCAACGACCATCGGTTCTCCGCCCACTGCCACTTCAATGATGCAATCCTTCGAGCGATGTCGGCTGTTTTAGTTCTCCTGCGGATCTCATTATTTCTGATTCGATCGAGCAGGGAAATACCAAGCATCGCTCTCTCCATTGCTCGCTGGGTGACTTTGAACCTTCTTGTGAGACCCATAGTAAAAGACCACGTTTTACTTCCATAGGTCATTACTGGTAACACACACTGGTAAAAGACTTTCTTCTTGAGACATTGAGGTATTTCGGACGCAAATATATGCCGGAACTTCCCTAACGCTGCCCATCCGAGCTGGATTCGACGAGAGATCTCTTTCTCAAAGTTGGACTTACCTAACTGGACCGTCGTCTGTCCCATGTAAACATAGTGGTCGACAACTTCGAGTGTAATGTTCCCAACATTAACTGGAGCAGGTGCAACATGGGCATTGGACATAATTTTCGTCTTATCCATGTTCATCTTAAGACTCACTCTTTGAGAAGCATTACTGAGATCTTCGAGCATTGTGTTCAGGTCTTCCAAGGTCTCAGCCATAACAACGGTTTGCCGATGATGTAGTTCATCATCGGCAAACCGTAGGTGTGTTAGGTACTCGCCATTGATGCCGCATCCTTTCCAGTCCAGAAGCTTAAAAATATCCTCCAACGCAGCTGTGAACAGTTTCGGAGAGATGACGTCTCCCTGTCTCACACCTCGCTGTAGTTGGATAGGATTAGAGCTCTGATTTTGTAATCGGACCGATATCGTGGCGTTTTGGTATAAGTACCTCAGCACCTCGATGTACCTTTTTTATATCCATTTAGACATCAAAACAACACAATATAAAGTACATTAATTACGTAGGTATTTTCTGTTCTTTAAAACAGCGTTTGACCGTTTAAAACTGCGGCTGACTGGTACCGAACGTTAATACGCGTTATTGTACCGACGTGTCGTCGGCCAGACGATGAGTCAGAATCAGAAGTATCGTGAGCGAAGTATACCGTCGCGTTCAGACCTTTATATGAAAATAGAATACTGGTACTCGTAGTTCACTCTGACTATCTATAGTACGCATGCGTATGATGAGCGGGACGTCAAATTAACCCAGCAGCAGCGGCGGACGGAACGATTTAGTTGAAGATTTTATAATCAGTTTGACATAATAATTACTATTTTTAATTTTAATACGCTTAAAGCAATTTTATTAATAAGTTTTTTAGCATACTAAAAAGAGAGATCTTAATTAAGATAAGATTAGATCTTTCAGAGTAAACTACGAGTACGAGTTAGATTTTTTGTTTGTTTGTAATGCCTAAACTCAATAAACCTACTGGACTGATTTTCAAGGCTTTATTATTTCTGATTGACATGAATATATTTTAACACGATATTCCTACGAAAATGGGTACCACGTAAAACACCGTGGAGTCCGTAAGAATAAAATAGTTTTCAAACTATTAAGAATTAAACTTGAAAGTAAAAAACATACTTTATTTTAAAGTTATATTTCACCCGCGGCTTCACTCACTCGAGTTAGACTCGAAATAACGGAGTTCACTCGTTAGATCTTTTTTTTATTAACAACTAGTGGCTTCTTTGCGGTTTTACCCGCGTAGTACTCGTTCCCGTGGGATATCTGGATAAAATATAGCTTATGTCACTCGGGAAGAATGTAGCGTTCTACTGGTGAAAGAATTTTCAAAATCGGTCCAGTATTTGAATTTATTCGTTACAAACAAAAATACATATCTTTTCTCTTTGAGATTTTAAATTATTTTATGCATTCACAATGCAATTTCTGTAAGTACTTATAGGAAAAATGTGATAGTAAAAAACCAGGAGCCCTATAAGTATATTCCGCCTGAAAGCTACTTATAGGATTCCGCCTGAAAGCTACTTATAGGGAGCCTGGTTTTTTACTATCACATTTTTCCTATATCTTTTCTCTTTATAATATTAGTATGGATATTCTTTCCTATTTCTCTATACAAACGTTTGACCCCGTTTCCATCGATCTCGAATTTTGAGAAATACATTCCTAGCAGATGCCTAGGTATAATACTTAACTATCTGCATGCCAAACTTCAACGCAATCCATTCAGTGACTTGAGCTTAGCGTCGATAGATCAGTCAGTAACGGTTGTTACCTTTAATATTATGTCGTAGGATGAATGGATTAATCGATTTTTGTGAAAATACTAGATTTTGCAAAAACACGGATAGTTACACAATGATTTAATACCCTAAACCCTATTTACCCTTTATTAAGTAAGATTGAGAATTGTCATAATCTATGTCTATATATCCGGTTTTTTGCAAAATTCTTAGTATTTTGTAAATTAAACTATGCAGAAAACTGACATTTTCAAGGCACGTACAGTCACGAGCAATAATTATGTATACAACACAGAACTTTGTCACATTGAAGCGTTCCGAAAGAAAACGATCAGTGTCACAGGACTTCACAGAAGTCATTCAATATTGTAATATGACACAGTCCTATGTTGTATACATATTATTGCTCGTGACTGTACATACCTACCATTAATGTCTAGTCGATACGATTCAGGGCTTGACACTTCAATGCTTTTCGACTTTAGATACTAAGCCCTAAGTTTGCAAAAAGTGATGCCGAGACCTGTATGTCATTTTGTAATTGAAGTTGAAATGTCAGTTGAAAAAATACTAGCCATCCGCTCGTGACTTCATCTGCGTGGACCCCTTTTTTACCTCCTTAGAGCAGGAATTTCTAAAAATCCTCTCTTAGTCCACCCTTACACTCCCCAAGGAAAATACATGCCAAATTTCAGGTTCTTGCGCCCAGTAGGTTCTGCTGTGCGTTGTCTGTCAGTCAGCCAGTACTTAACGCAAGAGTTTTATATTTTGTAAAAGTTAAAATGATAAACTATAAAAAAATATAATAAAACAAGTAAACTTTAATTTTTACTTATTTACTTCAAAGTTTAAATATACAGATAGTTAATATTTAAAAATAAAAAAAAAACACTCCTGTATTATATAACTTTTACCCGGTAGCGACAGAATATATTTTAGAAATGGGCACGCCTCCCGTCGGGTTAAGACGCGCGATTATTTCACAGCAAACAGCGATTTTTTATTCGCGCGATTTTTAAATCGCGAGTGCGTGTACCTACATACAATTCCATGTGTTACAAAATCGCGATTTTTAATCGCGCGAATTTTAATCGCTGTGCGGGCTTACGCTAACTCATGTGTTTAATAAATAAATATAAAAAAAAATAATGTTTTTGTCTGTTATAGTTACGGTTAAACTAAGATGATGCAACCCAGCCTTAGTACTTATAGCTTCTCCTTTCGCATCCCGGACCCTTCATCATGACAAGTACCTACCTACTCACAGGCGGCGCGGCGTCTCACGCATGTACCTACTATTCGACGAAGTTTTCTAGTACACGATCTACGCGCACGCTATGTATGTGGTCAACAAGGAGCGCTATCAAATATTGCCCTGAAATAGTTGCTCAATTGTATATATCTCTGTCACTTACACATCTAATATTCCACAGCATTCCGACGGGTCAGGCTCGATCGCTTCAACCGCGTCCCGCAGCTCTCCGCTGCCGTACGACGCGGTGCGAAAACTCCCATCAGTGCCAACGTCTGCGTCTCTCCCCGCCGCTGAGTCCCGCGAGAGTCTCGTGCGACCTCGGGACTCGAGCCTGCCGTCCCCCTCCAAGCTGGCTGTATACGCCGCCGCTAGGAGGCGCTCAGCAGAGTCTGCTAAAGATAATAAAAGAGGTCACCACTATCGGATTCAGTTTTAGCGCGTTCCTGAATCTGGGATCAGAATAACGATCGTTTTGTAAAAACATAGTAACAATTAGTAGTCATGGATTAGGTGTATAAACCAGCAGCTTAATATCAATAATGGTCGATTCAGGTGTGGTGTTTAGGTGTATATTTCTTGTACTAAGTTTAGATAAAATATTAATCTATCAAACACCAATTTATCATTTGATTGAAGTTTTATAACGAGCAATCAATATTATTAAATTCATACAATTCAGCTCAATATTTTCTTTTATCCACAACGGGATTGCACTTCGCCTTCATCAAACCTGATGTTAAGTGATGATAAGGCTGAAGGTGGAAGCGCACCACTCCCGGAATTCTCAATTACTGAGGAACTGGCTATTTTATCTCTAACTGCCGGAACACAATAATGCTGAAAACATCGTTGTCATGGCGTCGCGTCAGCCTCGGATAAGATAAGATTAATTGTTTATAAAGATATTAATGTCTCAAAATCTGCAATCTGAAAAGTTAGATGTTCATAAATTTCCGATAACTTCCATGTTAAAAGTAAAAATAAACTTTTTAGATACACAGCAAAGAAAATAATGAGAGCGTAGGTATGTTATCCTATGTGTGTGCGTTGAATAAATATTTAATGTACGGATATCAGTCATCCATCACGCTTCATACATGTTTAGACTAATAAAGTAAAAGTGTCAGCCAACAAAAATAAATTGCATATTATTATTGTAAACAGTGTAACGATAATTTTTTGTTACGACTTCAACAGTGTACGATTAGTGGCCAAGCAGTTATTCAAGTTTGAATAGGTATGTAATTTTTTGCTTCATTTTCAAACTTGAATATAGCTTGGCCAAAGTGCGGCCAACGAAAATAAATTGCATATTATTATTGTAAACAGCATTACGATAAGTTTTTGTTGTGAAGTCAATAGCGTACGATAAGTAGCCAAGCAGTTATTCCAGTTTGAAAATGAAAAAAATGACATTTTGTCACTTGAAAAACTGTGTGGCCACAAATCGTACGCTGTTGGTTGACGTTATAACAAAAAATGATTGTGATACTGTTTACAATAATAATATTCAATTTATTTTCGTTGGCCGCACTTTGGCCAAGTTTTATTCAAGTTTGAAAATGAAGAAAAAAAATACATTTTCAAACTTGAATAACTGCTTGGCCACTAGTCGTACACTGTTG
Source organism: Crambus lathoniellus (assembly GCA_949710035.1). Classification (NCBI taxonomy): domain Eukaryota; kingdom Metazoa; phylum Arthropoda; class Insecta; order Lepidoptera; family Crambidae; genus Crambus; species Crambus lathoniellus. The sequence continues at coordinate 24,320,830 of OX453305.1, read as the reverse complement.
AAGTCGTCACAAAAAATGATCGTTACACTGTTTACAATAATAATATGCAATTTATTTTCGTTGGCCGCACTTTGGCCAAATTTTATTCAAGTTTGACAATGAAGAAAAAAAAATACATTTTCAAACTTGAATAACTGCTTGGCCACTAATCGTACACTGTTGAAGTATAAGTATAAGTTTTTGTTGTGAAGTCAATAGCGTACGATAAGTAGCCAAGCAGTTATTCCAGTTTGAAAATGAAAAAAATGACATTTTGTCACTTGAAAAACTGTGTGGCCACAAATCGTACGCTGTTGGTTGACGTTATAACAAAAAATGATTGTGATACTGTTTACAATAATAATATGCAATTTATATTCGTTGGCCGCACTTTGGCCAAGCAGTGCAAGTTTGAAAATGTAATTTTTTTCTTCATTTTCAAACTTGAATAACTGCTTCATCGTACACTATTGAAGTCGCAACAAAAAATGATTGTTACACTGTTTACAATAATAATGTGCAATTTATTTTCGTTGGCCGTCACTTTTACTTTTTGGTCCAATTTGACTGATCTCCTTTGGTATGTAGTTCTTGTAAATATGTATAAGGATGCTTTTTAATAAGACAATCATTTTCAGTTTGTTAGTATTATAGTCCGTCCTAAAAGTATGTATTTCTATATAAATTTTAACAGTTTTATATTTTTATCTCGCTTGTGTTTGTATTATTATAAGTTGTGAGGTTTTATAAAATAAATCAGTTTTTAATGGATTTTAGCAATACCAAATCCTATGGATTGTCCGAGTGCTTTAATCCCGATGCGTAGGTACTGTATAAGCTCAAATTACATATTACATTTTGCATTAGCTTTTAAGAATGTTATATTATAATACTTACAATAAAAAAAATACTCGCCTGTGAATATTTAAAAACAGGCCATACTATATTGTAGCGCAACGAGGTTCACTCTCTTCTGGACTTTTCATAGTCATAGTCATAAATTTTTATTCATATACTTAGATTAAATAAAATTAATGCTTATGAATCGTCCAACATTTTTTTACCTACCACCAGGGGGCCAAGCCTGCTAACGTTAAGTCATAATCGTCTCAATCGTGTTTCAATTGTAGTTCAATGGTAGTGCTTTTTTACACACTAGTTACAAGAAATGTGTACTTTTTTCACAATACTTCTGATGGTCACACCACACACTATATTTACATCACATCATACTGTCATAATTCTTGTAACTAGTGTGTAAAAAAGCACTGCAATTGAACTACAATTGAAAGACGATTGAGACACGATTACGACTTGGCCCCCTGTTATGGTGCGTACGTGCATACTTGCGTTCACATGAGTTTACTTCACGGGTCGTCGCGGGACGTGCTGTGGTTCTAAGCTAAACGACTGACGCACGTACTGACTGCTGACGTGTGCTGTGGTGCAAAGCTAACTCCGTTTAGCTCCGCTCTATTGTATGGTCTGCACTTTACTATGGTATTTTAGTAATCTGTGACTTTACCACGAACTGTAGAGCTCGGATACCGTTGCAACTGTTTCGACTGGAAATCGTTTGTGATACGGTAATACCGGGTTGGTTGGATGCAATGTATGTGACTTATCAATATTCACTTAAGCACTGCTATAAGCAGATTTAAAGTCCTATTTTTTTAAAGTTACCTACCTAAGTCAAAAGGACATGTTTTAAGGGTTATAAGTAAGTAGGTGGTTTTTATTTAAACCATGCAGTACCAAATTAAAATATAATTAAAATTTTAATCGAACAGTGCTTAGTGTGTCTATTGATAACGTCTATATTTAGTAATAGTGCTATTTTAAATTTTTTACATGTGTTTCCGTAGGAAAAAAGGTTTAAAAATTTCTAGTCCCTAGACTAAAGTTTTGTTATGTAAACTAACCTTATTAACTTCAATTGAAGGCCTTTAAGGTTATTGTGGGATTTTCAATGAAACGGAAAAATAATATAGGTAGGTACTTATCTTTATGGAGGGCACATAAACAATTTTTAGAAAAGGCTTTAAAGAATGAAATGCAACGCTAACTAAAGAATTTACTTCTATAAGCCTACATGCAAGATTGTCATGAAAGAGTTAAGCAATTTTCCGTTTAGTGGAAACAGACCCTAAAATTAAGCGGCTACGGAGAAACTGTGGTGGTGCCATTTTAGGGTAATACGAGACTGATATAACTACTTTTGGTAATTTTATGGAGTACCTAGGTATACCTACTTATAGAAAATCTTATAGCAACTCTCCAATGGCACCCAATACAGCTTATAATTTTGTAAACTCTCCAACAATCACAATTTGAAATTTTATGGTTGATGTGCCGCCGACTATAGAATGATAGAATAGATCAGCCCCCTGATTCACGAACTATCGGAAACGCTCCCGATAGCGGAATGTATGCCCTGTCTCTGTCACTCACTGTAGAATAGACAAAGACAAAGCACAGAATTCGAATCCGATTCCGTTTCCGACGGGTTGTGGATCAGGGGTCAGGGGGCAGATTATGGTTTTGAAATTGTGGTAAATATTTTGAAACCTACGTAAGTAAGTTTGTACATCAATCAGTTCATGCGAACTACATTAGTCCAAAATGTATACAGGTATTGAATAAGGTGTGATAGAAAAGTGAATGGCAAAATTTAGTTTGAAATTAATAAGTGTTGATTTGTTTGGTAGATACCTATTACATTTTTGTTAAGTTTTCAGATGTGTGTTCATTCCACCTGCCTGCCTTACTAATGTGAATAAACGATGAACATGATGATATTTTATTTTATTCCATGCGCCCCCGTCCGTCTTAATTACCTACTGAAGTGTTTCATTGAAAAGTAATTAATCCATCATCCATATCATCTTATACGGATAAAAATAATAATAATAAATAAATAACTTCTTACAATCACACCAATTATCTAAGCCCATGTTAATTTCATTAAGAAACTGTATCATGGAAAACTTGATAATGGATAAATATATAATACTTTAATAATATTCTTACGGATTTCGGCTTACTCAAACATATTTACAAGAAGCTTGTTAGACGAGAAGCCTGGTCAAGTTACCCTTTCATCATCATCATCACCATGTCAGCCGAACGACATCCACTGCTGGGCATAGGCCTCCCCCAAGGATCTCGACAACGATCGGTCCTGCGCTGCCTTTTTTACCTGTAACAAAGATACCTACTCTTTAAATAACAATAATTCGCATACCTAGTTAAATATTGGTACGAATGTTCGGGACACTATTATAAATAAAACTAGCGCTCCGCTCGCGACTTCGTCTGCGTAGACCCCGTTTTTTACCCCTTAGAGCGGGAATTTTCAAAATCCTCTCTTAAACTGCTCCCCTCCACACCCTAAGGAACATAACATGCCAAATTTCAGCTTCTCGCGCCCATTAGTTTCTGCTGTGCGTTGTCTGTCAAAGTCCCCATCAATCAAAGGTCGCATAGGCCACAGCCGTCTCTATAGACGATAGAGATGGCTGTGCATAGGCAGGTACCTATATGGGTATTTTGCATTTTTCAGCCAAACAGTGAGATTTATCATAAAAATACATCAGTCAAAATTGTAGATCGTGCAATTACTTATCTACAAAAATTGTCCTTACACTTTTTTTTTCCTTAGATTTGGCATTTCTGAGAAAAAGTCCGGCCGATCAAGTTAGCTTGACCGGGCTAAAGTAGGAAGTACTGACACAGAATAATAGATGACACACTTATGTACCTACCTACATACTCGAGAGGTCTCTCCGCCATTTTAGTATAATCTAAGAGTAAATCTGTCTGGAAAAAGAAAGTTCTTATTTTAACGAGATGAAATCGGAATATTTTCTGATCGAGAGTCTAAAACTATTATTATTTGGTCGCCTTGATCCTGACCCGCATTGCGGCTGCGTTGCGCAATCGGCCTTTATTCGCTCGTCGGCGCTGGCGCATAATATTTATCAAGCTTATTCAAACTGCACAACCACGCAGATTGCCTAACCTTTCCACGCCTTTTTGATTGAAAATATGGCTCGTTTGAGACGGAAGCAGGAAATCAGTAAGTAAGTATATTTTAAAGGAAGCAATTAGGTAATTCGTATGCATTAAGGAGTTTTACCTTCCATCATCAGCTCACCTAAATAACCTGAAAGAATACAACTAAAAATCTTTACGTATCAACGATATTTAAAGAATTACCTATCCTCTAACTCCTAACCATTGAGGAGTTGTACTTTCCATCACCAGCTCATCAGCATGAGATGACTACCAGATGCAAATACTTAAAAAACTAAGGGTAGAGTTGGGTAGGGGTAGAGAAAGGGTAGGGTAGAGGTAGGGTAGGGGTAGAGTACGGGTAGGGTAGGGTGGAGTAGGGGGTAGGGTAGGGGTAGAGTAGGTGTAGGGGTAGAATACGGGTAGGGTAGGGTGGAGTAGGGGGTAGGGCCACGGGAACGAGGTCGCTCTGGGTCAGCTAGTATTCTATAAAAACAAGTTGAGAAGATCCGTATTTAAGGTCGACTTGCTATCACAGATAATATAATACTATACTAGTTGCTATTCAAAAATACTAAAACACATAAGGTAACAACAGTTGAATTTATACTGTACCTACCTACTTATTATTATTGTATTTATATTAGACCCTACCTATAATAGAAGTTGTCCCTCAGACTTCACTCATGTTCATTATCGAAATACAAAATTTGTTTAAAAAAACTACTGTTTTATACTGAAGGGCTACGCTAAGCTACATGTAAATCAGTCATCGAACTGAATGAAAATGATGTCATATAATACAAGAAACTGTGATATGTAGAGAAGCTGCAGTGCTTCAAGAATAACTTACTTACAGCAAGGAAAGTCCCCAAAACTTTTTACATAAAACCTTACTGTTCTCGAAGGAGTACCTAGGTACAAGGATTACCTACCTTCCTATGTAGTTGGTTTATCTATCACTTTAACAATATTGTTAACTTAAACTTTAAACTTAAACGTCCCAATTACAACAAGTTGACATAACAAGCACCGGCTAAACAGGCAAACGTAGGTGATGAATCGATTCCTCTTGACCCAAATCCGGCGGGTCAAAGCCATGTCAGCGTCGCCGACCGGAATAACAATGCTCATCTCGTGCTCTTGAGCTTTTACACAATGGTGATAGAGTCGTTTTTACGTTGGCAGGGTCAGCGATCAAGTAAATAATGAAAGAGGATTTGGTCAATTAAAAAAAGGTAGGCTATGCATGTTTAATTGTTGCGATTGAAAAATATCGTTTATGAAGTAGGTATATAAATTATACCTACTTAAGTACTTATGTACCTACTTAAAAATACCTAATCATCATCAGCCATACGACGCCTACTGTTGGGCATCAGGCATAGGCCTCCCCCAAGGATCTCCACAACGATCGGTCCTGCGCTGCCCGCATCCAGCCGCTTCCCGCGACCTTCACCATCCACCTTGTAGGGGGCCTGCCCACGGAACGCCATCGGTTCTCCACGCTATGTGTCTCGCCCACTGCCACTTCAGCCGAGTATCCTCCGAGCGATGTCGGTTGTTTTAGTTTTGTTCTCTTGCGGATCTCATCATTTCTTCGATTCTCATCGATTCGATTGCGCAGGGAAATACCAAGCATCGCTCTCTCCATTGCTCGCTGGGTGACCTTGAGCCTTATGAGTAAGACCAAAGCCATCTACTATCTCGCTCGTTTCACTGGGGGCGGGCGCAAGCATCCGAGAAATAATAGCGGGCCATGGTAAGACCCATAGTAAAAATACCTAATACTTACTTAGGTACACTTAACTATTCTTTTTACACTAGCAGCTGGTAAAGTGTTCCATTATACAACTTTTAAGTGGGCAACCTGATTTCCATTCCTGTTTCGTTATTCTACTGGAAAACAGTTTCGTAGTCCTTACACGCAGCCATTTTCAGAGAAAATAAGTAGGTTGTTGAAAGGAGTCGATCTATTTTTGCAAATTTTTTTCTTAACAAGTTAAAGGTCCCTACATCCTACGTAGGTATAAATAGGTACTTTATTGAAGTGCCACTTAGATGCACAAGGCTCAGTGAATCTTGGGCGTCTTGGCTTCCGACACACGATGAAGTCGCTTCCTGATTGTTTTGTATCTAGGTACCTATATTACAAAATGTTTAGTTGGAGATAAAACTATACATTAGAAGAGGCATATTATTTTATAATTTTATGTAAAAAATATGCACAGAAAAGTGAGAGTTACATTAACGTTAATGAGTTTTGATTTTATTATTCCTAATCAAGAGTTATTAATCTATGTTCCTAATATTTCCAATCCATGGGTTTGTTTTATACAAAATTCAGGTTCTACGATTCAGATTTTAACAGAAATAATGCTCGTCTTCAGCTTTCGACTTGGCAAGGCAAGGATGAAATTACTAAATGATTATGTTTGAACTCTTAACTTTATTATTTTTATAACAAACGTTATTATAAGATTAGAAGTAAGTAAGTAGGTACCTCCTTAAGTACAAATAATTTTTACTGCCCTATTCCACTAGGTAATGCTTAGGCGGGACTCAAACGAACAACTTTTCAATTAGCTTTCATTTATGAATTAAATACTCGGGAATACACGGAATTGAGGACAACACGGTTACAACATAGTCCATGTAGTTTTATCTTTGAGTTTCATGTCCAACTATCGCTGTTGAACAAGATATCTGTACGTACTAACTAATAGTCGAAATGGTTGTAAAGCACTTTTCCCGGGTGCAATACTTTTAAAGAAATGGGATTAAACCAAGCGATGGTGACTTCACCACACATTCCCAAGATAAGATAAATTTCGCTACGACACGCGTGGTACAGAGCACGTTCAGCGCGCAGTCCTAACCCAATTCCTTTAGCATCAGCTTTCACAACGCGTTGCATCACCGCAACGGTACAATACGCTGGAGACGCGCGCCGCGTGCGGCTCACATTCGCGACACGTACTTCTGCCGTTATACTTATACGCTCCGATCGTTATATTAACAATTTTATTATTTATTTTAAGGAACATAAACTTTTTGGCTCTACACTGAAATAACTGAATATTGTGCTCGATTATGTTATGTACGAGTTTAATGGTATTTGTAATTTTATGCAGACATATACTTACTTCAATATAATAAAATCGAAGAGTTTTATGCCGTGTTGTAGATATCCTTCGCATTGTTTATAGATACTTGTACATACTCGTGGTGCAGAAATGAGACTGGCTTAAAAAAAAAAAACAAAATAATAGAAAAACTTATTGTATGAGTACCTGGAAAAATATCCAAACCCTAATACATAGTTTAGCATTAATCATGTCTATTAGTTTTTTTATAAATTCAACAAATTCTTGATGTGCTTTCGACTTTTACATAAACCAATTTAGTAGATAAATATATCATCATCATAGTAATAACTTCACAATCATTAACCGTTTTAGTTATGTTTAGGTAGGTATAATAAAGTGTATGGAAAGCGTGGGATAGGATGGAAGATGAAAAGAAGGTCATGGATGAGTGGAAAAGTCTCGTAAACCATTTCCGCTTTTAAAGGGAACAGCCAATGAATATAATTATTATATTATTAACTAGCAGATCCTCGCGGTTTCACCCGCGTGGTACTCGTTCCCGTGGGAATATCGGGATAAATTATAGCCTATGTCACTCGGGAAGAATGTAGCTTTCTAATGGTGAAAGAATTTTCTAAATCGGTCCAGTAGTTTCGGAGCCTATTCGATGCAAACAAACAAACAATCAAATCTTTCCTCTTTATAATATTAGTATAGATTCTTATGAGTGAGTGGTGTACGTTGCGGCATATTGCGGTTTTAAAGGTGCCGCTATCTGGAGGTCCCGGGTTCGATTCCCGTTCGGATAAGTATTGAAAACGAACTTTTCAATATTTCCTTTGGTCTGAGTGGATGTGGTGAGGTGTGTTATGTAACCTGTCGTTGTTTCTAATTTCATAGCACTAGTGCTAGGTAAGTACTAAAGTTTGGTATTGTTATTAACAACGAAATGGTGTCCAATATTTATTGATGTATTTACAACTAGCATTCCGCCCGCGACTTCGCCCGCGTGGACTACACGACACGTTATCCCGCGGGAATTTGATATTTTTCCGGAATAAAAAGTAGCCTATGTTCCTCTCCAGGCTACCAAGTAGGTATCTGTGTCTCAAATTTCAGCCAAATCCGTTCAGCCATTTTGGCGTGATTGAGTAACAAACATCCAAATATCTAGACTTTCTTCACATTTATAATTTAAGTAGGATTTAACATCATTTTAAGACCAAAGGTAAGTAAGGTAAGATTTAAGGTTTTACCAAAATGTTAAATGGAAAAGTAGGTACCTCCATATTTTCCATTTCTCTGAACAATTTTGTTCCTTATTTCATGTAAGTACGACAATCTCTCTCTCACAGTTCGTTAAAATTGGTACAATAACATACAGATGCGAAATAAGTAGTAATCAATCATGTTCATACCATACCAAAATCACCAAATAAATTATTATAAATTCGATATCACTCCATTAGGCCCTGCGCAGACGAGGGACTTTTGTCCGCCAGCCGAACTGCCTGCCGAAACGGAAAAACATACAGACGTGGTGCTTTGACTAAAATAATGTACACCCTGGGCAAATTTAGGTAGCAATAAAAAAATAATCATAATGGCGGCAAAAAAAATTTGGCCGCAAAAATTAAGTTGCTCCGATTTATTTGGCTGAAATTAGCGAATTCAATGCGTTTTTTTTATTTTATGTGTAATTTAAAATCCCCGACACAAAAAAAACCTCACAAAAGTGAGAAACTCTCGGTCGGAGGACCACAAAATGAAAAGTACTAAAAAAGGTATAGGTATACTTTACTTTTCTGACTTTTTCGAGGTTTTTTTTGTGTCGGGGGTTTTTTTCTAATATTTCATTTTCAATACATATAAGTATGTAATGATTGTTAAATAAAAATGGCACTGTAAACTGATAAATTATTTAAGTATTGAATTTATTTTCTGTTTTTGTTTTTTGTCCTTAAAAAGACATCAACGCGCGAAAACTAAAATAATACCTTTCAGTAGGTACAAGAATACTTGTTTTAACTTTGTTAAAACTTAAAATAAAAAGATCATAACATAACATGAAATCATCACTTTTTAATACAAAGGTTGAGTTTTTTGGAAACAACATCAACGGGCAAATCCTACTTCCTATCCTGCTAATCCTACTACAAGTAATCCTACTAATATTATAAATGTGAAAGTTTGGATGTTTGGATGTTTGGATGTTTGGATGTTTGGATGTTTGTTACTCAATCACGCCAAAACGGCTGAACGGATTTGGCTGAAATTTGGAACACAGATACTTTGTAGCCTGAAGAGGAACATAGGCTACTTTTTATCCCGGAAAAATGTCACATTCCTGCGGGATAACGTCGTGTAGTCCACGCGGGCGAAGCCGCGGGCGGAAAACTAGTATTATAAATGTGAAAGTTTAGATGTTTAGATGTTTGGATGTTTGTTACTCAATCACGCCAAAACGGCTGAACGGATTTGGCTGAAACTTGAGACATAGATACTTTGTAGACTGGAGAGGAACATAGGCTACTTTTATCCCGGGAAAATATCACATTCCCGCGGGATAACATCATGTAGTCCACGCGGGCAAAGCCGCGGGCGGAAAGCTAGTAAGGTTATATTTATAGCTCTGCTTTTTAGAAAGTTCTCGTTCGCTCTTTGCTTCTCCTAGAACTTATATATTTCATAAAAATTGGAACATTGGCTTTTGGGTGAAAAGGTGATTCCCAACAGGACATACACTCGCTTGCAGAAAAATCAGCCAAGTGCGAGTCGAACTCGCCCATTAAGTAAGGGTTCCGTACCCACTTAACATACCGATTACACACACCTAGCCAAAATACCACTATCATTTTTCGCAATAAAAAAATCACTTTGTTTTTCATAGTGTTTGTATGAATGACAAAGTTAGATTTGCGGTTTTTAGAATGTGTTATATTATATCTCAAAAACTGCTGACTATATCTCGTTCAAATAAATTTTCTTTGAAAGTGTTTATTAAGATCTACAGCATAGGTTTATTTTTTAAACATTTTCTACTCTCTTATTTTAAAATGATTGTAGAACAGTTTTCCTTAAATTACCATGAATGAAGTGAGCATGTTTGTATGAATATAAAGCAAGTGTGCGTACTCGAGTAATTTTTTTTGGCAATAATTGCCTAATATGGAATCTGTAAGTAATGGATCAATCTGGACTAGAGCAGTTAAGGCGCTACTCGGAAAAATATGGACTTTTTGATTTAGAACTATAGGACGGTTACAGTCCTAGTTGTTACAAATCTGGTAATCTATATATATAAAATTCAAAGTCCTGACTGACTGACTGACTGACTGACTGACTGACTGACTGACTGAGATATCAACGCACAGCCCAAACCGCTGAACCTAGAGACTTCAAATTTTGCACATAGATACGTTATACAGTGTAGGCATCCACTAAGAAAGGATTTTTGAAAATTCCACCCCTAAGGGGGTGAAATAGGGGATTAATGTTTGTATGAAAGTCCGTCAGTTTTGAAGTTAGGATCTTCAAATTTTGTAAATGGGCTGGCATTTGAAAATTAATATTTACCTGTGTCAGCGTTTTTGACAATTCCACCCCGAAGGGGTGAAAAGGGGGATGAAATGTTGTATCTGGAAAGTCCTTCATTTAATTTATTATTTAGGCTTATGGTCGGAAAGTAAAACAAATAAGCAAACACATATTTCGTATTTTTTCGAAAATCAACCCCTTAGAGGTTAAATGGGATAAATAAACCTAAAAATAGATGTGGATGTCGTTATTGAGGTTTTATGGGATGACGATTGCAAAAATGGCATTTATTTTGATGTTTAACACGCTGAACATGATTCAACCCCTAAAAGGTTGCAAGAGGGGTGAATATTGAATGAAAAATCAGGGGTAAAATAGAAATTTCAACTTGAAACTTGGTAGGCTTACTTCTTAAGACGAATAGACAACCCTTTTCGTAATTTTCCCAAAATCAAACCCAGGGGGTAAATAGGGTATAGAAACCTAAATCATCTTAAGTACCCTAAAAGTTCTTGGTACCTAAGCTACTCAGAACTAACTTTTTGATTGTGAAAAGTGAGCAGCCTCGTGCGAGGCCCTCCGCACGTGGCAAACGTTCTGCCTCGCGCGAGGCTGCTCGCTTGGTGAGGGAGGACCCGCCTAATCACGTAAAAACGGCTGATCGGATTCTTATGAAATTAAAACATAGAATACTTTTTATCCTGGTTATTGGTCCCCTAAGTATTTTCTCGAATGTCCACGCGGACGAAGTCGCGGGCGGAAGCTAGTAAGATATATATTTCTTCATACCTTTATCTAGATTCGTATAGTTTTATGAAAACACGATTTTATGATTTTGCCTCGACACTTTTTCTTTTCGAAATTACCTCTAAAAACACGAAAAGTCAAGATTATTCTTAAATGGGGTTACTCACACTATTTGAAATTGGTTTAATTAGTGGACACCAATAATATTGAGGATCGTATAGAAGCATTTTTTTAAAAATCGCTGTAGTTTTTTAATACGAAGTGATTTTGTGTTTTTTTGCCTAATCTGCAAAATCGGTCTCGCTCCCGCGCGCGTCGTTTTCTCATTGCTATCTCGCTTCAGCACATTTTTTCCGAGTATCGCCTTAAGTGAAGCGATGTTGCTCCATATTTCGTAATATATTTGCCATAGCAACAAGTATTTCGTTTTATATCCCTTCATCAAAAGACAATGTCATAAGCGTGAAAAGCGCGTAAATCGTAGATTTTCTGGTTGATTTAGAAACCGTAATGGAAACGCGGAACAAACAAAAGTTCCCACGTGTTCCGGGAACAATGTCGCCGGAAAGTTGTGCGAATCGAGAGATAGCGAGAAAAGTACGAGTTTTTCAGTACCTATACCTATGTTTATTTAATAGGGACGTTGTTTTATACAGAAGAGATAAAAGCGACAATTTAATTTAATTAAATTTAATTATTATTTTCAGCCTTGACGTTTGGCTGTGCTGGTCCATTTGATGGCGATTTTTGTTCAGCGGTCAACCTACTGGTCATCAGACACGCAGACAGGGCCGACCCAGTTATATTATATTTCAGCATTGCTGCTTTTTGGGAGCTTTCGGCAATAAGAGCGATAATCTAAATAGAATAAATAAATATTGGACACCGTCACATAGATTGTTCCAATTCCACACTGTAACATAAGCACCTGTGTCATGCATGGCCATTGCAAAAATCTACAGGTACTTACCACATATACAGACACAATATACAGACACGAGAAAATATTGAAAAGTTCGTTTTCAACATTTATGCGACCGGGAATGGAACCCGGGACCTCAGAGATTGAAAACCGGCACCTTGAAAACCGGTGCGTTCGTCCTCTAACTTAAACGAATAAGCTTTCATCTAAGAAGTTCAAGGATAACTTTCGCTGAAAGTTAAGGCCTATGTCGGCTCGAGGCTCAAGGTCTATCTATCGAAAATAAATCAAGTCGTAAATTGAAACAGAATTTTAGGTCTTAAACTCGCTGTAGTGTGCGCAAGTGAAAGGCTGAAAGGCTTCCACAAGTGTATAAACACCTACAACCTCCTGACGCCCAATCTACAAAAGGTTTGACAAATCCACTTTATATTATAAAGCCCAACGCCTACCACTCAAAAAACGGAAGTAGCGGAAATGCCTTTTTTTCGTATGACATGTGATTAAAGGATTGTTTGTATCACCGGTGAACAAACAATCCCTTAGCAGTTAATAGCTATAAAATTAATGCCTATTGTGCAGTATAAATGCCAATAATATAACTTTCACATAAAAAAACAAATGTCATTTGGGACGGTGGGCGATTTTAGAAAACTAAACTTTATAGGTATGATTGGGCGTCAGGAGGTTAATTAAATCAATTTATGTCCTGTATGTGTTCCGAAACAGATTGTGAAGAAACTTTGGTGGGTTGTTCTGGAATTCTGGATATGCCAGACGGTGACTAAAAAAGAGACAATTAAAACCTCATTATTTCAATGATTATATAGTTTACAAGGCATTGCAATGCAACGCATGCCGAGTGCAGCAAATAATGTATAAAAATAGAGTTACTTTCTCGCTGAGTAAAGAACAGCAACTTGAATAATCCTCATTGTATACTTAATACTTTGTGATCATTATAGCTAATCACGGAACTCCATTCAACGTGAACGGTGCATCGCATATTATCTACGCGCGGAGAAATTCAGCTAACGTTGCGTTCGCGATGTTATTTGCCATAATATAGAGTCGTTAAGATTCTGCTAACGGATTTTATCGTTTCCACTTTGTTGCCGTTGAAAGAATTCGCGCGATGCTGATTTCAATTAAAACACGAGCGTTTTAAGTCAGCTGTGATATCGACTTGATTATAGAGTTCATATTTTATATTGGAATTTTAACATGGAATTGATTCATTTATTTTCTGGCTAATCGAAAAGCTTGAATTCCTTAGGTGTACTAAGTAGGTAATTCAAAACTCGGAGCATGAACGAACTTTTCTTCCGGAAAGCAGATTTCCATAACGAACAATCTGTAATCGGAATAAACTTGTGTTAGTCGAATGTTGCTTGAAGGTAGTAGCTTCGTATGATATCGGACAGAAGTGCCTAAGTTGATGATAGCTTGCACGTGCACAAAGCCCTGCCTGGCGGCCGCCCGCCCGGTCCCGCACCCGCGCCGCCGACACCAACCGGCCGGCCGTAGCGTACGTAGCGGTGATAGCGGGATTAGCCCGCTCGGTTCGACTCGGCTGTCATCGGTCCTCCTCGCGCCCCCTACTCGAACTTGATTGCGAGAGAGCCGACAAACCGACGAGTCGTGCAATAGAGAATGAGACCTCGCCTCGTCCCCCCCTCCTCTCGGCCAGGGCCAGACGATTCGGTCTCGCCAGTCTGCCTCGACCCATCGTCGCGGTGAGAAGTGTTGCTGGTTGCCTGGTCGATTTCATCCGTCTTTCAATTCGTGTGTACCTCGAATACGTTGCTTTTACCTGGACAATACTCCAAGAACTTAACCAAACTGTTGCGCTTCGAGTCCAGGACGTGACTGAAGCCAGTGAAGTGACTAATTGGTGATAGTGAAGTGGGACTGGTCGCGCTACGTCGTCGTCGTGCCTGAGTTGGCGTCGCCGTCCCTCCGCTTCTCGCGAGGTAAATGCTGAGACTCTTACGATGAGTGCGATTGTATACGTGGACGGAGGGCAGAATTGCGGTGTGGTGCTTCTTATGTGGTCTATTTTCCAATAATTAACTTTGTCGGAGGCAGACGATGGGCGAGAGGCGTTGGGCTATGTGAGCGAAACTCGAAAGAATCGCAAGTGAGTACCGTTAGCTGACGTCGCGGTCGGTGCTTGCTCGCAAATAGAATCGAGATCCTTTTTTTTGCCTAGAATCTCATAGTCAGACAACCTCGTTAAAGACACGGTTTCTTGTCGTCGTATAAAATAATCTTGAAAATAAGGAAATCTCGACGAGTTTAGCGAGTTTCAATGCCACTGTGGCCGCAGCTTGATAAAAGCGGTTACGTATGCGGAAGTACGGATGCATAGCGTTATTGTTCTTCGATCATCTCGATTGTTGAAGATACCTTTGTCTACAGTGCTTTTCATTTCACTTAGAGATAATCTGGGTTGTGGCTTTCGAGCAGTTACGTTTAGCGTGAGTGCATATTCATTGAATCCGAGGTTACAGTTTCCTTATTAGAAGATGTTCTAATTTAGTAGCAAGATGGTGCATACGAGGCGCTCCAGCATTCAGCTGGGCGTGGCCGCTGGCCAAGTGCTCCAAGGTTCACGGGGACCGCTTTTTAAATCAACTCCATGAATGTGCCACTTGAAAGAGTATTTCGACATCACGGCGACAACGGGTCACTAGATATTACTCGCGCGGCTCCGATCTCACGACTTCACCCAATCTGTTAAACATTAGTTAACGAGCCCAGACGGCAGATTTATAAAATATACCAGATGTTACGAAAGCTTTTTTGAAAGTGAACATAAATTGGGACGCTAAAAAAATGTTGAACAAACATTTGAGATTTTGGACAGAATTCGAAGAATAAAAAGAAATATCTTTTGTTCAAATTGGAATTATTTTAGGTGATCAAGACAATTGTTTTTCAATACCTACGATGCATTCATCTTAAATCTAATAAAATAGCATCTAACACAATGAAATAAAACTACTTTTGCAGCTACACTCGTAAAACGACTTTCTGTCGTCTCTTTATAATAATTTGGTCGGCCGGAAACCGGCTCCGAAGTATCATAAAACATCTCATAATCGCTTTACATGATAGTGAGCACGACATCAATTTTATTATAGCACAATGTAATAAGTAACAAAAATTATTTTCATAGTTATAAACAATAAGACAATTATAAGCAGCACCAACACCAAAACATAAACTCATAAAACGAGAATGAGCATCTTGAAAACATTGATTTTAATAGTTACAATGAGTTTCAAACTCGACAAAGTAAAATAAAATGCAGTGTAGATAATCGATTTGTGTTAATAAATAACACGAGTAGGAGCTGTCGCGGCTTTCAACATTGTTTCTATATTTAGGCGCGCGCCGCGCGGGGGCGGGCGGCCAGTGAATTGGGTCGCGTCGTCAGCTTACCTGACTTTATTGCAAATTTGCAATTGCAATTTTGGATCTCTGATGGGGTACCTTACCTATACCCACGGAGACCCACTGAACTCTCAGTCAAATGTTTTTACCACAACCACCACACCCCGTGAGTATGTAGTTTGAATTGGGTCGCGTTGTCAGCTTACCTGACTTCATTGCAAATTTGCCATTGCAATTTTGGATCACTGATGGGGTATACCCACGGAGACCCACTGAATTTTAAGGTCGGTATTACAGAACAACACTCAAGTAGAGATCTCTTCTCAAGTATAGTTAGAAAGGGATGCAAATGCAAATACATGTGCGACGAATACATTCATCTCTTGCTAACTATACTTGAGAAGAGATCTCTACTTGAGTGTTGTTCTATAATACCGACCTAAGTCAAATGTTTTTACCACAACCACCACACCCGGTAAGTAGTTGGGCCTTATAGGGTATTTCACATGATATTACTAAAGGTCTTTACTATTATAACGGCAAAAATTACGTTATTCTGTACAGTTTTTAGGTCAGTTTACATGGTATGCTATTGAATGGACCGCCAATGAAGAAAGAATGTGGTATTTAGTACAAGCAAATTGGAGCAATCGATAACACATTAGAAAAAACATTTAGTGAGTGATAGATAGTAGTCCCATTTTAACGATTTATTTATGCATCATGCGTCATATTAAGTAGAGTAGCTCTCTCTGATAGTGTTGTGTATTAAAACATTAGCATATCCTTATACACACAAGTTAGTAAACCAAACAACTTAGAGTTTGAACACAAAGTGTTTAAAACACGTACCTATATTGGATCCAGCTCAGTGTAATGACTACATCGCATAACATGAGAGTGGATTTATTCGAATTAAATTTATATGAATTCCTCGAAGTTTTCCTTTTGATTATAGTCTTCCTGTCGTCGTCAAAATAAACAGGTCATGTACCCAGAATACCTACAACGACTCCAAACGAAATCTGGTGATTCATATTGCATTTCCGTTTATAAATAAATACCAATGATATGCCATAAATAAAATTTCTTTAGAATGAAAATTAAAGAAGGTGCCGAATTTATTATTA
Source organism: Crambus lathoniellus (assembly GCA_949710035.1). Classification (NCBI taxonomy): domain Eukaryota; kingdom Metazoa; phylum Arthropoda; class Insecta; order Lepidoptera; family Crambidae; genus Crambus; species Crambus lathoniellus. The sequence continues at coordinate 24,304,013 of OX453305.1, read as the reverse complement.
AGAAATGGTTTTTTATAAGCAATTCGGCATCTTGTTCGTCAACCTTTAGGATTCCTTTGTCAAATTTATTTTTATATTGTAAAGAGTATCGTACCGAAATACGTGGAGCTAGATAAGTTCCCTCCGTTGGTCCGATGTCGTCAGCTGATAGCGGGGTGAACGTCCTCGACTTTGTCTCGCTGCTCGCGCGCTCTATCGCCCTGTGTGCCTGCGCGGTGCGCGGTGGGTCGAAGGGTTATCGGGATATTTTTACAGATTACGATTTATGAACTACTAGTTCAAGGCATTTTCGAGTGGAATGTGATATTGAAGGCTAAATTACCTACCTACCTAAGTGCTAGAAGCACAGAAGTCGCTTATTTCAAATCAAACTTTTAAGTACATAAAAACATAGGACGATCGCAACAAAAACTTTCTTTAGTGTTTTTTTTTAATATTACCTGGACCAGACGTTGTCCTGTCTAAACTATGAATTGAATTCGAAGTGGTATAACAAATAATAGAAAGATATTCCAAAAACATAGTGTTTTTTATTCTTATAGTTACTTTGAATTTCTTTATTAATTTGCAATTCTGCATTCGATGTTCTTCGCAGTCGCTTCTGATGTAATACATCTTATTAGACCATGTGCTCTTCATATGTGTGTCATTAATCAATCAGGTGATGGAAGCATGTAGACAACAGTATGGAAAACAAACAATATTCGTATTTGTTTAGTATTTGATGAAATCGCAACATCTTCGAGAGTGTGGTCCCAATGAGTGTATTGTCTTGAATGGAGTTGGGCTATAAATAATGACTAGTAGTAAACGCCAATAAAACACGTAAAGAGTGTAGAGGTCCTAGTAAAACGTAGTGATTACTTACTTGCTCAGTGGGTAAAACGTAGTGATTACTTACTTGCTCAGTGGGTCATCAGTGGAAAATACTTGTGGGAAACATGTAACTGGCTGTCCTTGTTTCCGTCATTGAAATTTCTTTGACTATTGATTCGATCGGTTAGGAAACCGAGATGAACAACACTTTTCAACAATTCACTGTAGGTACAAATTTTCATTTTTCTGATTGCACTTACAAATACATAATTAATTTGAAAATGAAGAATTTTCAAATTAAGAGGCAAACGCTCTTCGCCCAGTCAGTGAAAGCACGTGAAACGTCGTGGGTTCGAGTCCCATCGGAGCTAGTTGTGCAATTGCGAAAATTGCATTGTGAATACAAAAAAAGTAAAAAGTAATTCATAATTAATTTCGTTATTTTATAATTTCGCGACTGAAGAATTTTTAGAAACGATATTTGCAGCGCACATTCTGTCAATCGTGCCAATTGTCAAACGACTGTCCCTGTGACTGCCCGTTACGTCAAACGTGTAAAATATTTTGCACTAGCTGTGCACCGCAGTTTCACCTGCGTTAATTTGAGGAAAGGGAAAAAACCTACTAAAAGGAAATATATTTTCCCGTTTTCGCAACATTTTTCATTAATGCTCCGCTGCTGTGGGCCGTAGCGTGATGTTATACATATAGCCTACTATAACCTTCCTCGATAAATGGACTACATATCCAACACAACAATATTTTTTTAATTCGGTCCAGTAATTTCTGAGATTAGCGCGTTCAAACAAACAAACAAACTCTTCAGCTTTATAATATTAGTATAGATAAAGCGCTAAATTAGAAGTCCTTTTTTTGGTCGTTAAGTTTTCTTAATTTTTTTTATTTACTTACCAAGCAACTTTCTATTTTTTTTCTTTTGTGCAAAGGTTCTCCTGGTATTAACAAACACGACAAAAAAGAGTTAAAGAAGTATCTAATTTGCTGCAGTCGTTCTGAAGTTATGCGCTGACATACATTTTAGCGATCCATTTATATTTTAGGTTGACGGCAATAGGGCACTTTCGGTTTCTTCCTAATTTAACTTTTTAGATATGATGAGGTTACAGCTTTTTTACACTGATATTTTGTCATAGGGTATATGTTAAGTTTTTTATTGAATTTATTATAAAGGGAAGGACCGAGAAACGAAAACAATTTGTCAGAGAGAGCTGTACGTCTTCTTTTTATAAGGCATACTTTGTCTTTTCTGCGCTTTCCTTGAAAGTGAGTGGGATCATAATTTAATCGAGAATGCTGCTTGCGAATGGTCTGGAGGATGAAAGATTTACGAACGGTGAGGAGGTCCAATGACTGGTAAAGTTCAACTGACGGGAACGGAAAGGTAGTCCAGCACCAACTTTCAGTACGGCTCGATGTGCTCTCTCGACATCAATTAAGAGTGACTTTGCGGCTCCACCCCACGAGGTGATGCAATAGTTGACAAAGGGCAAGCAGAGAGCTAGAAAAACCATCCTAATGACGCGGCGATCGGCGATGTGTCTAAGTGATCGGAAAATGTAGATCAATTTTCGCATTCTGCACACCACAGATTGAATATGGTTCTTAATAAGTAATTAGAGATCGGTCAATGGTGACGCCAAGATATTTGGTTTGGAAAGCTAGTTAAGAATAAAGAAAAGATGTAGTCCATAAAAAATGTTAATAACAACAAGTTTACTTTACGTACACATGAGTCAAGGCACAGGAAATATAATATGGAAGAAAACGGTGACTACTGTTTCCCGTAGTAGGTTGACATAATATTACAAGCAACAGGCAGGAGCAGTTGATATGCCATATTCGACCTTTCTCTAGGGACAGTATTAACTCGAACAGCCCCTGACGATAAAATACAATACAAAAGTTTACAATGACGAGAACAACCTGTACGAACTACTCATACAGATTAACAAACTTGACTCAACATTTTAGGGTCATTATTAACATTTTAAGTTGACAAAATTGCTCACCGATGTTTCAGTTGAAAAGTTCATTATGTTAATATATACAGTGGACCTTTAGTACGACGGCCCCGGCATAATCACGGGCCCAGACGGCGTAATGGCCGACCGACGGGGCCACGGGCCCGCGACGACGACGCTACGAGTAACTTTATCATCGCAAATTGCGTTACAGTTCTTTGATACCGCCATCGTTCGTAGAGGACTAACATCAATTAGGGTGTATCGGAAATTAATTATTCTCCTCCGAAACAAATAATGAGAAAACTAATTAAGTTTCCAAACAAAGGAGGTAAAACGTTAGAATACCCTGTAAGTAATGCCAATGCTCATCAAGGCTCTAAATAGGTAGGTACAATTTTTAACTAGGTCTCATCTTCAATCTCTCCTTTACTTCCCAAGAATATTTTTGTGTAAAAGTAGGTACGTCCGCCCGTCTGCCTGCTTGTTGTTTTTTTTAAACCTAAGATCGGTTACTGAAAAATAATGTAACTTGAAGAAGGTCCGACTTGTTTAATTTTTTTTGCGGAATACAAAATGCCATTCGTATAAAGTCACGGGAAAGAGCCAATTACTAACATTATTTAATTTATTGGTATTTCAACCGAACAAGTTTAAGCAACGCGTGTGTAATGCAGCCTGCATTTACGAAAAACTTAACGTAGCGGGGCTTGATTGCGAGTGTTACGTGAAATTACATGAGATAACCGAACACGAGGAAGCGGTCCGCATTGCGCTATCATGCAATAGGTCGTATGCGCGGGCGCAGAGAGCTGGCGCGCTCCACTTCCGGATGCGGCGCGCACATGTGAAACGTCCTCAATTCCGGATCAGGGTCGCCGATTTGTATTCCTACTCGAGATGTAGGCCGATGATATCTACTCGTTGGCATTGTTTGAAATTCCAAAGGTCTCCTGTTACATGTTTAGATGACTGGTCACATTTCTCTTCATTTGTTTATCATCAAATTATTTATTATGTTTCCGATGTTATTAGTCGAAATGGTGTTAATGGCTTTCAAGGTTTATCAAATTTTAATTAAAACACAATGATGCAACAATATTATATTTATATTTAATTTACGTGTACCTGCAGTAGAAACCGGTATCGAACGTTATCTCTTCCATCGTTTCTGAATTTTCTGTACATACATATTATTCGTTTTTAATTAGACAACAGTTTAAGAAACTAACATTTTTAAGTTTCTGATATGATAACACTAAATTCACTAATAACGAATTAGTGAATAGTGTTAGCTAAAATTATTATTATCTCTTGACTTCTTAAATAGTTAGTCAGAAAGTTATCGAATAATGTCACTATTGTGGTAATTTCGGATGCGCGTTTTTTTCTTTTCATTTTAATGCAAGTGAAAATTAGTTACATATTATTTATTTTTATTAACATAAGTAATCCAAATCGTTGCTTATGCTGAATAGTAAAACGTAAAATCATGGCCACAAAGTGGCACGCTTAGCAACAGTTGTTACGTAGCATCATACGATGAACTTGTTCTTAATTTTTACAGTGAAACAACTAAGTAAGTATATGTGCCGTACTTACATATTACAATTTGTATCAGAAAACATAGTTGTGGGATTTTAAATCTAATTGAATACCGGTTTTAAGACGACTATTACAACAGGTTGTGCAAAGATTTAGCGAGGCAACGGTTACCATCGGCCACCGTCCACTTTCACCGGCCGCCATCTTGTCGGCGGCCATGTCATGCGCCCGCGCCGCTCATTGAAGAATTGGCACGACTATTGTTACGCCTCGCCTTGTGACGTCACCTTACAGCTTCTATGCGATTATCATCTTAACCATCTGCCTAATTAGTTCTATAATGTAATAAAGAAGCAACTACTAAAATCCCGTGGTAAAAATCAGATACTATTAACTCGTCTCAGGAATTGGGAAACTACCTATTCGTAATAATACGAGGCGTTGAAGAAAGAAAATGGTGTGACTTGATGGTAGGTAATAAAATTATCCGTCTATATTTTGAATAGTATGATACATAACCCATAACCTTTATTTACGATTTATGTAGAGCCCTGGGTGCCTACCATCAACTCTTATTGCGGTTTTGTTTAGGACCTAAACTGATCTGCTTCGCTTATTCGTACCACGACAGCTTAATATCAATGACAGCGATTCAGTGATCATTCAATGACATTTCACAGTCGCTGAGCTGTCATCAACTCTTATTTGACTTATAACTCGGCGAAGCTAACATGTCACCTGCAGGTTATACCCGTCCCTTTCACTCTCCGGGCATGACAGAATCGAGTGAAAGAGACGGGTAGAAGAAATAAGGACACAAATCGTTCGGTTATTCATATTTAGCAATTCATTTGCGATCCAGTTTTTAGAAGGTCATAGTACGAAAGAAAGCAATTCATTTTAGGAACCTATTCTGCATCGCGCTATTTTGGAGTCGCTGTCTTAAAGTTGATGGTAGGCACCCTGCTCTGTCTACCTACACGATTGTATCTCGTAGCTCACAAGCGAGTAGCGCCATCTATATAGCTTATTTATGATTATTGAACTTTAACTACTGTTTTCATAATTGAAACTTGGCAAGAAGTGATAAATTGACTTGTTCAGTCAAACGCTGGCTTAAACTAGTACGAAACCTGTGACGAAACTCTCGGAAAAAAGGTGAAACCTTACGTCATCAAAACTGTTAACGTCAATAAAACCAAGAAGGTCGTTATTATTGGCGAGAGAGGGTAATACCCAACATGTGTGTGTCTCCGACTCACTGTAAAACTTTACAAATTACTTTTAAATAAATATGTTTGGGTGGCAACAATTAATATTCCGCTGTAATTGTCTTGTAGCGAGTTGCGTTGCTGTCGCATACGTTTGCATAGCACGAGGGATTAATAAAAGGGTAGACCAACCAAGGTCGCTGGCGACATAAATAAACACAAATAGTTTTGAGAGAATACGAGAATAGGTTTGTGCAGTTTTGTTAGGGGTACATTTAGCTCTTTACACGATTTCGGTAGGTACTATGATGTACTGACTGTCTATCTGAAAAGTATTTTTTCCGGGAAATTACATGATGCGTAGGTGAACAGATTTTTTTAACGAGTAATTTAGCAAAAGCCAAGTTAGTGTGGCGCACCTTGTAGGGGGACGAGGATGATAAAGGAGCCTTTGTCACTCTCCAGCTCCCAAACTATTCTCATAATAAAGACGGACAAAAAACAAACACACTTACACTTTTATAATATTAGTATGGACTTTCATGTTCTTATCAATCACTTTCAGTCTTCGTCAATATTGCGCTTGAAGACCTCAACCTGATGGTTTTCGTCATTGACATGACGAAATCTTCCCGTTTCGGTTACTCATATCGATCGATTCGCAAGTTCTCCGTTTCAATATGTTAATAATGAAACGCCGTTCGTAAGGCGGACTCTCAAAGGATGTAAGGTCCACAAATAATGTTTCATTCCTCTATGCCGACACCCACGCCTGCCTCCATTTATGAGGCCATTTAACCGATCTTAAATTTGCGGTTCGAAGACACGTGATTTACGGTTTGCTCGTAAAATTATTTCGAAATCTTTGTAATAACAGTTCTGAACTGAATACCCTGCGAATGCCCGATAATTTGCGTGTGGATTAATATAATGTTAGTAAGGAAACATAATCACAGAATAAACATAATTCAATAACAAAAATCTCTTTGTTTTAACGATCTGATCATTACAAATTTGCAGAATTAATCCTTGAGATTCCTATAATATAATAAAAGCCTTCACGTTTTAAACAATTAGCAAATATCTAAAATTTAAATGAACTTCACATTTTGGTAACTGCGTATGATTTAAACAAGGAAGAAGCTAGGTGTTCATTGCTTATGTGCAAATTAGTGAGGCGAAAAACGCATGAGTTGTTCATGGTTCAATGAACGGCAATTATTTATTTTGTGAAAATATATCGGTATTCCTATGATCTTTAGATATGTTTTAGACGTATATTTTCTGAACGAATCTCATTGGTCAAAATTTGTCCCTTATGTTAAAATGTTTGCCATTGATTCAGTACAGATGTAACTTATCGTAGTTTTTTTACCCTGTGACTTAACTATGTATTACTTATATCAAATGCATTGTAATTTGTAAATTATAATTTTATTATAACACAAGATTTTATTTCCCAGTCAAATCCTACATCGTTTATGCTTCGAATTCGAAAGCTCTTCGTCCAAGTTTCATGTCATTCTAAGATTTTCTTTGAAAGTAGGTGACTTCTATTTAAGAGAACGTATTATAAAAACTATTTTCATAGATCTATTTTCGTAACGACTCACGGGTCAACACTCAGGGCTTACCTACTAGTGTTTAACTTCCATTTTCCGCTTATTATTATAATAATATAACAAGTATGTAACAGTAGATATACTTTACTTGAATAAATCTTTCAGCAAGTAGGTATCAATTATACGTTTTCAATACCTACTTATCCTTTAGTAATGTCGCAGGCGGATAGTTGAATCCGACGGATAGTTAAGGCGGGCATTCCCCAAAATAAGGTATTTTAAATTATGGATTACTCGCAAATCACAAGTACTTAAAACTTGGAAAAAATATATGTTATTTTACAGTTATTTATCTAGTGCTTCCGGCCGTATTTTTTCGATTGGTGATATTTTACTGTGTCAAATAAAATCCCAAACATCCGTCTAATCGTAATCTAAATATCGTATTACTTGCAGTATACTTGGTTTTAGTTAATGAAAAATATACGAAAATAATTGTCTTTGATTAGCCGAGGGATTCCGGCCGTCATAAATTTAATTTTTTATTTATTTAATTTATAGAGGCGTTTTTTATCACAAAATCAATACACATCAGTTGATAAAGGCATTATGAAACATTTAAGAAAAAGGCATTTACATGAAAAGCGCCATTGAAAATAATAAAGGTTTCTTCACATAGGAATTCAAACGTTTTTTTTATCAAGGAAAATCGTTATTATCTGTTATTGTTATACAAGGTAAATTTTTAGTCAGTGCACAAATTTTTAAGATCGACTCAGAATCGGTAAGTGAACAACTTTCTCCAAGAAACATAGGTCGAAATATGACAAAAAAATTTTGACTCTTCATACAAATAGGACTGATCACGTGATCGATTTAGTATAGGGAGTCCAAAAATTTTTTCGTATTTCGACCCATGTTTCTAGGAGAAAGTTGTTCACTTACCGATTCTGTGTTGATCCTAAAAAATTGTGCACTGGTAAAAAATTTATCCTGTATTATTAAGTAGCCTTTCGCCCACGTGGAATACACGACGTTATCCCATGCGAATGTGATGTTTTCTGGGATAAAAGTAGCCTATGTCCTTCCTAGGGTCTCAAACTATCTCCATTCAGTTCAGCCGTTTTGACGTGGAAACGGAACATACAGACAAACAAACACACATTTTCGCATTTATAATACTAAATAGGGATAGTTAGCGTATGAGTTGTTGGAAGTCGTCTCGTCACGTTCTTCAGCGTGACGATGTCGTGGGCCAGCCTGGGCGACGCCTACTGCCGCCCGCCCACGCTCCACTGTTTGACGCGTAGTCTGGTCTCGCTATTTTTTTTGCGCTATTAATAATAATGCCAATTTTACATACAAAGGCGAGTATTGACATGTATGGTTCAATTTCTTCACGAAAAACATCGCTCATTATCATCGTTATCTCTCGATACTTGTTCAGTGAAGAGAATTTTTTCCATGGAAAGTCTGGCGAAGTTTATTTCGGCTCATGGGGCGCGGGCGTTTGTCGCACAAAAAATCCACCCCCGTTGACGAGCTATTCATTTCTATTCATTCTAATAACGAACTTGACCCAGTCGCAACCCGAAAACGTGATCACTTGTTTCGACTCGCCTGCTCGACGTTCGGGAAACTTTTTGTTTTATCTGACTTCGAATGTTTTTTTGTATTAAATATCGCTTTATTCTGGGAACTCAAGGTATCGGTCGTGCTCGAAAGTCGTAACGTATTGTATGCGTATCGTATTATTAGAACGACTATTCTGCTAGCGTTTGAGGCTATAGGATGTCCGTAGCTGTTTCAAATTCAATTTGCGTCTTCCTTCGTAATAGCTTTATGCGGTGTATAGTTAAGTGAATTTACGCGGGTTCCGGTCGGCGTGCGGGACAACGACAACGACACCTAGCAAAAACGGCTCCGCTACACCAAATATTATTCGCAGTGCAGTTCAATGAAGTTACGGTGGCGGGTGTCGCGACTGCGGCGCGGGGGAGGAGGGTGGAGGTCAATGACGCCCTTCGTTCGTCTGGCCACCCCCCGCGCCCGCGCCCGCCTGAACCAGTTCCGAAGCCTGTAGCTCACCATCTCTATCTAGTTTACAGAGGGATACTGCACTTGCCTGTCAGACATTCTTGTTAGGCCGCATTCTGCGTTTGTCGAATCGGAACTAGCACTAGGAGAGCAAGTTTCTTTATTTGTAGATAAGCGAATGAAATAATTTTTTTTTACTATAGAATGTCAATAGGAATAGTAATGATGGAAAGGTGATGATTCGCCAGTGGCGGGCGCGAGGCCGCGTCGCAGAGCGGCCGGAGTGGCGCAACCGCAAAAGCCGCTTTCGCAAAACCGTTTCATAAGCAACTGCCGAAAATAGTCGAAAGTTTCCTCATGCTTTTTGTCCACGCATGGATCGCGTTCCGGTCACTTTAGTTATTGCACGATTTTCGAATAGCAGCAATAATACTTTTTATTACTTACTTATAAAATAGCGGTAACCAAAGTATCGCGAAATAATTGCCATAGCAACAACCTTCTAAAATAAGGTTACTTAGGTTAGATTACGTTATAAATTGGCAAGGAATATTTTGGTTATGTTGGTATTTACTAACTAGGTAAGTGTGCCTAATAAATTTTGTTAAGTAGTTAAACATAGTTCAAGGTCTCCATTATTCTAAATAATATCGGTACAAAAACGTATAAATAATCGACTAACTAACATCCATTTTCAGTTAATCGAAAAGCGCTCTACATTCTAAATGGGACGACTTTTAATTAACCTAACACGAATCGGGTCAGCTAAGTAAATTATCAGGGACTTATTGTACTATAAATAAACTAGGATAAATGCCTGTAAATATGTTTTGGTCACAAAATGATGCTAACCGCAAGGTCGTATAACGGGACATCCCACAAATGAATGTGATTTCTTTAGTAGGAATAATATTTACCATATTATATTTATAGCTACCAAAAAACATTACCGTATGAATCAATAAATACAATAAAATATCGTTATTCTTTGTCTAGACTCTAGACTAGAACACTTTGTTACCTCGTCGCAACCATCGTAGAAAGCTTTTATCACGAACTTGCAGGTATAGGAATGAATTTACCGATCGTGAAGTCGTCTGCGTGTTTACTTCGTATTTGTCTCATTCTTGGGTTTACGAGATATCACGGTATTCAGGAATCTAAAACTACGAAATAGAGTGAAAAATGTTGCAATACTAGACACAATATTTTCGCATTTTGAATTTGTTATAAGTGGGCATCATTATAGCTACTGATTTATTTATTTATTTATTTATTTTATTGCAATTACGATTCAACTGATGATATGCAGTTAAAATAAACATATTAATTTCAGTACATAACTGAAAGATAATATTTGTACATTCTAGCTAATAGTCATTATGAACCGGTGTAATTACAGGTATGCTTGGTACCACGTGCTTTCCAATCGCTGCCTCTGCTAATGATAAAGGCACAACTGTTCTCGGCCGAGCACACACCAGCTGCATCGTAGAAATCAAAGCAAAAGAAACTTAACTACAATTAAACTGTTTCGATAAGAAAGTTTTCGAAGGTGATTTCGAAATTTGATTCTCAACTTTTTCAACAAACTTGATTGCTATTCTAGTTTATTTTTGCATGATCTACAATAGATCTACTTGACTGCAAAATTGTGGCAACAATAGGATCCTTCCTACACAGTAACAATAGTACCTATCTCTATTTAGAATAATACAAGCGAGCAAAATATTAGTCATCCGAGTAGGTATAATGTGTCGTGTTGATGATGTCATATGTCATATCACAAAGATTTAGGAACGAAGAACTACGTATCAGTTAACCAATTAATAACTTTGCAGATAAGATAGCAACCATCGGCATGATGATGAAGATAGGTAGGTATGTATCAAAACGTTATTACGGTCGTAATTAAATGAGATCGCGATTTCTTATGGCGGTTCCGTCCCTAGAGTGCCTCAATGCGCACACGCGGATATGATCGGGGGTCAACGGTTCTCCTTGGCGGGGTGTTCAACCTGCTTGCTGCGACCTCGTTCACTCCACTCCAGTACGATACCACAGAATAAATAACAACGTCGCGATACACCAAAACGTACGTGTGCTATCCGTCGTGACTTATAGGCAAAACAATAAAATTGTACACTTGTTTGGATTAGACATCATGTTAACAAACGTCTGACTCGAACATTGTTTGGAAATGATGTTTTCAACACACTTGCTCATAAAGTGAGCCTTATTACATCGATTTTAGGGCCATAAACCGAACTATAACCCACGCGTGCATAATAATATTACAGTACTAGTTGCGTAACAGAATTATCCCTACAAAGTTAAGTAAGTACCTAACTGCATATTATATGCGAGTAAACAGAGACTTTCAATTTAACCGGGTAATACAGTATCCCTACAAAGTTAAGTTAGTACCTAACTGCAAGTTATATGCGAGTCAACAGAGCATTTTCAATTTCAGCGGGTAATAGATACAGTTCTTTTTTTGTAACAACAAAGAGGTTTTATACGGCTGAAAATCCATTTACGTTTAAATGTGTCCCTAATTAAGACAAAAAACATAATTAAGTATATTATTATCAAATTATTTATAATTCACAATAATTTGTTATAAAACATTTGCATTTTATCACTATTATTATACTTAATTATTTTGACGTAGGCTGTATGGCTGTATGTAATCAATCACCTCACATTTGGCGCGTACAAAAAAAAACTTGCGCGCTTTTTCCCTTAGTTAATATTAGGTTAATACAATATGTATGCAAGAAATGTTTGTTTTTCCTCGCAAGTGTGTTGAAAAAGTGCGTATGAAACTCGTGAGCAACTTACTCACTAGACACTCGGCTGATTTACGCCCTCGCCTGCGGCTCGGGCTGCAACCCGCAGCCTCGTGTATAATGAGCAACCTAAGCTCACTTGTATCATAATATACTATTGTAAATTTTTACTCGATAATATGGTGTAGTTTGTTTGTAGGTACACAATATAGATGATTCGGAGATTTCTTTATTTCTGAGTTTACAATTTGATTTTGCATCCCAAAACTAATGTGTGATAAATAATGATATGTTAAATAATGTTGTTCACAGTACATCTGATACAGAGCTTTCTTTATTTTAGACTTTCTTATCTTCTCTCTTCTTTTCTGTGTTTTTCTGTGTTTAAAACTAATGTGATATTCGATAAATATTGTTCGTGTAGATGTGTACCACAAGTCTGTAGGGCTAGCACAACTTAGCGCGACTCTTTGTCACGCTCCTTCCAACCAATCAGAACGTCGCTTTAAGTCACGCGCACTATCTACGAGCGATCTGATTAGTCGAAAGTGCCCGCGACTCTTTCTCACTCGAGTCGCGCGCAAGTTGTGCTAGACCTACTGGTTTGCGTGACACAATCGACAATGTAGCAAAAGATGTTTAAATTGGCCACGTTACAGTTGTTACAGTTGTCTCCGGGGCGTCGCACGGCCGAGCCCGTGATTATCTGTTGTCACGGCGGAGAATCCTCGTTCACATATTTGAACAGGAAAATTGTTCGTGTCGTCACGGCATTCGGGCTCTGCCCCGCAGAATAAAACCAAACAAACGGGGCAGAGCCACGTGCGCCCGGAGCATTGACACGTTGTTTGGTTAAACTGAATGTGTTTACTGTACATCAATTGGAAATCACCTATACTTTACTAAAGGGATTTTGAAAGTAAAGCGACATATTACTTATTTAAATTTTAACTTTTTTGCATTCACAATGCAATTTTTATCATAGAAAAATGGAAAATAAAGTATTTAGAAAAAATCGACCCGTCTCACAACCAGCTCCGATGTGATGTGATGTATTGTGAGACGGGTCGATTTTTTCTAAATACTTTATTTTCCATTTTTCTATGACATATTACTTGTTCATTTCCGGACGTCAGATTTGTCGGGACATAGTGTGATGTTAACATTTTCCAGGATTGCGGTGCGGTCTTTCTTTTCCGTTTTAAGTTATGTTAAAGAGCTTTGAACACAGCAAGACTCTCACCAAGGCAACCACTTACAAAAATAAATTGAATTCGATAAAAAATTGCCTCCTATATTTTTATCCTCACTTCCGAGTGATTTCATCACGAATTCACCTTCAAAGTTTATTGACATTTTCAGCAAGTCAATTTATACAACTTCTTTTTTGCAGATAACTACCTACATCTTATGTGGAAATCCTTGAAAATAATAAATTCACCACTAAAGGTCTCTGCTGCGTATAACTTATATGAAATTAAAATTTTGCAACGACTGCGAATAACAAATAACAAGAGATAAAAACATAGGATAATACGCTATCGGACAGGTATGTGGGGGCGAACGTACGATAATGGAGGTTATTGTCATAATATATTCATTACGTAGGTACCGTACGTACGAACTTCACGTTGTTCAACGTGACGTTAGCCGGAGCACCTGAAATATCGTGCGAACTGACTTTTCATTGCTGGACAGCGATCGGAAACGGTTAAGCTAAAAAGTAACTACAAGAAGCTAGAATTAAGATTGTGATAATGCCAAAAATACTAATTGATGAATAATTGCAAACGTTGCAAAGCAACAAACTACGCTGTTCTAATTCAGTTATTAATTTACAGTGACTTTAACGGGAAGAGGAAGATGATGAATTATTCAAACCCCAATAAATGAGCTGTCATTTGTATGATATTGTATTGAAACCAAAGTCTATTTCGTGATAATTTAGTTTAAAGATAGTAAAAATCTGTATGAAATCTCGATTAAATAAACCGCTTATTTTCTAAAACAGTTATTTGGTAATGAATGTTAAATTAGTTATTGGGATTTGTGGGATTAAATTTTTTATGGTGTAAAACTATTGGCAGACACTAATTTGGAATATTACGGCTACCGTTTTGAATAGTCAATTCTTTTTATATTTGTACTGGGTATGCATTTGACCACCATCCAGCTTAGCAGACAGGATGCAGTCTAGGGTGTTGCATGCTTACCCAGGAGCTGCCCATTCACTCTTACTTTGAAAAGGCCAAGGTTGTAATGATCGGGGAATACATTCGCAGGCAGCGCATTCCAATCTTTAGCAGCTCGCATTAAAAATTTACTAGCAAAGCGCTTAGTACTCATGGTAAATCCCTGCTCTCTGAAGGTCTTGGCAGTAAAAACGTTTTACTTTCTGGAAGAAGTTTCAAGATATGCGCGTTCGAACAAATTATTTTGTCAGCATTATTATTATTATACTAGCATTTAGCATAGATAACTAGGTACCTGATACCAAACTCTGGTGACGCACAGCAGTCCGCCCTCGCGGCGTGGTCGCGCGCACCGTTCGCCGCAACCTTGCGCGCGCGCAGGTCAGATATTTCGAAGGTCGTTGACTCGCTGTAATCACCACTATTCATTACTATTCTTAGTAGCGCACCCGCCCAATCTTTATTGTATCTACGCTCCAACAAATACTAAACGCCTAGTCTGTTTCCTTGACAATATTATTCGTTTTTTTTATCCACAACGGGGTAGCACTTAACTAGGTAAGTACCTATTGTTGTTAATAAACTTAGTAAGTAAACGATTTTCCCTTCATCGTAGAATATCCTACTACATTCGTATAAGACACGAAAACATCGTAATAAAACGTTACTTACGGCAGTTTACGACTCTCTGTTATTTTGTTAACTCGTAAAACTACGTCTGGCGCTTTACAGAAACCTTTTAGACTTGAATAATTATTTTACGATAACGATCTTATTTGTTAAAAGAGAGATAGGTACCTTCATTATTTAAATTAAAATACCTACGATTTTAATTAAAGCGCCTATGTTACGTAATCTAAAATATGTATGATACAGAGTTAAGGTATTGGTTCGAACCGGGCGTCGGACGACAACACTGCAAGCGTCGGCGCTCGATTTCATACAAAACAAAGAAACATCAACTAGAAACTAGTATGGCGCGGCGTCATGTCGCTTGCAGTTGTCGTCCGACGCCCGGTTCGAAACGATAACTTTATACTCGCAGAAATCGACCTTGATCCCAATAGCATTACATGAAAAAACAAACAATAAAACGGCAAACCGAACGCACATGCAGCAAGTGTCATATAATTCACGTTGACAATGGTCTCATGGCGGCGTCGATGCAGAATGACACAATGCTGGCTAACTAGGGCTGAGTGACAGATGTCCTCACACCGTCCGCCCGAAACTATCGGCTTTTGTTGCAGACATGTTATAGCTACAAAAAAAGCATAAACAACAAGCAACAAGCAACTTTGCTTGGGCTTATCATGTGCCACTGAAGTCAACGATATCAGACTCCCTGAAAAACCTGATTTAACGTTTGGCAAAGTAATCCACAGCACAGCAGGAAGTTGTTATAAATATCTTTATTTTAAAGCTACATAAACACTTTACTATTAAGCTGGGGGTTTTCTCTATTTCTTCACTTTAGTCAGTTTCATTTAAAACGGGGATAGTATTTTACAGAATTTGGAAATCAGGCCGTAAGTAAATACATCATTATCAGCCTTTCTCGACCCACTGCTGAGCAATAGGCCTCTCTTAATTTATAACAGTGGCTACGGTTCTGAGCAATTCTCAGCCATATGCACCCCGCGGTATACACTATTTTAAAAATATGCACTTCGCAAAAGTACAGAATTAAATTCCTCATTAATTTGACTAGGCGTTTTGGCTGCTTACAATAGGTAGAGAAACGAGACACCATAGTCTTGCAAAAGTCAATAAAACCTAACATAACTTTGACTTTCGGCTGGGAATGAACAAAATTGTTATGCGACTCAAAAGTGTCAACCCTAAGCCGGTCATTACGGGGATTGTGCGGCGAGTTGCGCAACATCTGGGTCTATCGGGCCCGACAAAAAAATTAAGATGAATAGTCCCCAATGAGCCGCCACGCCAGTAAGGGGCCTTAACATGAGCTTTATGCCTTGTTCGCAAGCTGAGTAAGAAATGTTGGGTAGAACTCTATATTGGTTGGGGTTTCGTGGGTTTCGCCGATTAAACGTACCTAATGAGAAAACTCAACTTTTTAATTATTATACATAGGTACTATTGTTTTGGATTTACATTTTATCATATGGCAGCATCTCATTTTCACATTGTTCGTTGCAATCCTCAAAATTTCAAGCGCGTATAATTTGATTCGAAGAATCTATTAAGTTAGAATCACAAATTCAAATATATTTTTGTTTAGTAACGCTAGTGGTCTCTATTATTTTGGATTATTTACACTACGAGTTTGGTAGTGCAACTCCAGTGGTGAAACTTGAACTAAGTATAAAAAATCTATTTTAATGAGTTCCAGCAGTTGTAACGTAACTCGGCTTACGAAGTCATAGCAAGGCCCCAGGGTTGACATATGCCAGCAAAAACGAGTTGTAAGCTCCCTTATCTGATACTAGCAACCTTGAAATTCGACTTTAGCTCCGTCGTTAAGGTTATTCAAGCGTGTGTAAAAATAATACAATCAATTTCAATAATAACATTTCAATTTATAAACATGTTTACATCAAATCAACCATTCTAGATTCGCATATTTATTAAACAAACATGATAAATAATACAAGACAATCATAATGATTGTGAAAATTTTAGTTTTTACCTATTTCAATTTTGCAAAGTAGTTCGCACAACATAAGTTATAGTTGCACTAATCATTTCTGTTACTTATATAACAAAACGTTTAAGTAATTTAATAACCTAGTAAACAAATGCCATGCCATTTTCTCGCTAACGCATTGAAAGTAAATTATGTAATTTATAACTACAGTTGTTTTAGCAAATAGTTTGATTGACACACTCATAACATTATTATAATTATTTCTGATTGCGGTGGATATGTAATTACGTCGGCAGATTGCGAGAATGGTCTGACGTTTAAGGCGCTACTCAGAAAAATATGGACTTTTTGATATAAAACTATAGAATGGTTTGAGTTGTTATAAATCTGGTAATAAGATATATATTTCTTCATACCTTTATCTAGAATCGTATAGTTTCAGAAACACGATTTTATGATTTTGCCTCGACACTTTTTATTTTCGAAAATACCTCTAATAAATGCGAAATATCAAGATTATTCTTAAATGGGGTTACATATACTATTGAAAATTGGTTTAATTAGTGGACACTAATAATATTTAGGATCGTATAGAAGCATTTTTTTAAAATCGCTATAGTTTTTTAATACGAAGTGATTTTGTGATTTTTTGGCGTAATCTGCATCTGTCTCGCTCCCGCGCGCGTCGTTTTCTGATTGCTATCTCGCTTTAGCATAATTTTTCCGAGTATCGCCTTAAATATTATAACGCGGAAGCAGACGAGAAAAACATAAATCGTGACTTGAGCTGTGGTTAAAATCATAAAGACTTTGTTAAACGATTTCTCTATCTGGATCACGATATGGTATTGAAATTGCGTTCCGAATCTTATAGACATTTTAAATCAAATACAAGATCTTTAAGCTGTCTCTAGCTAAATCAATAAATTTTATTCATAGTAGATAGAGTTTACGAAAATGTCTTACATGGAGTGGAGCATTGATGTACCTAAATATAGTGGAGTAAATCTGGCAATTTCTAGGTAAGTACAAGAATCCTTGCATTGCTTCGTACATACCTATCTCATTTTGTCTGATTTTATATTAGGTATGTAATTTGATACTCTCTTTTTGATGCGAATATGAAGTGTGGTCTATAATAAAAGTAAGAACGGTTGTCAGCATGGTACGTATCATGTGATAGATAGTAATAAAAACGCGTCTTTTCGGGTAGGGCAAAAGCCCCATTTTTGGCCACTTTTTGCTCTATAAGTTTTAACTACTTAACTTTTCGTCATTTTATTCATCATCATTTCAATAATAACAATCGTTAGAATTCCTTATGTCATGCGGTTGTTTTTAAACGCCATTTTCTGTTTTAATTTTTTTTTGTATTTATGAAAATCCTTAAAGTGGCCACAAATAGGTTTCCTGCTCTACATCTATCTATGTCGTTTTTTTTAACACTAAACAAATAAACAATATTTATAAAGAGGTTAGATTTAGATTATTTGTTTGAAATGGATAAACTAAAAAATTACTAGGCCGATATTAAATATTCTTTCACCAGTCGAAAGTAACTATTCCCGAGTGTAACAGTCTTTACGAGTATTTAATCCCGATCGATATAGGTACCCACGGAACCTGTACCACGAGGGTTTTTTTTTATGCGTACTTTGATGTGTGACAGTACGTCTCTCGCTTTCGGATTACGAGCAGACCGAACTGCATTGGTTTTTATTGATGTTATTAATTATTGTTTTGTATAATGTACCTATTTATTATTTTTATTTATATTTTATGTTTTGTGTACTTTATGTTGTTGATTTTCTTAGGTTGTATCTTTGTTGAAATCTTTTAGTGTTGTTATTATAAATTATTAATGAAGTTTTTATAAGCTATTGTTATGGTTTTGTACCACGAGGGTAAAACAGATCGGAGCAGCTAGTCTATACTAAAATTATAAAGAGGAAAGATTTTATTGTTTGTTTGTTTGCATCGAATAGGCCCCGAAACTACTGGACCGATTTCGAAAATTCTTTGATCATTAGAAAGCTACGTTCTTCCCGAGTGCCATAGGCCTCATTTATCCCGATATTCCCACGGGAACGGGTGCCACGCGGGTAAAACCGCGAGGATCTAATATTCGAGGATATAATATTCCTTTTAAATACTTTACAGTCCCCTAGATAATCGAGTTTTCGGCCAACATGACCAGTTCTCGTGATAATAACTCAAACTATTTAAAATCTTTCAAATTTTCAACACAAAAGCATGGCCACCAAAAAGGTTAATATCAAATCACACACCTGAAGTCGTTTAGGTTTTTTGTCACACATGATACAACGTGTGCATCGATCAGTACAATAAACAGCAGAGGGGTCCATCCAACTACCTGTGTGCGACGCTACAAAAAAACTGGCAAGTGTGAGCTTTACCTTCGACCATCACGGGATCCGTGACCCTGCTCCATGAGTGGAACAGTAAATATTCGACTCCGTTTAGTGTTAAGTAAATAGAAACGTTTTAATAAATAGCTTAAATTAGAGAACTATTGATTGTCACGATATTTTTAGAGAGTCAGACATAAAATTAATAATAGAATCGCGTTGGCTATACGATACCCTAACGTTGACCCGGGGTTAATACCCTTTACGAGGGGCGTTAGAATACATAAAACACAACCTAAGCTTATCTCCGATTCTTTGTCCATATAGGTACTTAAGAGTGTATATTTTTTTATCGTAGCAAACGAAGTAAAAATACAAATTAGAAGTAAAAATCTCACTAGTTACATATAGTTACAACTAACTTCACATTACACCTCTTTTAAATTTGAATAATCTTCATGCAATTTTAATAAACCGAAAACAAATGGAAATAATTGACCAAACTTAAGTACTTAATAATAGTTAAAGTTACATGCATGACATATAATTTATTTAACTAAATGTTAAATGTAACATGCTGTTGGCATTCCTTTCATTTTTTTCTCACGTTACGAGAAAAAAAGGAAAGACCCTTTCACTATCTCAGATAAATAAAACCTTTACCTGCTCATATCCTTTGTTCGCATAGTATTGTGAATGCTCAGTTATTGACAAAAATACCTTTAAAATTTAAGTAATTTTAAATTGCACAAAGTTTCGAAGTAAAATGTAGGTCTTAAATAGTTTTTATAGTTTGAAAAAGATTTAAAATATGAAAGGTCAGCGGTGCAAAAAGTGCTAAATGGCTGACCCAGTGACCCAATTGCAGCGTGTCCGTGAGAGAGGCAAGGTCAGGCCGCGCTCTATGTAATAACGTTCGTGAGTGAGAAACTGTAGGGTACGTACAGTAGATAAGTTTATTTTTATATTTACATTTTTTGACTTAACAATGCAATGTTTATAATTGAAAATATTGAAAATGAAGTATTAGAAAAAGTCGACCCGTCTCACAACTAGCTCCAAGGGACTCGAACCCACTCCCTTTCACTGTCCGGGTGAATGCTCTAACCACTGAGCTACGGAGTCGCTGGGAGAAGTGTTGAATTTATCCAATATCTCCAACGCGCTGTTAGCCAGCGTTCATTTCATCAATGTGTAGGTAGATATTACCTACCCTCACAGTCGAAAGAAATATACCTTTCCAGATATTTGATAATAGAGTAGAGCATTCGCCCAGCCGGACAATAAAACGCCGTCCCATCGCAGCTAGTTGTCAGACCGGTCGACTTTTTCTAACAATTCATTTTCAATATTTTAGCTAATACTTTTTTAATTAAATGAAACATATAAGTAGATATATTTAACTAAAAGATGACTCTACAATCGGCAATATCTACATGCTTAGTATTGTTATAGCAGTTTCACTAGAATTAGGGTATCAATGTAACTATGATTACAAATGTCTATTTGAAATAGGATAGATTTTTTAATTGCTGCCATAACCTGTCTCTCTATATTTTTCGGTTGACTGGTAACTGGTGGAGAATGCATAAGGTATTTAGTCTGCCATTTTATATATCTTGTAAGTGTAATATATAATTTATAATATTAATTCGAGTATCATCTTTCGAGATATAGGTAGATAAATTCTCAAAGTGTAGACGATAATCTGACCATTTCACAAGAATTACTTAGTTACCTACGTGGAAACTCGAATTTCAGATGTTTTTGAGGGGGTTGCACGTAGAGAACAAAGCAACATTTAAGTTTTATAAAGAACGTCTACATGTTTGCTTAGGCAAAAATGTCGTCAGTCTCATTCCAAAAATTTGTGTTAATTAGATAAGCAAATGTCATTGAACGTTCATGATAACACTTATTTTAATGATGTTTTTCGTTAATTACACATAAAGCTTCTTTAAAAGACTTCATCGAAAACATTGATCGCTCTCTCTCTTTCTCTATCCGCAAGTTACTCTATGAAACGTAAAGCACTATAAACATTAATTAAAAACGAGATTAATGGTTTTAACAACATAACTATACTACTTAATCCTATAAAAAAGAGGTTTATGTAGATTTTTTCCAATCCTAGTGAATTCCATGAACTCTATTTTATTACCAAAGCATTTGTGGAAGTAAAGAGGGTGGAAGTCTCACGAGCGAGACCACTTAAAATCCTTAGTCAAGAGTTTTTTAGTAGTAATTACCCTAATAATTGAGTTAATTTCCAGTGTAAGCATATTCATGAGCTCAAAAGTAAGCAGAAGCGGGTCGCAGACCGCTCTACGTAACGGGCCGGCCGGCCACCGGAGCATTCCACGCTCTTTTATTTTGCTTTTATAGCAATCTGCACATTTTTCCTGCTAAGGGCTAATTTGTTCGTGACTTTTATTCAAATTGACAGACCAACCGCTAATAATATTTAACTTTCTTCGTTATAGAAGACTTTAACTCGCTTCCCTTTAATTCTATTTCTAAAGCAAAAGCAAAATCGTTTATGAATTATTGTAGAAATAATAAAACTGTAGTTTTCTTTCAATTTCAATTCGCAAGTTGTTTGCAAGAGCTTCTCAGAGTCGGAGGTCAAAAAGTGCTTTAAGCTGCAACAAAACACGAGACCAAAAGGCCTCGGTCGTTTCGTAACGCACTTATCGTGACCGTGTGTCTCGGCCAGGGACTAAAATATCGATAAAAAAATATATCGATATAAAAAAATATCGATAAAATTTATCGATATTTCTATTATCGATAATTATATCGAAAAAAATATCGATAATTAATAATCGATAAGGCCTTGCTGCGTCATACCATGTATGCATGTTGCCAACTTTACGTCCGTCTGGATATTGTCTGGTGTGGTGTGGTGTGTGTGGCTCACACACTCACACGCCACACACGTGGGGCGCGCCGTTGCTGTTATTTATCTTTTACATAAATTCTTTTAGCGCATTATCGTTATGATTAATAATTATGTTAGTATTGTTTTATAATAAGTGATTGACATGCGTTAGAAAATGAATCCATATAACTGAATAAAAAAATTACCGGATAGTCAACCATTTTTTAAAAATTTTTGATGTCGTTTTTTTATTTAACTTAGTGCTACTTTTGGCGGCGCATCAGATATTGAAGATAACCATATATAATGACGTGCCAGATTCTTTGGTGGTAGATTTTTATTTATGATATCCACCTTATTCCATCCAATCATCCTTAGAACGTATGAATCTGGAACCCATCATTCTTTGGTTGGGAGATTAAAATTAAAATATGTTTTATTTTAATTAATAATGTCTCGGAAGTATTCATTTAAACATCGTGCCCTAAACGATTAATAATTGTCCTATTACACCAAAAAATTTAAGTATTTAAATTAATTTTTTAAAACATAAGAACCTACAAAACTTTATTTTAAAATTTCGCTTATTATTAACCGGTAAAAACGCTCTTCGCCATGTTCTGACGTCATAAAATTTGTATCCAACCACTTGACAGTGTTGACAGTGTCAAGTGGTTGTTTACTTACCTTAGGGTAGTTCCACTTAACAAAGATCTTTCTCCAATATGCATTTGATTAAAGAAATTTGAAGACTTTGACGATCAATTTTATACATTCAACATCCATCTTTGATAAGTGGAATACACCCTTACTTATATGTAGAAAAAGTGAAAGTGACGTTTATTTGTTTGCAAATTTAGAAATCCAATACGTCTCAACATAGTGTAGGCAATGAACAGATTTTTTGTATGGAGCCCCATACAGTATTCCTCAGTCGATGAAACTTTGCTGAGTTATAAAATAGCATGAGCCATAAACTTTTAAATGATTATCCAAAAAAAAACTCACACGGAAGTTAGGTATTTATACATAAATATACAAATCTGTTTATATATTGAACCGAGTAATTTCTCAGTCCAAATTTATTTTACCAAATGAGTTATTTATACTAGTATGTGATACTTGATGAAAATCCAAAACTTTTTTCAAACATGAGTATGCTTGGCAAAATGGTATAATTCCGTTAAAAAGTTCGACAGAGACATTTTTCAGTCCAAGTCACCCCATTTTGTTTTATTAAAATTTGGTGTTTCTGCTGGGATATTTTTTTGGGTATTTCATATTATTGTTTTTATACGTTACATGAATATGTCCGGTTAAGACTTCCATTAAAAAATACCTAATCTTCTATTATTATTATTTTTTGGAAATGTATACCATACTTTTAATTTATTAATACTTTATCATGATGTAAAGTTTTTTCTGACTGAGGAATTACTGTGGGGGTCAACTAGCTTCATTGACTACACTAACATGGATGATGTGTTTTCATCAGTTCAAATAAAAAATAAAAAAATATATTTTTAAAATTATTGTTACTTATCAATCTTGTACTTTTATTTCATTACTAGCTTTCCGCCCGCGGCTTCGCCCGCGTGGACTACACGACGTTATCCCGTCGAAATTTGATACTTTTCCGGGATAAAAAGTATCCTATGTTCCTCTCCAGGCTACAAAGTATCTATGTCTCAAATTTCAGCCAAATCCGTTCAGCCGTTTTGGCGTGATTGAGTAACAAACATCCAAACATCCAAACATCTAAACATCCAAACATCTAAACTTTCACATTTATAATATTAGTAGGATATCGCTATATTACGTTTTCCTAAGCCAAATATTTTTTTTTCATTTTTTTTTCGGTGATGTGATGGAAATTTTCATTCGATGTATCAAATTAAGTATGAGTCAAGTAGCCTAATAATATAGTAGATTGTACAACAAGTGCATAAAACATACCATTTTACCCGAGACGTATATATCCACCCGAGCCGTAGGCGAGGATGGATAGTCAATTCGAGGGTAAAATGGGTTTTATGTGCGAGTTATACACTCTGCTTTTCACTTCGAGTGTGAGGAAAATAAATTACAATATTGCAAAAAAGAAAAAATAAAGACCGCCATATTGGCGGGAAAACTTTCTTTTTCTTTTTTTATACGTGGAAGTGGCAGCATAGTTACTTAGCATAGATCGTAGTCCATAATGCTCTTGAAATACTTATTTCTTACAAAACTCATTAATTTTGCCTAGTTTTATTTATTTAGTAATTTAACATGGATTATGTACAAAATTTAAGAAACAAAATGAAACAACAAGTTTATTTAACGAAGTTTAATTGCGTGTGTGACTGTTTACCGGACGACCTTTGTCTTAGAGTCTGTGACATAGACGAAGATTTTACTTTATGCACTAGAGCATAAAAAGCGATTTTATGCAGCCTATACCCAACATAAACACGAACTTTACGAGCATGAGAAGTGAAAAATATTTTTTGTTTTAAGTATTAATGATGACATTGAAGTATTCATTTGAATTGTAATAGCATTTATTTATTAGAATTTTTTTAATTGGTTAGTAAACAAAGAATTTTTATTTTCATTAATTGAAGGAGGTAATTTATTATATATTTTAATAGATGAATGTTATGTACTATTAGATGTTAGTTTTAATCTGCAACTTGGCAACATTAACTTATTTTTGTATCGTGATGGATATTTCGATGGAATATCTTGTCGTTTTGTGTAAAATTCGCTATGTTTGCGTACAAATTTGCAAACTTCGTAAATATACAAACACGGCAGGGGCAATTTCTAGAAACTGTGTCTATGTGAACCTGATGACAGATAAATATATAAGTACTTAAATATTTTTTGTTTGTAAATAAATACTTATTATACATAGAAAACACCCAGACCAAGACAAATAGACATGTTCATGCACACAAATATTTGTCTTGTTCGGAAATCGAACCCGAGACCTCTGGCGCGGAAGGCAGGTAGTTTGCTCCTGCGCCAAATCGGTCGTCAGGTATCGTCAGGTAAATATAAGTACTTATTTTAAAATAAACAAATACAAAAGTCACTTTACCGTGCGTACGAAGTCGCGGGCAACAGCTAGTATTGATATAAAAACATAAATTCAAACAAAGCTTCAAATAAATTCAACAAAATGCTATCAAAAAGAAGTCGTAACGTAATGCATTCATATCGTAATTTGTTATCGTATTGGGTCATTAATTACGATGTATTCGTCATTCGTATTGGTATCGTAAAAGCCACAAATAGGGTAAATTACTAAAATACGCAAAGAACGCATTTTAATTGGTAGCTATCTGCCGCTTGCCAAAACGCAAAACAAAATCAAACGCTTGTCGTCTTGCCGTTGTTGTCGCTCCGACGATAATCCCCCGATCCGATCCTCTCGCCCTGCTAAGTTTGGCAACGTCGCGCGTCGCACTCGCACGTTACGTACATTATCGATATTAAAATATCGATAAAATTATCGATATTTTAATCGCTATTTCGTATCGATATCCAACTATCGAAATTTTATGCTTATATCGATATTTTTCAAATATCGATATAAGTCCCTGGTCTCGGCTTTTGTTGTAATATCACTGTCGATACACCCACTGCCACTAGCACTACACTGAATCAGACATTGCGTTGATATACTGTTTCAAATTAAACTTTTTAATAACGTCAACTTTTGATTATTCTGAGGGTACTGACGAATAAATATCACGTCCTTACAATGGACATTTCAAAGTTAAAATTCATAATAAGAAAGATAAGTTTTAGAAGCGTAGAAACACCGACATCATAGGATATCAGTTAGTTACCTATCTAGTTTATTTACATCTAGTGTGAATTTAGTGTAAAGCAACAATATAATAATACTTACGTAAAATAGCAAATATGTATAACTTATAAAAACCTACGTTTCTAGGGATATGCTTAAATTGCTAAAACCATTTTTTTTGTGTTTATTTGTGCGTAAACAATTTTAAGTCTAAACTTAATATTACTTTAAATACATACAGTGAACAGTCCTAACAAACAAAATCGCAAAGGATACATCGTTCAATAATTTTATCGCTTGACATTCAATAAGTTTTCCTTATGCCGAACGTGCCTGCAAATTGTGTGTTCGACTGTGCGCGTTGTTGCTAAGGGCTTTCAAAGAGCTGGAGGGCATTCCCTCCGCCGACGATCGTACCCGACGTCTCGGCGTGACCTATTATGCCAGACGGTTCTTTCGTCCGCTGAACGAACTCTGGATCACCCCTGCAACCCTAACCACTTTACAACCTTTGTAGACTTCGTAGAGCAATCAACGCCTACGACAACGAGACGTAAATGCCTCTTTAGTAAAGGCTAAAGATGCAAAACAGTCTGGAACCATGGCGCAAAAGCAAATCATTGTTTGCTTAAATTTGTAAAATTTTAAAAACTAACGATCAAAAGGAAATTTGAGCTTTCAAAATTTTACAAATCGTAATGGGTTAATGTTGGGAACATTACACTCGAAGTTGTTGACCACTATGTTTACCTAGGACAGACGGTCCAGTTAGGTAAGTCCAACTTTGAGAAAGAGATCTCTCGTCGAATCCAGCTCGGATGGGCAGCGTTTGGGAAGCTCCGACATATATTCGCGTCCGAAATACCTCAATGTCTCAAGACGAAAGTCTTTGACCAGTGTGTGTTGCCAGTAATGACCTATGGAGTGAGACGTGGTCTTTTACTATGGGTCTCATAAGAAGGCTCAAAGTCACCCAGCGAGCAATGGAGAGAGCGATACTTGGTATTTCCCTGCTCGATCGAATCAGAAATGATGAGATCCGCAGGAGAACTAAAACAACCGACATAGCTCGAAGGATTGCATCATTGAAGTGGCAGTGGGCGGGACACATAGCGCGGAGAACCGATGGCCGTTGGGGCGGAAAGGTTCTCGAATGGCGACCGCGTACCGGACGACGTTCCGTGGGCAGGCCCCCTACAAGGTGGACCGACGATCTGGTCAAGATCGCGGGAAGCCGTTGGATGCGGGCAGCGCAGGACCGATCGTTGTGGAGATCCTTGGGGGAGGCCTATGCCCAGCAGTGGGCGTCGTTCGGCTGACATGATGAATGGGTGAAACAGTGTTTAGAATTAGGTTCCTGTAGTCAGGGTTCGAGGATATATATCAATGGATATATATCATGATACATATCCGATATATATCGGATGTTTGTTTCAGCTTTCAGCTTTTTGCGGCCAGTAGTTTCGGCTGTGCGTTGTCTGTCAGTCAGTCAGTAACGAGTTTTATAATATAATAAATAAATAAATATTCTCTTACAATCACACCAATTATCTAAGCCCGTAGTTAATTTCTTAAGAAACTGTGTCTACGTGAACTTGATAACGGATAAATATATACTTAAATACTTTTTGTTTGTAAATACATACTTAATATATTTAGAAAACACCCAGACCAAGACAAATAGACATGTTCATGCACACAAATATTTGTCTTGTTCGGGAATCGAACCCGAGACCTCTGGCGCAGAAGGCAGGTACTTTACACCTGCGCCAAATCGGTCGTAAATATATTGATTTTATTTTATGTTTAAATATTTTTTTTGTGTTTATAGAAAGTATAATTCATACAAACAGTATACATAAATAATGCAATAAAATAGAAATTTATGTCTGTCCTACAAAATGGATATATATCAAATTTTTTATATACTTATATCGGATATGTATCCAAAATATCAGATATTTTGATATTTATTATAAATATCCGATATTTTCGAACCCAGCCTGTAGTAGTAAAGAATAGAAAAAAAGAAAAAATGCTGGCACAGACCTCTCCAAAAACATTTTATTTGTTGTTTTGTAAGACGTAATATTTTTTACCAAACGAAAATTGATAAATTTATTCAAAAGGCAAACCTTTAATAGAATAGGTGTGTTTTAGTTTAGGTATCCAAATTACCAACCATTAAAATCTTAATTTATTAACAATTAGTAAACCAGTTTGTGTTCAATAAAAGTTAGTAATTTGTATACCTACCTCAACTCATTAGTCCGATTTTAGTAAATTAGGAAGTTTACATGTTTTTTTATACTTGTGGGGGCGAATGCTCTCTGAATATTTCATGTCAAGTTGTTCTTTGTAATATAATTTAAACTAAGAAACACAATATCAGTAATATAAAATACAAAGTTTTAGGTGGTAGGTTTAGTTATTTTGCACGCTCTTAACGTTAAAATGTAGTTTAGTTACAGCAATCACCACTACAATGTTTCCGATACATTACGCAATCAAATCAGTGTAGTCTGTAAAGCAAGACCTACTTAACTTATTCCATATACACTTACGTAACGTCGCTCGTCAATAAAAATAAAATGCTTTGCTTATATTCTTGCTAATACTACAACGCGAGAACTAAGAGTTAAAAGGCTACGTCTATTTACATAATCGTTGGAAACAAGTGAAAACTGAAGCTAAAATAGGCGAATAATGAACTTTTAGCGGCCTCGTTGTGCAAAAGGGGGGTAACGGTTGTAGCGGACGAGCTCGCTGCGAACACACGACCCGACCAAACGCGACCACTACTGCTTGGAAAGTAATCGCTTGGAAACTGCCACTTTCTCTCGAACAGGTCCAGTCTCAGGCTGACACGAAATACTCGCACGCTCGCTTCATATCGGCAAGAAATACTGCTAATACCTATGTTGAAAATAACACACGAGCGAGGGACGCGGTTGGGCCATATGCTAACTACCTATTTGATTAGCCTGATGAACACGGCAACTTGTTTTGCCTTGTATTTTTCTCTTTAACCTTCTGACAGATGTAGAAATCGTTTATAGCCATTTTAAAATTGATCGATTCATTGACGAGATGGCTAGTACAGTATCATACATAAGCAAACAATTTCGATGATAGAAAAATCGCTGTAATAATTTATAACATTTTGCAATAAGTAGCGGTATTGACGGCCGTTCAGTGAAAGGTTCGGCAATTTTGCCAAGAGTTTATTCGGCGAGGCGGCCATTAAAAATAAAGAACTGGCGAGGCGATGACTTGGCGTAGGAATGAAAAAAAAGTAACTTGTACAAGCAGGCGTAAGCGAGATAGACTGCCGAAGTGCCGACCAAACAAGTGCGTTACCCCCGCGAAGATTATCCATGTCTTTATTTTTATTTATCTCAGATACGTAGCGGTTAGTATGAGCGATAATATGGTACCCCGGTGCACTTTGATTTAATCAGCTGCTAATGATCATCTGAATTTCAATGCACTCTTTTAAATCAATATCGTAACAGCTAGCTTAGTAGGGTTCGTTTTTACTAAGATTACACTAAATATGATAAAAACTCACTTTTGAGATACATAGTTTTAGCACAAAGTAAGTATGCGGCGGGGGTCACCGGAGGTTTTAGTATTTAACTGCTAATGTTCATCTGAATTTTAATGCACTCTCTTAAATCAATATCGTAACAGCTAGTTCAGTAGGGTTCGTTTTAACTAAGATTACACTAAATATGATAAAAACTCACTTTTGTGATAAAGTATCACAATAGGGTATTTGACTGTTGTTGAAATGTAGATATTTAATTATGACATTCAGAATTATGACATTATTGAATAACAAATGGGAAAAAAGAAATTCAATTTGTATTATAACAAGCGAATTATGAGCTATTTAATTGTGACTCTAGCTGTCTCTTTCGAAAACGAAATTTTCTATGGCGAGAGTATGGCGCTACCAGCATGTGACGTCACTGGTTGATAGCGCTCTCCTTGTCTAATTAGAAAGTTTGATGATGTTTGATGCTCTATATCGCTGAAAATAACATTTTAAGCCAATAAAAAATACAGTCAGAGCATGAACTGTTTTCAATCAACATCAATGACAACGCTGAAGAACTATGGAATATGTTTCACAACTTCTGTAATCAGAAAGCAGCGGAGCTCCTTGGTGTGTCGAAGGGACCTCCGAGGAACGACAAAGAGGCGAGATGGTGGGAAGAAGATGCGAAGGATAAGGTAGCGCTGACAAAGGCCCTCTTTAAGCTGTGGCAACAAAACAATGACGACACTGATAAAGCTGCATACCAAGAAGCAAAAAAAGATGCAAAGTGGACGGTAGCACAAGCTTAAGCCAGGTATGATAACGACCTCTATGCAAAGCTAGAAGAGGCCAGTAATGGTAGAGAACTATTTTAGTTTGCAAGACACAGAAATACTAACAACAAAGATATGAAGACTGTCAAATTCATAAAAATCTACAAGGCCGCAGTCCGCCCAGCCATGATGTATGGTGCCGAGTGTTGGCCCCTGAAAAAACAACAAGAGGATAAACTCCAAGTCGCTGAAATGAGGATGCTGCGCTGGGCCGGCGGTGTCACCTTACTTGGCCTCATTCGTAACACCTATATTCGTAGGAGTTTCAGAGTAAGAGCAATCCCTGAAAAATTGACAGAGGCACGACTAAGATGGTACGGGCATGTGTTGCGGCGTGAATCTGAACACCATGACACGAAAGGTTCTGGATATGTTTCCCCCACCAAGGAGAAGAGGAAGACCCCGACTAACATGGATGTCTACTGTAGGAAGAGATCTCAAAAATGCCCAGATTCAATCAGTAACGACCCAGGACCGAAAATCCTGGCAAAAAATAACTATGGAGAGCCGACCCCAAATAATGGGAACAAGACAAGGAGAGAAGAAAAATAAGTCAAATACCCTAGTATTACCACGGAATACGAAAGGTAACAAAACAAAATAGTTTGACGAATTGTTCAAATTTACTTTCTCTCTTTCCATTTTGTTAGTTAAATTTACTTTATTTACTTAATTTCCTTTATGAAACGCAATGAAGTGGATCAAGCAATTTATAATAAAACGTAAACTACAAATTTACTGTCCAAAATATCTTGAAGTCAAACTACCATAATGTGTGTTGACATTGAAGCCATTGCAAGGTCAGGATTGAAGGTGAACAGAATGCCTAGTCGATTAAATCAAGGCGCAGCTAAGGAAATCTGAAGTAGCGCACAATCGTGACTTTGCACGTTTTGAATAGATGAGGATTCATTCGAGTTCATTACCGTTTAGGGTTCATTAAGTAGATTCGTCGAAAATTATCCTTTTTAAAGCCATAGTTTCACTCGATAAGCTATCTGCTGTTGTTATCAAACATGTTTTATCTCACAGTGGTGTTTCCTTCAGTTGTGCGATATATTTTTCCTTATCTGCTGAACGTATCACAAGTATCACAACCATTATAACTTTTGATGTTTTTGAAATTCAAATTAGTTCACTTCTAGATTCGCAATTCGACAAGCATTGCAGCTCTGTACAATAACCGCATGACCTTTAACGCTTGGACGCCTGGCCATGAGAACTCCAGAAGGTTGTATTACTTCTTGGATGATCGCGCATCACCACTACGTTGAGCTATCACTCAATCAGTCACTGCCCTCGAACAAACTCTTCAGTCAGAAAAGAAACTTGCAAATGAATT
Source organism: Crambus lathoniellus (assembly GCA_949710035.1). NCBI lineage: Eukaryota > Metazoa > Arthropoda > Insecta > Lepidoptera > Crambidae > Crambus > Crambus lathoniellus. The sequence goes on along the minus strand of OX453305.1, from coordinate 24,272,500 downwards.
TAATGAAGTATACAAAAAACTTGTCATCACTACAAAGGCAAACTTTGTAAGCATACTCGTGTCGCACAAAAACGGCCTATAATCTTATGATATTGCGACTGTGTGTGTGCCAAGCCAATAGGTCGACCAACCAGTCGACCAGACGCTCTCCCTCCCTCTGTCCTCCGTCTGCTCTCCTCTCCCCTCCCGCAGTATCCCCCCATTGCGCCAGCCAGCCAGTCCGCGTTTCGTCGTTGAGTTGAGTGGATGTTTCACACTTCACTCACTTTAATACTTCTTTACGTCATTGTTCATTTAGTGCTCATTCCAAAATTAATTTGAAGCTTGTGAGTAGTGTTTTTTTTATCGTTAGTCTCTAGACAGCGTTTATTTTTAACATTGTAACACTAAAATTGTGATAAAACTTACCTATGCTTTGTCTTGTTACAGGTACCGACTTGAAACTGGGTGTGAACCCAGATACGGTGTGTGGAGTTTTATATAATCGGAATAACACTATTATTGAAGAACTTTGTAGTGAGTTAAAAAGACATTCGTGTAAATGTGAAACCTCTTGTGATTTGGTATTGATTAGAATTTAAAAAGTGAAGTGTTAACATCAGTTGTGGTGATTATTATATTTTGGATTGTTGGATACCTGGATTTACGAGTTAATGGCTATGTAAGTATCTAATTAAAAGTTATTTTCAAACTCGTTACATTCAGACGCGAAAAATAAATGTAGAGCAGCGACTTCATGCTTGAGTGCCACATAAATTGTATTTTATTATATGGTAATGTTAGTTTGCCGTAAAAATAATAAATTAGCAAGTTCTTACATAAACAATTTTGTTAAAATAACACGTTAAGGCGCTTGTGAATGGGAGTGAAATGAACTTTATGTTCCCATTAGTTTTTTGTCAGAATAAGTAACGAAATCTCGTGCGGATAGCTACTTTTAGGCATTCCTAGTAATTCTCACGTTCCTAACAAATAGTACACGCTTTGTTGGCCTTCTGAATTCGCTACACGTAGAGATAAATTGCTCATTGTGGATTGTTGAACAAGGTTGTGGAGCTAATGAGACAATGAGACCGCGATTATAGGGGCGCCATCTTTACGAATTGACTGACGCGCATCCTGACCTCGTGTGCAAGTTCACTAATTTTAGATCACAGTTGACATTTTGAGATTCTAAGCAATCTGCTTATTATTATGCCACACTCAATCCGTCAGTATTAGCTCAGAGAGAAAGTTTCGATCCACACAATCTCCGACTGTTGTAATGACTTCGTAAAACGTGTCTGTATGCTATGCGAGTTAGGCAGTTATTATAACGTAACCATACAGTTATCTATTCCATGAAATGAAAAAAAAAAAAAAACAGTATTTTTATCGTGGTGTGACTTAGGAATAGCTTTTGTGTTTGATCAATGGTACTACAATGGCAGAATAATAAATTAACTTTCTCTTTTTTATGCATCCTAAATCCTTGCCGAAATTCAATGGCTTCCTATTATTCCTGTCACTTGGAAAGATTATAAGAACTATTGATTTGAGTAGGTATTAATAGATTCTTTCTGAAGAGAACTAAACACCTTAGTACTATAATATATTCTGTGGCATGGCTTCTGATAAAATAGCACATTAAAATAGTCGAGCAATTTATCTCGTGACTTAGGATGATTTCTTCCGTGAAACTTGTCGGTTACGATCGTGCGGTCGGTTGTCTAGAAAATGATTGCATCGCGAAGTTATAGTTACGCTCGCGAGGTGGGTACTGGTACGGCTAACTGGGTCAAGGCGGCTCGCGGGCAAGCCATATTTCCTACTGCTCATTGACGATAAGGAAGACGCTTGTTACTGGTGCTTTAGATCAAACTATTAACCATTAAAACAAACTGCGCACTATCAGATCGCGCAGCAAATATAGAGTATTATTTAACTATTGTATTCTAATCCAAATTCCACGCTCATTAGTGGCTTTGTCGTAATTGGCACCCAGGTACTTGATATTTCACTTGATACAGATCGTTGTAAGTAGGCCACTTCGCACTATCTATCACTGTGTCGTAGTAATATTGGGTCAAGGATCCTTGTTTGATTAGATGGATTTATTGAAAATGGATATATACACCTGTATAGGTATGTTGTACATTAGCATGTGGCATATTTAATCAAATGCCTACTGTTTAGTTTCGAAATTATCTTTCATGGTCCTGTAATCATTATAATATGAAAATTAATGATCTACGAATGTCTCCTCCTGTACTTAATTCCAAATAGGTAGGTGAAATTTTCTGCTTGATACATTAAAGATCGGTGGTTTCGGGCTATTGTAAACAAAATAAACTAAATACCTACATAGAGATAAGACCAGTTTGCACTAGTTACGGCTGCACCGACCCACATAGATACGACTATCACAGCGGTTTCGATAACACTATGCCACTTTCTCTAGCTCGCTCTGATTCGTGGTATAAATATTCTTAAATGTTTATTAACTTCAGAGATATAACAGTTCGGATTCGTTACAAGCTTCGAAGCGTCTGAATCATCCTTCCATCGACTGTTTGCTTCATTGTCAAATTAACTTATCGTATAATGACTCATTTGTATGGGAACGTTGCCAAATTTGATTAGCTCTTTGTAATGCAGCTGTTGACTTAAGGAAACAATAATTTTGTTAACGATGTATGATGATGTAAATTACAATACTCGATAGCTTAAACTGTGGGATAAGCAACTACTAACTAAGTACTTACTTAGGTACTTAATCATTTGACTAAGGCTGCATTCGACCAAACTTTTATTCCGAGAATATCGCTTACTGTCTAATACTAACTAATGTCAAACTAGCATGGGGTTTTGACATTACTATCCGAAAGTAAACGTTATTCTTGGAATATTAATTAAATGAAACGGAAATTAATGATAGATAAGTACTTCCATAATTATCTTAACATCTTCCGTCAAAGCTTCTACAGTTTCATAAGCGCACGGTGATTATTAAACTTTTAATAGGCCAAAAATTTGGCATGACGTTATGAATGTATTACGTTATTATGGAATTATGTATACACTAGCGGATCCTCGCGGTTTCATCCGCGTAGTACCCGATCCCGTAGGAATCATCATGTCAGCCGAACGACGCCCACTGCTGGGCATAGGCCTCCCCCAAGGATCTCCACAACGATCGGTCCTGCGCTGCCCGCATCCAACGGCTTCCCGCGATCTTGACCAGATCGTCGGTCCACCTTGTAGGGGGCCTGCCCACGGAACGTCGTCCGGTACGCGGTCGCCATTCGAGAACCTTTCCGCCCCAACGGCCATCGGTTCTCCGCGCTATGTGTCCCGCCCACTGCCACTTCAATGATGCAATCCTTCGAGCTATGTCGGTTGTTTTAGTTCTCCTGCGGATCTCATCATTTCTGATTCGATCGAGCAGGGAAATACCAAGCATCGCTCTCTCCATTGCTCGCTGGGTGACTTTGAGCCTTCTTATGAGACCCATAGTAAAAGACTTTCGTCTTGAGACATTGAGGTATTTCGGACGCGAATATATGTCGGAATATCGGGATGAAATATAGCCCATGTCACTCGGGAAGAATGTAGCTTTCTAATGGTGAAAGTATTTTTTAAATCGGTCCAGTAGTTTCGGAGCCTATTCGATGCAAACAAACAAACAAACAATCAAATCTTTCCTCTTTATGATATTAGTATAGATGAGATGGTTTATAAGTTGCTAAATTTGAGATTAAAGCCAAATATTCAATAACTGAAACGCAGGGTTTAGCTTCCAATAGTTTTTGCCTCTACAAGTTCCTGCTTATTAAACTAAATCCTTGGTTTTAGTTAAATAAGATTCGATTGAAGTTAAATCGTAAGTCGTACGTAACATAAACTTTTGCATGTCGATCTCGTTCATACATGGATCGTCATCAGCCAGTGGCCTGAATGATGGAATATAACATTGACTTTCACATTGCACGACGACGACGACGGCCCGGCCGCTGATGTAACGCGGAGCGGCCGCCCGCTGCGCCCGCGCGCTCCGCGATTAGGTAAACGTTGCGCGCGCCGCTTTCACCCCACTTTCACCTCCATTTCCGCATCGCTTCTAACAGCTAATTTGTTGCAAAAAAACCATTATATTTCACATCATTTCAAAACGTTTTCGATGCATTTGCTTTATTGTTTATTCTTGTTTTATGATATTGCCCCGTATAATGCTAAAGTTATAGTCAAGCGATTTAATAGTTTTGTTTTTGCAACAATACTAATAAAACTAGAAATAGGTACAGCTTGTCGGTTAATATGGCATGGCACTATTAACGCAATGTACTAACCTATTATGCTGGGGCTTCACCTGCGTGACGCCTAACGGCGTTATTAACGGCATGGGCGTCTTAGCGCGTTAATTGTATCAAATTAGTGTGCTAAGACACGGCTACACCTGCGTATTATATCACATAGCGCGCTAATTAATGGCATTAGACGCATGTGAAGCTCGGGCATTCGAAATAGATAAACATTGTGGATTCAGTATGTATTTAGTGCTCTAAGAACCACAGGATTTTATTATGCAGCAGTAGCAGCTTGTAGTTCTTAAAACTTTGTTCATTTCTTCTCTACATAGTCAATTTGTACGTTTTTGTTTAATTTGTAATTTGTCGTTACGTTCCCTAAAATATGGTTGAGCGAAGCGATGGCTGTTTCATGCGTCATGCTCGTGAACGGGTGCTGCCAGTGGGAATGGGTCTGCTCTTATCTGCTTGCCTGAAATGTGTTTTCTTTTGTTTTTATTCATTTTATTAAGAACTAGCTGACCCAGCGCGACTTCGTTCCCGTGGCCCTACCCCCTACTCAACCCTACCCTACCCGTACTCTACCCCTACCCTACTCTACCCCTACCCCTACCCTACCCTACCCTACCCTTACCCTACCCCTACCACTACCCCTACCCTTACCCTACCCTACCCCTACCCCTACCCTACCCTACCTATACCCTACCCTACCTATACCCTACCCTACCTTTACCATACCCTACTTCTACTTTACCCCCACTTACCCCCTCTTCCCCTATTTTCTCACCGTTAGAACCTTCCTTGGACTTCCACGAACATTTCAAGACCAAAATTAGCCAAATCGGTCCAGCCGTTCACGCGTGATGTCGTGACCAAGGGAAATAGGGATTCATTTTTATATATATAGATAGATTACATTTGAAGCATGTATAGCGCAACTTGCAGTATATAGTAGAATTGTCTTTTGTTTTTAACTAATATTAAAGCTTTAAGTAGAGTTCCTAAGTAATTGAAAATTGTTCACCGCTATGATCATTAGTTCGCCTATACTTAAGGCGCTACTCGGAAAAATATGGACTTTTTGATTTAAAACTATAGGACGGTTACAGTTGTTAAAAATCTGGTAATTAGATATATATTTCTTCATACCTTTATCTAGAATCGTATAGTTTCAAAAACACGATTTTATGATTTTGCCTCGACACTTTTTATTTTAGAAAAGACCTCTAAAAAATACGAAAAGTGAAGATTATTCTTAAATGGGGTTACTTACACTATTGGAAATTGGTTTAATAAGTGGACACCAATAATATTGAGGATCGTATAGAAGCATTTTTTTTTAAATCGCTGTAGTTTTTTAATACGAAGTGGTTTTGTGTTTTTTTGCCTAATCTGCAAAATCGGTCTCGCTCCCGCGCGCGTCTTTTTCTCATTGCTATCTCGCTTCAGCACATTTTTTCCGACTATCGCCTTAACTGTATTTATCATAACCCATTGTGTAATTGTGATGGAAACTGACCTTAGTCATACCATATTAAGGTCATTTTTCAATTTGACGACTATGTATGAAATAAAACAGGGAGAAAAAAACAACCCTTGGAGTTTCTTGCTGGTTCTTCTCCAAGGCCTCCCGCTGTAGGGTTTGCGAACCGATGGCGTAGCTTCTATGACGTTCACAAGTATTGTAAATAACAATCTAAATTGAATAAACAAATTTGAATCTTGAATCTTGTAGGCCTTAAGCAACAACTTTGACTTTACATATTACTTTACGATGATTTATGTAGTATTTATTTATCCTGCTTATAATTGTATTTAAAAAGATAAACCTCTATCCTTATATTCCGTGGTTAAACTTATTTTTTTCATAGACTCATTAAAACCAAAACATCGGAATAATATTCGTATTATCTCAGATTGTTGACAATTACGTAACTTTGAGCTAAAATACAACGTTATCTCAATGACGACATAAACTGCCTGCCTACGTTTTATTCAAAACATGGCTTCCGATGCCGCGTATACTTGTGGAGAGTACCTATTCACTTTTTGATATAAAAATTCAATTTTTGATAGTGCTAAAGTTTTAAAACCTAATATTTGCCTAAGTGTGGGCCATTTTACTAAATAGGTAATCAAAAGAAGGGTTTAGATAGAGTCACGACACGAGCCATTACACACTTTGCACCACAGAATTTTGTCGAATTAAAATGTTCTGATGCAAAGCTGTCATTTCATTATACATATAAGTCAATGTGACATATTTCTAATGTGTGAATAATATTATTATTGCTGTTGCCTGCACCAATACACACGATGACTACTTCGTAGAATTCCAAGCTACGTATTTGAGGCGAAGCGTGTTCGTGAATCATCCATTTTTTGTTGAGTTAACAAGAATTTCTCGGGTATTTGGGATCTCTTATCTGTTATTTAACGCAAACGTTTCTTATAAGGAAAAGCTTATTTAATATAGGAGTAACCTACCTATAACATATTATATTGCTGTTAGAAATGAATTGAATTAATATAAGTAAGTAAGGTGACAAATAAATAACACCTTAATAACATAAATACTTATTTATTTCATCATCATCCGTTTATGTCCATCATTAAATGTCCTAACCGCTGTAGAGGCCTTCCTTATGGATAGATGGATTAGGATAACACTCAACTTATTACTTACATAATATGCTAAGTTTAGTTTATTAGTTTCGCAACGAAAAGTTGCAACACGGGAAATGAGTTTACCGTTCTTGCCATCACCATCACAGTGAGACGCAAAACGCCAAAATACTCGTACGTACCGGAAATACCTCTTCCCAGTCAAAATTCTTATGGAATCATTCATCACACTCAAGTTATTATTATTGATAATTAAGTGATAAGTAGTTAATCTTTATCACAATATTTGATAAACATGACTGAAAGAAGCGCCAAAAACAATAAAAGAAAGAATATAACAATACACAGTATTTTTATTAATGCCATTCAATCAAACCATATTCACATAATCACTTTTACTGATATTTAGGTAACGGTTTCGTATCTTACAGGACTTTCAGTGACATGCATAGTTATTTAAGTGGCGAATAAAGCTATATCCCCTCCAAAATTGCTGACTGGCCGTATTTTAACTGGAATTGGATTGTATTTCGAACAAAGTTCAAAGAGGAGGGCGGGCGGCTGAGTATTGTGACATTGCCCCAGTGACCTGATATTGTTCTAGTCTGCTTCGTTTCGTTCGTTTGACCGTGTAACATCGTGTGTAGTGGCTTATCCATTTTTACTATTAAACATGATACAGTAGTACGTCCCTCATTCATTAGTAACTGGATTGTTTGTTTACATTTTATGCCAAAAATTGCAGCCGCATTTTCAAGTATTGTCCTTCTTAGATCGTGTACCTAATGTCGCGATATATTCGTAACTTATCATCGCAACCGGTCCAAGAGTTGTTTGCAAATTGTAAGCACGCAGTCAGCTATTGACCTACTGACACAAAAACAGCAGTCGAACGAAGGAAAACAACATAGGTACCACTGCGAGTTGCCGACTTGTACCTTACTTACAGCGATATTAAGAATACTTTCCATTGCAGTAATAGAATTTCAACAGTTTTTAATGTTACTTCGACAAAATTACGTGAAAAGTGAAAAATTTAGTAGTTCCCTCACATTTTAGGTTACGATTACTTCGCATTTGGACAGCAGCGTTCTATCGTTATAGTCCGATCAACGAGGATATTCGTTATATCAAGTAATGAGGCTAAGGAACCATTCTCAAAGAAATTGGAAGCGATTTACATGCGTCAAAAATGACTAACTTGCCATTGGAAATATTCCTGGATTCTTGCAGATCCTGAATCAGCATTACTTACTCTACAATCTTGCCTTTGAGCGACGGGGGAATTTATCGGGTTACATAAGCCCCGTTGATCGGACTATTAAACTAAATTGTAGATCAACATAATACAAAGTGATGACTGAAGTATTTTGATTGAAATAGTATCCAGTTCTATTTTGTTGTCATTTGTGTAAGTAATATAAATTGTTAATTTCTTCCAGCACGAGACCAAGTGTCGCGTGACGAATTCGAGTTTACTATGTATGTAATATGATCCAAATATTTTCCAGGAATATTACAGTGAATCACATTGTATTCATTCATAAATTCATAACAATATCACGTTATCAACATGACTCTTGCAACAATAGAACAGCTGACAAAAGACTTTAATACCTACTACGATCGGGTTTTGAGTAGTAAGTGAAATGTTTATTTTGTTCCCTGGAAATGATGTGGATACACGTTTGTGAATATAACAACAATAACAGAGACAACGAATGAAATGGCCTGCTCGGAATCTGAGCCGATTCTTGGACCCGGTCCAAATAGTCGCGTTTTAGTCGTGGCACGTCTTAAAATAGACACGGATTATATTATATCAATCTACTAGTATTTGCGCGTGAACAGCTGTCGAAATCACTAGTTAACGAAAGAATATTTATTTGCATTTATTCAACATCTTGTTTCCGATATTACTTAGACATCATGTATGTGTCGCAGTAAGATAGATAAAGCCGTGATATAGTTATATCCCTAGGGATATAATTATGTACCGTAAGATAGTTATACAAAAGCAACAAGAGTTCTGTGATAAGAAAAAAAAATAACCACGAACGAAATTGTCGCGATCGCCTTAAATTTCTGACCTATCACGTGTTCTACAGGAATACACTCCTACAATTAATTCATGAAACAAATCTAGTAATATAACTATATCACGGCTTCATCTATCTTACTGCGACATATACACAAATTCATAAAACATTATAATATTACCTAAATTCACTTTTCAATTTGACGAAATAAGACGGAGAAAAAAAAATAACCCTTGACGAGTTTCTTGCCGGTTCTTCTCGGTAGAATTAGAAGGCCTCCCACCGTAGGATTTGCAAACCGATGGCTTAGCTTTATTGATGTTCACAAGTGATACAGCACTTGCGAACATGAGCCGAATAAATAAACGGTTTTGACCACAGAACATGGAAAGTAAGAGCACAGAATAATGTAAGAGAAAAAAATATTTCCGTGTTCTGTGGTTTTGACTTTATGACGAATGATGAATTTTAACCAAAAAAGAACGCAAATGATTTATAATAAGTATTAATTATTCTCTTATGATATAAAAGTGCTTATCCCCATGGTGATAGTGTTTTAAGTTCATTAATTCGTAATAACACCGAGCCAGACAGGTTGATAACGATGACTAATTGTAAACAGTAGGTAGAATAATTGTGGTTCACAGCTGTGTGCATTAACACTATGTGGGTCAATTATCAAGTCTCACATTTCTTTTTAGAAGGGAACTATAACGTTTTCTCAAGCAGCAATTTTTTTAAATTAATGTCCCACTTATCATATTATGATAAGGACGTAAACCCGATATACAACGTGTTGATGAATTAACCCAAAACCTCTTAGGTGGTTATTGTGCTCATGAATATGAACAACTTTAACTATGGGGCCAACTCTGCAAACTCTGAAAGTTTTTAAGTTTTCTATTTCGTGTTATTTTGAAGCAGTAAGTATTACCTACTCTACTACCGACTTTACTACTACTACCTACTATCTCTATTGAAGAAAATATTTGATTAAATCAGGCCTAGCGGAAGTCCCCAACCATTGTAAAAATAAGTAATATGTAGCTTTCTTCCGCAAAACACACAACACTTGCACCTTCACCGATTAGACTACTCTACACGTGTTTCGCCCCAAACCGGGGCATCTTCAGGAGATGTAGCGAAATCCAAACCATGCTGGATTGGTGCAAGTGTTGTGCTTTAGAAGAAAGCAACATATATTTCTTTTTTAACAATCACAGAAGAAAAATCGCAATTCGAAACCGATGTCGCGTTTGTTTGTATTCTTTCCTGCCATTAGTGATTACGATAGATTGATGTTAGTAGGTACCAATTTGAAATTCAAATAGAACCTTACACAACTTTAGGTATCTTATCGACGAACAAATACAGGAAGTGATACAATTACCCGGTCGCCGGCCATCGGCCATAAACAATGCGGTTCTAATTATAGAGGGCGCTAGCGCAAGCCGGATAAAATAGAACGCGAATGTGGGCCACAGCCGCGCCCGCGCATCTCCGATCATATCGTTCAAATATAGAACGAAAACTTTAAATATATATAATTTACATTGATATATTCTTCTTCTTTCGTGTCGCTGACAAACTAAACTAATTGATATATTGAGATTAAATTACGGCTTCACTAAAATACATTGTGGTGTGAGTTATTTGCAAGTAGGTACACGTTATCTAGAGGTCAATGTGATTTATTATGTATTTTAGTTAAACTCTTCATAAGTTCATTATCATGTAGACTCATTAACATCGGAGGACACGACCAAAATTTCTGTTTTCCTGTGATACATTTTGATTTATAAAATACTTTGTGGCTAAAAGAAAGTTCGATGAAACTATACTAGAGCAGGGGGAAGTATTGGCGCATTGGCCTCGTTTAATGAAAAAAGTAATTTCTCTTTTCTCTGGCCCTTTTGCCATATTCTCTCGGGAAATTCCCTTTAGCTTATGAGGCATACCATACATACCTACGTATACATACGTAGGTAAGTATAGACAGGGGTTTTTAAGGAAGAGAAGGAACTTCTAACGTGTTTTTCAAAAGATTTTTTTAATAAAAAGAAAAGCTCTTTTACTCTTACCAGATATACGATTATAATAGTGCAGATATTCACTCAAGTCTGTGGGGTGAAAGGAGTGTAAGCCTTTCAATAATACACAAAACTTTATTTTAGACTGATCAATTAATAAATTGCCATGGCGAGATTTGTGTCAATGCCCCGAGAGGGGGCGAGGGTGAGCGCGACATGTATTTGTTTCCCCGCATGTTGATCGAGCGGTGATGGTACGGGGAGGTAGGGGGCAACGTTTTTGCTGCGCTTTGGAGTTCACCAAACTTTTTGGAGTTCGTGTTAAGGTCTAATCATGTAAAGTCCACCAAAAGGTGATCGCGTTTTAGGATTTGAATTTAGAACTTTCTTTGAAATAAAACAGTAAAATTAGTACCTAAATACCTTACCTATATTTCCTTATCAATTTTATTATTGTTTAGATCTACTAAGTATCTTTCTTTGTAAAGCGTTTGACATTTTATAGCTTTTGATAAAGTATTATCACAAAGGCATCATCATACTACCTCATCGTCTATGCAACAATAACAAATCGCCTAGCTAGTTTCTATCCGCGTTAATTTCCAGTTTGCAATGCAAATATATCCGGTTTATGCCAGTTCTTAATACAATTGCTATAATTTAAAATTTATCATTCATTATCAAGTTATTTGTAAGTAATTGAATCTATGTATGATTCACCAAAAAATACCAGTATCATCAGTTTTTCGAAAATGTTAGTTGTTATAATGTTACTCACTAGCTCATGTAACAAAACACGTATCGGTCTCAGACGAAAAGTAGGTATGGTGTAGTGTTTGCGATTCACCTTGTTTTGCCCGAGTCGCAGGGGCATTGACCCGCACAGCTGTGCGCGCATGTGTGCGTGACGCTTGCTTGTGTGGCCTGCGGCGACGGAAAAATAATAGGGAATACATAAAAACTAGGGGCTTGCAAACCAAACGAACTGAATCTTCCTAATTTTAAATAAATACTTATGTAGTTTTCAGATTCTATTATTATTTTATTATCCGAGGATAAAGAGCCGTTCGTATCTTACGTCGTTATATTAAAACTATTACCTGCCTTAGCTTAATTAAATGTGTAAAATAGCTTTTTATCATTATTTAATATTTTTTGTATTACGTAACTTCATGTCAACAAACCCAGCCGGTTGTATAATTTGCTGTTATTGTACTTACTTTAATAGTTATATTCCTGACGTGTAAACGGCTACCGCACAATTTGTTGGCGATTTAGATATCACGCGCTTATGAATTTACTTGAAGAAGTTCGAGTCCTAGCCGGGTTTATGTTTATGAACGCTAATAATTTATAATGCTTAATATGTGGGTGTCATTTGCACTGTTTGTTATTTTCTTTGCATAACGCGGTAGCAATATGTTGTTGTTGTTGTTAAATAATAATAAATCAAAACATTTACATTCGCGATACTTTCAATTTCATTTATTTGCATTTTTTTCGTAGCTTCAACTTTAACTTGAGGTCCCGTAGCTCGTAGCTGCGTAGCACTGTCGTAGTCTCGTAGCACCCGTGTCGTAGCATGAGCTTTCGACGTGTGGAAGTTTTTTCAAAAGTAATTTTTAGCGTTTGTTTATTGTATCGTACTTCTTATATATGAGACATACCATCAAATATTTAGTCATTAAACTAAATTGTTTCAAGTATTGAAAAATTTACAATAAAGTATTAGAAAAAGTCGTCTCACAACCTAGCTCCGCGATAGTTGTGAGACGGGTCGACTTTTTCTAAAACTTCATTTTCATTTTTTCAATAATAAAAATTGCATTGTGAATGCAAAAAAAGAAAAAGTAATTTGCTTGAAGTAATTGATAATGAACAATATAATTAATTATTGGTAATAAATAATATTATTCTGTTATTGTAAAAACAGTCGTTGTTATTAATTAAAATTAATCAAGTCAGATTGTCTTAATTTACGCCAGTTGTCGATATAAACGATAAAGTAGATTAAGTACCTACATATTCGTCTCTCGATTTCAATGAGCATCTTTGTCGGAAAATGCCGCCTAGTAGATATTAACTCAAGAAAACTAAGTAGATACTTCTTTTATACACGGCAGTGATAGGTGGGATTGTTTATTCCGATTTCCGATCTTTAACATAACCTTGACGTCAGAGAAAAACCATTAGATTGGAAAATAACGTAAATACGTTAATGCTTTTTATTCATCGAACACAATTTAAAAGTCAATTCGCATGATGTACTGAATTGTTTGTCAACGGATGTTGAATCTGGGTCAATGTCCACGACAATACCTATACCATAACATTATTCGGTTGGCTATTCAACGCCGCGAAACGATCCCCGATCTAAGTAATATTGAAACAATATTGAACAGCAAGAAATGCAATGACAAATAAGCAGACGTGACAACCACGACATTTACTTACTATCTAAATTCATAAGGGATATGTTTATATATGACAAGCTTGAGACGGTAGTGTCTCGGACATTATGTTAGTCAACCACTCCTTACTATAGAATAGATACTATTCATATACAAAAAAATAATACCTACTTAAACACATAATTGTAAAGGCAGGTCAGTGATGCCCTTTGTATTAGCATAGTAAAATGGTATTAGTCAGCTTGGTAATTACTAGTAAATTTATTTACATTATTCTACTACCAACTATTTTAAATATATGCGGTAAGACTTGAGAATTTTGCATTAAGACAAAATATACAATTAAGCAACAGTAGTCATTTCTCAGTATTACCAATAACTACGTTAGTACTACTATATATTCTGTGGTATTACGGCGTTTTTAGGGTTCCAAAGCGGAATGGTCGGAAACCTAGTAAGTAATAAATAAAATTAAATCGTCGGTCGTATTTACCAAAAATAATGAAATTTTAATACTTGAATAACTGCTTGGCCTGGCCACTAAACGTACACTGATGACGTCTCGTAACAAAAAATGATCGTTACACTGTTTACAATAATAATGTGCAATTTATTTTCGTAGGCCGACACTTTTACTTTATTGATCCTATTCGTATGAAGGCTAGCTTATTTGTTTATATAAATTATGCATTGCACACGTAATTTGACAAACCACGCATGTTATATGGACAAACTGTAAACTTGTTGTAAATAAAATAGTTTATTAATGACTAATTTCTTGGATTTAGTAGCTTGTCCGGGAATTCCTTTGATGTCTTGCTTTCATTACCTACATACTCATGTGTGTGTGACGTTATTAACTTTTATCTGTGTATGTTCCAGGTAGTGCGAAAGTCGAAGCCAGAGTCATGAACGCTAACAGAGGTTGTCATTCGCACCAAGCAGGATAGCCGAAGTAAAAGTAAGTTGTAGAATCACTTATTTTTAGGTCCAATATCCGGACGTTATTATCCATTATGAAAATCTGGTTTTACCAAAAAAAAAAGTAATTAAAGCTGTAGGTGGATGATAGGTCACGGCGTCGCCGACAGAACGGCCTCGTATAGGAATTAACTTTAAAGTTATCGTGCAAAATATGGCATGCTGAATTTTATATGCTTTAATTTAACTAATTGATATGCAGTTTTTCTATTATGTCATTCTTCAAAAGGACTCACTCTATGAGTGGCCAGTAATTTGCTTACCAAAGCGGTAATGAGTATATATAAATGTCACCGGAAAATAACAAGATCCTAGGAAAATTATAAATTTACGGAAGTCATGTAGAACACGTGATAGGTTTTTAAATTTCGTGGTTATTTTTCTTTAGGAAATTTATAAATTTACGGTTTTTATTATTTTCCGGTGACATAAATACTTTTTTAAGGAAATAATGCTGCTACTCTTGTACATTAGTACATCTTCTTTCCGTGATACATTACATTTCTAAATACATTTTGATACTGACAGTTCGAACAATGACGTTACAGAAAAAAGTAGACGGTTTGCGAAGTAGGTAGTTCGAGAAATAGACGAATGCGAAAAAGGCTGATTGGCCAAGTGGGCCGATAGCGAAGTAGTCACATAGAGAAGTAGTCAAAATGAGAAATGGGCTATTTGAGAAGTAGACCTCTGGCGCCTGGGGGAATTTATTAACTAAATTAAATATTGATAATTTAGACAAAAGAGGGTTTTTGATGTTTTGTTTTGTTGTTACTTTATTTAAAATGAAGTCTCACCATGGAATTATTTATTTGACCTTATAACGTTCGTTGTCTTAATACAAACTTAATTTATTCTAATCTACTAAGTGACCGTGAAACATAAACTTGGGGAAAACCGGCTTATTTTTTATTGAAATATCTAGTTATCTGTGTCTTCTAAAGTCATCTCAGTATATAATATGTTGCTGCATTATTCGTAATAAGTTGTTACTATTCGATTCTATACTGTATTATACAACGTTTTAATGCAGTAACCGAAAAATCCATACACCCCAAACTAATTTATTTTACTTAAGTATATTAAACTTAATTCCATAAAAAGAAATGATTTTTTAAAGAAACTTTCATGGTACCTATTCGTGCTCATCTCCGTCAGGTGTATTAATAGTTCGTGGGATTTGTTATATAAATGGACAATATTTTATGTATTGCCTGTTGCAAACCACACCTATCATAGTCCCTAATGGCGATTATACACGGTTCACTTCTGCCTTTCAATTTGGATGAAGCAACCAAATTGAACAATGTAATCGTAAAAATGAATCATTCAATTTCAATGTTCACCCATATTCAATCGCGTTAAAGGATTGAGCTTGCTCAATATTTTCACTTTTGCGTTGAACGTGTAAACATAAGAATTGAATGATTAGCTAGATGACATAAGAGTTGAATGGTTCACTTTATAATTTAGATAGTTCACTTTTTAAGATACGTGTAAACAGCAGTATCTTTCGCTTCTGCGAGTTTCAACCAAGAATAGAATATATATATATTATTTGCAAGCAAACACGGTACAAAAAAGATAAAAACAAAAGGACATGCAAGACCTCGTGTCGCACCAGGCACTGGCACACAAATACTAATAATAACACAAATAATAATTACTTATTAAGTTTTGATAATATAAAATCATTCATTCCAAAATGTCAAATTGAGATTTAATAATTTTAATTAATAATTAACAATTCCAAATGGTTAATGTAAAATCGCTATAAAATAATGTCAAAATGATTAAAAACAATGTCAAATAATGCAAAGTGAATCAATTTTGTTGAACCGTGTAATATCGTCATAATGCTTGTCTGTTGTATTAAAATCAACTTACAAGTTACAATTGTAAGTAAATTGTCCTCTTCTGGTTGGGTTGCAACGCAACTGAACCCTAGCAAGTGCACAAAGTAATTGCCTATTGCGTTGCACCGCGCATGACACACGCTGCACACAGAAGTTTTAGGTATTGGCTGCCCTGCCATCAATATCATAGGAAATAGGACTAGTTTTATTTAAGAAGGGCGACGTAGAGTACTTTTTTTTTAGTCCATCCTGATTTTGTAAATCCGGAAGTAAATACACTCTGAGAACCATCTTTGAACAATTTATTTTAAAGATAAATGAATATGGACATGTAAAGGTCTACTTTAAGAAGAAATAAAAATGGTTATGTTTCTTGAGAGATTAGAAACTTATAGTCTACTGCTACTCGAACGCATATTGGACGCTATCTTTGTATAAGTACTTACATAAAAAACTAAAAAAATATGATTTTTATATGTGGTTTTATATCATACATAAATATAATACTTAAATATTGTACTTCCTAGTTGTTGCCACATTAAAACCGTGTAAACTACTGAGGAATGAGATAACGTGATTGTATAATCTATTTGACGATCGGACTGAAGGTCAAAACAATGATAGTGGCCAGGAAATCATCATTTGGTTCGTTTAGCAGTTAAACTTATTTTTTATAGCCTTAAAAATCTTCTTTATTGCTCTATTAAAACACATGTAATTTTGCCTATTGGCAGTAGTAACTTTAAACGTGCTTATAAATTATGAAAAAGATCGCAGGTTTCTTCGTTCGTTTAGTGTTATTGGCAGGCGTGTGGAGCTTTTATAGTTGAGGATTTTCGTGTGTTCCGACAGTAAGAAATAATAATTATAGACAGTTCCTTAGTTGTTGAAGATTCCGGTAGTGCGCCTCCATCTTCAGTCTAATCTTCACTTAACATCAGTTGTGATGGAGGCAAATTGCTACCTTATTGTGAATTAAAAAGAAAATGTGAATTCAATCGTATAGAATTATTTTCTTTGATCCATGGTATTAAGTATCGTCAATAGTGAGTGACCTTCTCTAAATCACAATGCCATTGACTTAGCGAAGGTCGGCAAACTTTTTCGCAGGTTCAATAATTGTATTGTGTTCTGTTTTTGTGTGACGCGGAAGTTTTCGTGGTGGTGTATATGCTGTGCGCGCGCGGGGTGCACCTGTGTGCGTGTTGAGGGCGAAGTACGCTCAAGGGCAGCCGCCGGGTAACGACCCCAATACGCACCTTCCAAAAACGAACCCTATTCTAACAATTCATACATAGACGTCGCTTTCTAAAGCGCTATTGTGTGTTTGATTTATGAATCACATAATAACAACATGCCTACCTGTCATCAATTTTTTATTCGAAATAGATATTAACGTATATTTTTTACTTTTTTCCAGACGCAAACTGCAGAGGGAGGTATATTATGGATGTTACTTTCAACAATGTACTGGAAGGGACGCGTCAATATTTTATGGGATTACCTAAACAAGCCCAAACCGAGGGCTCAGGACAATCTGTGTGGCCATCAGGCAGTCTGCCGTCCGAAGAAGGAGCCCCAGCCCAATCAGGTGCTCCTGCGCCGATGTCGCGCCCGCCGTCCGCTGCAGCCGCGCCTCCGACCACACCCGCTGCAATAATGTCTGTCACTATCCCGCCCAGACCTCCGTCCGAGCCGCTCGAGCCGGAACCCCATATTATTCATAAGGCGACAGTTATGCGAGAAGCTGCTGAAAAGCGACGAGAACAACCAGAAGTTGAAGACGAAGAAGAATCAATCGAGACCCTTTCCCCGCCGTCGCACATAATACGAAAACCTCCTCGTACACTTCCATCACCAGCACCCGCGCCTGCTGCTCCTTGTCCTTCGCCAGCGAGGCCGCCATCTACAGCTCCTTTACCACTGAATACTGATCATCAGTTGGAGGTTCCAGCGCAATATCGGACGCCATCTCATCGCGTGCCAACTCCAACTGCAAGGCCTCCTGATCATTATACCGCAGGACGACCTCCAGACCCAGCATACTCTTCTTCAAGGCCTCTTGAACATTACGCGAGGTATCACTATGACTCAAATATACCAGAAGGAGGTAGAAACTCTCAAGGGCCGCCGATACCTTCTCCGCAACCAGCGGTATCAGTGCGCCACAGTCCGCAAACGTACGCCAGAATATCAAGTTCACTGCCGCAGCATTCAGCCTCGAGACTGCGTGAATCTACAACTCAAAGCCCACCCGCTCAACGTTACGTCATGCCGATTGCACAGCCTCCGCCGCCACACAATGATCGCGTTCCGCCTATTCACCACCCACAAGTAGTACCACCTCCGCAGAGGTTGGACGTCCGATCATCACAAGCTTACTCGCCCTTACACAACAGACGTGAGCCATCGCCTTACGGTCGTGTGAGTTCACATTATGAAAGGCATTCTTCAGTGCCTACAAGAAAGTATGACCCACAACATGCTTATCCAGGTTATAGACCAACGCCAACAACAACTCAGCCTGGCCAAAGTCATCGGATTGAGTCTCACCACTCTACCCCATACAAACATGCAGCGATAGATGTGATGAATTCACATTACACAACGAGGCCACCAGATCGAGCACCAGCTCCTTCTCCCTTACATCCGCATGACCCTACTCGGTTACCGCCCGGTATAGAGTATGCAAATATAACTAGAACTGCCGATAGCAGAAGTGCATATCACTACTCTACGCCTTCAACGTCTACATCACGCTACAGCACTAACCCACAAGTTCCACCTTCCCAAAATACAAATCTTCAGCCGAGAACAGCTTACCGAGCTGCAGCGACACCAAAAACTAATTACGAGTATTCTGCACCAAGTTCCGTCCAAACATCACCAGCTCGTTCGACTATAAAATCGGGGTATCCCAATCAACAAGCTCGAATGACAGTATCTGTTACTACACTCGTCAATCAAATGAATGAAACTAAGCAGAAACAAATCCCCCCTCTTGCGGCTACACCAAGTACAAGCCAAGGTAACCCACCTAAACAAAAAAGAGAATCACCACTTGATCTATCTGTTAAAACTGTCAAAAACTCTGCCGATTCTTCTACAACCCAGGATGACATGATTGATTCAGCCTCAATGGAAAATAAAACGTTGTCATTACAACCACGTCCTCTATCTTGTAATAGTCAACAAATAGCGCCCGTAGGGGCAAGCTACGTATCGTCACACAAAGTAGATTTTGCACCAAATTTTACTCAATATAGGGAAAGGAATAATCATCCAGCTAGCATTAATGCTGCGGCTCAAAGTAATAATCCAGCTCGTCCTAACGGGGCATGGACCAGAAGACCTGTATCGGCAGAATCGTATCCGATAGAATCACAAAATCATACTTACCCCGAGCGCAACAAATACAGCAGCGGTTCTGGTAGGAGTGACTATGTTTCTAGAATTGACCTCACTAGAAATGTGAGTGATCAACGACTAGAAAGCAGACGAGACGATAGGTCGTATATTGATGAAAGAAAGAGAGTGGCCGGCCCAATTGTTAGTAATATTCCAGAAAAGTTAGTTCGGTATGAAACTTGGACTTCCGATAGTCGGATAAGTCAATTAACTAGAGAACAACATGAGTTGATAAGCCGACCTGTATATAGCTATAAACAGTATGAGGCTTATCAAAATGAGCAGAAACGCCCAACTACTTCTAATGTTTACCGTGAGCATCAACCGCATATTAATCATAGATACTCAAATAACCCATTTCCTCCAGAGCAAATTAATCGTGAATCAAGTGATTATCGTGGTCAATACCACGATCGAAGCGTCCAATCTGCTAATCGACATCATGTTATACAAAAGATTCCTACCCATAGAGATTTTCATCCACATCATATTGATCAACACTGCGGTGTGCCAGCGGATAAGAAAATTTTGAGTATATTAAGAAACAGCTTGGAAACAAAACAAACGGGGCACGTAGATGCGACAAAGCCGCCGCGACAAATTCCTGATCTCATTGTAATAGATGATGTAGACGACTCTGTGATAGAAATAACCGATCTTACTAAAGACAATGATACTGAATCTTCCGGTAAAAACACATCTACGCCCGGCAATATACCTTCAGATCTAGCCAATCCTTTTCAAATGCCCAAAGCTGTGGATTCAATACCACGTGATTTGGAGTGTAAGAAATCGGATAATACCGACGGAAAGAGTAAATCACCTGAAAACGATGTTGCGTCAAGAATAAGAACTAAAGCAGAACTAAAGGTCATGCCACCTTCAGAAGAACTTAGTGTAAAATCTGATTTGAAACAATGTATATCAGAAGGAGAAAAAGTTAAGCTTCAGCCAAAATCTCAAAAACAACATTTATTCAATCAAATCAGGCAAGATAGTTTAAGATTAGAGACAGTTATTAAGAGTGAAAAGCAAGTAGAAAATATAGTTCCAGAAGTAAAGTCTGAGCCAATGAACATAGATGAAATTGAAAAAGATGCTGTAGTTCCTATAAAAACAGAGAGTATTCTACAAAATTTAGATCCTGAATATATGCACTCGGCAGACAAAAATGTAGAAGATGATTTAGATTGGGCAAGTGCTTGTGATAACTTTATGGAACAATTAAAAGATGGTTGCCATAAAAAGAAACCGAAAAAATTGAGAGAAGCCTTTGAACAAGAAAACGACTTCAAAGACGAAACTATTGAAAAATCCACTCGCAATAGCTCCGTGTTTTCAAATTCACTTGAAAATGACACATCTTCAATCGTCATTAAACAAGAACCTATTGATGACGAAGAAATTATTCAAGAGGATGAACCTCTCATAAATATTGTACCTGAACCCAGTTTAAAGGAAACTTCAGAGTCAAACAATAAATTACCTGAACCCAGTTTAAAGGAAACTGCAGAATCAAACAATAAATTACCTGAACCCAGTTTAAAGGAAACTTCAGAATTAAACAATAAATTACCTGAACTCAGTTTAAAGGAAACTTCAGAACTAAAAAATAAATCAGAGTTGAAAAATAAAGCTGAGAATAAAGAAAAAAAGGAAAACAAAGATAAGACAGAAACAAAAAATCTTAAGAATAATACGATTGCTAAGAAGTTAAGAAAGGAGAGTGAAAAATCTACAGAAACAAAAAATCTTAAGAATAATACAATTGAGAAGAAGATAAGCAAGGAAAGTGAAAAATCACAGAAACCAAAGGGTAAATTGAAAGCGAAAGCAGAAAAAAATTATCGAAAATCGGCAACAGTAGTAAAAACAGAGGTCAAAGAAACAGAATCATTAAAAACAGTTATAAAAGAGGAATATGAATCTACTGACGATGACGAACCGTTAATAAAAAGTAAACTGCTTAAAGAAAAAGAACGAAGCGATCAACTGAAATATCAACTTTTGAAAGATTTGTCAGAAAAATCTGCTTACGTAAAATTAGAATGTTGTAATGTTGATGTAAACAAAAATAATAGAAAATCCATCGAGGTTGTTGTCAAAGATAAAGAAGACAAACAAAACAAAGGTAAGTCCACCAAAAACTTATCTAAACAAAAAGGAAAATTATCTTCTGAAAACAATAAAAACGAAAACGAAGCAGCGAGCTCCGAGAGCGATGAAGATGAGCTTAGTGTTGCTAGTAGACTTCGGCATCGTAAGAGTATTAAAAACGAAGATAGTAAACAAAGTTCTATAGCTAAGACTCCCGTAAAGGCATCGCCAGCGAAAAGACAAGAAAGTATCGCCAGTAATAGTTCTACACCAGTACGCAAGGCAGGCTTTGGCGATGGATCAGATTTCCATCCTGGTTGGGAAGAGGAGTTGTATCGATATAAACGCTCCCTTCGTATGCCAACCAGGTTGATTGCCATTCCACGAGGACGATCTGGCGGTCCCTTTACCAAGGGTTCCGGTGCTTTCTTCACAAGGGGTTCCACTTCTTTACCTGATCTCGATCCTGCTCCGCTGTCCCCAGCTCCATCCTCAGCACCGTCCGCTGCTACCGATGACTTGTACGCGAGACGTCCAGACAAACTCACTCTTGATAGTGATCTTGAATCTAACTCAAGTTGCTCTGCTCTAAATAAATTACAATACGACTCAGAAGCTTCTACCTCTACAGTATTTTCATTATCAAATGCAAAAAACAAACGCAGTTCGATTGTAGATGTTCTCATACAAAAATGTGGTAGAAAAGAAGACTCAAAAAAGAAATCTAAGGACAAAGATGAAAAAAGTCTAAAAATTATACCTAAAAGTTCAAACGCAACTGAATTGTTGCCAACGCCTAGCTTGGGCTTGGTGAAGAATGGAAATAAAGGAAATTTAAGCGCAAAGAAAGAAAAACTAATGGAAGATATATTTTACTTGGGCGCTTTTAGGAAGGAAACTGTCACGGCCTTTAGAAATGCTTTTATTAAAAATACAGATGGCCTTATTGGTGCTACAGAAGAGTTTGCCCCATTAGTTTTGAAATCAAGAACAAGAACAGAAAGTAGAGTTCTAAAACAAAGAGCAACTATAAAAGAAGTATTCGGAGATGAGCGGCCAGCGTCCGCACCGCCTTCGTCGTACCGTGAGGATGAACCAGAACCAGAAGTAGAACTGGAACAATCGGTCAAAATTAAAAAAGAATCTGAACCTGATATTAAACCTAAATTTAAATCGAAGAAAATAATCAACAAAGATAAATTGAAACGCAGATCGAGTTCAATAAGAGATGGTTTAAGAAGCACTAAATCTCTGAAGAGAAATGACGCTAAGGGTAGATTGCTCAGATTGAAGAAAAGGAATAGTTTAATGAAATCATTATCGCATAAAAGAATGAAAGACGGTTCTAACAGCAAACATAAGAAAGAAAATAGTCCAAACACAGATGACAAAGAAAAAGGAAAAGACGACACAAACGTACCTGATGCGCCCGCAGCTGCGGATAACAATACAAAAAGACGTCTCAAACGTTTATTTGGTAGAAGAAAGTTTAGTTCAGGATTCGATTACATAAGGAAAAAGAAAAAGATTATTCGTAGAGAAGACGCTAATCCAGGCACCAAGATTCGTCGCGCTGCTCCAAAACCAAGTCCAGAGTCCATCCACGATATACAGAAAGAAATCAAAAGTTGGTTTATCAACAAGAGCATTGGCGAAACACACCTTCATCGCGCCGCTAGACTTGGTTACACTGTAAGTTACCATGACTCAAGTTTGCTTTTCAATTTCTATTGCATCTAACATAAACTAAATTGTCGTTTGTTTTCAGGACTGCGTTGCATATTGCTTGGAGAAGATGGAAGCTGATCCCTCTGCCAAAGACAACGCAGGTTTTACGCCGCTCCATGTGGCAGCTGCTAGAGGGCACGTCAGAATAGCTCGACTGCTACTTCAATACGGTGCTAACGTATCAGCAGCCGCGCAAGGAGGGATTAGGTACGCATTCAGCAAAATAACGTTAACCTAGATATGAGACAAAAAACACTTTTATCACATCAAAATTATTAACACATACCTACACCACCATTAATAGTTCATCTAAACATGAAATCTATTGTTTTCCAGACCACTTCATGAAGCTTCTGAAAATAGTCGCATGGAAATTATTCGCCTTTTATTGGCGTATGGTGCTGACCCCTTGCTCGGCACATACGCTGGTCAGACTCCGGAGGAACTAGCCGAGGGACCAGCAGCTAAGCTCATCCGATTGCATATATCCGATGTTCAGGGACACGCCACTGAGCCCTGGACGTTCTCCCACCCTGCTGAGATACTTGGTGAGTATTGTATCATGAATGAGACATAATACATTCACCAATTGCCGTATAATTATAATAATGAAAGTACCTACATACCCGAATAATCATAATAAAGCAGGCTTATTTGTAATTGGTTGGTATCTACTGATTTTTATGTGGGAGAAACTAGTGATACACGAGTATGAAATTAATATCAGCGATAGTCTTATTATGTTTGTTGGTAAATCAATCTTAGGAACTGGTGTAGCGATTCCTCTAAAATATTTCAATCGATACTCTTTCTTGCTATTCTTTATAGATTGTAGGTATCTGAATCTATGGCATCACTGGCCATTACGATGTATTGTTTTATCTTAGATCGCGAGGAGATGGGTTGCGATCCGCTGTCGTCACCACCGCCGGCATCGCCTCCGCCGCCTCCCGACTCCACTATTGAGATACAATGCACCGAGGCACCGCTGCCGCCATTCTACTCCCTGCGCACGGTGGCCGGCCAGCCTGCGGACGGGCTGTGGTGCCTGTTGCAGGATATCACCAATTTGCTGCAGGTTCGTTTCCTTATTTGTTAATCGCATTTAACTTAATTTTCATCTTCATATACCTATGCATTTTATGCTCTGCCCTGTGTATTAATAGTCCCAATTCCCACTTACGAGTAGGTAGGTTCATAATGTGGTCTCAATCTACGTTACATGGTTAAGTTTCGTACCACAGTACCGTAACCATAAACTTGTTTTAAAAATAACATTATTTGATTTACAGATAAAGTCAAAAGACAGTCTGCTGAAGCAGATCCATTGCGGGTCGGGCTCGCCGAAGGAGCTGCTGCGCGAGATTCGCACTCAGGAGTTCCTGGAGCGAGCTCAATGCCACCAGTTGCTAAGCGCCGGCGAGAAGGTCAACGTGCGCGCCTCTAAGGTGGCGCTCGTGAGAGTCACCGACAAGCTGCGTCAGCTGCTTAAAATCGAGACCGTCCTTGTTAGCTGACACTAAAACTTCGCTAACTGGACCTTACACGTACTAGTCGACCCTCTTAATGAAACATAACAGTAACGCTATCGCATTCGGGTAATTAATGTACCGGGAATGTTACGGCTATTTCACTGAATTTAGTCTGTTATGAGATGAATTATAAAACAGTCGACACTTGGGTTACGTTATATGGAAGTCGAATGTGAATCAAAAGCTCTGTTTATCAAGATATGATATCTATAGACGTCCCGGCTAACCAGTGCCCTCGTTGTTGTAACGGGCTTATTTCATTCACATGGATGATGTTGGGCTAAATTGACTCGGATTTTCTCAATATCGCCTATGGCTTATGAAATGATTACGATATTGAAAACTACTTTAATAAAACCATTAATTAAGAATATAATACCTGTAAATATTTAGTTTAGAAACCGCAGAGAAAACGAGTGAACGAAGAAGAGTGATGAAGGACGGCTCAACAACGAGATCTTAATACCTAGTTGACTGATTATTGTAATCTAAACAAAGATGTATCTCATTTAAGAACAATGTTATAAATAAAATATTTGTTTCACGAGACTGTGTAAGTTAAGGCAGCCATTACATAATCAAATAATCATTTGTTTTTGAATATATGATGCGAGCGGGAGCTCTATATTCGAGTGATTGTAGTTTGTTTGAACAATTTTTGTACATAATGTAAATAGATTAGTTTAAGAACGTATATTTGCGTAAATTTTGCTTTAAATGTATAATATTCTCATGGGTGCTATTTAACGTCGGTGTATGGTACATTGGGCTAGTTAGAAGATTAGATAATTGAAGTGCTGCAGTAAGTCGGTTCGTTAGCGTAATGTTTTTTAAAATAGGAAATATAATATAAAGAGATAAAGTTACCATAATATATATGTAAGAAAGTAGCATAATCTTAAATCGTGTGTGCAATAGTATACGTGAGTATATCGTTTATTTGTAGAAGAATCGGCGGCTGTCGAAGGTATCAGGCACAGGGTTGGACGATGCCTTATTCACACGATTACTGTACTTAACTCAATAACTGTGAAAAGTGCAATACGGATTGTATGCAATGCAGTTTAATAAGCATAATTCCTAAAATTAGTTGAAGGCTGAAGCTGGAATTACTAGAATATTTTCATAATTTGTTGCAATCTAATTTTGGTTTTATTACTTTGTACAGTGTTTTTAACATCATCGGTTACGCTGATAGTTTGAGATTATGCTAGTATATAAATTTATTATTACAATCTTTATACATACCTGCGCTATTTTTTGTTTATTTGTTATGTTTGCTAAATCTGCCAGAAATATTAAGTTTTAAATTGTACAATAATGATTTTGCTTATTCTGTAAAATGAGTTATGTTTTTATTTATACACCCTGTAATAAAATTAGGAAAATTTATTGAATCATATTATGCATATCGCATTTTTTTAATAATGTAAATAAAAATGTAAACAATTTATTTTAAATTATTTTCGAACTATATATATTGACTGTTTGTCCTTAAGCTGCATATCTACCTACTTCAATAAAATTGTGTACAGGCATTTTGTTTGAATCTACACGACATTAATGTTCTGTACATAATACATTGCAGTATATTACTATACCAACAAATTCTGTTCTGTACATAGTCAAGTTCCGCCCTATATAAATAATATGAGGAAACCAGAAACAAAGAAGTACATGATTAATCTGTGATGACATTTTAGAAGAATACTTGCTCGCGGAGCTCGGCGTAGTGTGAAAATTAACGAATAAAGCAAGGAATAAAAGGAACTGACGATTATACAACATGTATACTTTTCTGAATGAAATAAAGTCTTGTAAACCTAACTGTTATTAGCAGTATACCTACAGTATAAGTATTATTATAATTACCTATTGATACAATTCTTGTTGATAACAATCGAAAATAAAAATGTGAACAATCAAAGTATTTTTTTCAACACAATGATTAAGCATAATTTTTATAACCCAATCAGAAAAAAATACTTCAGTTCTTATCTCAATTTATGTTTTGCATATTAAAGCTAGAAACACATTTCGCTGGCGCAGCGCGATCGGTTTCATACATTTAGTATGGCTAGAAACACATTTCCCTGGCGCAGCGCAGCGTTTCCGCCCGGCTCCGATTGCGCCAGGCCCCCCACCACTTTCTAGCATTGTATTGTATCGTCAGATGGCTCGGTAGCGGACGTGGTAGCGGACTGCGCAGCGGAGCCACAAATTATATAGACTAGTACAGATAGGAATCAAGCCTTATAGCGGCCGTTTGTTAGTGAATGACGGACCCCGATTAGATTTTGACAACATAGTGCTGCCAGAACTATCGACCCTTGATTCGTTATCGATAGTTGTGCAAATCATCGACGTTTGGTACAACCCTAGTAATATACTATTTTAAATTCTGCTCAAATAAAAAACACATTTGATGAAAGAAGGCATTTATTACTTGACATTATAATTTTATCAAATACAAAGTACATAAGTATAAGTTGAGATTTATACAAGACAAAGAATGAGAGTAATGAAATTACTTACTAAATTGACTTTATAGATAAACTAAGAAATATAAATACTTTATCAGCTACAAGAAAAATTAAACTGCTTGCAAATATGTTTTATGCACAAATGCTAATGCAATTTTTCCTAGTAGTTTTATTTAGTATCTGCCATTTCATTATTCACTGTTAATATCACTTTAGTTTCAATGCAAGACGCAATAACCTAATTCTAATAGTTAAACATTTAATGCAGTAAGTAATCAATATAGCAACTAACAGCAGTAATTTGCACCATAATTCTGATTTGATAACTTATAACCGCAAGAATAGGCAGACACGGGCATCTTCGCAGCACTCCACGAACCTCGTTGAGACTCAAGTTATCTGAAAAGATTAGATTTGGTCAGTATAGATTCTACATATTGTTACTATAATCTGCCATAACATTTTATAAACAAATAAGTGATAGTTGAACTGAAAAGTTTGTAAATCAAGAAAGAGTAGTGTGTATATTTCATATTTCATAAAAAGCACATTTTGTTTGTTGTGCCGCTATGCACAAGTTATAGATAATCAATGTTTATAGTTAATAACTGTTATTAAGTAGATAAGCTTTGTACATAGACTGATGAGAGGTAGTATATATAATTAAGTAAGATCTAAGATAGTAGGTAGCAGTAACAGTTATAACATACCTAGTCATAAGACAATCACAATAAACCATCATTCGTACCGACAACAATCATATATTATCCCACCGGTACATTTGTTATAATTCTGTTCTGTTTGTCAGAATCAGAAATATGAATTTGATGATAAGGCATTTTAAATGTTTTGACAAAGTTATTGAATTACTTACACTGTTATTGTCTCTTGACTTGGTATTAACAACTTCACTAAATTGAAACTTGTTAAATGTGACAACTGATTATTTAAATTTAATCCCAAGTAATCTACTGTGCTTTATCATTATCACCATATGATATCACTTCTAAATGTATATTTTTTAACAAAACTAATCAATAATTAATTACACATTACTTACATTCATATAAAAAGAATAAACAAACATTACCTACCTTTCATTCATAACTTCTTCTTCAACATGTCAATGACAAGTACAAAATCATATGTTGTTGACCCAAAACTGTGCCACTCTCACCGCATTATCTGCAGCCAACATGAGGTCATCACGCGTGCAGGTGTCCGGGCATGCATGCAGAGCAATCAATGAGGTGGGCCATGGTCTGTGGAGTGTAACCACACCTGCACGCGAGATCCGTGTTACTGGTGAAGCCCCACCTGGACAGGTTGTCTTTACTTCGACCAACTTGGGTACGGAGTCTATTTAAAGATCTCCATAATGATCTGGGAAGTTCAAGGCCAGGAGGGAGCTTTTCCTGGATGAGCACATATGGGTGTGGAAGGGTAGCAGAGTTTTCCAAGTTTAACTTTGGTTAAAGAGGCCTCCGTGGTGCCAGGCATGACGCACTTGTAAAAACTATTGCGACTCTTTAGCCTTTGATAAATTTCATAACTTTCTGAGAAACCGAATCTTCTTTACTCCGGTTAAGTTGTTAACTGTATTTTCTTATGTTTTGGTTAGTTTTAGAAATACAAAGTTGCCTCTTGGAATTACCTAAAACAACAAAACTCAAATTTAGGTTAATGTAATAAATAATTGATACATAAAACTTTGTAAATAGATTTACTTACGTGTACTGAAGGCATCTTTGAATAATGTATCCATATTTCTGTAAAGAAATATCTGAGAAAAAGTGGAAAAACATCTAAAGAATACTAGAAAACCGAAATGAGTAAAAAAACACAAACTAAATAAACGTCATCTTGAAATTCTTGAAAAAAGTGACAGCCTTAATTTTAGCCAATGGGGGCACCCCAACAAAATGGCGGTCTTAATTATAGCCAATGAATGGGTATCGGGGCTACCGGCCACTAAGTTTTGACCTATTCTATGGGTGATTCCAACGCCTGAGCGGAGCTCTGCATTTTGCTTTTTACTACCAATTTAAAAAATATTTTTTTTGTTTAGAAGAGTCACCAATTCATTATCATGTAGGGTTGTTAATTATACTGTTAAAACAGTATTAAAGTGTTTTTAGTACACTATACTTTTTAATTTTATAACAAAAATAATGTACATAATTCTGATTTGAAAATAAATTACACTAAATATTTCTAAAATCGGTTCAGTATTTTTTGAGTTTATCTATTACAAACAAACAAAGTGTATTTATAGTATTAGTATAGATATAAATTGCATCTCGTCTTCATTCATCATCGTAATCATCAACATATTTTTTTTGGATTTAATATGTTCAAGTAAGAACAGAAATTGTTTTCAAAATTAGAAGAAAACATAATGCAGATGTTAGCTCGGCAACGACTCAATTGACAATTTGACACTGATCAAAAATTTCGTCAGGAAACGCTGCGCCACGCTTGTAAAGTGTGCACACCCGGGTCGACGCTGCGCTGCGCTGCGCTGCGCTGCGCTGCGCCAGCGAAATGTGTTTCTAGCTTTATACCTATGAATAGGGTTCCCAGACGTCCGGATAAAGCCAGACAGGGTCATGCTTATCCTATTACCAATTTGGCTAACTCGCGAACTGGTTGGTGGCGAAAAATATTAGAATTAGGGCATGAAATCCTTGTTATTTAGGACGTCCGGCCTTGAAACCAAAAGTACAGATAAACTAGCTGTCCAGTCCAACTTTTTGGTTTTAAGACCTGGATATAATGTTCAATAGCATAGTTATTAATTTTCATCATTGGGCTGTTAAATTTCCCTCCTAGAAGTTAAATTAAACCTATTATTATATTTTACTAGCTGACCCAGCGCGACTTCGTTCCCGTGGCCCTACCCCCTACTCCACCCTACCCTACCCGTACTCTACCCCTACCCTACCCCTACCCTACCCTACTCCTACCCTACCCCTACCCCTACCCTACCCTACCCCTACCATACCCCTACCATACCCTACCCCTACCCTACCCTACCCCTACCCTACCCTACCCCTACCCTACCCCTACCCTACCCCTACCCTACCCCTACCCTACCCTACCCCTACCCTACCCCTACCCTACCCCTAACCTACCCTACCTTTACCCTACCCTACTTCTACTCTACCCCTATTTACCCCTCCTTCCCCTATTTTCTCACCGTTAAAACCTTCCTTGGACTTCCACGAACATTTCAAGACCAAAATTAGCCAAATCGGTCCAGCCGTTCACGCGTGATGTCGTGACCAAGGGAAATAGGGATTCATTTTTATATATATAATTTAGGGAGATACCTATTCAATCCAAAGAAACATCTCATTAATAAACATCTACACTAGATATCACTATTAAGAGGTTTATTTTGTTTAGATTAGATATTTGAGGTACCTAATCTTTGGATATACTGAATAAATAAAAAAAATTTTCACTAGTAGAAGGCTACATTATTCCCGAGTGCCAGGCTTTATTTTATACCAATATTTCCACGGGAACAGGTTTCCTCGGGGTGCAGCTAGTATAATGATATAAAAAACCTAGCTCTTATCATCAAACTAATCTGGGAATCCGAGTTCATAATAACAGGTAGGTAATAACAACCTAGGTTGTTAGTCCCCTTTGTTTTTCTTAATATGCTGAGTGTTTGGGACGTTTGGGATTCTGGGCTGTTTTTACATAATTATCTAAATGTTGTCCCTGACGCTACGCTAGGCTAGGGCCTCTGTTTATTAGGAAGGTACTATAAAGTAAGTAGAGGCACATGATTTTAACTTAATGGTAGGAGGAGGGGAACCTACACCACACCGTGCCACCTGCACTGCACATCACGTGTGCTAGGTTTATATGTGCGAAGTCCTGCCTAAAACCGCCACCAGACGCCATCGCCAGCGAGATCAAGCAAGGCAAAGGAGAATCAGACAAACAGGCAAATGAAAGGAGCCGTCTACACTCTCGGACTTACTTAACTCACTTTGCTTTCCGAAAAATGTATCAGGCACTAACTACATACTTAAGCATTAATGAAAAATCCTTCCCAGATCCCAACCCTTGGACACTTGGAGAGGTTAGGTGATAGATAAGTTGATTACTTGCTCAGTGAGTTATGTGACAAACAATAAAAATAAGTTTTTATTTTAAATACTTACCCACTTATTAACACACCACTAAAATTTTAGAAGGTACACACAATAAAAATACTTATATCAATTTTGCATAATTTTATTTTAGCACTTTTCACATTCTGTCTAATTTTTAATGTTTCCCGCGACCCGCCATTTTTTTTTAATATCTTTTGTGTTGTGGCTAATGACGGTTGTGGCACTTGCCTTTTTTGCCTTATGCAGAACAAATGCTGAGCCAAGGCGAGCCATCACAAACAGCCGTTTATATGCTGGTCGCTTGTGATGGCTCACCTAGGTTCGCCCAACGTGTAAACGCACGCAAGCACGTACCCAGGATTTTTTGTCGGGGGGGGTCCGTTGGGGGGGGGGGGGATCTCGGAAATAAATCCTGGATACGTGCTTGGTCGCATTTTCCCCCGCCCGGGGAGACAAAGGGGAATCTTTCAGGCATCGGCGTTAGTACCATTATATATTCTGTGGCAGTGGCTTCAAAAGTCAGGAAAGCCTTTTTTCTGTTCTGTGGTTGCTTTCTAGAAAGGTGGCTTCCGAGGCCTTCATAAGTATGAAATTTCATGGAACAAAGATAAGGTATCAAAAGGAAATAAACAACGGTAATATTAATCTTATTATGCCACTATTTATTAACCAAAGGATGGAGGGCCATCGCAAGAAACAGCTTGAGACTTATCAGAGGATTTAGTAAAAAAAAAGTTGATTCCTAAGCAAAACTCCATGTAATTTCTAATAGTCAATTAGAACTGCTATGACCAAATGAGTCAGGCCCTCAGTTCATCAATTGTCAAAAATTTGCTGTCACATGTCAAAGTAATTACTTAAGCATTGATTGTTAATAATTTTTGACCCCGAATTTAGTAAAGAATTCGTGAAATCTTTTCAGAAGTTTTCAATGAGCGATTTTCTGAGAGGCCATTTAAAAAAAAGCTTCCAATTGCTTCACTAGATGGCGTTGAATAAGTATGTACATGTCTATGGTATATTTTGGTATGAAACCTATTTAAATTAATTACTTTTTAACAACCCAAAGGAAACTAATGATATATTAAATAAGTACTACTGTGAGGAACAGAAACGAAATAGGTAAATTTAAAGATTTAGGTAAATAAATAACATCTGTCTGACGTTCCGTTTGACGTAAAAAAGTCGCGTCAAAGTAAAATTTATAACGTTCCGTTCCTTCTAACTGCATAGGTGGGACAGCGCCATCTAGTGACTGAGCTTTCAGAAAATCGCCCATTGTCTAGAATATACCGTTACACATTTATAAAGGTTTAGCTTGGGCTCTCAGTTCATCAATTTGTACAATAATGAATCTTCCAAATTTTGCAAGTAAACTAAAGAAATACATAAAAATACTTTGAATTTCTGATTCTTTAACACTTCTGGGAATTCCTAACGTAGAAACAATGGTGCAAACGTTAATACTTTAGTAATAATTGGATTTTTTTTATTTTGACAATTGATGAACTGAGGGCCTGACGTTTGCGGTTCTACTGACTTGGCTTCGCCACATAGATTAATGAAAGTAAGCTTACGTTTTTTTACGAAATCTTTACTAGTAGTTGACCTAGCATTTGTTTCTATAAGTACCATACTTTCAGAGATAGAATTTTTAATTTTTGTGAGAACAAATTGACAGATGGTGACCATCATTTTTTACTTTTTTTAAGGGCGGTATTATTATAACAAAGTGTAAAAAATGCGTTAACTATTTCGACAGTAGATGCCAGAATAATAAACAGTCTAAATAACCGCGGTGAACGTCGCGAGTGTGCATTTTCTTCTAGTAATCTCGTTCAGAAATGTGTTAATTTAACCGGCCCCTGACCAGACTTCCATACATTTAAATCATACACAACACACACCATACATTTAAATGTATTCTCCAAGTATTCTCTATATAATAAAGTAAGGGCCAAGGAGTAAAATAAGTACAGTGCCACATGAGTGCCACAACCTTTTCTGTTCCGGTGACAGTGGCGCTCAAAGATATTATAATATAACAAGATTGTGCACTATGAAAATAAAAGCAATGTCAATTCGATTCTATGCAGTTACAATAAGGTTTATTTTCGTATGACATTTCGATAAACGGAAAAACGAGCCGAGCGAGAGGCTCCTAAATAGGATTGCATCCCTGTCTACTGGGCTGCCACCATTAAATATTTTTGGTTGTAGTAGAACTTAATTCAAATTCATATTTCCTGTTCTCGAGAATTTTCAAAATATTAATTAATTGAAAGGAATGTTCAGCTGATAATAATAAAGTCCATATCATTTGTATTATTTAAAACCTTGAAAAACTACTTTTTTAATGTAAGAGTCGGTGTTATGGTAGTTTTAATTATAATAAATATGCAACACTTTGCGTCTGGACAATTTTAATAAAAATAAAAACATCATCAATATGGCGACGGCAAATTAATTTATGTGTGTAGAGTTAGTGTGTGGATCTTAATTATCATTTTAAAATTACGTTTAAATCAATAAAAATGGTTCTCACTTGATGTGTGAAAGGATGCAAAAGCGAATCATTTAAACGGAGCGGTGTATCTTTTCATAGGTAAGTATTTAGCCAAACTTTTATTCTTGCGTATAGTAGGGTGTCCATTTCGTTTTTAGTCTATAGACTGGAATTTACTTTCTTACTTAACCCATACATTAATTTTCATTGTTTCAGATTTCCTAAAGATGAAGAAATTAAAAAAGGTTGGCTTAACCTCATATCTGAAAAATTTAAACAATACTCAGCGGAAGAAGAAAAAGAAGAAGAACTTTATCAGAAAATAGGCATGAAACAAAACTTATTAAATTTATTATAACATCTGTATCTTAATTTAAGGTTAAAAAAGTAGGTACGCAAAAAACGAATCTTTAAAATTAATTGGACACAAAGCCTCCATGCGTCAAAAGATCCGCAAGAAAATTTTGTTTAGCAATGTATAGTCTAACTAATAAACAGATTTTTATTACTGTACGTGGACTTTTTATTTCTATCCATTTTAGCAAAATACGCCTATCAGAAATACAGACATACATTTCATATAAGTACATACAGGTCAAACTGACAACCTCCTTTTTTGAAGTCGGTTCAAAAGTAAGTATGCTTATAAAGCATATGTGTATGTGTCGTTGTCACATTATTGCCTAATAAGTGGTGCAAATGCTTTGCCTCGCGGAGTCCTCATCTTAACTAATATTATAAATAGAAAGTGAGTTCGGATGTTTAAATGTATGTTTCTTTTAGCTACAAGAGCTCCCTAGGAAGCGTGATGTTCGAATCCTACGTGAGCCAAGTCTGGTTAACTATAAATTGTCCTCGAAGAAACCAAATCGTGTAGTCACTCACGTCTCTCTCATTAGAGAGGGACGCACACCATAATAGGCCTATCTCGCTCGGCTCGGCTGTAACTCATGAGTGATTATAATATCTTTGGTGGCGCTCATGAAGCTCGACTTAATACTGAGGTAACTGGAGAGTGCAGTACGAACAATTTTTTGAATACCACAAATAACACAGTGGCTGTCTTCCGTCTCACCTACACTTTAAAAAAATACGTATGGTCATATGAGACAGCTGACAGCCACTACATACATAAATGTCAAATTTGCTGGCGACACTTTTTTATTCAGGGTGAGAGCTCCAGTTACCTCAGAGTATTAAGTCAAACTTCATGGTGGCGCTACGTACGTTTTTCTTTTTTTTGTAGCATTTTACCCGGCCCTGACTTCTAAGAACTTCAGCCGCCAGCAGCGCTATGGTTGGACCAAGGAATTTATAAGTACTACGTACAACAGGAAGGTGGTGCACTCCGTATTTTTGTGTATTTAAAAATACACTTTAATCTCAAGAGATAAGGTTTATATTTCAATACAAAATGTCAACGGTCCAGCTGAGACCGCAAGAACGAGGTGAGGGTGTCCCTTTCTCTGAAATTGCCAGCACCACAGCCATCTCTATCGTCTTCTACAAGCCATGCGCATAAAGTTGGCAACGTCTTTTTAAGTGAACCGATTTGACACCGTTTGCACCATTTGACAGGTAAACAGCGAGTAAACCTCGAGTAATGAATCCTATGGAGATGGCATATCTTCTATATATCTATACAAATAAATAAAATGTAACTTATGTTTGTAAGGAGTTTTTGGCGCCATCTTGGCGGGTTAGGTTAAGTGGATATTTTAATTAATCGCAATTTGTTTCATAGTGGACTTTGTGACTCAAGATAGGTGTAGTTTTGTGCCCCAAGTGTTTACGCAACTGGACGATGTGTGGAATGATTAAAATATGCGCTATCTCGGTAACGTGATGCCGAGTTTTTTATTGTAGTGGTGACTACCTCAGCAAGAATTACCGAGAAGACCGACTCGACATACTTGACGCCAAATACTCCAAGAAGCATTAGAATGTAACACACCTACATTCTAATGAAAACATAAGAAACTATAATAACATACATAATACTCAAGAATTGGCAGTATGGCTTGATGTCTTCGCCTGTCCAAAAAGGACGAACTTTTTTACTATTTACTACTATTAAGTTTGTAACTTAAATAACCGCTTTTTACCACGTGCATATGACTAAATATACGATACATATACCAAAATGACATGTTTTTCAATTTTTGTCTGTCTGTCTGTTTGTTCCGGCTAATCTCTGAAACGGCTGGACCGATTTTGACGAACCGATTAATACGACAATTAGAAGTAGTTTAAAATTGAATTCTAAGATTTTCTTACATTGTGACTTAGTTACAGGTGACGCCAATAAAAGTGTGGTAAAAAGCACTACAACTGAACTACAATTGAAACACTATTGAGACACGATTGTGACTTAACCTTAGCAGACTTGGCCCCCTGTTTTATTGTTCAGACGTCCGCGTCGAATTTATTTTTGATAATTTTATAACATAGCTTAGCGACAGACATCTAGTGACAGAAAAATATAGTGAAACTTGTATTCATAATGCTGCGGCTACATTAGCGGCCGATAATTCGTGCGAGTTGTCGCGCTAAAATTATCGTTGTCGGGCATACGCGATGTTCTTGTCTACATTAGCGGGCGGAGCTTCGTGTTGCGTTGTCGCGCTAAGTATCGCGATAATTAGTTTATTTGGTTTATTGTCGTAAGTATCATTACAATTCAACACAGAACACTACCCCATTATTGATTTATATAGTTATAACAGCCAAAT
Organism: Crambus lathoniellus; assembly: GCA_949710035.1. Taxonomy (NCBI): domain Eukaryota; kingdom Metazoa; phylum Arthropoda; class Insecta; order Lepidoptera; family Crambidae; genus Crambus; species Crambus lathoniellus. The sequence continues at coordinate 24,235,653 of OX453305.1, read as the reverse complement.
CGACCCGATCGCGATAAAAATCACAAAATAATCGAGTGGACGCTTTTCATCTACGTGATAAAAGACGCTAAATGAATCAAATCGGGTTCTGCTGTCATTTTCTTCCAACTCTTTCTCGCACATAGGTTATGAATGATGTATGGATCACAAATTCTAATCACAAAAGTTAGAAAGTTTTGTGTTTGTTTTTTTATACCAAAATTTTTTTCCTCTTAGGAGGGGAATGGTGTGGGGGGGGAGACACGGTGTGTTCCCACAGGTTTTATATTACTGTTCTATCTACCTATGATGTGTGACTCGTGGTGCGGGCAGTCGTCGCCGCGCACCCGATCTGTAAACGCGCTTATACCAATAATAAGATTTGATTGCGTAAACTTACCCTCTTTTATTTGGTCTGCCCTGTAGAGATACCCCAATAGTCATATCTCACACCTAGTATAAATAAGTTTATGGTGTAGGTATGCCTCACTTTTTCGTAAGTATGCCACCTCCATAGGATTTAGTACTCAGAGGAGTAAACCGGTTCACAGCTTGTTGCCGTTCCGTATCATAGCATGGCTTGTAGAAGACGATAGAGACGGCTGTGCCGGCACTCTTAAATAACAGGTTTAGTAGATTTATGGTTCACAACTTTCGTTATAAAAATTAAATTTCGTTAAATTTCCGCTTCGTATTACTTTTAGTCAATAGAAAACATCGCATATTAATTTAGGTATTACCGTATTAAGCATAAAAATGTATCAGGTCGTTTAAGTTTTTTATGGCTTATCCTAGAAAAGAATTTGAATGATAGATTTCAGAATGTTAAAGTAGCAACATTTCAAGCCGAATGACGTTTTCTGACGTTTTCCGTCTTCGTTGTGTCAAGTTCGCAATTCGCTCGTCGCTGCCCGCCGCCCGTCGCGCATGTTCGTGGCCGCCGTAATGGGATGGAGTGAGATAAACTGACCTCGTTCTTAAGGTAGAAACACATTTCGCTGGCGCAGCGCAGCGCAGCGCGATCGGTTTCATACATTTAGTATGGCTAGAAACACATTTCCCTAGCGCAGCGCAGCGCAGCGTTTCCGCCCGGCTCCGATTGCGCCAGGCCCCCCACCACTTTCTAGCATTGTATCGTCAGATGGCTCGGTAGCGGACTGCGTAGCGGAGCTCTGCATTTTGCTTTTTACTACTTATGTTCTCCGATTTCTCCGTCAATAATGGGCCAATTTAAAAAATATTTTTTTTGTTTAGAAGAGTCACCAATTCATTATCATGTAGAGTTGTTAGATATACTGTTAAAACAGTATTAAAGTGTTTTTAGTACACTATACTTATTAATTTTATAACAAATTGAATGTATAATTCTGATTTGAAAATAAATTACACTAAATATTTCTAAAATCGGTTCAGTATTTTTTGAGTTTATCTATTACAAACAAACAAAGTGTATTTATAGTATTAGTATAGATATAAATTGCATCTCGTAATCATTCATCATCATCTTATCATCGTAATCATCAACATATTTTTTTTTGGATTTAATATGTTCAAGTAAGAACAGAAATTGTTTTCAAAATTAGAAGAAAACATAATGCAGATGTTAGCTCGGCAACGACTCGATTGACACTGATAAAAAAATTCGTCAGGAAGCGCTGCGCCACGCTAGTAAAGTATGCACACCCCGGTCGACGCTGCGCTGCGCTGCGCTGCGCTGCGCCAGCGAAATGTGTTTCTAGCTTTACTATCTCATTAGGACCGTTTTTTAGCAGCAGTGCACCTTCCTGTTGTATTATAAATTCCTTGGGTTGGACATCAACTTGACAGCAGAATGACGTTTAAAAAAAACACGCTATTGTAGTTCTCCTTGGAGTAATTGTGTTCTGTGCTGTAGTTTCACATTTTGGCCACCGGCACAGCAAAGTTTGTGGCACTGTAAAGCCCCCAGTACACGTTGGCGACCATGACCAATACATCGTACATTGACACTTTTGAAAGAACCTTTTTAAACTTGTTCGTTCAAAAGTGTCAATGTACGATGTATTGGTCATGGTCGCCGACCATGGTCGGCCAACCTGTACTGGGGGCTTTAGGGAGGTTTGTAGTATTATTGGCCAAATTATTTAATATCTCACTCACTCTATTTTATGAAACGCGCCATGTCACAGCCATCTCTATCGTCTTCTACAAGCCATGCGCATAAAGTTGGCAACGTAGTTTTAAGTGAACCGAGTTGACATCGTTTGCACCGTTTGACAGGTAAACAGCGAGTAAACCTCGAGTACTGAATCCTATGGAGATGGCATATCTTCTATACATCTATACAAATAAATAAAATTGGAGTGTCTGTTTGTAACATTAAATAACAGCTTTTTACTACGTGCATATGATTAAATATACTACATATACCAAAATGACATGTTTTACAATTTTTGTCTGTCTGTCTGTTTGTTCCGGCTAATCTCTGAAACGGCTAGACCGATTAATTCTTACATTGTGACTTAGTTACATACACCTCACTTTTTCGTAGGTATGCCACCTCCATAGGATTTAGTACTCAGAGGAGTAAACCGGTTCACAGCAATGTTGCCGTTCCGTATCATAGCATGGCTTGTAGAAGACGATAGAGACGGCTGTGGCCGTGTTTAAAATAATAACAAACATTTCCATTTCAGAACGAGTTAGTTTATGTCACTTTTGAAATTTTATTTATGGACGAGGGCGGGCGAGGCTTTCGTACGCTTTGTTTGTGATGAAATTAATTTAAATATTTTTATAGTTTTATCTTTTTGTAACACATGTGTTCTCAGTAATGTATGTATCAAATGGAACATTTTATTTGCTAACCTTATGTATTAGGCAAATCTGAATAACGTAAATGTTTATTTTCTTTTAGAAAATGAAGTACTACTTGTTACTGGTAACAGTAACGAGTTTCGTGGAAACCCAAGTATTGGAGCAGAACCCTTTCAATCCGAATTATCAACAACAACAGCTTCCAAATGATGCGAGCAGAAACGATTCACTTTACCGTCCCAATAATCAGATCCCTTACGGCAGTTTCCCCGTTAACGGCAAGGACTACAATCAAGTCCAAAGCTCTTTTTATCAATCGTCAGATGATTTCAATTCTGATGGTTTTGATAATGAAAATGAATTAGATTCACATGAACTAAGCTATGCAGGTATTGACTTCGAAGAAAGGCACAGATGCCCGCCGAACTGGATTCGGTACCGGGAATCTTGTTACCGCTTTACGAAGTCACCAAACCGTCCAAGAAATGAAGCTCGCAAAATTTGTCAAGCTTACGAAGCAGATTTAGCAGCTATAAGAAGCCCTGAAGAACATGGATTCATAGTAACTCACCTTATGAAATTAGATCCCCAAAAAGGCTCATGGTATATTTCAGGCCATCAACAGTCCCCTGGGTATTGGGTGAATGATGTGGATGGCTCCCAGCTCTCTGGTTTAGAGAATGCATTCTTTGATGATCAGCAACTAACATATACTAGTTATAATATTTTGCCTCGAGACTATTTAGTGTACAGATTTTCACACCAAGATGGGAGATGGGGTTTGGCAGCTGTAGAAGGAAACCAGTACTATCATTTTATTTGTGAGGGACAAATTCAGAGACTACACTATCTTCTTGAAGAGAAAAGATCATTTACATATGGTTTGGATACATATGATCCAGAGAGAATACCCAGGGGACCTTATTTTATACAGGAACCTGAAGATACAATTTATGATCCTCGCAGAAATCACCATGTCCAGTTAACATGCATTGCTGGTGGCTACCCTGCTCCCATATATAAATGGTATAGGGAAGACTATCAAGTAGATAACCCAGTTTATATTGAAATTGATCCTCTAACAGATCCTCGATTTGTACTTAGTGGTGGCACATTAATGATATTCAATCCTGATGCGGACAAAGATAATGCCAAGCATCACTGTACAGCCTCAAATCAGTATGGAACTATACGTTCAGAATCTGTAAGATTATCATTTGGTTTTATCAGAGAATTTAATCAGAAGCGACCTGTTGAGACAGGGAACCAATATTGGGGAAAAGTCATGAATTGTGATCCACCTTCTTATTACCCGTCTGTCAATTTCTTGTGGGCTCGAAACTATTTCCCGAATCTTGTAGAAGAAGATAAACGAGTTTTTGTTTCAAATGATGGTGGTCTATATTTCTCTGCTTTAGAAACTATTGACAGAGGAAATTACAGTTGTAATGTAATGAGTAAAGTTTCAGACCTGGGCCGCAATGGACCCTTTTTCACTCTTTCTGTTTACCCTCACTCTGATTTCCAACAATTGCAATTTCCTAATAACTTCCCAAAAGTTTTTCCTGAAGCCCCTATAGTAGGGCAAGAGGTAAGGCTTGAATGTGTCACCTTTGGTTACCCTGTACCTTCCTACAACTGGACGAGAAAAAATGGTAATATGCCAAGGAAGGCCCATCTGAGTAATTATGACCGTGTTTTGACTATCCCTCATGTTGGTGTAGAAGATGAAGGTGAATATATCTGTAATGTTCGGAATGATAGAGCTCGTATAAAGAACAGTGTTTTCCTTAAAGTTCAGGCTGAACCAAATTTCACAATTCCATTATCAGATAAACATGTAGATAACAGAGGAGAATTGCATTGGAATTGTGAAGCCTTTGGCATTCCCGATGTTAACTATACATGGTGGAAAAATGGTCAAAAATTATCTATGGAAGCATTAGAGCCAGAAGATAGAGGCAGGTACTTGATACAAGACAATGTTCTTATAATAAAAAATTTGGATCCACAAAGAGACCCTGGTATGTATCAATGTGAAGCTAGAAATCCATTGCGAGCAAGGTTTTCAACTGGTCAATTACGTGTTCTTTCTCTAAAACCTTCATTTAAGAAACACCCATTGGAGTCTGAAACATATGGCTCTGAAGGTGGTAATGTAACCCTAAGATGCAACCCAGAAGCAGCTCCCAAGCCAACGTTTACTTGGAAGAAAGATAACATTATTATTGGAGCTGGGGGTAAAAGGTTTATCACTGAAATTGGGAACCTTATTATTAGACAGCTATCAAGGGATGATGAAGGAGTTTATACATGTGTTGCAAAAAATCAATATGGAACTGACGAAAGTCGCGGTCGCCTTATCGTGTTGCGTACCCCACGCTTCTTAGAGCGCCTGCCACCACGAATTAATGCACAAGTCAATGACGTGATATTCTTGCATTGCAATGCTGAAATTGATCCGATTTTAGACACTGCATATTTTTGGAATCACAATGGTATAAGAATAAGGGATGCTTCAGATTACTATGCTGATAATAGGATTAAGATAGATGGGGGTGAACTGACTATTTTTAATGTGAGCCTCTCTGATGTTGGTGAATATGAGTGTGTCGTGAAGTCGGCGATAGGACGTATCTCTTCACGTACTCAGTTGCGCATAGAAGGTCCCCCTGGTTCTCCTGGAGGATTACAAGTCCTGAACATCCAACGATCAATGGTGACCCTTGAATGGACCGATAGTAATTCAAATGGCCGCCCGGTTACTGGATATGTTATAACTGGACGAACTAATTGGAACTCTACATGGATACTAATCAGTGAAAATGTACCTAATGTTATAGAAATCGATAGATATAACGGAAGAAAACGTGCCTCAGTCGCGGCCTCTTTATTACCGTGGTCAGTTTATGAATTCAGGGTTCAAGCAGTAAATGCTTTAGGAGTAGGAAAACCATCAGCGCCAAGTCCCCAATTTTCTACTTTGCCAGACAAACCGCATCAAGCCCCCATAAAAATAGGAGGAGGAGGTGGAAAGATTGGCGATCTTACTATTACGTGGCAACCATTACCTCCTTCGCTTCAAAATGGCCCTGGTGTTTACTATAAAATATTTTGGCGACGCAACGGGACCGAAGTGGAGTTTCAATCTCTGGTCCTCAAAGAATATGGCAACATCGGAATGCATGTCGTACACATATCATTGACTTATTTCTTTACACCTTACAATGTGAAGGTGCAAGCGTTCAATGATATCGGTGCGGGACCAGAGAGTGAGATAGTGACGATATACTCGGCCGAAGACATGCCTCAGGTAGCGCCGCAGCAGGTGTCGGCCCGCTCCTACAACTCCACGGCACTGAATGTTACTTGGAACCCGATCGACCAGTCCCGCGATCGACTCCGCGGCAAACTCATTGGTCACAGACTTAAATATTGGAAGCAAGCTAACAAAGAGGAAGAATGCATCTACTATTTATCAAGAACCACTAGAAACTGGGCTCTCATCGTCGGTTTGCAACCAGACACTGTTTACTTTGTTAAGGTAAATAACGTAAACGATTTTATACATTTTTAACACTATAAAATTGTGACCCTCTTCTTTTTTCTCTCTGCCTATTTTTACTTTGCCAGAATCTATATCAAACACAAACATTTTGCGTGTTCTTAAATTATGAACAAATTCTACTTGCAAATGCATTAAACTTACTGCCGCACTCAGAGACGTCTTTTAAATTTAATTGGCATTAAATTATCATTCCTAATTCCATAATGACATAAAAAAGAGACAGATAAAGATTTAATGATCAATTAAAGTTAATTGACGTCTCTGAGTGCGGCAGTTAGTCATTAAATTATAATGCATTAGATTCATGTTTTTTTCCCTAGGTAATGGCATTCAACTCGGCGGGTGAGGGTCCGGAGAGCGAGCGTTTCCTGGAGCGAACATTCCGTAAGGCGCCGCAGAAGCCGCCGGCGTCCGTCAACGTGTGGGCCGTCAACCCGTCCACCGTGCGCGTCGTGTGGCGCTACGTGCAACCCACCAACGAGGAGGAACCGCTCATCGGATACAAGGTAAGGGCACAGAATAAATAATAGAACAAGTACAGAAGGTGCACTCCACTAAACCATTTAAATAAATAGCAACTCTAACTACAACGCAATAAAGTGAAATTCAGCTTGTACCGCGCTAATTAAGAACGGCCAGACGTTGCATCTCTTTCTATTGCATATATCCTAGCTCTTCTGCGGATCTTATCACTTTTTTTATCACGCGATATGATAAAGCACGTCATGCTGTCTTGCTTACCCCACTAAGGTGACAAGGTGCAAGACAGCATGACGTTCTATATCCTAACGCGTGATAAGCCCGGTATACACATGCTACTAAAAGAGCATGCTTTTATGCTACTAGGTAGTATGCTGTTTTATAACAATGCATTTCGAGTGTTTAACAAGCATGCTCTTTTCGTATACACGTGCTAATTGTCTGCTACTACGTAGCATCTGCTCGAAACTAGCATGCTTTTGTGCTACTAAAGAGCATTGTATTCCAGGCTATATAATGATGGTCATGCTAGGCAGGCGTAAGGTTTAGGTTAGGGCGCGAAAAATGGGCGTGGGTAGGATCACATTTGCAGGCACCATACTTCACACTTCATACTGTGTCGACTAAGGCATGAAACACGGATGTGTAAGCGTGTAGCATGTTCCTTTTTATTTAATTTGATATAATATAAGGTACTTTGTGACATAAAACAAACAGTTCGTACGCGTACGTGCGTAGCGACGTCATGCGACTCAGTCTTAAGAGGGGCCAACCCGTCTTACTTTTCATACAAACGCTCGTAATTGATTATGGCGTTGTAACAGATCTTTCTTTAAAACTATTGAAATAATAGGTATCTTGTGCATTATATCTAGGTTTCTATCATCATAACAAAAATCAAAATTTGGAGAAACAAATTCAGTATAAGCCTCCAAAAATCATAATTACTCATTAATTTTACAAGTATAGAAAATATTTTGATAGAAACCTTGCAAATGTAATGGAGAATCTAAATGACAAACATTTATTTCACAAACTTTTAAGGCTTTCTTACTGAAAAACACGAATTTCAACAAGTTACGCACACTATTTTTCGTTCAATTTTATCGCGTTCTCACTTACTCACTCACTCACTGTCATTGCGCTGGATGAAACAAGGTTTTCAACCACGCTCGCGTTGACGATAGACGGAACTTGGCGAAATCCAAGAGGGAACCACCATTGCATAAAAAGAAGAAGATGTTAGACGGAACGGGAAGGGCCCTCTTAATAAGATTTCAGGCCTTCCGAGTCCATTAAAACATAAAACCATTATTTTAGGTGCGCATATGGGAAATCGACCAAGACATGAGCACGGCCAACGACACCATAGTCCTCGTAGAGCACAACCTGGAAGCGTACGTGACCAACCTGACGCCAGGCAAGTCGTACAACCTCCGCGTGCTGGCGTACTCCAACGGCGGAGACGGTCGCATGTCTTCACCCGCCATCACTTTCCAAATGGGCGACTATCACAGCGACGCGTACGGATACTACGTCAAAGATAACGCCAACAAACCTAACATACCAACAGTGACACTATTCTTATTCGTCGCTGCTTACCTGCAGCTATCGTGATATTAACCAGTTAATTAAGGTAACACGCATATATCATTCATTATTTGACTTATATTTTATGTTTTGCAGTATTCTAAGCTTTTTCCACATTTAGGTTGTGATATATCCGGCCGCTTTTATAGTTTTACTAGCTGTTTCTCTTTTTTATTATTATTGTATTTTACTATTTACACTCGAATAATTTGAATGTTTACAATGTTTATTTTTCTTGTACTGTATATTTGAAATAAGTTAAGATTTAGCTTTAATTCTTGTTCTACTTTATAGATGTCTAGAATATGTTGCGATATTGTTATCAGCCTTCATAAGTTTTTTCCCTACTTAATTACCCTACAAGAACTTGCGCCATCTATGTAATTTTACTTTCTAAGTATTTTATTAGTTCGGCGACAACAATATCGCATCGGATTTAACTATTTTTGTACTGCATTAGTATCATACTTTTGTCATTGGTGACAATAAGTTATTAGCCGATAGTTAGCCGATTTGTGCTGTTATAGCGCAAGTCTCACGCGAGCGTTATTTAGCAAAAATTATTATTTACATAATGGTGTACATAGATACTGATTTATTTTGTATTTAGAAAAATAACTTGTTACGAACTTACAGTTAACTAGATCACAAAGTCATAAAACTCGCATCATTACTATTTCTCATACTGCATAAAAGATTTTAAAGCGCAACAAGATTAATCAATAGAATAGTTAATTAGCGCTCGCGATTAAATATAAAGTGCAGGTGTAAGAATCTCGTAGTAATTAAGTGTAAAGCCTAACAAATCGTCGTAATTTTATTAAATATGCATACCAATCCGAGCCATTTTCATGTTCTATTTTAAGCTAAGTTGTAAGACTTTCTGGAATATTAATATTTTTTGTTTTTTTTGACATTGTTTTTAACAAAAATTAAATGATTACCTACCAAAAATATGAATCATCACAACAATTGAAAAGTATTAAGTTATTTTGATAAACTATTTAATTGATTTTACTTTTATTACGGTATATAGTACAAAGCAGTATGAATGTGCAAAATTTAATAATAATTATTATTATTATGATGAGCCTTAAGAATGTTGGTCACTTTGTACGTAACGTTTACAATAAATAACCCACAAAATATTGTATTTTTATTTCTGTAATTAATTGATAAACGATATTAATCTTGGACTAGCCATCTAAGGGCCTAAACTGAGTAAAGCGGGCGCCCGCGACGGGCACACGTCGCGGGCGCCCGTGCGTCGCATGGTCGCGGGGAAACGGGCCACAAGGCGCGGGCGCGGGACCCGCCTGCCCGCGACGGAGCACTTTTGTATGGAACCGCGTGGGCGTCCACAACTTGCAGTGTATGTATGTGTGTATGTCCGTTCGGGTCAAATCTTGCAAGCTTAATTTGACCCACTTCCCAGTGTCGGATTGAGCTGAAATTTTGTATGCAAGTTTGGTTTAGATGACAATACAATATTAAAGTACAGTCAGCAAAAAAGCTTGTCATAAAAATGATGTGACCACGGGTCCGAAGTGGTTTTTTTTTATTAAAAACTTATTATTTCTCCGTCACTATAGAATAGACAAAGACAAAGCACAGAGTTCGAATCCGATTCCGTTTCCGATGGTTCGTGAATCAGGGGGCTCTGGTGTGGAGGTGCGTCTTCTGAAGGTGTGGTCTGCGCATAGATGTATATGACCGCAAGCGTACGGCTCCCCACTTGCCGCGCCTTACTAATGAGCAGTATTGAGCTTTTGTTCAAAGTACAAGACGATGGCACTACCTATGCCCTATCGAGTATTTCTAAGATACAAAGATAAACACAACGTATGCGAACTTCATTTTATTTATTTCATTAATATTGTTATTTTAATATCTCATTCTATCACAACTTCTTATACTTGATCTTTCGTTTCAAACATTTCGCGTCAACATTATCTAATAAATCTACATCAACAGTATTTTTTCGCTTATGTATACTATTACGATCTTCCGCTAACTGGTCTTTTTTCAAAGGGAGCAAACCTACGGCATAAGGAATATCATCTTCTAATGTAGAATTTATGGTATTGTCAGCTGGTAAGCAATTTTCCTTATTCATAATTTCATCAGAGTCATTCATAATGTTTTCCCAATCTGGTTTTTCCTTTAAAGTGTCAGTCAGGTCAATTACTGACTCTTGAAATTGATTTTCAGTAGTTGTTGCCTCTTCATCATTGTTACTTTTGGGAATTTCTTCGTTTTCTGTATTACTACCTTCTTTGTGAGTAATATCCATGCTATCCCACTGAAGTCCGCTCGAACTTATATTTTCAGACAAGTCTTCTGCACTGTTCATCGTGTCATTATCATTCCCATTTTCTAGGCCCATATTTTTCAAAGAGTTATCGTTAAAGTCTTGAACTTTGGAATCGGAATCGATAGTTTCCATGTCACCATGGGGGCTGTGATTTTGTGACATGTTTATGTTATCTTCAATGTTCATAAGATCTTTTATAATATCATCTCTCTCTTGATTTGTTTTATTTAAAAGATTATTATCTGTATATCTATCTGCATCGTCATCAGTTTGTTTCGATGTAGATATGAGACAGTCCAGAGCGTCATCCGTATTTTGTGGTAATTGTAAGCCAAAATCATCATCAGGGTTTAAGGGGTTGTACTGTTGCGAGAGGTTTCCACTCATATGCGAGGACTTAGTGTCCAGTAATGACATACTGAAACTTGTGTCTAACGAAGAACTTGTTGGGCATAATTGTTCCATTACTCTAGCATCACTCAACTGCTGATCTTCATAATATTTTTTTACATCGTCGCTCATAGATTTTGTAAAGAATTGCATGTCGCTATCAATTCCTGAAAAGTCATGGGTATTAACATGATCCATTGAGTTGTTACCTTCTTGAAGGCGAGGATCGAGAACAACAAAATTCTGTTGGTCCGCGAAAGAATCCAAATTATCTGGCAGGATTGCATTTAAGCTGTTGATTGCTTCTTCTTGTTGACTGAATTCACTTGTGTCTTTACCATAACTTGAAGATGAGTTATAAGCTTTTGAGCCAAGAAGCATTTCTCCTCTCTCTATCGATTTTGATAAATCATCGATACTTTTGATTTCGCTTGGATCTGCTACCTTTTCTATTATATTAGGCTGTTCAATAACTTCGTACTGTATTTCGCTGCTCTGCACCATATCTAAAAGAACTTGTTCATTGACGTTGATGTAGGATCCGTCTCCCGATTCGAAGAGAATTGGTAAGTCCGTGGGCAGTCCTGCATTTTTAAGGGCATTCACATATTGAGACATAGCATTGCCTATGCCACTGTTATTCCCATCGCTGACCGAACTGCACACGGGAGTGCTGCCGTAGCTCGACGTGATGGTTTCACTCCCCATAGTGTGCTCCTTACTGTACGAGATGGTGGGGTCGAGAACGTTCGAGGTCACAGTTTGGTCCATATACATGAGATCATTATCTAGATTCATGTAATTGTGATTGTTCAAATTATCGGATCCACAAATGCTGTTAACTGCTTGTGAAAGAGTTACTCTATCCATGTAATCCTGAAATAGAAGAAAGATAATTTACATTTTGTTAGCAAGATGGCCCTATTATACCTAGCAGTGAATGCTCCGTCCTTTATTAAACATCGGTTCAATAGTGGAATGACAGCTGTTGGTAGGTCACCTAACCTACCATCATCTGTTATCCTCAGAGTATTTAATGCAAATCATCGTTTGCCGTAGTGTAAGAAACTAGTAAGTATCTAATTAGTTGATAACTTTTCGTTTATGATTAGTGCTTTGTTTAATGCTGTGTACACACCGAACCAACGAAGGCCAACGAACGCCAGCCAAGGGGTTCTGTTTTCCCCTCTGTCTCAATCAGATGATCTGAAAACCCGAATGTGAAATTGAATCGCTCCCAGTGATCCTTTACTTAGCTTTAGATTGATCTTCGAAGGCCAGGAACGTGCAGCGGGCAACGGCTGATGTCGTTCGTTAGCGTTGTACTCAGCATAACTAAATTCAAGGACATTAAGCACAAAAGCGTATAGTACCTGCATGTGCCTGGTCTGCAAATGCTTCAGCTGGTGTATGGCCTTGCGCGAGTCCTGCTCGCGGCGCATGAGCGCGCGCTCCGCCGCCCGGCCCAGGATGCCCGTCGTCTCCCACCCACCAGACCGCTGCACGAAAAATAAATGATAGTTTAGTACAGTCACCGTCATATACTTAGTAGGTGACATCCAAAGTGGTCAAATAGTTCGGTACACCATACAATTTGTATCATTTGTATCATGTACCGAACTATTTGACCACTTTGGATGTCACCTACTAAGTATATGACGGTGACTGTACCTACCTAGAAATAAATAAATTTCTTACAATCACACCAATTATCTCGCCCATACGTAGTTTTTCATTAAGAAACTGCATGTGTTATGGAAACAAGATAACGGATAAATATTGTACTAACTTATATACTTTCGAAGTTTTCTAAAATCAAACGGTCAAATGGTCGTAAACATTCTGTTTCGACTGGCTTGAATTTCTTGACGGTGATTATCGTTTAATATTGACTGCTTTGTCTTTAGAGAAAATGTCAATTAGAGAATAAATTAAGATATAATCTTAATTTAACATTAAGCACAATAGCATCTCATAATAGTCAGATACAAATAATTGACATAAATACCCTGTTATGTAATCTTAACTTGACGAAAGATAAATACTATCTGCATAATTATCATAAGCGACAAATAGCATTATCGCTATCTTTTTATTTTAATCAACTAGCCAACAATCTGGCTACTCTAACTTCTGCTTCTTTTGAGCAGCTAAAATGTGACATTTCTAATTCAACTTTGGAATCTGTTCCAAATAATTCGATTCTTTTGAATCCAAATACTGACATGGTTAATTTAAATTACCATTAGAGACAACGGAGGCATACTCTAGCCCAGTATTGACAAGAGGAAGGCCTAAATGTTTAAAAATAGTACACCAGAATATCCAAGGCTTTTCTGCTGGCAAAGACCTAGAAATAAGTTTATTTTTAAATTGTGAAAATATTGATGTGTTATGTGTTACTGAACATTGGTTAAAAGAATATGAATTATTGTTAAATTTGGATAATTATAGTGTTGTAAGTTCATTCAATAGAAAAACTGCAGTAAGGGGGGGTTCTTTAATAATTTTACCTAATAACACACAATATAAAGAGCGAAAGGATATAGTATCCCTCTCTGTTGAACGAATTTGTGAGATATCATGCGTGGAACTTGAACAAATGATTATAATCTGTGTATATAGCCCCCCTGGAGCAAATTACACAGTCTTTGAGTCCACTATGGAGGATGTTTTGAAAATATGCTGTCGTAAGAATAAAAAAATTGTAGTTTGTGGAGATTTTAATATAGACATCTTAGATATTAAATTAGCACAACTCTCCAGTAAATTCCTTAATCTTTTTAAATCATTTAATTTGCTTCACACTTTTAATGAACCAACGCGAATTACGCCAACATCGGCTACTTGCTTAGATAACATCTTTTCCAACTGTAACTTAATTGAGAATTCGGTAATTAATATTATTAAATCCGACCACAGTGGACAACTAGCTTCTTTTGAGCACTATAATGTTACTCCTAAACGCGAAGTAATTAGCAGGCCAATACCGAAACGTGGTATTACTAAATTTAGAAATAATGTACAAGATAAAATTCAATGTTTGCCAGCTTCTGCTGACGCTAATAACTCTTATCAATCATTATTTGATATTGTTGAAAAAGAATTTAGTAACAATTTTAAACAAAAAGTTATAAAGTGTAATGATCGTAAGAAGTTCAGTGACTGGGCCACACCTGGTATTTATAATAGCAGAAGAAAGTTATTTGAACTCTATGCCCAAAAAACGACTTCCTGTGATCCTAGCTTCATTGAATATGTCAAGAAATATTCAAAAACATTTAGGAAAGTATGTGCTCTGGCAAAATCTAGGTATATTTCAAATAAAATTAAATCATCTGAAAATAAAATAAAAGCTACCTGGAGTATTATAAACCAAGAAACTGGCAAAATAAAAAGCAAAATTAATTCATTTAACTTAAAAATTAGTGATCAGACTTTTGAATCAGATATTGAGGTGGTTAGTGCTTTTGAAGGTTACTTTGCTCGAATTCCGTTAGAAACTACTAGCAGACTTAACTCTTGCCCCAACACCGCTGTCTCTCTTATGGAATCTAGTGTGAACAAGTGCCAGGAAACATTTAGTTTTAGCTATGTCACTACCGAAGATATTATTAAAGCATTCAAAGCAATAAATATTAAGAAAACAGAAGATCTCTGGGGCATATCTACAAGTATCATCAAATCAATAATTGATGTGATAGCTCCATCATTAGCAATAATTTTTAACCAATGTATAAGTGAAGGGGTCTTTCCTAATTTAATGAAAAATAGTAAAATAATTCCTCTGTTTAAAGCTGGTGACAAAAGTGACCCAGCAAATTTTAGACCTATATCCATACTACCAGCAATAAGTAAAATATTTGAGAAATTAATTTATGCTCAACTTTTAGAATATTTTAAATTAAATAGTATACTGCATGAGAAACAGTTTGGTTTTTCAAAAGGTAAAAGTACAACTGATGCTGGGGTTGCATTTCTAAAACATGTACTTGATGCCTGGGAGGACAAGCAGGATGTAATCGCTATTTTTTGTGACCTTTCCAAGGCATTCGATTGTGTTGATCACCAAACACTATTAAGGAAGTTAAAACATTATGGTGTTTCTGAAATGTCAGTAAGCCTTATGCATTCATATCTGTATGAAAGAACTCAGAAGGTAGTTATTAATAAAACTGAGTCTACCGGAGCTCCCATTACTATGGGCGTACCCCAAGGATCAATATTGGGCCCGCTGTTGTTTTTAATATACATAAATGACCTTCCTTACTACGCGAAGAATTTATGTGAGACAGTGCTATTTGCAGATGATACATCTCTAGTCTTTAAAGTAGATAGAGGTGATGACTGTTCTGACGAAGTAAATAGTGCTCTTTCAAAAGTGTCACATTGGTTTAATAGTAATAATTTATCATTAAACTCAAAGAAAACTAAGTGTTTAAAATTTTCGTTACCTAATGTAAGACAAGTTGATTTTCATATAAGACTAGACGGCGATATGGTCGAATTCATTAACAATACAAAGTTTCTAGGTATTATATTAGACTCGCGACTACAATGGGATCCTCATATCGAAGCCTTGGCGAGTAGACTCAGTTCGGCCGCATTCGCAGTAAAGAAAATAAGGCTCTTAACCGATATTGAAACGGCTAGAATAGTCTATTTTAGTTATTTTCATAGTGTTATGTCCTACGGCCTTTTGTTGTGGGGCTCAGCCGCTAACATCCAAAGTATATTCGTGCTCCAAAAAAGGGCTATTCGCGCCATGTACAACCTCCGATCGAGAGATTCTTTAAGAGATCTATTTAAAGAAATAAACATTTTAACTGTTGCAGGACAATACATCTATGAAAATATTATTTATGTGAAAAAATATTATAATACATTTGTAAAGCAGAGCGATATTCATCGCTTTAACACAAGAAATAAAGATAAACTTGTCGTTCCCAAGTTTAGGCTAGAAAAATCCAGAGCCTCATTTCTGGGGAAAAGCATATCCTTTTTTAATAAAGTTCCACAGCATATTATTGAACTACCATTGCATAAATTTAAATGTTACATTAAAGAGTCGCTGATGAGCAAAGGATACTATAAAGTAGACGATTATTTGAATGACCGCAATGCATGGTCATGATGTAACACATAACATAATCACTGTTTAAATTGATGTATTTTTATACTAAGCAATTGTTGTATTAGTAACGATATGTTTTTTTTTGTAAATGTCGTTACCTAACTAAGAAACGCTGGCAAGTTTCTTGCGCCCATTCTTCTTGTCAGTTAAAAAAGTCTTGAATGGGTGGTAGGAAAATGTTGACGATTCATAAGTACATATTTATTATGTCTAAGTGAATAAAGAATATTTTTATCTTTATCTTATCTTATCTTTACCCACCCTGTCTTGGTGTTGGTGTATCTAGAGTAGAGCATTGAGAACTGTATTTCATTAGGATGCCATGACATCGACGTCCGTCGTCAAACAAAACATGTCAAATTGTATTACAGCATTCCTAACCTCACGTGACGACGACTTGGCATCTCACAGAAGTAGCCGCGAAGAAAATCCTCAGAAGCGATGCTAGCGTCCAAATGAGATATAGCCCTAATGGTGAATCCACACAGCCTAGCGGCACTGCCGGCTGCTTGACTGACTATAAGCACAGCCGCCAGAGAACTCAGAGAAGCTGCCGGCCGCCTCACAAAGCCGGCGGCCATGCCGGCATATACAGTGGCGGTCACATACCTAATTAAAGACACAAGTCGCTTTTCATACAAACGAGGTAACTTTGAAGCTTTTGTTCTCCGTTAGGGATTGACCTAGCCGTGATCAGATGATAGCCATCTAGGGAGTGAATGGAGGAGATTCAGATCGCTATACACACCCAACTGATCTGATCAGAATTCTAAGATATAAGGATATGTTTAAAAAACCCACAAAATTAGCATACAATTGTATGGAAATCCAGAAACTGAAAACTCTAATTCTTATATCTCTAAGAACGCTGATCAGATCAGTTGGTTGTGTATAGCAATCTGAATCTCCTTCATTCACTCCCTGGATGGCCATCATCAGATAACAGCTAGGTCAATCCTTGGCGGAGAACCAAGGCTTCAAAGATACCTCGTTTGTATGAAAATCAACTGTTGTCTTTAATTATCTGACCGCCACTGTATATGCGGTAAACAGATGTTCAGTAAAACCATTGCTCACTCTAACGCTGGGTCTCCCTCGGCGTGGTTTGATGGCGCGCGGGCCGTCCGCGTAGTCGCCGCCGGGCGCCGAGTTGGTGCCATTCTCGATGTCGAATGGTATGCGCACCACCATGTCCTGCTATAGCGAACATAAATCTTATGCATTTGCTCACACAACATAAACACTGGCAAAGCCTCCCCTAAGATATCTGCAAAGGCGGTGGATTGATTATTATTGTTTTTGCCATTTTACGATAATAATATTAAATCGTAAAATGGCAAGAGAAATCATACATGGAAAAAGGTCATGAGAATGATGAGAAATACGAGACAATGTGGAAAGCTTTAGTATCCGAAGATTTGAGAGAGAATTACGGACTCTGATGTCGCAGATCGAGCGAAGTGGCGACGCGCGACGTCAGATCAACCAGGCTGGCTGACCCCACCACCATGGAGATATATTCAAATTAAGAGAGAGAGGTAACTACCTTGTTTGTTCGTGACAGCGAATCAACAGATGCATTAGTGGTGGGCGGCGGTGGCAGCTGGGCAGGGGGTGGCGGTTTCGGATCCTCCTAGCATTTGAAAAGTAAATAGCCAATTAATATTAAATTAAAGAAAAAATATGTTTAATCGATAATTTCATGTACCTAAGTTATTAGGCCACTAGAGGTTTAAAACCTTTTCTTTTTTGTCAACCCTCGATACCTATTTATAAACTAAACCGAATTTTCTTCAGGAACGTTTACAAGACGAAAAATTATGTTACTTACCTTTTACCATGCTAGGTACCTGATGGAATAAAATGTTACAGTTTTACTACTTAGTCCTAATTTTGAAATGATATCTAAAAGTAGGTATTACCTGCGAATGCAAGTCGATAAGTGACTGCGGAGGTCGGTTTATTACCACAGGGGGCGTGAAAACTGGCAATTCGCCTAAAACAATAAGGATTACAGTATAAAAAAATGAATTGTGTTTCATATTATTACAATTGGAAACTTCAATAGGGAAATACCCTTAGATTTAATTCATTTATTTAGTTAAAGATTTGTAACTAACTTTTACACAAAAAAAATTGCAATAGGTACCTAGGTATAGCACACTGAAAAACAAGTTCTTAAAATAACGTTACCTAACGTAAAGAGTTTAAAAAACGATAAAAAGTGATTCCCTAGTTCCTACGTCAATTACCGACCAACAAAACTGGTAAAACAGATAATAGCTACTAACCAAACAGTTAAAGAAAAATTACACAAAAAACTTACTTTGATTCGTTATTCCTAACCCTTCCTTAGTGACTTTGGAAAGTCCTTTGATTTTTAAAAACTGCGCAGCGGATACGAGCTCGTCCAAATTTTCTTCTAAACATTGAGTTTTTCCGCAATACATGAACTCTACGAGACACTTCAGCACACTAAACCGCATTTTCAATATTATTAGTGGCTCTCCAGTTTGTTTTTGTAATACTTCCTTCATGAAAAAAATAATGTCAGTACTACAGTTGCAAAACTTCTGAAAGATTCGGAATAATTACGGAATACTTCTCAGAAAGTTTCTTTCCATCAGAATTTTTCAAAATAGATTTGGTTAAAAATATTGACAATTCTTTTTATCTTAGGTCAATCTTGCTAGAAAATATCGTATGCCCGAGTCCCGCCCGTCCGACCCGACCCGACCGACCGAGGCGAACGGACGAACGAACGAACAACTCGTGCGCGCCGCGGCCACAAGCCGCGGCAGGCGCCACAGACAGATGAGTGAGCCAGAATAAATTCTAGTCTAGTGGCGTGGCGGGCGGCGCGGCGGGCGGGGCGGGGAGTGGCGGGCGGGCCCCCCGGAGAAGTTTTCGCCCGCGCCCCGTCCCCGCCGAGAAAGATTCATAATGTTTCGGAATAATTCGCAATATTTCGATTTACGATTAAAATTTATAAAGTAAACGTTGTTTCTTTAAAAGAGAAGTACTTATTTGCTCAGTGATGGATTGATGTTGAATTGGTCGTTATTTAGCGTAAGTAAAATTCGAATGTTTATTTTATTCCTTACCTATGTAAGGCGAAATTAACAACAAAAGTAGGTAAGTACTGTTAGCATAGCACTAAAACAAATTTTTATTCTTGTTATTACTTTATTAGGTACTAGCGACCCGGCCCGGCTTCGTTTGAACAATTTGTTGGTGTTTCGACAGTTACAGTAATTTTAAATGTGATACTTCTAAAGTATTCATTTAAATGATATAGGGTAAAGGACAATTTTGATTTATTCACATTAAATGGCCAAGGTAACTTATTTGGATAAGAATTAATGCCGATTATAGGAGAAATTAGCTTTGCAAATAAAGTAATATTTTTAAATTACTTAAAGATAAAAATGGTTACTGTGAGTCAACCTTAGGAGATAGACATATGACGCTGTTGCGGACTTTTTTGTTGGCCTTTTAATGATATACAAATCCGTAGTAAATTATTTTGATTCATCTCATAAGGTTCAGCGTTCGCAATGTAAGCGCTCGAAAAATCGATTTTTTCGGCTTCACCAAAAACATGTAATTTTCTCTATAAAGTACATAAATACGTAAGTAATTAGAATGTTTTGTATGTATTTATAAACCGTTGGAATCAATTAAATTTTCTAAATGACAGTGAAAGCTGCATCAAAATCCGTTGCGTGGTTTAAAAGAAGAAAGCTTAGAAACAGACAGACAGATGCATAGAGCGACTTTATTTTATACTATGTACCTACCTACCTAGTGATAGTGAAGTGATGATTCTCATCGGCTTACCTTAATATCATAGATTAAAAATATGTTTTCATCCGTTTCAAGCAATTCAAGAACATTAAAAATTTGCTAAAATAATACATAGGTACCTACCGTACGTAGGGAGGTACCTACTTTCTTCAACACTTAAAACATCTACAGAAATTTTATTTAAGAGGTACATACCTACCTAGATAGTAAGATATCTATCCATCATCCATACTTACTTTTACTATGATTGACTTTTTTTTAGCTAGGAAGGTGTTTCAAAATAAGTGTCAACTGCTTTCTACTGTTTTTTACCGATTGCTGCCTTTTTATCGTTACCTACTCCCGTATTTTTCGACGATCGAAATATTCCGAATGTTTCGTAATACTTCGGAATATTTCGTAAGTATTCCACGGGAAAGATTCGGAATTATTCCCGACTGCAACTGTAGTCAGTACAAAATATAATTAAAGTAATGGTGCTAGTACTACATAAATAATGAGGCAATGTTATTTTTACCTAGGGTACTTATTTATTTATTATTATAGGTACTTAAATTTTACCTGGAAATATGCACTACTTGCAGCAAGCACGGCCTTATGCACACGCAAAGTGTGAGAACTGCACATGAGTGTCATGTCAACTAACGATTGCATTTGCAACAATTTGCCAAATCTGGACATTAAATGTTCAGAATAGTCTTCATAGTGGAGACTATATCGTATCGGGGCCATGACACTGTAAATAATTCTCGAAAATTAAGTTATCCTCAATTATTTCATCAAGAAATCTCATTGACAATCAACATGGCTGAGCCAAACAAAAGAAAATCGTAAAAACGTCGTCGAATGGCATTCAAAATAAAAATAAAAAAAACTTACTAATGAGGTCGTATTACTTTTAACCCAAACAGTAAAATAATGATTTACTGTAGGTACTTATAAATTATTTTTCGAATGATGTATCTTTTGTAAGTTAGGTAACACATAAGTGCCGTAGCTTTACAATAAAATAGCAAATATTATTCTGTGAAAATAGTTCGAGATTTTCCTGAAAATTGTTAACGACGACAGCGCCAATTAGCGGTGATGGACATTTACAAATTAAAGGGTAAGTACATTCAATAATAACTTTGTCTTAGGCATATAGAATGCTGCTTTTTCGATAATTCGAAATAACACATTCTGCTACAGTAGGTACCTTAGAGCTGTAGGACTAACTTTTAATATTTTAAGACCTAGGTATTAGTATTTAATTACTTACAAATTAAAGGAGTCTTTCCCAAAGTGGGCGATAACGCCCCTTGTGGGCGCTGCATGACTATGGCAAGAGAACCAGAAAAAAATATATTTGAAGTTATAGTTATTTGTATATGTAGGTAGTATGTTTGTAGGGAAAAAAAATTGGGGGCGCTATAATAGTAGATTGGTTAGCAAGGGATGTATGGCACCCTAACAGTCGAGTGTTTTGCCGATAGTTCGAGACTGTTATGGGTTCATACACCCGAAGTAAACACTCTACTTTTCATTTTGAATATGAGGAAAGTAAAAATAAACAGAAATAATCTAAAACTATTTTTCCTATGGCCGCGGAACGCGGAATTTAACTTTTTTGTTCATTTTCTCTATTTTAGGAAAGGCAAGGGAAACTAAGTCCATACAGGCTTGTTTGGTGTTTGACCGGTACCATAGTAACGGTACTCTATGCAATTCCATGAAATGAATAGCTTGTTTTTTTATGTTACAAATAACTTTGGTTTAATCTGTTTCTAAAAACGCATTCTTTAAAAAAACAATGTTTTAGATATATTAAAATAATAATTCTACGATATTAATTATTTTATAAAATAGCTAAAAAAGGAACCTCTGAATTAAAGTTTAAACGAAAATTCGAAAAACTTTATTTCTTGAGGTTAATAAAAAATTTGTAAACTTGGAACAACCATATCAGCCTTTTTTCTGAGGAGAAGGACTATCAGCCCCCTGATTCACGAACCGTAGCGTTACCTCGGGGTCCTTTAAGGAGTATAATTGTATTTAAATTGTGGAACTGTTACTTATTTATAATTGCAGGCAATGTAGGATGTAGGTACCTATCGTGCTATCATGCATGATACAATTTGGATACAACTCATTGTTAATTCCCTTTGACCAAGCGGGGGATGCCGCGGGTAATATCTAGTTGTTTTATTTTATAATCGGTTTCGTTTACGTCTATGAATACAGTTTGCATCACAGGAGTGAAGGGGACACCGTTTTCAGAACCATCGCTTTCGCATTCAGTTTCATTGCCAAGCAGAATCATTCCTAACGATACCCTCTAATCCAAGAATGATTTTATGGAAAGTGGTGGATATCATAAATGTTTACTTTTAGACGCAACCACGCTCATTTTTGTCGGAAAAGCTATGCAAAACAAAGAGTAGGTATATATATTGTAATCACTCATGCAAAAAACACACAAACAGTGATAGATAACTGGCGCGTGTCAATATCTTATCTGGAATTCTGGAACCATACAACAACATACAAATTTCTTGTCTGGAACTAAAATTATGACATTGGAATAAGGCTTATTTTTCCGACCGACCACGACGATCAAAATGAAAAGTTAGGTGTCTAGATTGTTTTGTTTAGTTAATTTCATACGTGCGTTAACATAGCTATATAGTCAGAAAACTCCTTAACTCCATTTTCCCTAATAATAAGGATTAAAGGTAGGTAACTGGTAAAAGGGTACATACTGGGTGGGCTTAACAAAAAAACTAAAACACTTTGTATCGGATTGTTTTAATTCTTTAAAACGCGGAACAAAGTAAAAAGTTAGAAAATGAATTATTACAAATTTGTATTCCTCACGGACAGCATTATATTAAAAGTTAGACGATATATTGCAAAAGCGAGAAGATAATACACAACATTCATAGACTGTAAAAACAAATTCTATCACAGACTAAGAACTGAAATACAAGTAATACAACATAGATTTTTACACAATTTTTCCATTGCAGGGACTCCATTGTATTAACAATTAATTAAAAATAAGTTAGTAGTAAAAATCAATTACATTTGCTTGGAATGTTGGTAGGAATGCAATGACTTCTTTCATAAGGCACTTGGAACAAATAGAATGACATATTATTATGGTCAGATGTCTATTTTATATAGGTTAGAGTAAGTAATAGAAATATCTTGAAGTTTAAAAGGAAATAAACTAACTTTACTTATTAATTTGACCCATAAATTGGAAGTTTTCTAATAAGTATTATTATATTTTTTATACTACAAAACCATCAAATAGTTCCATAGAGTCTAAACACGTAGATTTCAAATTCATAATTAACATTTATCTGAATCCATTGTTTTGGAAGTTTATAATATTATAGACTTAGCTTTCAATAAATAATGATAATAAATGATCATACATACATACATACATTTTACGAATCAACGTAGTAGTCTTTTAAAATACAAATTTGTAACATATCCAATACTTTGAGTATCGCCTTAGAAGTCAGTTTCTATACAATAGCTTTACATTTTACCCTTACCTCCCTACGACAAAGCTCATTTACGCTGTGCCACAGCGGCGATGTTCTTGTGACACTTTTGCATCATCACAAATGTACTGAAACTTATCTGAAAAATATCTGAGATAGAAATATTGTACTTCTGAGTGGATCAGTACCACCAATAAAAGGTTAGGTAGACCATTTGACGTATGGTTACAATTATAAATAGGTACCCCAAACTTCTTTAAAGTTATCATTTCTTCAGGGTATGTGTACTTTATGTACTTATTTAATTACTAACATTTCATAGATGCAATAGCCAACCATCAATAAATAAGGATAGAGAGGATCGCGGAAACATAATAATTTTGTACCTATCGACTATGTTTATCACTAACATTAATTTATGATATTTAGATATATTTTTACACACACCAATATATTGTCATATTAACTGATTGTTCTTGTAAAAATTCCATCCCAGATATCGCAGAACGCAATTTATAAGAAAATAATACAGCCATGTCTTAAAAATAAGGTACGTATGGGCTATTGTAGGTATACTTTTAGTTAATTAGTTTATTATTTGCTCTTGTTATTTAAGTAAGTCGAATATTTGTAAAAAAATACACATTAATGTTATAATTTTGTCTGTACTTAAATATGTACGCAGTTTTCTATTATTCTGATATGAACAATGGGTTCTAGAGGATTCTCTTATTTGGATAGATAGCTTGCTATTATTTAATAAATAAAAGTAAAGTGTAAAATATGAATATAATTATACAACCATTAGAGATTTTTGGTCACATTGAGATAAATGATGAACGAAGTTATATTTAAGTGCGGGATTGAACTTTCGGTTCGGATGTCTTTTGATGTATCTTTTCGTTGTTTGAGCGCAAGAATATTACGCCGAACGCTGCCTGTTGATTCATCTGCCCTGCCAGGAGCCAATACAAGAAAGAGAATCCTCTGAATTATCCAAACATTAATTAATTTGGTGTGCTTTTTTGTTAAAGTAAGTATTGACATGTTAATTGACAACTATCTAAGTGAATAAAAAATATTAGTAGACATAACAAAGTATTAAACATTTAACTGAGGCTTCGATCGATAAAAAACGTCATATAAAGTAGAACAAAAATGGAATGTTCAATTAAAATACTAAATTATTCGTACATGAACACTTTACATAGGTATTTTTGTACAATACATAGCATGTAGAAAAAATAGAGATTCATTTATAGAGATCGTTCAGTGAAACGAGACCATCGCGAGCCGATCTCGGCCGGCACGCGCGGGAGACACCTAGTGTTATCGTAAAACTTACAAAGTAAAGGTCATAAGCTTCGGGGCTAACGTCGGGTTGAGGTTACAAAAATAACTCATCTATTCGAGCGATCGGACGAGGATCGATGGGACTGCACGATGGTCCGTTTCAGTGGCAGGTTACATTAATCTTAATATAAAAAGCAAATTACAATATTTACACTAGTCGATAGTCGCAACTGTCGCGCCGTCAGTCGTCGATCGTCGCCAGAAATTCCTCCGGGGAGATCTGCGCGTCGTCGGCGGGCGGCGCGGGTGCGTCGGGCACCGAATGTTTGAGTTCCCCGAACGTATAAGTCGGGCGCTTGGGGCGAGGGTCGGGCGGCGCGGGGGCGGGCGCGGGCGCGGCGGGCGGCGCCCAACAGAACGCGGGCCGCGGCTCCGCGCCCGCAGACATCGGCATCGCCAGCTGCACGCGCGACTTGCACAGCTCGTTGTCGCTCAGCTGCCGCTTCAGCTTGCTCTTCCCGACGACAAGTTGAAAGCCGCGCACGCCGCCGGTATCGTTGAGCTGTCGCTTTCCGAGCTCGATCTCGCTCAACCGCCGCTGGAGTTTGGCGGTGTCTATGGGGCTCGCGCGGGCGGGGCGCTCGCCGAGGCTGGTCTGTCGTTCGGTGCCGCGGCGCAGGGACTCGATGACGCTGTAGAAGTGTTCTTGGTCGGCTATGTCGGGCGCAGGGCGTATGCTGCCGGCACTGTGGCGGTGCGCGGGGCGGGCGCGCGCGCGCGGCAAGTGCCCGTGGCTGGTTTGCCGCGCGATGCCGGCGCCCGCGTGCCGCCGCGGCATACTGCAGCTCTTGGGCACGAACGCGTCCTGCGCCACGGACAAATTCTCGTAAACGTGCGCGTTGTCAGCGTCCTCGGGCAAGATGAGGTTCTGCCGACTCTCGGTCGTCTCCCGCTTCTGCCCTAGCGAGTTGCTCTTCCTGTGGCCGCTTCGGTTTCTACCCTCGGATATTTTCTTCGTCAGTTTGCAGTCGCTCGCGCTTCTCGGCAGCAAATTCGCGTAGCCGGGCGTGGCGTCCGGCGCGGGGCACGTCTCCGGTTCGAGTGCGCTCGGGGCGGAATTTTCGAGTCTCGTCGAGTTGGAGCGTTTAGTTATCTTAGTGTTGGATGGATTTGACTTAGCGACGTCCGCGGAGGTCGTTTGCTGGGGAGAAGTTTCGAGGCGTTTCCTATCTACGTCGGGTTTGGAAGATTTGTCTAGGACTACTTTGGTTTTATCACTTTTGCATATTTTGACACTGAATCGGAACGGCGGCTTGAACACTACTTGGAGCCTGGCCTTCTCCCCGCTGAGGAGGTTGGTGGCGCTTTTGGATGGCCTCGTTTTTCTTGTGCCCTTTTGGACTTGTCTGTGGGCCCTCTCGGTGAGACCTAGCGGTATCGATTTGGATTTAGGAATGACAGTCGGTTGCGGTGAGCTCAGAAGCCACTTCTGCACTTTGGACAGAGCTTCCGTGTCCTTAGTGGGGGACGAATGTTTCTGCATGGCGCTATAATCTATTGTCTCTTTTTTCACTTTCGCTTTACGCTTTTTAACTTTTCCCTTATTTTTAGATAATATCACATGTTTTGGAGATTTACCATCGGCGTTCGTTACAACGGCTGTACTCTCTTTATTAATTTTAATATTTTCTTCTGGCTTCGGTTGCGAAGTTGGCTTCTGTAATAAGCAATGTTTGGTTAGTTTCTTGACTACAAATATGTAAACGGAATGTGTTTTTATGTGAGCATAACTTACTCGTTTTTTGTTGGCACTATGAGACGGAGACGCTTTGTCTCCTAATTTCTTGTGATCCTTCTTGCGGTAGGCGCGCGTTCGAAGGGCCACTTTCTTCTTAAGAGGAAGTTTGGACCTGAAATTGTTTTATTCTTGTAAGTATAATGAAATTGATATCGCAAGCTTAATTTTTTGAGCATTTCAAGTCGGTTTTAGAGCAAATTCTGTTGCAATGTTTTATAATTATGTCAGTTAATATACCAAATACTTTTTAGAGGCACTTCTTTGTCGTTTACTTGGGTCAATGTTAATGACATCCATACCATCAATAGGAAAGTTTTTGTGTTTCTACGAATACGGCTCAACAGTTCAAACGGACGGTCTCGGTGGTGGACGAGTGGATGATGGTCCCGGCCTTCATTCCATACGTTACCTGACTGCGGTGTGCACTATGAGGCCCTGGTCGGGCGCGTCGGGCAGGCGGACGGTCTCGGTGGACGAGTGGATGATGGTCCCGGCCTTCATTCCATACGTTACCTGACTGCGGTGTGCACTATGAGGCCCTGGTCGGGCGCGTCGGGCAGGCGGACGGTCTCGGTGGACGAGTGGATGATGGTCCCGGCCTTCATCCCATACGTTACCTGACTGCGGTGTGCACTATGAGGCCCTGGTCGGGCGCGTCGGGCAGGCGGACGGTCTCGGTGGACGAGTGGATGATGGTCCCGGCCTTCATCCCATACGTTACCTGACTGCGGTGTGCACTATGAGGCCTTGGTCGGGCGCGTCGGGCAGGCGGACGGTCTCGGTGGACGAGTGGATGATGGTCCCGGCCTTCATCCCATACGTTACCTGACTGCGGTGTGCACTATGAGGCCCTGGTCGGGCGCGTCGGGCAGGCGGACGGTCTCGGTGGTGGACGAGTGGATGATGGTCCCGGCCTTCATCCCATACGTTACCTGACTGCGGTGTGCACTATGAGGCCCTGGTCGGGCGCGTCGGGCAGGCGGACGGTCTCGGTGGTGGACGAGTGGATGATGGTCCCGGCCTTCATCCCATACGTTACCTGACTGCGGTGTGCACTATGAGGCCCTGGTCGGGCGCGTCGGGTAGGCGGACGGTCTCGGTGGACGAGTGGATGATGGTCCCGGCCTTCATCCCATACGTTACCTGACTGCGGTGTGCACTATGAGGCCCTGGTCGGGCGCGTCGGGCAGGCGGACGGTCTCGGTGGTGGACGAGTGGATGATGGTCACGGACTTCAACTTCTTGCCGTTTCGACCGAAGTAGCGCGTGCTGGCGATCTGTGGACCAAATTATTTCGTTTAATACTTCATAATACGTTACAAGATGTGGGAAGTTTTTACGATAGCCACAAATCTTAGAAATTAGATAGATACTGTTTAAATTTGCAAAAAATACAAAATTGTGCAGCTGCTCATTACAATTCAATAATTTACGTTTTTTTATATACGCAGATTAGCTTTATGTGTAGATAGCGCAAAGCAGTGCACTCAAAACCATTGAGACTTGAATCCGTATTGGATATAATATAATAATGATGTCGTATTTTCACACTCAGCTTTATAATCGAGCATAGGTAGTCGAGCATAATTTATTATAATCGCGCAAAAAACCAAACTCTAGCCATTTTACTACTGAAGTACCTGTCGAATTAGTAAAAGTATTTCGCTAGTGTTTGACGTCTATTGGAATCGAAGCCGAGTCTAAAACGCAGCAGCAACGCTATAAAACATATAAATTAGTAATTATTCAGAAAAGCAACTTAGATTTCTACCTTATAAACTCATATTATCAAATTAGTGCTAAACAAGGTCGACAATATAATAACGACGACGAAATAGTCACTTTCTTTGTTTGTTATTTCATAATTGTAAGCGGTCGATGTCACAGAATGACACGGATAGCACCAGAAATCTAATTCTGGATTCCTGGTGGGTGGGGCGTCGCTCCTCCCCCTTAAGGGGGGCTTTTCTTAGAACAATATTTGAATTAATTAAAAATCTTTGTTTCGTGACACTCACCATCCTGGTTCTCCATAGAGCTCTTAAGCTGTGTGATGGTTCAGAAGGAAGGAGTCCCACATAACCATCATAAGTCACCACAAGCTGACGGGGTATGATAATGTAGAGAAGGCTCAGTACATACCAGCAGCGCGATGACGGCGAGCAGCACCAGCAGCGCGGCGTACCAGTGCCGCAGCAGCCAGCGCCGGAACCCGGCCAGGCTCTCGTCCGACAGCAGCGGGCGGCGCTGCAACACGTGGCAGTACATACCAGCAGCGCGATGACGGCGAGCAGCACCAGCAGCGCGGCGTACCAGTGCCGCAGCAGCCAGCGCCGGAACCCGGCCAGGCTCTCGTCCGACAGCAGCGGGCGGCGCTGCAACACGTGGCAGTACATACCAGCAGCGCGATGACGGCGAGCAGCACCAGCAGCGCGGCGTACCAGTGCCGCAGCAGCCAGCGCCGGAACCCGGCCAGGCTCTCGTCCGACAGCAGCAGGCGGCGCAGCGTGGCCAACGGGCCCGCCGGGTCCACTTCGCGGCAGCGCTGGAACACGTCGCAGTACCTGCGCAAGCACACAAAGAATTTGAAACTCTAAGAAATGACTAGGTACTCCTAGTACCAAAGCACTAAAATACAACTCGGTATAGGTGGTCTGGGGGCTAATTGTCTAACTCAACATCAATCTCAATCGCTTTCAGGTTTCACATCCATCACTTGTTCTTGAAGAAAGTTGTCAAAAATATTTGTATTTCTGCAGCAATGGTCGTACAACATCTTTCAAACTGAAAGCGATTGCGATTGATGTTGAGTTACACAATTACCCCGTTGATCTCAAACCTATACATTTTTATTATTCTCTTCTTCTCGACTTCATCAACCATATTTCTACATCTTCTTCTATCCGATTTCTCTTTAAAGTTTATTTTTTGGCCCAGGGTAAATTACTTACCCTTGGGCAAATGTATCTGCCGTCAGGCGCATCGGCACACTACTCACCCGTTGTAGTCGTTGCAGGGCGTGCCGCGCTTGGCGTACATGTCGGGCACGTCGTATGGCGCGGCGTTCCAGTGGAACGAGGACAGGCAGGGCCCGGCCGGCTTGCGGCAGCACAGCTCGCACGCCGAGCGCGGGTCGTCCTGCATCAGCACACTACTCACCCGTTGTAGTCGTTGCAGGGCGTGCCGGGCTTGGCGTACATGTCGGGCACGTCGTATGGCGCGGCGTTCCAGTGGAACGAGGACAGGCAGGGCCCGGCCGGCTTGCGGCAGCACAGCTCGCACGCCGAGCGCGGGTCGTCCTGCATCAGCACACTACTCACCCGTTGTAGTCGTTGCAGGGCGTGCCGGGCTTGGCGTACATGTCGGGCACGTCGTATGGCGCGGCGTTCCAGTGGAACGAGGACAGGCAGGGCCCGGCCGGCTTGCGGCAGCACAGCTCGCACGCCGAGCGCGGGTCGTCCTGCATCAGCACACTACTCACCCGTTGTAGTCGTTGCAGGGCGTGCCGGGCTTGGCGTACATGTCGGGCACGTCGTATGGCGCGGCGTTCCAGTGGAACGAGGACAGGCAGGGCCCGGCCGGCTTGCGGCAGCACAGCTCGCACGCCGAGCGCGGGTCGTCCTTGCGCGGCGCGCACTGGCACGACTCCAGCCCGTACGCCAGGCAGATGGATCCGGTGCATTCCTGGTGGAAACATTTATACAGTAAGCGTGATACTTATTTACTAAGGCAACTTGTATTACAAATTTATCTCCTCATATTTAATTTATTGCTTGCTATATCTGGGGCTGAATCTGTTGCTACGAAGGCCGTATCATCAGCATAAGTGGTGACAATGATGTTGTCCATTACGGGTAGGTCGTGCTCGTGGGTGAAAACAGAATACAATACTGGACCCAGAACAGAACCCTGAGGAAGTCCAGCTTGTATATTGTAAAAACTAGATCGGGCTTTACACTACAGAAACAGCTCAATGAAACTCGCAAATGGCGTATTCGTGCAAGTGCCTCCAAATCTCAACATATCACCTTCTCCTTGAAGAAAGGTAATTGCGACCCAGTCAAACTTGGCAACGAGGTCCTTCCACATACTGACAATGTCAACTATCTTGGATTTCACCTTGACCGACGTCTCACGTGGCAGACGCACATCAAGAAAAAACGAGTAGCTGCAGAAATCCAGCAGCATTCGCCTTCAATCATCCTAACCGGCTTGTTGCTGAACTATTGGACACGAAAAATGTGGTGAACAGACATACTTAATTAGGAGGGCCGGTGATGAACGTCCCACTATTTCAACTCATTTATCCCCACAAATTCGCTTATGGTCTGGCGACCTATCGCAAATTAAAAAGTAAAAAAAATAATAATAATTAGCGGCTGTGCGCCGCGTCCCGACACCCATTGTCTGACCGGCACTTGTCGCCTAAATCACTTTGCAGTGTCGCGTGGTCTGCTTAGGGCCTAAACTGCGTCACGCGGACGCCCGCGCGGTTCCATACAAAAGTGCTCCGTCGCGGGCACCCGCGCGGGCAGCCGTCGCGGGGAGGCGGGCCCCGCGCCCGCGCCTTGTGACCCGTTTTCCCGCGACGGTCGCCCGCGCGGGTGCCCGCACCGGGGCCCGCCAGCGGGCCAGCGGTAGCACGCACAGGCTTGTTCAGTCAATAGCGCTATGTGATGCGGTTCCACGGAGCCCGCGCGCGTGGCCACGGCGCCCGCGCGCGTGTCCATGGACGGAGACACGCGACGGGTGCCCGTCGCGGGCGCACGCTTTACTCAGTTTAGGCCCTTACGCCCATATAAGAGACGATCTCCTTGTCGCAGCGCGTGCGGGCGTGAGCGTATAATCCACCTGTTGCTCGACCCACAGGAATTCTTCCCTAAATAACTTTGCAGTCTCTTGTGGTCTACTTACGCCCATATAGCAGACGAGCTCCTTGTCGCAGCGCGTGCGGTTGGGCTTGTGCCGGCTGGCGGGGCAGGCGGCCCGCTTGCCGTCGCAGTGCGCCGCGTCCCGACACCCGTTGTCCGACCGACACTTGTCGCCTAAATCACTTTGCAGTGTCGCGTGGTCTACTTACGCCCATATAGCAGACCAGCTCCTTGTCGCAGCGCGTGCGGGCGTGAGCGTATAATCCAACTGTTGCTCGACCCACAGGGATTCTTCCCTAAATCACTTGGCAGTCTCTTGAACACAGAGGAATTCTTCCCAAACTTAGTTTCCAGACTCGCGTGGTCTACTTACGCCCATATAGCAGACCAGCTCCTTGTCGCAGCGCGTGCGGTTGGGCTTGTGCCGGCTGGCGGGGCAGGCGGCCCGCTTGCCGTCGCAGTGCGCCGCGTCCCGACACCCGTTGTCCGACCGACACTTGTCGCCTAAATCACTTTGCAGTCTCTTGTGGTCTACTTACGCCCATATAGCAGACGAGCTCCTTGTCGCAGCGCGTGCGGTTGGGCTTGTGCCGGCTGGCGGGGCAGGCGGCCCGCTTGCCGTCGCAGTGCGCCGCGTCCCGACACCCGTTGTCCGACCGGCACTTGTCGCCTAAATCACTTTGCAGTCTCTTGTGGTCTACTTACGCCCATATAGCAGACCAGCTCCTTGTCGCAGCGCGTGCGGTTGGGCTTGTGGCGGCTGGCGGGGCAGGCGGCCCGCTTGCCGTCGCAGTGCGCCGCGTCCCGACACCCGTTGTCCGACCGACACTTGTCGCCGAACTTGAGCGTGCAGGACGCGGTGCAGCATGGACCCTGGAATGGAGTTACGATGTTGATTAATATCAAACAATTACTAATTAATTATTAATTATCTAATTGATCTTGAGCACTTGTGTTACGGATACCAGAATCAAAACAAGTATTTAATGTTTGTCCCTGGTTCCGAACTATCGAACCCCTCGGACAGGGTCAATTGCACCCATCGCCGTCTCCACCGCACCCTGATTTGACTCTTCGTCTTCTCCTTTTCATATTTGATTGCTGCTTTCGTCGCTCACTGCGACGCCAGCCGCAGTCGCACTCCTAACGCTATGACACTAGTACAGACCTGGCTAGGGCTGCACACGCTGTGCTCGGTGAGCGTGCACGGCTTGTAGTGCGGGCGCGGCGCCTGCGGCCGGCAGCACACGTCCGTGCACTGCGACGCCAGCCGCAGTCGCACTCCTAACGCTATGACACTAGTACAGACCTGGCTAGGGCTGCACACGCTGTGCTCGGTGAGCGTGCACGGCTTGTAGTGCGGGCGCGGCGCCTGCGGCCGGCAGCACACGTCCGTGCACTGCGACGCCAGCCGCAGTCGCACTCCTAACGCTATGACACTAGTACAGACCTGGCTAGGGCTGCACACGCTGTGCTCGGTGAGCGTGTACGGCTTGTAGTGCGGGCGCGGCGCCTGCGGCCGGCAGCACACGTCCGTGCACTGCGACGCCAGCCGCAGTCGCACTCCTAACGCTATGACACTAGTACCGACCTGGCTAGAGCTGCACACGCTGTGCTCGGTGAGCGTGCACGGCTTGTAGTGCGGGCGCGGCGCCTGCGGCCGGCAGCACACGTCCGTGCACTGCGACGCCAGCCGCAGTCGCACTCCTAACGCTATGACACTAGTACCGACCTGGCTAGGGCTGCACACGCTGTGCTCGGTGAGCGTGCACGGCTTGTAGTGCGGGCGCGGCGCCTGCGGCCGGCAGCACACGTCCGTGCACTGCGACGCCAGCCGCAGTCGCACTCCTAACGCTATGACACTAGTACAGACCTGGCTAGGGCTGCACACGCTGTGCTCGGTGAGCGTGTACGGCTTGTAGTGCGGGCGCGGCGCCTGCGGCCGGCAGCACACGTCCGTGCACTGCGACGCCAGCCGCAGTCGCACTCCTAACGCTATGACACTAGTACAGACCTGGCTAGGGCTGCACACGCTGTGCTCGGTGAGCGTGTACGGCTTGTAGTGCGGGCGCGGCGCCTGCGGCCGGCAGCACACGTCCGTGCACTGCGACGCCAGCCGCAGTCGCACTCCTAACGCTATGACACTAGTACCGACCTGGCTAGGGCTGCACACGCTGTGCTCGGTGAGCGTGCACGGCTTGTAGTGCGGGCGCGGCGCCTGCGGCCGGCAGCACACGTCCGTGCACTGCGACGCCAGCCGCAGTCGCACTCCTAACGCTATGACACTAGTACCGACCTGGCTAGGGCTGCACACGCTGTGCTCGGTGAGCGTGCACGGCTTGTAGTGCGGGCGCGGCGCCTGCGGCCGGCAGCACACGTCCGTGCACTCGGACGCCCAGCCGCAGTCGCACTCCTCGCCTTCTTCTACTACGCCGTTGCCGCAAATCGCTGGTTGTGGCTCTGAAAATCGAAGTACTCTATATTTTACCTTGTTCAAGCGAGTATGTCTGGCTGTAACCAAATGAAAAATACGAGAACAGAAAGTAGTTCACGGTTTATGTGCACATAGTCTCTTGCCGTTCGGTTTTTCCTGGATTTTCATAACATGAAAGTGGTGTTCAATGAAATATGATAGTTCATAGTCCACGGAATGTTTCGATTAAACAGACCAACTTGAAATTTTGAATTGACAATCCGTTTAGAATTACGTCTACTTAACTATCATTGGGACGCGTCAGTTTCAAACAGGGGGGCTACCGGCTATAAATATTGATATGGACATGGGCTTAATTTGACATTTGAAGTCCATATTATTTCCTTATATGGGCAAGCCCCCAGAACAGGTTTCCCAATATCAAATTAGTGAAATAAAATAAGAAACGTACCAGTGAAGCAGCCCTTGGGTGACCGCGCCTTGTTGTTGAGCACAGGATCTATAGCGCGCAGCGAACACGGCGAGAACTTGTTGTTGTTCTTGCGATCGCCGCTCGTTGCTCGCGCGAACATTATGTAGTTGCCGTCCTCGCCGAAAGGAGTGCATACTTCTGGGTCGTGCTGAAAGATAATGTTAGACGAAATTTAATAGGCGCCAGTCCAGAGTTAAAAAAACACGAGTTGTACTCCGGAGTCCAGAGATTAAGTTAAAAAAACAACGGGTTGCACTCCGGGAGTGCCGGCAGAAGTGAAAAGGGCTGCCTAGGCTTTTTCAGAAAACAAAAGGAATTTGACAAAAAAAAGAAAACATACGGACTAGATTTGAACCGAGGTCTTCTGGCTTCAATGCCGCCCGTTTTCTTACCTGAGCTATCACAACTTTGGAAACAGTGGCGAAATTTGCCTTCGTATTCTTATAACATTGTAACAGTTTTTCGATCAAGTCACGTGTCCATCTTACGAATTTTAGATCTGATCCTGTCACGTGATCCTGAAGAGAGTTTCTTTTTTACCCAACACAAAAAGTTTTCAAGTAAAGAAGTTTTCACTTCAAAAATTATCGTTTTCGATATATTAGTTGTGTAACAGTTAGATTAGATATGATTTGATACAAGAGACTTCTCCACTGATTCTCACAAATCTTACGCTGCGCTGTCGAGACGCATAAAGCTGAAATAACTTTCAAGACTGGTGCCAGACGAAGTTAGACTTTATTTGTACGTACCGGAGAGCCGAAGTTGTGCCCGATCTCGTGAGCGAGCGTGACGTGCGACACGGCGGGCGGCACGTGTTTCCCGTAGTTGAGGAGCGTGACGATCCCCGTGTTTAGGGATTTCATACTGCCTCGGTAGTGCTGAAAATGGCATACGTTTATTTAGAACGGGAAATTTTTTGTTATCCAAAGTTTTGAATATTGCGGTTGAAGTGAAGAAGATTTTTGAATAAATTATAGATTTTTTTATTTTTAGCCAGATTATTCCACAAAAAGTTCTAATACTTAGCGCTTTTTTACAGATAGTTTTAACTCTTTATTTCTATTTTTAACTTTTTTGCATTCACAATGCAATATTTTAATTGAAAATGAAGTATTAGAAAGAAGAAGTACTATAAGAAAGTTGTGTGACGGGTCGACCTTTTCTAATACTTCATTTTCAATATATTTTTTAGTTTTAACTCTGTTATGAAATGTCATTAAGTACTAGAAAGTTTTATTTTAAAAGAAAATTAACACGTTAAGAAATAAATTAAAATAATGCTAATTTTATTGTATAATAAATTTGAAAATGTGCATATAGTCTCCTAATTCAAAGGAACACTAGGAATACCAACCCCATTTTTCTCGCAAACGCCGCCCGCATTCTTTAAATCACCTGTCCAAGCCAAACCCAGGGTGCCCATCTCAAAGTCTCTGTACGTAAACATGTATGCCAAACAAAAAGCGTCGTAATCTTCCTCTGAAAAAAAAAACAATATGTTAACCGTAAAAACATACGTACATAGTTATATGAGATTTAATGATATTAACTAATTTATTAACAGTCATTTAATTAGATCGATATTAATGGAAAATGTTACGTTGGCAAAATTTATTACCCTATCAACCTAACAAAATTAGCCCCAAGTGACCCATTCCCTCTATTGATTGGACGAATAAAGAGAAAGCACTTACCTGAAAAAAGCTCTAAGTATTTCTCAACGCCGTAGTTGTTGGGAAACCTATAAGAGGGCTCTTTCAAAGCATCTAATGTATGAACTTTTATTCTTTTGATCATAAAGGTAATGTTGTCGGGCTTGCCGTCTTGATTGAAGTCTGAAAAAGAAAAGTAAGTAAAAATAAAATATGGGTACACGTCAAAGTAATTTGCGAAAAAAAGGTAAAGCTAACGAGGCCCGACCTGTTACTTTGTAAATGGCGTTGACCTTCTGTACGTGTCGCGTCATGACTTCTATGCAGGCTTCCTCGGAGCCGTACCGCTGGAAAAACATGTGGTCAGCTTGCAAGTATACCAAACACGTGGTCTTTTTGGGGTCTACCGTAGCTCTCTTATTTACATGTCGACCGTCGTCGGTCCCGTTCGCCGACACCACCGTATACCCTACCGGCTCCTTCTTAACTATATCCTTACTGACTGTCACGACTCCTGCTTTAGTTTTTATCACTTCGACGTGAGTCTTTGGCTTCGGTCTCGACTCCTCCGAGTCGAGTCGCACCTTAGTTATGAGGTTACTTTTGTCGATTTTGGTTTTTGGCTTTCTCGTGCTGAACTTATCGAAAGGTTCGTTATTGCTCGTATAAGGGACGTCTAAATCTAAAGGTAATTCGGGATTCTTCTTTGGCTCGTCGTCTTGCATTTCGTCTTCAGGGAGCCACCTCTTCTTTCGCCGGTGTATTTCGCTGTTCAGATCTTCGCTGCGGTTATTGAGAGGTAGTTCTTCTTCATATGGGAGATTTGTGAAGTTGAAAAGTTCTCCTTGATGGCCCGTTGTTCTTTTCATATGAAGAAGGTGTGAAGCGCACGGAGACCCTTCGCTGTTTTCATTAGGGTGTTCTACGTCAGATCTTCGGTATATAACGCTGTGCATTGTAGGATGATCTTGACTGTAGCGTGATAGCGGCTCCACGTAATATTCCTCTGTAGGCGTCCAGATAGTGCCGTCGAATAGGCCTTCCGCAGTGATGACACCATACACGTGAGATGATTCGTCATCTGAAATAGAAGAAAATGTTTTAAAATTCCATGTACACTAAAAGGTGAATTACTCTTTACAGACTCAAGTTTCAAGGCAAGAACATAGATTAATCTACATACCTAACATTTTATAAAACAGTACTTTAATCAAATAAACTGTTGAAACACAACCGGAATGCTCTAGAAATAGCCAGCTACAATTTACGTAAGCTAATTCAAGGCGCAAAGAGCCCGGGCACTGGAAATGAATTAAAATAACAACTTGCAGTGGCAGTGAGGTGGGATGAAACCGCTCACAGTAAAGCACTAAAGGGACTTTTCAATAAATGCTCGTCAGGATAATACAGACAGCATTGCAGAGGAGATATTTAATGTTGATCGAAGTTCTAGGGTTAAAGAAATAACGAGGTTGCATGTAACATCAAAGATCAAAGGTTTCCCGAACTGGTTGGCTGAATCGAGATTAAACAAATGATTTCTAGTAATGGCCATGTGTAATTTGACGGAACCGTTCGTTCCCCTTTCCTGTGGGATTTGATCTGTGAGCGAAATACATCAAGAAGAAAAGGAAAGTCATTTGGGAACAAAGCTCGATGATTAAATTACGGAATTCACAATCTTGGAAATTGGTTATAGATTACTTGTAAATGAAGGAAAAGGAAATATTACATTTGCAATATAATTTAAATGCTGTCTGATTTCGATTTTTATTATGAAAAAAATTCATTTTTCGGAACATTGAGTAAACTTGCTTTTCTATGCAGACAGAGTAGATATCATAGTATCTTATTTATTCGTGTGTGCAATGCTGTAGAAGAGGGAATGTTGCTTTTATG
Source organism: Crambus lathoniellus (assembly GCA_949710035.1). Taxonomy (NCBI): domain Eukaryota; kingdom Metazoa; phylum Arthropoda; class Insecta; order Lepidoptera; family Crambidae; genus Crambus; species Crambus lathoniellus. The sequence goes on along the minus strand of OX453305.1, from coordinate 24,197,676 downwards.
CGAATTTGGATTGGAATCTGTAAAGAGTTACGTTTTCGTAACCAAAATGTAAAACTAATTACCTACAATAATTATTGAGTTTGATTAAAATTACTAAAAAAAAAGAGTTAAAATTCCCGCCAACTGTTAATACGAGTGAAACAAAACTGTAAAGTATACTCCATTAAACTTCGGTGAAGTAATTTCATCAAAATTCACTTTGTCGCCGTTTGCTCCAGATGGACAGAGCCGTATAAATCCGTTTTATTAACTTACAGAATGTACAACTTTCTTGGCTCATGTTTAATTGCTTGTTTCAACGGCGTGGAAAATAGCCGCGGAGGCTAATAAACCGTCTATTTGATACAAATGTGTGCTTAACGGAATGAGATTTAGGGATATTATCGTATGAGAAATGTGAGTCTACAAGATGTAATAAAAGTGATTTTGACACAGATGTACGTTTTTGGTGTAGGTAAAGGGAGAAAGTTTATAGCTATTTATTCATGTTATGGTGTTGGGTATATGTAATAACATTAAACCGAACTATGAATAATGAAGAGCATAAATGGCAAGAATTTTTGTTGCAAGCAATCAGGTAACTTAATGTAATGTGAAAAATATGTGCACTACATTTAATGTAATACCCTGAATCATGTCTTATTTTCGGAATTAACGTACAATGCGTATAAAAAGTTAACCATGGCACAACAGTAACTGGGTTAACTTCACATTGTTTTTTTACACCTGTCGACGACGTTCAACAAAATGTTATCAAAATATATCACCCACCGCTCAATAGTCAATATCTAGCAGAGCTAGCTAAGCTACATCTTTCAAATACGCATTGGTCTGAAATTGATCTGTAGTGAATAAAACATTCAATCAGCGGCATGAAGGTAAGAGATGGGAATGGCAGTCGCGTCGGGGTATCTTGGCTGGGGGAGAGCCGGGAGAGATGCCCAACTGGCATGGAGTACTCCATTAGAGGGACCCGGGGGACCGCTCTGCTAATGGAAAGCGACCGAACGCGTCAGGGTATAGGGCGACCTCTGACACTGACAGAAGTGTAAACTTTATCTCAATATGTTGTGTTAGTTTGCTGTTTTGGTTTACGGTCATCACATTACTATAACAAACACACGTTCACATTTATAATAATATTAGTATAAATGTGAACGTGTGTTTGTTTGTTACTCATCTATACATCTATACAAATAAATAAAATTGGAGTGTCTGTTTGTAATATTAAAATAACCGCTTTTTTCTACATGCATATGATTATATATACGGTACATATACCAAAATAACATTTTTTTAAATTTTTGTCTGTCTGTCTATCTGTCTGTCTGTCTGTTTGTTCTGGCTAATCTCTAAAACGGCTGGACCGATTTTGACGGGACTTGCACTGGCAGGTAGCTGATGTAATAAGGAATAACTTAGGCTACTTTTTATCCCGATATTCCCACGGGAACGAGAACCACGCGGGTGAAACCGCGGGAGGCCGCTAGTACTGAATAAAGATTATTAATATTATAATTATATTGTTTGTTCGTCTTTCACGTCAAAACGGAGCAACGGATCGACGTGATCTTTGATATGGGGATAGTTTGAGAGTGATCTAAGCTACTTTTTATTCCGGAAAATTATAAAATTAAAATTGTAATTTTGTTGGGCGAATTGTCTAGAGATTATTTGATTTGATTTAACACTATGGAAAGAACCTTTTTAGACTTGTTCTTTCAAAAGTGTCAATGATGACGTATTGGCCAATGTTTGAGCCTACGTATAGAGCCGACATTAGATAGCCACATTATATATACAGAGCGGGTATATAAGAGTATACCTATTCTATTTATCTGTAACTGTTAAAACCGTAATTATGAAACAAAGGCTCGGGAACTGGGTGACACGCAGCACAAAGCGGTGAAGTGAACTGTTACACAATAAATAAGTACGCGCCGCCGCACCTGTCTCCGATTACAATGCGTGTGTACTCGAACGCATGTCGGCCTATATGGGTGTCGATTAAACTACTATTTTTTTACAATTTTGCAACAGATTTTTGCAGGAGTTTTATGCTGAGTCAGGGCCCTTTAGCGTCACACGATGTGATTGTCTGTTTGCTTTTATCTTTCTTTTTTACTAAACTGTTTTATTTGTTGATTGTTATTCTGTTATTTGTCTGTACTTATGTGTTATGTGGTGTGTTCATTAATAAATGTATTTTCTTTCTTTCTTTTTGAAAAATGGAAAATGAAGTAGGCATATACTTCATTTTCCATTTTTAAATAATAAAAATGCATTGTGAATGCAAAAAAAGTAAAAATTTAAATAATATCTTTCTCTTTTTCAAATTTAGTTGTAAGTTTAGATAGACACTATTACGAATATTACACTAAACTTCCCTACTGCTTGCAACCAACGATACCTTAAGGAAACCAGCCATAAAGCCGTTGATGTCGCACACTTGGCAAACATTATTGGCGAAGCATAAATTAATTATTACATCTACTGTTGATATGAGAAGAAGAAGAAGACGACGAAGTATATTTTTAAATATCGTAGCGTTTTCTTTTTTCTATCAATGTATTATACTAATACGCTATGCTAGCAAATGACATTTTCACTTCTCATGCTCGTAAAGTTCGTGTTTGTGTTGGTATAGGCTGCATAAAATCGCTTTTTATGCTCTAATGCATAAAGTAAAATCTACGTCTAAGTCTCAGATTCTAAGACAAAGGGCGTCAGGTAAACAGTCACACACGCAATTAAACTTCGTTAAATAAACTTGTTATTTCATTCTGTATCTATAATTTTGTACACAATCTATGTTAAATTATTAAATTATAAAACTAGGGAAAATTAATGAGTTTTGTAAGAAATAAGTATATCAAGAGCATTATGGACTACGATCATGCTAAAGTTACTGTGCTGCCACTGCCACGTATAAAAAAAAAGAAAAAGAAAGTCTTCCCGCCAATATGGCGAAGTCTTTATTTTTTCTTTTTTGCAATATTGTTATTTACTTTGCTCACACTCGAAGTGAAAAGCAGAGTGTATAACTCGTACATAAAACCCATTTTACCCTCGAATTGACTATCCACCCTCGCCTACGGCTCATGTGGATATATACGTCTCGGGTAAAATGGTATGTTTTATGCACTTGTTGTACAATCTACTATTGTACATCCACCTCTAAATTTTAATTAAGTAGTACAAAGATTTTAGGGGATGATAGTGCTCATCAATACGATTAATTTTGATTATGGGGCCATCCACGGAATCGCGAAAAAAAATCAGCTGTTCCATACAGTTGAGTCGATGTTGGACTTTTGTATCATTGTAGTAATTAAAATTTAGAAGTTTATAAAATGATCTTCGGCATAACTTGAGCCTGATGTGGCTTTTAACGTGAAATGAAGTTTCCGCATCCTTTCTGGGTTCGTGGTCACAAGAAGCGTTTCCATAATTTTATACTCTTTTCATTTCAGTCGAAAGGAAAACGCATCTCATTCTACCAATTGACCGCCGCCGATTTCGCCCGTTTTTCCTGTCAACTAAAAGATGTCCGAATAAAAAAAAATTGGAAATTAAATGTTGGACCATACAAAAGTATTTCATTTCGTAAATCTATTTGCTATTTGTATAAAATGTTTTTGACTTTTTTTTACTTTACCAATAATAGCTACTACCAATATTTAGTCGCATTTCTTTCAACAAAATCTCTCAGATTTATAGCTTAATGAAATTATATTTTCATTTATTTTAGGATTTTAGACAAAAAGGCAAATCAGACACGTAAATGTAGAAATACAAGTGTCTGTATTGCACCGTAAAAACCATTAGGGAGGCAATACTATTGCCTCCCTAATGGTTTTTACGGTTTAGTTAATAAAGCAAGCCTTATAAATACTAGAGGACGTTAGTAATATTATAGTATTCTTTGCTAGAGGTCATGGCACACCCTTTTAAATGGGTTTAAATGGGGGGTTCAAGTGGAAATAAGGTGCTCGAGTTCACGAGGCTAGTTTCTGAAGACGGGATAGTAAGACTAGAGCTAGTAAGTTAGTAGAGTGACGACCTGCGAAAGATGGCTGATGGGAGCTGGATGCGAGGAGCTGAAAACCGTACTCAGTGGCGTGAGTAAGAAGAGGCCTATGTCCAGCAGTGGACGGATGCGGGCTCATGATGATGAGTAATATAGTAACTACTTAATCTGGTTTCGTATAGATAGGCAGCAGAACTAGCTTTTAGCAACTAGCATACTAATGACACAGAATAACTAATCTAATGAGCCGCAGAGTAACACCTAGCTAGCTTCCTATTCTGGATTGAGAAACGGGCCTCGTGTATCTCAGTCTTAGGCATCACGGCAATGTATGAGACTTTTGCCCGAATACTCGTACGCTACTTATCTTTGGGAGCGTCTCACACATCGCCCTGTCACTTTAAATGTCAAACGTATGAAAGAAATGCCATGATGTTTGAGACGCTCCCAAAGATAAGTAGCGTACGAGTATTCGGGCATTTGTCTAATATTTGTATTGCCACATTTATTACCTTTAGCTTTCGTAAGCGAATTCAGCATTTCTATTTGTAAAAAATGCAATCCTACTATCCTACTAATATTATAAATGTGAAAGTTTAGATGTTTGGATGTTTGTTACTCAATCACGCCAAAACGGCTGAACGGATTTGGCTGAAATTTGGGACACAGATACTTTGTAGCCTGGAGAGGAACATAGGCTACTTTTTATCCCGAAAAAATATCACATTCCCGCGGGATAACGTCGTGTAGTCCACGCGGGCGAAGCCACGGGCGGAAAGCTAGTTTGAAATATATTATACTTATTTGGTACTTAAATAAAAAGCCCTTCAATATTATTTTTAAGAACGCAATAACAGAACATAAATAAGCAATATTTCGTATGTAAATTAAATTTCATTTTTCATAAAAGAGAATTTCGTCGCCTCAGTCTTGCGTCGAAGCCTATTTTGCAATAAGTATTGGAAATAACAAAATATTGGGAATAGATATTTTGTTTGCAGATGTGTATTGAAAAAGTCGTCGCATTGCTTATTTTAAGTTAAAATTGCCATTACTTTTTTCAGTTCAGACTGTAAAACCATATAGAACCCAATACATTGACATGAAAACGTCTTGAGATTTCAAGCAACGTAATTTTATTTTAATTCTGGTTAAATTAAAGTCGAATCTATTTCTTTTAATTATATTTTTATAGTGGTTGATTACTGAGTCCACTGACCACCAACGCCTTAAATTTGTATGCCACATATGTAATTTTATTTCGATTTGAAAAGTACCTACATAAAAATTATATTTTATGGTCTAACTTCTGGGGCATTAAAGTAAAATTTCTCCAAGCAGACCGAAGTTGCGCAACATGAACCGCTGGCGCCATATCAGATGCCGGGGAGCAATCATGTGAACTTTTATTGTTTTCGTCGTATCTCGCGTTGATGACACTAATTATACAAAATACAGTATCCACATCCGCCACGAGACAGGCAATCTGCCCGTTGATAACACTAAATTGCACGACGACGGCAGTTCTTCAAGGCAACTGAACCCACGCGTGACAACGTCCATTATTTCTATAATAGTTTACCTATTTGCAAGCAGTGTTATTTTAGGTTACCATTTACAAATAGCGGTTTGTATAAATAATACCTGTAGGAATTGTAGGGTTGTAGTACCTATGTGAAATGTTAGGGGATTGGCGATCAAAAATGTTACCTCGAGCTCCGTCGTGTTTTGGAATGCATGGAAAGCCGCTGGTCCAGACTGCATACGCAGTTGTTAATACCTATTGCACCCACGCGGTGTTTATATAGCTCATCCTCGCTATCTAACTATATGAAGCCTTTTCTTGTCATGTGGAATGCCGAGATCGCGTTCCACTGGAAGCAGGCTCTTGCCCGCTCCGCGTCTACCCCGCGTGATAGGAAGAACATGTATGAAATGATAGGATGTGGGAACTACCGCCTAAGCACCGTCGCGACGGTGTCGTAATCGTGCCATCCTTGTCATGTCGTAACACATTTTGGGTATTATGGCATGACAAGGCTGGCACTATGCCTCGTAATCGGCTTCAAGCCGACGGTGCTTAGGCGGTAGGGGGCGACGGCAATCCGCATGACACGCTGGGCCAGAAGTGAAGATTGTGCCCCAGTAGTAGAGTCATGAAACATGACATTGCTACAGAGACAAAACTTAGTTGTCAAAGAGACAACATAAGAGTTGTCAGGTTGACCACATTGAATATAGGATAGGTTAGGTTACATTGCTACATAGTTAATGTTTAAACATAATAGAGACAATGTTACGCTGTGACTTTATAACAACGTTAAACATTGTCCGTAAACTATGTACTTCTGACCACGTGTAGCGTTGTCGATGAATGTTGTTAATTCGGCAACAAAAATCTGACAACAAAAACGTTGACTTATCGACGCTACTTAAAGGGTTGTGTGTGGTTAATGTTTTGTTGTCAAATTGACAATAATTTTTTCTCAGTGTGGCTGTTGGTGAAGTGCAGTCATATAATGTCCTACCTTCCAGCTTGCCCGAGTAGACGTGCGCTGTGTCATAGTCCAGCTGGCCGGTGGACGAGTGGAACTGCGCATCGTCCGCGAACACTGAGCTCGGGTCCGGTCGTAACACCAGCTTGAACTGCCTGCAACAAATATGTAAGCGTGAAACAGTGCTTGAAATATTCTTAAATTGGAGTTTAATATTGATTTTTGAAGTGAAAACTTATTTAGCAGCGTTGTGCACTTTTTGTGATGGGTTCTACTGGTAGTACCACGGGCAACAAAGGCACAGACTATACAGGGTCAGGTTACTAATTGGAATATGTCACAAGATTCAAAACGAGGGGTAGGTACCGCCATTCCTAAAATTAGTTTAGTCATATCCTTTCCTTATATGAAACAAAGGGCCAAAATAACGGGAACATAGAGTATGTTAATGAACGACTAACTGTTACAGCTGTATTCTTCCCAAAAAGTTTCGTTCAGATAGCGAGTGCCGTGAAAATCATAACACTACTGAGGAGTTTAAATCTTGAGAGTTGACTAACTAAAAACATTAAAGGTCACGCTGTACTCGTATATCAGGGTTACACGTGTGATTTATCGGCCATTACGATGGTGCTCTACATTTTAATACCTAGAGTTTAGAACTCCTGCTAGTAAATCATAATTAAGCGCGCCGCCTGCAGCGCGCGATGTATTTTTAGTTCATTGCGGATTGGAGGTTAACTGTTTCTGAAGGAGAATGTTTTACACGGGTTTTAATGAAATTTGTGTAGCGGTTTCACCTTTATGGTGCGATTTAATATTTTCATTATTAAGGAGAACTGTATTATGGTTGTTTGAAAATATTTTAAGTATTTTTTTATATTAAAAAGGGGCAAACGAGCAGACGAGCCACGTGATGGGAAGTAGTCATCGTCGCTCATGAACATCTTCAACACCGCCTTTGTGTTATAGGGTCCTATTTACACGCTTCTTGAAGAACAATAATGAAACTGTTAAAAAGCTGCATTCATGGTAATTTTAAGCATGAAGTTTTGGTTAATCCACTTAAACTTGATGAAAAAAAAAACAAACATAAGCAAAAGATTCCACTGGTTTCTTTATTGCTATAATATCAGATCATTTAAAGGTCATCTGGTGGAAGATATTCGAATTTAATGCACCGTTTTCGATGATGAAAGAAAATATTATTTTTCATTCATCCAACTGAAATCAAACATTTCGTGAACTCATTCACCGTCTCATCTACACATTTTTTTAAATTTAATTTAAACTTGATTGTTAATATCGAGGTCTTTACCATGTCTCCACCAATTACAGGGCCCCATCTCAAACTTACGAATCCTAACGCCAATTCCAATTGGGTCACATAATCCGAACACGCCCGACGGGGCCCGAGCGCGGCCGGCCCGCTAACGAGCGGTCCGTAACGTCGTCAGGGACAGACAGACAGCCGACTGACTTCCCTATTTGTCTCACTAACTTGATTACGGGAAAACTTCCGCTGATTCCGTCCCAATAAACCGATCAACCGACTTTCATGCGCCAACTTCAATCTGTTCTGTTGTCATAAGTTGTTGGTATATCTTCTCTCGTAATTAAAGTTTGTGACGGAAACTTTGATTGCGTTTGTTATTAAACATAATAGATACCATTATTTTGGTTGCCATTGGCGTCTATAAGGAAAATTAAATACAGTTGCTATTTTTAAATTAGTGGATATCGCACGCTACATTAAATTGATTGGACGAGATAAGAAGCTTACACGTGTATATGTAAAATATCAACACTACGTTTTTAGTACCACTTCAGAACTTAGTTAAAGTTTGAAATTGCCTTTTTTTCTTTTGTAGATATAACCTAACATACTAGCACTAGCACAGTCTATATATTTCATACTAGCATCTATCGAAACCATCTCAAATCATGACATAATCACTATACTTGGAAGGATAATAATCATTAGTGGAAAAATAGATATACTCCATAGCGTGCAAACATTACACAATTTAAATATTTGTAAGGAAAATCAAAGAAAATAGAGCGCCAATTTTGTCTGTATGCAAACGTACGTAGCTGCCGCCGCTCAACCAAGTGCTTTTGCATGTTGGAACACTGAAACACTCCATCGAGCCGGTTATGCTGGGATAGTGATGGATCTCGAGTTTGATGCCGTCGGTACATGGAAAACCTTCAAAGTTTTCATCCTGTTGGCTGTGAACTGTAGCTTTTGGTCAGGATCTGTCCATACCAGAGATGAAAGAACTCAGAAGGTTCATTTAACAGAAAGTTTTGAATTAAAATTCTGTAATTCCTGCGTCACTAAAGAAGTTTCAATAATTGTTCAAAATTATTTTCGATTGATAGGAACTATGTCATTATTTATATCATTATAAACTGAATAACTATGGCAGCGTATTTAAATGAGTAGGTACAATACTAAAACCACACTTTCAGAATTCTAGTTAAAAATGTTTTTAAAATATCAAATAACTAAGAAATAACTATTTTAAATACGAGTACATTTATTCGGTCATGCGAAGAATGCTATTCCGATAATAAAAGCCTGCACTTTCATCTAGTCGTCATCCCAATTCCATTAGTGAAATACCTACATGGCTGCGTCGAATTTTCGATAATATGAAAATTGAAAATTCGATCTCACCACACCCGCGCTTTTAGTAAGATTTAACGGGTACATAAAAAAAAGTCGCTAACCCCCCGGCGCCGTCTATACGCCTAGATCTTACAAAGAACATGGTGAGTCACAGTTCAATTGGTTCGACTGCACATGCATATTGCCCCGTCCAAAGCCGGGGCGGGTCACTACACTAGTGTAATATAACGTTAATATCGCTTAAATGCCAAGGCTCATATTAAAAACTTCATGAGTTTTTCATGAATTGCAATTTTTTGATTACTTAACCGGTCGCTCGCGCAGGGATTTCATGTTCATTGTTTGCTAACCGGATTTCCAAGTTGATTAACGAATTAATTACCTGCGCAATTCCGCCGAGTTCCCGCGAAATTGACTAGGAATAGCGCGAGGGTTATGTTTAACTTTACCATAAATATTAATAAGCCAACTTTTGAAGGACGTATAATTTTGGGGCCAACTTACGTAAGTGGATTACGCTCTTCCGCATCATTGGAATTTGAAGCTGGTGTTATGTAACAAAAGGACCAAAGAGTCATTTATACTTACTTATTTCCAGAAAATCGGAGTGCCGCAATAAAAAAGTTCAATATCCAGGAAATCCTAAAAATTTAAACACACAAGAGCCTGTTATAGATTTCGTCACTTGAAACTAAGCTGAAGTGGCTCCGCATTGAAGGATTTTTCTAGATTTTTTGATTGATTGTTTGTTTGAATGTTTGTAATGGATAAACTCAATAACTACTAGACCGATTTTAAACATTCTTTCATCACTAGAAAGCTACATTCTTCCTGCATCACTTAGGCTATATAGTACAACGCGGTTAAAAAAGCGTTGAGCTAGTACTTATATATTACGTGTTTTTTTAGACAGCGTTTTTTTAAGGGTAAATTTTGACACATGTTGCATACTACAAAATAATTTTTATCAGAAAAGTGTTATAATAACAAAAAAAATATGAACAAACTATAAATAAACTTTAAATTCAACGGGTAGTGACAAGATAGTAATTTACTTAGGACGATTAATAAGAGTTATTTCAAATGAGAATGGAGTATCTGGTGGGCAGGCTCCAAGTTTTATTACAAAGTTAGGCAGCGCGCTATCCATCCTTGTTTGCCGGCGAATCGCAGCTGAAAACTCCGTAAGAAGTTATTAGCGAACGCAATTTCCAAAGGCCATTACTCATTTCTGGTCGCAAACATAGCATCTTATGGGTCATTTCCGATGGCATGGCAGTTTAAAATGTATGCAAAGTCAGATTTTAAGGTGACCTGAGGATTTCAAACCATTAGGCTTTAGAATTAAAAGCCTAATGGATTGAAAATATGTTTTTTTTTGTGTATTTGTGATGTCATTGTGAAAGAAGAATTCATGGGAATCAATCATCATTTCTACAAACAAATACCTATTTGTTCAATGAAATCAACCATACATTATCCAATAAAGAGCAACGTAATCCAATCTAAATGTAATACAGTAAGTTGATTTGTTGCAAGTCGCTTAAGTAAGGTTTCAGCCACTTCAAATCTTATTTGTACTGTTTCAAAGCAAACACTTATCAGAAAAACTAGTTTTCAATCAATTTGAAGTTTGCCGCCACTAAAGCCAGAGCGGTAATATAATTGCAAACTTCAAAGGCGCAAACCAGCGATGGCGGGCGGAAGCGAACCGCGCCACCGCGAGAGCTTCTGAATATTAAGAAGCATTAAGTGATGGTGTCGTACGCCTGATGCACGTACGTCGTAATTGACGGCAAGCTGGCTGTTACGCAGCCAAGATTCGCTTGCCCCCTAATTACGTCACACAGGAACTTATTATGGCATTTGCACACAATGAAGGATATTTTGTTGCAAGTAAAATATATTCGATTTGAGAGTGTTTGTTGCAAGTAAAAAATCCTTCTTTTAAGTTTTTGCTTACTTTATTTGATGGCGTAGCACGTCTTATGCACCTACGGCGTAATTGACGGCAAACTGGCTGTTACGCAGCCAAGATACGCTTGCCCCCTAATTACGTCAAACATAAACTTATTATACGGTTGGTAGATGTTTCACGGTGCAAACTAGATGCATTATTGGGTAAGTGGCTGTCGGAAAATGATGTAGCCTTGTTGGAAAAGCCTTTTTTAAGACTTTGTCTATGTGATGGTGGCGAACGCCTGATGAACGTACAATGCTTAATTGGCTGCAAGCTTGCGTGTTACTCAGCCAAGGCGAGATTCGATTGCCCGCTAAATAAATCAGACAGGAACTTATTATACAGTTGCTAGATGTTTCACGGTGCAAACAAGATGCATTATTGGGTAAGTGGCAATCGGAAACTTCATGTGATGGTGCCGAACGCCTGATGAACGTACATCGCTTAATTGGCTGCAAGCTGGCGTGTTACTCAGCCCAGGCGAGATTGCCCCCCAAATTAAATAAGACAGGCACAGACGATATACTTACTTATTACAGCACTCGCACACAATTTAAGGACGTTTTACGGTGTAGGCAAGGTAATAAAGTGGGTTAGATGGCTGTCATTGCGGTCGAAATAGCATTATGCCCGTCAGTTTTTGCGTGTTTTCATTTCATTGCTATTCATTTTGTTTTAAAGTTTGACGAGTACACAAATAGCTAACACAGCCAGACACTGATGGCAAAAGCAGTATCTAACTGTTTTTTTTTTTTAAATTCAACACGCTGGTTTTAACCGTAGTCAAAGTTAAGTCTTCAAAGCCAGCTTTGTACCTTTGTTTTGCCAGTGCTGCGCGAGACAGCATATCGAGCGCACGCGTCGCGCCTGTCCGTGTCCTTGCGCGCCATTTATTTTACGAAATACCCACCGTTTATCGATTATTGACTAAATGAGTGTAAATAGTGAAGGTGAAGATGAAGACATACTTAATTTGAGTAATGAAGATAGGAGTGAATCCGAAATTGTACGAGATTGTGAGATTGAACTTAATAAGATGAATAACTGGGAGCCATCGCCAGAGAGTACTATTGAAATGACAAATAAAACGAAAAGATTGAGAGAAAGTAGTGAAAATAGCGAAGACGGGTTTATTGCAGTGACAAGAAGAAAGCCGAAACGGCGAATCTTAAGTGAATCTGTGCTGTCTACCAGCACAGAAATCCCAAATATAGACAATCCGTCAGCTGAAAACACATATGAAGTATCTATAACTTCATTAGAACCTCTACCGAAGCAAATAGCACTTGCAAAATTACTACTTTCTGAAAAAATAGGTAAAATTTTGAAAATTAAATATAAAAGCTCATACAAAGTACTAATTACATTTGAAAACTCAGTAGAAGCGGAAAAATTAATCAAGTGCGTTAAATTGACAGATATGGGCTATAAATGCCAAAAGAGTTTTGAAGAAAATATGTGTTATGGAATAGTTAAAGGAGTCGACTTAGAAATTGATGAAAAGGAGCTTTTGGAATCTTTTCAATGTTCGAATGAGATTTTATCTATTAAAAGACTGAAGCGTATGGATTATGAAGGAAAATGGGTCGATTGCGAAACAATGCGCATATGTTTTAAGACCCGGGCTATTCCTGAATACGTTTTTGGCTACGGCTGTCGTTTTAAAGTAGAACCTTATACATTCCCGGTTACACAATGCTCTGGATGTTGGAGATATGGCCATGTTGTTAAATTTTGCCCATCAAACAAGATTTTATGCCCTAAGTGTGGCGGTCGGCATGAAAATTGTGTCACTACAGACTTTCGTTGCATTAATTGCAAAGGTCCTCATATGTCATTAGACAAAAGCTGCCCTATTTTCCAAAAGGAAAAGAAGATACGCAAAATAATGACGACTGAAAATACGACATACAGAAGAGCACTACAAATATACTTAACAACAATAACAGAAAGAGTGGAACAACGTAATTTAAAATCATTAGAGCCAATTACAGTTACTGACAATATAAATTTAAATCATTTTAGTCAAAGGCCGGATACAAATATAGCTCCTCACGTTATTACAACACATGCTGTGGTTCATCAAGAAAAGCATTTAAGCTCAAGCTCTAGCAGCGTCACGCGAGAGGAAATAAATGGCTATCAAGAAAAAGAAGTTAAGAAGAAAAAACATAAGAAGAAAAAAGTCACTAGTGCACTGAATATGGAAGAATCAGACGCAGTACAAGAAGAGGAAGTCATTCTAAACAGTGAAGTTAAGAACAATAAAAGGTTTGAATTAAAGAAATTAATTATAAAGCTGAAGGAAATAGTTGTATCGGCATCGAGTTTTGAAAATAAGTTTTGGGAGATTGTTAAAACAATCATTGATGAATTAAAGAGCTTTCTAGTTAGTATGTTTATAGAAAAGAAAGTTTTTCAGAATCTCATTAATCTTATAAATGGCTAATTCAACTAAAGACTTTGCTATCAATATATGTCAGTGGAATGCACAAAGCATTAGGCCAAAGATATCTTGCTTTGAAAACTACTTAAATTTAGAAAAGATTCACGTTGCTATCTTGTCTGAAACATGGCTGGATCCGGACTCCGAGTTTCGTCTTAGCGGTTACAATGTTTTCCGACACGATAGATACGACGGCTATGGTGGTGTAGCCATATTTGTGCATAAGTCTATTAAATGTCATATTTGTCCTATTAATACGAGTAATGCAGGTATAGAAATATTATTAGTTAAATTATTGAACTGTAAGAATCTTCAAAATATTGTTTCCGTGTACTGCCCCTCTTCCGTTAGCACCAGCCAAAATAACTGGGACTCCATTTTTGCAAGATTTTCAAAAAATACATTAGTAGCCGGTGATTTCAACGGACACCATGCTAATTGGTCATGCAAAACTGACAGTAGGGGTATACAGTTGATGGATGGTGCTATGGATCATGGTTTCACATCTTTGAATGATGGTAGTCCAACAAGAGTAAAACTGGTAAATAATGTACTTCAAAAAACTTCACCTGATGTGTCATTTGCATCATCTGACATTGCTATACACTTTACTTGGAAAGTAAGCAACGAGAATTTGGGAAGTGATCACCTCATTATTAAATTATCAATTAACTTTAAGAATCATTTGACTTACATTAAGAAACGTGATTTTAAAAGAGCTGACTGGAATGGATACCGTGACTCATTAGTTGAATCGTTTTCTATCTATAGTTGTGACCTAAACAACGCAAATATACAACACCACTACAACCTATTTGAAAGTACACTTAACAATGCAGCTGAGAAATTCATTCCCTTTACCAGAATTCCTACTCACCCCCAGCAAAAATTCAAACCAAAATCATACTGGCATCCCTCCTTATCCAAAGCCGTAGCTGAACGAAGACTGGCCCTAAAAAAATTTCGCAAAAACCCAACACCGCAGAATCTAAGTTACCTGGAAGAAAAAATTCTTACGGCTAAACGATTAATACAAAATGCCAAATCGCAAAGCTGGCACAGTTTTTGTAACAGCTGCGACGAAAGTACTTCAGTGTCAGATATGTGGCGTCGGATGCGCTGGAGTAAAGGTTATAAACAATGCAACTCTACTGTCTCAGACGACAAGAAAAAAGAATTGTTGAAGTCTCTTACCCCAGATTTTGTACCCAATGCCCAACCAGATTTTCAGTCTAGTAACCAACTTCTCGAGTCCGAATTCAGTATGTCAGAGTTGATTTCCTGTCTGAAAAAGAATGATACTGCCCCGGGTCAGGATAGTATATCATATTCTATGCTATACAATCTACCGATTTCAGGAAAACAATATCTACTCACGTTATTCAATTTAATTTTTACCACCGGATACGTACCCAATCAATGGCGAAATATCAAAATAATTCCCATACCTAAAGTTAATCAAAGGAATAATTCTGAAGTCAAACTAAGGCCAATATCCCTGATTTCATGTGTATGTAAAATTTTCCATTGCATATTAACGAAGCGAATTGAATGGCTGGTTGAAAGCAAAGAATATTTCTCCAACAACACCACAGGTTTTAGAAGATGTCAATCGAGTCTTGATAGTTTAGTACGGCTAGTCACTTACATACAAATAGGTTTTTCGAAGAATATACTCTGGCTTTGTTTTTGGATATAGAAAATGCTTACAACAATGTGGACATAGATAGGGCAGTTTCAATACTAGACCTTTTGCAAATTGGCGGTAAAATATGTCGCTATCTGTGGTCTTTCTTAAATGAAAGACATCTTAACATGGTTAACGAGAATGGTGATCAAATTTTGACTAGATGGACAAACAGGGGCCTAGCGCAAGGTGACCCAATATCACCTCTAATCTTTAATTTGATTACCATCAACATTTGCCGCAGTATACAAAATGTGGTAATTTCACAGTACGCAGACGATTACGTTTTTTACACAAGGGATAAAAACATATCTGTTTGCAACGAAGCTATTCAAGCCGCTCTAAATGTTATGGTTTCTTTACTACGTAATTTGGGGCTTGAAATATCTGTAAATAAGTCAAAATTCTGTGTTTTTACAAGAGGTCGTAAACAGCTAGATGTCGAATTGAGAATAAATTCCTACTTGCTGAGCTCGTCGGACTGCATCAAATATCTGGGAATGTGGCTGGATAAAGCCCTTCTGTGGAAAAAACATATAAATGAGGTACACGAAAAAGTAACTAAGTTTTTGAATTTACTCAAAGTTTTGGCGGGGTCTGGTTGGGGACTTCATCCTGTTCATTTAAGAAGACTTTACATAGCTTTAATACGAAGCAGGATGGACTATGGCTGTTTCCTTTATGATAACAGTGCAAAATCCCACCTTTATAAACTCGATAAAGCACAGAATCAGGCCCTTAGAATCGCGGGAGGTTTTATAAAGAGCACGCCAATTCATGTGATGGAGAGTGAATTGAGCATCTTACCTCTCTTCCTTAGAAGACAATTTCTCGCCTTCAAATACTGTTTAAAAGCACAATCTTGGTCTAACAATGAAACTATCAGATTACTCAATTCTCTAAGTTCCCTTTGTGAATGTAGATACTGGGACAAGAAAAAGAAACCAATTTTGATAAAAGCTTACAACGACACCAAGGACGTAGATATCGCTCAGTCCCACATCCTAGAAATGTTCTCGTTAGATGTTTGGGTTACTCGGATCAAAACTCATAATGTAATTCGAGTTGAGTTGGATACAGTTAACCAGGCCAAGTCTAATTACGAAACAACATCATTAAAGTGTTCTGTTATTGAAGAATTAAGGGAGAAGTATACAGGTTGGTATAGACTATACACGGACGGCTCTAAATGCGATAGTGGGCAGGGTGCAGCGTTTTATGATCCCTATGTGCCGTCCTCAAAATTACTTAAAGTAAATAACGGGCTCTCAATAATGACATTGGAGTTGATTGCTATTTCCGAAGCACTAAGATATGCACTGACTATACATGAGCAATACATCGTTATCTTTACAGATAGTAAAAGTGCATTGTATCACTTGGCTCGATGCGCCTCTGGGCACAGAGGTGTCTCGATAGCCTATGCTATCCTAAAAATGATAGATGAATGCAACAGGAAAGGCTTAAATTTAAGTTTGCAGTGGATACCATCACATATTGGAATATATGGTAATGAGCAAGCCGATCGGATAGCTAAGGATGCAATTACGCATGGTACACCAATCAATATTTTGCCAGGTTATTCAGAAGCACTCCCGCAGTTTAGGCGTATTAATTATGAAAGTTGGAAGGAGCACTTTGATGTTAGGTCAAGAGAGAAAGGCATTTGGTATAAAACCATTCAGTGCGAGCCCCTGCGAGTTCCTTGGTTTGCCAACTATAGCTTGAAAAGAAAGATAGTCATATTGGCTCATAGACTGCGATCGGGTCACTTCCCCTCAAAAAAATTTGCTTACCTAATGAAAAAAGTAGACTCACCCAATTGTGATGTATGTGGCACATTAGATGATATACAGCATGTACTGTTGGAATGTATAAAATTAGAAACCGAAAGAGATGCTATAAAAAAAATTATTAAGAAAATATCTTTAGATGTAGGCATATTACAGAGCATCCTAGCGCAGCCAGTTTCGAGCCCCGCTATGATGCTCTGTGATCTTGCTTCTAAATATAAATAGGTTTAAGTTTAATTTGTAATGTTAGCAAATAAGGCTCGATGGGACTGGCATGTTTTTGAAAACAAAAGTCCCTAAATTAAATATAGAATAAAAAAAAAAAAAAAAAAAACCTTTGTTTTGCAAATACGCCATAGACTCAATAATATTATGGGACGTATAACAACAACGAAGTTTGATGCGGACTTATAAACGTTTATGATATCGACTTTCAAAACGGTATACCTACATAATTATATATACAGTTTAACTTTATACACTTAATAAAACTTGATGTAGTCAGAGTAGGCTGTAAATGATGTGATGATGAAGATTGTCTTATAGAGACTTGATTGGCTCTGAGTGAGCAATAAGCAGGATCACTTGCAAATTGACCCCATTAGACCAGTCATGAGTACATAAGTACTGAGATAAGGCTGAAGGTGGAACCGCACTACTCCCGGACAAAATCCTCAACCGCTGAGGATCTGGCTTTATTTTATCTCTAGATGCCGGAACTAGCAAGCCCGGCGGACTTTGAACAAGTCCTACCACCAACCAAACCAAAAACAATATGTACTGGAAATCGAACCCGCGACCTCTGGGTCTGATACCGGTGGTGTGTAGCACTAGACCATACGTATCTAACATAACATGTAGCCGTCAGATTAATAATAGGTAGGTAGGTAGCGTAGGACTCATATATACCGAAATGTTTTTGTCTGTTAAATTGGAATTGTTTTCAGTTGTAAACAAAAAGTCCGCTCAACCGTTTCCGCTAATACCGCCGTTCGCGTTGACCGGAACTTTGTACGGGGACATTGTTAACAGTTCGGGGTTGTCCGACGGGCGTCTTTTAGACCGAGAAATACAATTAAAGTTGTGGTCAGTGCCGGAGTTGCCTTCCCCTAACCTAGGGTTGCCACCTCCAAACTTTGAAATCCAGGATTTAAAAAAGGACTATACCCCAGGATACGTATTCTTTCTTTATCGAAATTACCTTGCTGGATTCGAGGGCCCGTGGCCTACAGACGGGGCCAGCGTAAAAACCCAGGACGATACTTAGAAACTATCCAGGACAGCCCAAAAACCAGGAAAACAGGATGGTTGGCAACCCTACCCTAACCCCCTAACCTCGGGGCTATCTGCTAGTTCGATTGACTCTCAATTGCACGCAGATATCGGATCTGGGGATTCGATTTGGATATATTCTATCCAAAGTTGTGTTGAGGGTCGAACGGCGAGGTAGATCTATTTCTTAAAAGACATTGTGGTAATAAATTAATCCATATCAGTTGGCAACTACTTAATTGATTACAAAGAACGACCTGCCGGCCTAGCATGAGCGGCTTATAACGCGCGATATGATATGGTACGGCAAGTTGTCTTGCTTACCCCACTAAGGTGCGCAAGACGGGATGCCGTACCATATCGCATCACATGATAAAAGCCGCTCATGCTAGCCCGGCAGAAGCTTAATCATTTTAAATTTTAATTTTGTACGTTTAAACCCAAACTTATTAGTTTTGTTTATGATAATGCGTTGATTTCATCAATGTGGAGATATTACTACCCTCACACGCGAAAGAAATACCTTTCCAGGTATTTGGCAATCGCTAAAGATGAAATCACTATTGCAAGTTATTTTAATTTTTAGTTTTTTTGCATTCACAATGCAATTTTTATTACTGAAAAATGGAAAATGAAGTATTTAGAAAAAAATCGACCCGTCTCACCATCAACAATCAATCAACTCACAATATCCACATTGATGAAATTGGTGCTGACTGTGCAGCGAGTAAGAAGTATTGGATATATGTATATATTCAAAATATTTATATGTATGTAGGTATATTGTGTATTATTATATTTATGTGTATGTATTTACCTATTTTTAGACAAATTATTATTTTATTTCATTAGTTTTTTTTTCTTCTTTGTTTGTACCGCATTCGCTGATTTCTTTTTCCTAAAGGTTGACTGGCAGAGAATGCTTTAAGCGTTAAGTCCGCCTATTGTACTTTACAAATGTATTTTGTGCAATAAAGTTATATAAAATAAAATAAAATAAATAAAAAATAATAGAAAAAAAATATTAGTAGAAATGATGAAGTTAAAGCAAACTGACGGAGAGACTAAAGAAGCGCAGAAATCAACTAAATATTTGGAAATCAAAAAAATATCTATGTCTTTGATTACTGATAACTCTGTGTTCCAGTAATGTAACAAAAAGACATAAAAGTTGCCAATAATTTTAACTGCCTCTGTGGTATAGTGGTACACATCACCGGTATCAGACCCCAGAGGTCGCGGGTTTGATTCCCAATGCGGTTACATATTGTAGTTGATTTGGTTGGTTGTAGGACTTGTTCAAAGTCCGCCGGGCTTGCTAGTTCCGGCATCGAGGAATAATATAGCAAGATCCTCAGGGGTTGAGGATTCCGTCCGGGAGTAGTGTGCTTCCACCTTCAGCCTTATCATCATCAGTTGTGATAAAGGATAGGTACTTGCCCCACCTTCACCGTTCACCGTTGTGGATAAAAAAAATTTAAAAGATTGTGCTCCAAGTTAATTTATAGTTCAGTAAAGAGAGTCCGAACCGGCTATTTAAAACCAATTACTATTTAAACGATCGTTATTTACAACGGTAAATTACGAACAAAAGACGCTCTCAAAGGTAGCATCAAAACTTAATCCGTGTAACTTATTTTAATTTTTAGTTTTTTTTGCATTCACAATGCAATTTTTATTACTGAAAAATGGAAAATGAAGAATTTAGAAAAAATCGACCCGTCTCACAACTAGCTCCGATGGGACTCGAACCCACGACGTTTCGCTTTCCGGGCGACTGCTCTAACCACTGAGCTACGGAGTCGTTACGAGAAGCGTCGAATTTATCCAATACTTCTTACGCGCTGTATAGTCAGCGTGAATTTCATCAATGTGGAGATATTACTACCCTCACACGCGAAAGAAATACCTTTCCAGGTAATCGCTATAGATGAAATTACTATTGCAACTTATTTTCATTATCAGTGTAATTCATCGGCGCCAAATTATAATTCCCACCTCACCGGAATAGAGGGGCAGGTAGCCAACTCGGTTAAATCGAAATCGGTTCAAAGTCTAATTTGAATAATCCACAATAAAATGGGTCGTCACCCTCCGGTATAAAAGTTGGGTAGGAGCCTCGCGGGATCCTCATTTCTACATTAAAATTTTAATCTGGCCCTGAACCGAAGCTTTTGAGATTAACGTGCTCGTACGAAGGTGTGGTGTTATGGTGTACGATGGCTGGTGAATAAGTAAAATGATAAAAGAGTAAGATTGTAACGATGTCGATTCGTACCAGTCATTATGGATGGTTAAAAACTCCATGATGGCTGGAAACTCCATCTAGTTCTACATACTGGCCATTAATTTTATCGAATCCTATCCTGTTCTTTCAATTCAAATTCAAAATCTTCGTTTCACGTGTCCTGTTCATCATTTTTGATTCAGTTCTAATAGCCCTTTCAGCACTGACCGTACTAAACGTGCGTTCACGTTCAAAAAAATATTTTAGCGCGAAATTTCATTATACAGCGACCGACACGGTGTCGATCGTTCGTGCGTTTGTCTGGGTACATAGTGCAAGGGCAGTTGCGGGGCAGCGGGGCGTTAGAGGACATTCGAAACGTGTTCCAAAATGTAGGTTAAGTTTGTGGACGACACCTGTAGGCGTAAGAATTTATTTTTTGGTTTAAACTTAATTAATTAGTACGTTTTTTAGTTTCAATAGTTACTTTAAATGTTAAACTACATTTATAATATATTTTTTTCATTCGGTGAATGATATTTGAAATAACAATGAGTCCATGAAGTTTGAACGCACGATCGTGCGTTGTCGTTTGAAATTGTACTTATGAAACTGAATATTCATACAAGTAATGCTTGTTTCTTTTTTCATAAAACGGCCACTAGAAGACAATTTATTAGAAGAATTGCTTGGTGATGGATGTCAGTCGGACCTGAAGATACTGATTCAGGTAATTCAGGTCCCTCGTCTCCTAGATGAGGATATACCTGTGCAGGATTCCCCTGACGATGATGATAGTGATCCTGAATTAAATGTGCCGTTAAATCAGTAACACCGTGGGCATCAGGAACAGGTAAATCTACTACCTAACCCACCACCAACTGCCGCTAGCTCGAACAACCGTGGGCGCCACGAACAGCTAAACTTACCACAAACCAAGCAGTCGACCACGACAGGCACAAAGGTCAAGACTTTTGGAGGGCCACTGATAAGGATCATGATTATTCTACGTTCCTGAGTGCTAACGAAGTCAAGACTCCATTGCAGTATTTAGAAAATTATTTCAATGAAGGCTTTTTAGAAAACCTTGCTGACTGCACTAACCTTTACTACCATGGAGGCAATACAAAATTGACAATGACACAAATAAAATATAAATCTAAAGACTCGCTTTGGTTCAGGGTGAATTCAGCAGACTCTGTCATGAATTTGCTCTAACTTCTTTTTCATTGAAACGGTGGAAGATCAGCATGAGCAAGCTTTACCATTTGTCGATACACCTGGGAAGAGGTACAAGCCGGCAGCAGTTCCGTCTTTCGGTTTCGGTCCGACAAATTCGAACATTTCCCCGTTTTCGACGATATTGCAATGGGTCTACCTGTGTATCATCATCATGTCAGCCGAACGACGCCCACTGCTGGGCATAGGCCTCCCCCAAGGATCTCCACAACGATGCGCTGCTCGCATCCAGCGGCTTCTCGCGACCTTGACTAGATCGCCGGTCCACCTTGTAGAGGGCCTATCCATGGAACGTCGGTACGGTACGTACAGTACGCGGTCGCCATTCGAGAACCTTTCCGCCCCAACGGCCATCGGTTCTCCGTGCTATGTGTCCTGCCCACTGACACTTCATCTGAGCAATTCTTTGAGCGAAGTCGGCTGTTTTAGTTCTCCTGCAGATCTTATCATTTCTGATTGGATCGCGCAGGGAAATACCAGGCATCGCTCTCTCCATTCCTCGCTGGGTGACCTTGAGCCTTATAACGAGATCCATAGTAAACGACCAAGCCTCGCTCCCATAGGTCATTACTGGTAACACACACAATGGTCAAAGACTTTGAGGTATTGAGGTCTTGAGACATTGAAGTGTTTCGGACGCGAATATATGCCGGAGTTTCCCGAACATTGATCTCAAAGGTTTATAATACTATTTATTCGTAATAAAAACAAGAAATATATGTTTTAGTGTCAACAAACTGTTTTAATTACCGGCATTTCTTAATTATGCACGATCGTGCGTTCATACAGTAAAACCGAGAACGCACATTCGTGCGGGGGGGTTGTAGAGAAAGGCATGGGGGGGAGATTTTTTTAATTATTTTTCTGAGGTACTCTAACCCCTAACGAATTTGTATTAGTCAAAAAATATATCGAAATTTAAAAAAAGACTTCTCGTGCTGAAAGGGCTAAAATCACCAAGCCGTACAGAGCTCTCGGAGCATTACCAGTTTTTTATACCACTTTGAGTTGTTTCTTATAGTATTAAATAAGTGAACCCTTGACCCTTGGAAAGGGTTAAGTTTTCATCATCATATCCACTACTACCTACTTACCTACCTACTTTTTGTTATTCATGTATTTTTTATCTTGCTGTTACAGTTCTTTATTACTACCTTTACAATAAAAAGTCAAGTCCCTATAAACATCATTTTTTTATTCATATATCTAACTAAATACTGGGCGGCGACTTCCGACGTTCCGGCTAGTGTACCGCTGGCCGACGAGGACGTCCCGCCACAAGTTAACGTTAAAACGGAGCAACGGATCGACTTGATTTTTGGTATGGGGATAGTTTTTGGAGCTGGAGAGTGACATAGGCTACTTCTTATCCCGGAAAAACATCACATTCCCGTGAGATAACATCATGTAGTCCACACGGGCGAAGCCGCGGATGGAAAGCTAGTATAGGAATATGTAAAGACAAAAGCTTATGTTTAGCTATATTATTAAAGTTTAGGTTCGTATTACTAACAAGTATAAGTAGGTACTTATTTAATAATGAAATATTAGAAAAAAGCCACCCATCCTTCAAATAGCTCCGCCGGGAATCGGGAATGACTCCGAAGCTCAGTGCTTAGAGTATTCTCTATTCCGAAGGAAAAGTCGTTTTTTTTAAATATTTCTATTTCAATACTAAAAATTGCTTTGTGAATGTAAGTATTATAAGAACCTAAGTTGCTAAAATATAAAAAGTCAAAGGTAATTTTCTTCTAAAGATTAGAAAACACAAGTCTCACACTACTGTTATCTTACTCAAGAAGATAAGACCAAAGTTCATTACACCGAAGCTTTGCATTTTGCATTACGAGTTTTTTTATTTTGAAGAGTACAAAGATGGATGCTTGTCTCGCTGGGGTTGAATTCCCTTTTGAGCTAGGACTTAGGGATCGGGAAAACTTATTTTAAAAAGGAATGCAAGAATATTTTATGCATTTTCTAGAATCTAATGTTTTTTTTTATATGTATGCCTTATGTTATTGGAGTGCACTCTGCCTCAGTCTTCATCAAGATTAATGCATTGTTTTAAGAGAAATGAAAAAAAATGAAAAAAAAAAAATGAAAAATGGCTTAGTAAAAGCCGTGTGTTGCACTAATTTGGCTAGGGACCCATTCGATAACCTATATTTATCCTATTACAACTGAATATTACTTAAAGTTGTACTTTAGCCACTTAAAGCGCAAAATAATTTTTTCTTCTGCCTCCCAGCTCAGAAAATACACCTGCGTGTAATCAGAAATTGAATTTTCAAATGAATCTTAAGTTATTTATTACCTACGAGTATGTATGCTTTCAGTGTGAAATTTTAGTTTGCAACCTTATAATATTATCTGAACGATTTCTCGGAATCTGCGGAATTTGCGAATCATTCAAGCAAATGTGAATCGCAGACTTGACTTTTATTGATGGAATTTATATAAGGGAACTGATAGTACCTAGTAAGTACATACCTACCTCGATACTGGGGAAATATTTTAACAGCCGTGTTAAACAAAAATGTAAGACATATAAGATTATTACGTATAAAAGATGCTTACTTATTTTATACCTCTATATCGGATGTTCTGCTCCAGAGAGTGTGAAGTGACGAAGGTTTCAGTGTGTTTATTAGCTGTAGTAAAACTTTATACTCGTACATATGGTCTTTATACGCAGTTAGTAAAATGTGGTTATACATATATATACACACAAAAGGACTACTGGTTCATTTGCAGTTCACTTGCAGATCACTCTGAAAAATAAAGTTAAATAAAAAAGACCTTGTTCCATCACAAATCTTCATTAATCATTAGAATACAAGGTAATTAATTTTGAAATTTAATTAAGCAGGTTCAGGGGTTTTATGAATCTCGGCAGTTTTCGGGTTCGCGGATAGACATAATGAGTTCGTTACTCATCTATCTGTTTTCCTGACGATTGAATTTAATTAATCCATTTGCTAGTCGGTGTAATCTTGTTACAAATGAAGTAGAAAAGCTAATAATTTTAATTTACCTACTTTTTAGAAAGTGCTAACCAGTCTTTTTTTTTACAATCATACCAAGAGGGTATTTGACTGTGGTTGAAATTTAGATATTTACTGACGAAGTTAAAAAATATAACATTAAAAAATATTAAATGTGAAAAAAAATATTAGTTAACCACTAGACCACAGAGGCGGTTATATTCGATTGTCGATCTAATTGAGAACTTCTGATATGGAAACTAGACAAAGGACAAAAAAACACAAATATTATTTTTGGTAAATGTTATAAACACCCAGAACAAGACAATCAGTCATATTCATACAAATACTTTTTGTAGGCGGGAATCGAACTCAATTACAACTTCTGAACAGAAGAGCGGTCATCATTAGAGATCGGATAATCGGATGCATATTTACCTAAAGTTAATATTTAGCCAGGAAATTATGGAAGCGGCTTCTTAAAACACGTTTTTTTTTTAAATATAAATCCCGGGATTTCAGAAAATTCGCGAATGCAAAATTAATCACTAACATGGTGTGGAGAGACCCCTTTCGACCCGGCGCCTATCGCATATATGAACGAACGCACCGCCGGCGCTACTAGGTAAAAATAAATCGCTAATCGAAAAAAATAGCCGTGTTTTACGAAAAACCTGATAACTTAGGAATTAGGCTATATTTTTTCATTATGTAAAGTGTGTTTGGCTTATGAATGTTTTATCTATTTTCAGGTACTAAATTATACTATATTACTATAGTAATATATTAGTTCTACATGGTATAAGTGCAGCAATAAGCTATTTGACTGAATTCTTTGAAGAATTTTTTTGAAATTTTTTGACATTTTTTTAGATGATTTGATTCCTATAACTTCCTCTGTAAAACACTAAAATAACACTTTTTATAACAGTAAAACACAATTTACCTTGCTTTTTGCTTCGAAATAATAAGATTACACATATTATAAAATATTATAAACATTTGCAGAGGCAGAGCGAAAAAAATGAGACTTTCTTTTTTCTATATCAATTCGAACGAAACATGCAGAGGGATATGAATTTTACAGCCTATAGACAATGTATGCAGCTTCCATATAAAATCAAGTGTCCCATACACGCATAGACTCCTTCATGGAGTAAAAAAATGTAATCTGTGCCAAGTCTGTGGCGGACCTTAAGGTCCTTACGGGGGTTGACGGAACGGCAATATCACGGCAATATGGAGGACCTTAAGGTCCTTATCGGGAACTTAGGGTTCATGAGCTATTTATTTAAAAAAAATTGATACAAAAGTGCATTCCATAACAGCTAACACCTCAACTTTAGGTAAATATGCATCCGATTATCCGATCACTGGTCATCATTTACGTCAGCGCCAAAAAAGCTGTTAAAGAAAGTGAAGAAGTTGTATCAACTATAAGCGGAGTATACTTATAGTCAAAGTTTAAGTTAAACTCTCCCCCTTATTCCAAAACGTGGACTTAAATAGTACTGGGTGCCTATACCATCAACTCTTATTGCGGATTTGTTTAGGACCTAAACTGGGTGCCCATCAATTTAAGACAGAGCGATTCAAAAATAGCTCGATGCAGAATAGGTTCCTAAAATGAATTGCTTTCTTTCGTACTATGACCTTCTAAAAACTGGATCGCAAATGAATTGCTAAATGTGAATGACCAAACGATTTGTGTCATTATTTATTCTACCCATCTCTTTCACTTGATTCTGTCATGCTTGGAGAGTGAGAGGGACGGGTATAACCTGCAGGTGTGATGTTAGCTTGGCCGAGTTATAAGTCAAATGAGAGTTCTTGACAGCTTAGCGGCTGTGAAATGTCATTGAATGATCACTGAATCGCTGTCATTGATATTAAGCTCTCGTGGTACGAATAAGCGAAGCAGATCAGTTTAGGTCCTAAACAAAACCGCAATAAGAGTTGATGGTATGCACCCTGATCTGCTTCGCTTATTAGTACCACGACAGCTTAATATCAATGACAGCGATTCAGTGATCATTCAATGACATTTTACAGCCGCTAAGCTGTCAAGAACTCTTATTTGACTTATAACTCGGCCAAGCTAACATGACACCTGCAGGTTATACCCGTCCCTCTCACTCTCCGGGCATGACAGAATCGAGTGAAAGAGACGGGTAGAAGAAATAAGGACACAAATCGTTCGGTCATTCACATTCAGCAATTCATTTGCGATCCAGTTTTGCGAAGGTCATAGTACGAAAGAAAGCAATTCATTTTAGGACCCTATTCTGCATCGCGCTAGTTTTGAATAGCTGTCTTAAAGTCGATGGTAGGCACCCTGGTTTAAAACTGGTGCTGTCACTTTCATTTTCCAAATGAAAGACAGAATTAGCATCACTTTTAAACCAGGTCTAACTTTAGTCCACGTTTTGGAATAAGGGTGAGAGTTTAACTTAAACTTTGACTATAGTATGCTGAAAGCGACTAAAAGTTAGTATGGTGCTATCACGTTGCGACACACGACAGCTAGTTGTAAATTCAACCCAAAGTTTACTCGACGAGAGTTGCAAAGTCAAAGTGCACATATATTATTAAAACGGCCACCTTGTAACAGCGGCAGTGTTATCACCCCGCTGCTTATAATATTCTGTCGAGGATAGGGTTTCCAACTATACGTTAAATATCCAGATTTTCCTGACTGACGGATAATGGAAAAACTTTAATTAATATTGCTGCTGAAAAACAATATCGAACTGCTAGTATAAAAAAAGAATCATATGGAAATGTAATCTCTTAGCAAATTTAAAAACTAGGGACAGATCAAGTTCCCAATGTTGTTCCTATTGTTCATTCATGATGCAAGTAAAAGCAAATTAATAATAAATGTAATACTTACTTACATCTCAATATATTTACTTTTAGTTTCTATATAGTTAACTTTTAAATTACTAAAGCTTAGGTTTAAGTGTCTTCTTAAAATCAGGCCCTACTAAAACTTAAACCACCTTATTCCAAAACGTGGACTAAAATATTCCTGGTTTAAAACTGGTACTAAACTGGTGCTGTTGCTGTCACTTTCATTTTCCAAATGAAAGGCAGAATTAGCATCAGTTTTGAACCAGGTCTAACTTTAGTCCACGTTTTGGAATAAGGGGAAAAGAGTCGTTGTCGACATTTGGAACCATAGCTCTATCTCTCTATCCTATACACAAAGGTAGTCTGAAAAGGATTGATTGCAGTTAGCGTAAAAACGAAATAAATGAAAAAATAACCTTAATACTTCACAACTGCTTATATTGCCAGCCACACTTAAAGTTTTTTAATGCAACATTGCATTTGACAAAGTGCCGAAATTCCAAACCATTACCCGAACCGTGGCGACCCTCGTCGTGCCGTTGTGCCGCCTAATCCCTTTGAAGTGTCAAAAGCGTCATTTAAATTTAAACACCGTGCTTTTGTCATTCGTTACATTTGCTCCGGAGTGTCGCGCTGTCTATCCCCGATTTTAAGCTTCGCTGATAAGACGGGGAGAACGATATTAAGATATTTTCTTCGCTCCTTCGCCTTACAAATATGTCTTATACCTATTTAATTAAAAAAAATTATCACAAAAATAGCAAAACATTACAGCACAACACAAAATTTTCGATATACCAATAAACAGTATTGTTATTAAAAGATACAGCAGCATTGTTTGTAACCAAAATAAAACTTTTGTTTGTTATTATTTAAGTTGCTGAATTCTACGAATTTATTCCATACGTTATTATTCAAGGCTCCGTGAATGTTATATCAGTTCGGTTGAACTGAGAGTCGGATGTTTGTTTACAATATATTGTTATTGTTTTCCGAACACGGCACGTAGTAGGGAAATTAATTTTCGGCTTGGAACTAATAATAAAGAAATAACCGTAAATATCGCCCAGTATGCTACGCCGTAGACAACGGCTACGGCGCTACAGGCTCTCCGTAGCATTGTAGCAGTGAATTATTGAAGTGACTCAGAATTTAATTTCGGTAACATAGATATCGGCGGTTAGTTTGGCTTAGTTTGGCATTTAGAACAAAAACAAGTAGGTTTTTAACTAATGAAGGTAACTTTGTAGATTAATACCGACAAAGTTGTGACAAGAATTGCTTGGTATTGTACTCTTAGCGGGGAATTTTATCACTTCACTTAAGATATATTGAAATATATGATGAAAAAGGGTAAGTTAAACAATACAATTTAGTTAAATGCCTACGCGGTTAATTTAATTAACTACATGGTTGGCTGCGAAAATTCGATAGAAAAGTCCTACAGCTTTAAGAAACGAATGCGTTTTTGACATACACAACAAAATTGTTTTGCAGTATTTTCGATCTTTTATCCAGTTGTAAAGAGGCTCGAAGGACCGAGTCACGTGCCGCGGGAGCCTGCAAACTTTACTCTCGGAACTCTCAACTAAATTCAGAATTTACAATATTACACCGGCTGCTCCAAGCTCCCGTTATTGACGTGTTTATAGTCTATGTGAAAATTAAATTTTGGAATAGTTCGGTTTATTATGAAAACAGGTTGTACCTGTACCTTCTTGTTTGCTTTTATAGTTGAATAAACTTCACAGTCGATGTATAGTTATTGTTGCGTACAAAATACCTTGATACTGGGCATTTCTTAAGAACAGCTCTACTGGAAGATAGAAGTGTAATAGTCATTACAGTATCATGTGACTAATAAGTATTATTCAGAATGGTGTGTATGGTAGGTAGATAAAATAAGAATGTGTAGGTAGTTAAAGTAATTTGAAATTTGTATAACAGTTTTAACAGTGGTAAAACAGTCTGTATGTAAAGTAGAATAAGTCGTAGTGAGTAGGTAAAATTTTAAAATTATGTATAAAAATAGCGTCATCTAACAAAACGGCTGCATCTGAAAACCAGCGCCGCAGCCTCAGCTGTGGTACAAGCTAAGATGAGGCCGTTTCAGCAAAAATAATTTGTCTATTATTGTCTTTTTGTTATTTATTTTCTATGTATGGTGTGTTCTTTTTGCTGAATAAACTATTTCTATTTCTATTTCTATACACAAACATTGTGACTTAAGAATAGAGATTATGATTGATAAACTGAAAATGTTATTTCCACAACATAAAACAAAACTTAAAATAAATGTTAAGCCAAATAATATTTATATAAAAGTACCATTGCACTTCCACTTAATGCTAGCCGCCAGACATGTAGAAAACAGTAACAGTCCAGTGGTTCATAAAAGCCGAGCATATTCAGCGCAATGCGAACCCATTACCGTCCAGCTTTCAGCGCGCAGATTAGCAGGTCAGACTATCGGGATAAGGGTGGGGTAGTTTCACAGCAGACGCAGTAGCGGAAGCATAAAAGTAGCGGGAGCGAGTATAAAATGGCATTTGTAAAGATGAACATTAACGTTAAAATATGCAAAATCATTACTGCCCAGCTTTTAGTGTGCAGGTTAGCTGGTCAGTCTATGGGGATACGTGGGGGTGTCACAAAAGACGCGGCAGCGGGGGCACAAGAGTAGCCGGGAGCAAGTAAAAACATTTGTTAAGAAGAACATTAACATGTTAAAACATGCGAACTCATTACGCCCAGCTTTCAGAGCGTGCAGATTAGCGGGTCTGACTACCGGAATAGGGTATTTTACTGTTGTTGAAATGTAGATATTTAATGATGACGTTAAAAAATATTGCAATTAAGAATACCAAATGTGAAAAAATTATTTAAATCTGTTTTATAATAAAAGAATTATAGTCTGTTTGATTTTGACTATAGCTGTCTCTTTCTAAAACGAAATCTTCTATGGCGTGACTATGACGCTACTAACCCACTGACGTCACTAAGATAGCGTCCTGTCCTTGTCTAATTATAAAGTTTGAAGTCCTATATCTTTGAAAATATTCAAGATAATTCAAAATAAAAACTTGTTTTGTGTAGCTAATATTTCGAAAAACATTTTAAAGAAATAAAAAAAATCAGTAAACTACCGAATTAGTGGGGGCAGTGTCGCAACCACGTCTCAACAGACGCGGTGGCGGGTGCGCAAGAGCAGCAAAAGCCAGTATAAGTGAATTTCATAAGATGAACCTTAGTACTTAGTTGACCGACGGTGCCGCTCTTTCTTAATAAGAAAGTTTTCAGTGAAAGTGAAGTACGGAAAAGGTTAAGGCTTTACGGAATAGTAGATTTCATTACAAGTGCGGAAAGCCTGTCATTGCAAAGAGTTCCGACAAATGTCTACCCGAGCCGAGGCGCAGCCGAAGGTGAGGGTTGACAGTCGGAACAAGTTGCAATGACGGTTCCGCACGTGTACTGAACAACTATTTTTAATACAGTTGCGAAAAAATTAAGCAATTTAATAAAATAATAAAACACAATAAACTCAACTAACTAATCGTAAAAGAATATAAGCAGAAACTTTTTTTTTGTGTTCTTCACCCATTCTGGGTTGGCAAAGGAAACTATGATCATACAGCCAAGGCTTCAGTAGAATCTTTTTATTGATAGAAATGAAAATTAAATTAAATGAGATGAAATGAAACCTAACAAAAGCAATCCGAATCCTACAGGAGCGCCTTTCCTTATTTCTCTCTTATTACCACATCGTTTTCCATTAAAGCCACATTATTGCACTAATTCCACCATACTAAGTACCTACCACAATAAAAACCAGAAAAAACTAATTTAGAAAATTAAGAAATAAGGTCCCTCATTTTCTTTTCACTTACCTACTTGCGCAAACTCCTATAAGCAGATACTATGGTAAATAGTGCACGTCATACCATATTTAGTAATCTGTGGTCATACAGCCTATTTTATGTATTTTTATGAATACTAATATTAATTTAATGTATAATTAAAATTACTTTTAAATCTGATATTGAAACAAATTAGTAGCTTCTTTTTAGAAATATTTGCATGAATCATAAAAACTTCTATGATTTTTTTTAGTAAAAACTTCGTGGTTGGTTTTTTCTTTTTAATAGACAATATTTTGACAGTTGGGAAAGAAAACGCACGAGTTCGGGAAAGGTAAAGAAAAAGTTCGAGTGTGTAATAGCCCACATCCCGAACGCTATACGTCCCTGCAATACGCCACTTTTTGAGCAACTGTATTAAAATAGCATTTTTCCATGACGGATGTAGTTCAAACATTAATGTGTAAAATTTGAGAACCCATTACCGCCAGATTGGTGGGTACTTACCCCAATACCAGAGTATCAACAAAATCACTTAAGTGGAAAATGCTCCTGCCACAACAGACGTAGTAGCTACGGCGAAACCCCATAAGAGAAGCGGCAGCAGAATAAAATGAAGGTGACGATGGTAAGTTTAAGTTTAATACTTTCAACGTAGAGCAAAACCAAAACTATACACGAGTTTTTTTATAATTTCAAGAAGCAACAGATTTTTCAAATAAAATAGTATAAGCCCATTAATCTGCTACGCTCATGAATGAAGCAGCTTCCTTAGAAGTCAAGTTTTATACCACACCAGCGAGTCAGCCGCGGGGGGCATAGCGCGACCGTTGCCTTCCAGTGGTCAACACTCGCTCAATTACATTACAACACCACTATTACTACAGTAAGTTTCAAGCCAAATAACTATTAGGGACAGGGAGAGAACAATTTTATTCTACAGCATTATTTTGGAAATTATTCTTTGACTCGCCCAAATTCATTTAATTTTTTTACAATATTAACAAAGGAGGTTTTGTAGATTTAACCTTTAACTTTCAAAACCTTATTTCAGCCAACTGTTTTTCAGTTTTTACAGGCTTTTATTAACTTGCCATGTTAGTTAGTTAGTATGATAGCTAGTTAGTGGGAGACAAATCTTGCAAGCTTAATTTCACCCACTTCCCAGTGTCTGATGGAGCTGAAATTTTGTATACAGGTTTAGTTCAGATGACAATGCAATATTAAAGTACAGTCAGCAAAAAAGCTTGTCATAAAAATGAAATTTTTACTAAAAACTTATTATTTGACGATTTCGTATGATTTTAAGCCTCTTATCTCTTTACCTGTTTCAAATTTGAGCTTTACCCATTTAGCTTACAGCATACTTTCAGCAAAATGCACAGATATATCAACGGTATTCATATTTTGAATAAGCTTTGAGTATTTGCATTCGCATAATTATACAGCAAACTCAGTTAAACACAGCAACAGTGGTTCGGGTCTACGTGGACGTAGGAGATGTTATGATTCAATGTATCTAGACTAGAATATAGTTTCAGCGTTATTGTTAATTTCGGACTAAACTGCATTGAATATTATACTGTTGAGAACATTCGCCTCAGTTGATGGGAACAGCTCACTGCTTATTTGTGGAAACGTCCTTAGTATTTTGTGATGTGGAAATTAACAGATAGAACCACCGTTTGTAGTTCCTTGTGTCCCTTAGACGGTTTATTAATTATACGAGCACAACAATGGAATCAAAAGTCCGTTTGAATTTATGAATTTGGCGATAATTAAAGAAAGTTAAAATCTATTACGCCTGAATTTAGAACGCTACTCAGGTTTGGGAGCGTCTCACACATCATGGCGTCTTTGATACGTTTGACATTAAGCGACAGGACGATGTTTGAGACCAAAAACTTATTAAACTTACCCCTAGTATAAATAAGTTTATGGTTGAGACACAGATGACTAAATAGTTAGTACGTGTTTAGTTGCGTTCGAGTAGTTGGGCATGAACTTAAAAGGCAAACAATTCTTAAGAGGTGGGATAGGTGTGTGTATTTTGTGAAATTCATCTTATTTACTTTGTGTCTCGCTACCCAGTGGCTAAGTCAAAGTAGGCCATCAGAGTATGGTCAGGGTATAGTAATCGTGTACATATTCGCCATATATACCTAAGTGCCGATTGTGTGCCGAACGTTAACATCTATCAAAGCTGCAGCGGAGTCGCACATAACGGCCGACAAAGCAATTTAGCATCAGCCAGGACTAACAGGGACTGCTCAATGGCCGCCTTCCTCCAAGTTTGATGAGCCCAGATCGAACGACCCAATTCTTGATTGTCTGCAATATCCGCATGGGCCCGCTGCTGTGCTGCCACCGGCCATTATATGTACAGACATAAGCAATAATATGTAAACAACATAGGAATACGACTTTTGTGGCACAGACAGTTTTGTTTCGGAAGCAACGCTACAATAAATGTAACAAGTTCTATGCCGTGACTGTACACGGCAGTAATTGTCATTTTAAGTGCCACCACTTAAAAACTCGGAAAAATTATGCTAAAGCGAGATAGCAATGAGAAAACGACGCGCGCGGGAGCGAGACCGATTTTGCAGATTACGCAAAAAAAACACAAAATCACTTCGTATTAAAAAACTATAGCGATTTTAAAAAAATGCTTCTATACGATCCTAAATATTATTGGTGTCCACTAATTAAACCAATTTCCAATAGTATATGTTACTCCATTTAAGAATAATCTTGATATTTCGTATTTTTTTTAGGTATTTTCGAAAATAAAAAGTGTCGAGGCAAAATCATAAAATCGTGTTTCTAAAACTATACGATTCTAGATAAAGGTATGAAGAAATATATATCTTATTACCAGATTTATAACAACTCTAACCGTCCTAAAGTTTTATATCTAAAAGTCCATATTTTTTCCGAGTAGCGCCTTACTGTAGAATGAAGCGAGGCGCCACGATCGAAAATGACAACATCGGTGCGATACACACATGCAACACACATGCACACATGTGAACATTACAATGACGGCGTCAGTAGTTCCAATTTTGGCCATTCTACAAATAAGTTGGTCAGCACCTAGAAAGGGGTTAGATAGAACACAGATCACCGGTTTCCTGTATGTCTGTGGGTTAGAAGGACCATGTTACGTATTTAGTAATGATCGAAGCGAACAATCGAAATCATGCTAATAACACCGACCGCCCGCGTAGTTACTTTGTGCTAATAACAACGGAAAATGCGAAAAAAAAAAACAAAATGTATGAAGTGTTTTCTTTTTTGTGCAATGGGTTTTGTACGCACAGTCACCCCGCCCATAATACTTGTAACGGATTTTTGTGTTCTTTGGAAATTTATTGTACAAGCGAACGTACAGTCGAACCAACCGAATCGTGACCCACCATAAGTTCGTTTTCTAACAGACAAAGACAATCTAAATTGTCATTGACACTGACCTTTATATGTAATTTTGACGCTTTCAAACAAATGAGGGAGTTTTTTTTGACGTTTCATCGTTAGTTCAAAAAATTGTACTAGATGGCGCTACCCCACTATAGCGACCTAACTTTTTCTGAAGAACGAAAAAGTACCTAATAGAAAATAGCAAAGAAAATAGCCTGTCTGTAGTAAGGCGTACATTAGACGGTCATGCAACCATCAGTCACCACCTGGCCACGGGAAAGCGCGGTGGCACCGCGGCGACCAGCGACTTGCGCAATCATTGCGCGCTCGCACGCATCAGACGTCTAATCAAATAAGTCAATGAAACGCACCAACTGATGCGTAATTCGCTCGTCGGTCGCCGCCGCCCGCGCTGTCCCGTGGCCAGGCGGTCAATTCCATCACTCATGACTATCTAACCCAAGGAGTTTGTACAAGGAAACTGGAGTTTTGAGCCTGAATAAAAAAGTGTACCCCGCAAATTTGACATTTAGTACGTAGTGGCTGTCAGTTGTCTCATATGACCATACGTATTTTTTTCAAAGTGTAGGTGAGACGGAAGACAGCCACAGTGCCACAAAAAAGTGTTAGTACTGCACTCTCCAGTTACCTCAGTATTTAGTCTAAGCTCTTTGATCTAACCAATCGGTATAGAGGAAATTCGGGCAGCGTTATGAATGTTTCATTTTGATTGGCTAAAAGAATCGTGACTGATATAGCAAACTGAAAGCAAAACCTACCGTCTAATTCACCATCCTGCGTGAGGCGGCGGACGGGCGGGGCGGCCTGCCGTGAATGTGCCGCTTAAAATAATTAATCATCGACCAAAGAGTACATTATTATCCCACAGTTTAGATAGAACAAATACGCTCACAAAACACCACCAACACCAACGCATAGAAGAATGCGCGTCAAATAAGAATACGCTCACAAAACACCACCAACACCAACGCATAGAAAAATGCGCGTCAAATAAGTCTGCGCGCGGTCGAAATCGAATACTAATCTTCTCAATAATCCCAGAACAAAAAAACGTACTATAAACTAGCGCCAAAAACGCCCCCGTCGCGCGCTGAGTTAACTGGAACTCACTCTAGAAGCTAAGCAATCCGCAGCGCGACTGAAGAAAATCTTAACCACAGACAGGTTAATTTGACAGTACCTACAACCGACCGACACACACATGAAGTTTGACTTAATACTCTGAGGTAACTGGAGCTCTCACCCTGAATAAAAAAGTGTCGCCTGCAAATTTGACATTTATGTATGTAGTGGCTGTCAGCTGTCTCATATGACCATACGTATTTTTTTAAAGTGTAGGTGAGACGGAAGACAGCCACTGTGTTATTTGTGGTATTCAAAAAATTGTTCGTACTGCACTCTCCAGTTACCTCAGTATTAAGTCGAGCTTCATGGACACACAGGTCTTTTTTAGGCTCAATGAACTAATCCTTTGCCATAAATGCTGAAAAAAGGATGTTGTGTTAGGGTTACAGCGCCATCTAGTGCATCGAAAAATAACTGCAGGAAACTCTCCTATTATTAGCAAAATTTGTCCAATCTGACTTACGCCCTGAGCAGACGAGGGACTTTTGTCCGCCGACATAACCTAAAAGTGGAAACATTTGCTGCGATTGCAAGGTAAACGAAGATTGTTCTGCCCATAAAGCTCCTCCTGCCACCTTGCTAGAAATAAACGTCATATGCATTGAGTTCGTGGTGAAAATTATTTTTTATTTTATTTTATATAACTTTATTGCACAAAATACATTTGTAAAGTAGAATAGGCGGACTTAACGATTAAAGCATTCTCTGCCAGTCAAATTACAACTTTTTAAGGCGCTAATTGCCGTCCACTAGCGCCGCCAATTCATTTATTTTTATTATACGTAAACCAGATCAATATTTGATAAAAGAAAACAACCAAGCCCACTTAAATTATATCTAATACTAGCTGACCCGGCGCGACTTCGTTCGCGTGGCCCTACCCCCTACTCCACACTACCCCTACCGTATCACTACTCTATCCCTACCCTACCCCTACCCTACCCCTACCCTACCCCTACCCTACCCCTACCCTACCCCTACCCTACCCCTACCCTACCCCTACCCTACCCCTACCCTACCCCTACCCTACCCCTACCCTACCCCTACCCTACCCCTACCCTACCCCTACCCTACCCTACCCCTACCTTAACTCAGGAACAATTTGTATATGGTAAAATGTTTTCTCTTTTATTTTATTTTTTCGTCAATTTAACAATGTTTTTATAAGTTATTCTGCTATTCGGGACGGAAACAAATCCAACAAATCAAAAACCATGGCAATCGGTCCAGCCGTTCTCGAGTTATAAGTGTTGTAACAAACACGACTTTCTTTTATATATATAGATTTTTTTAATAACTCTTCAACAGTTTTCTTTCTTTCTGTAAGTTTAAAACCATTTTAAAACTAGTACTTACAAAGAATAAAAAATATTAAAGAGTAATTAAAAAATATTAGGAGACAATTTAAGAGGGCATGGTTGTTTCCTTTTTTTAAATATTGATCTGGTTTGCGTATAATAAAAATAAATGAATTGGCGGCGCTAGTGGACGGCAAGTAGCGCCTTAAGTTAGTCCGGCGGAAATAAGTCCCTCGTCTGCGCAGGGCGTTATGAGTATCTCAGTTTTATTCCAATGTGTCTTCGCCAGAACACAAGTGGAGTATCAATGACATAATACAT
The DNA here is from genome assembly GCA_949710035.1 of Crambus lathoniellus. Taxonomy (NCBI): domain Eukaryota; kingdom Metazoa; phylum Arthropoda; class Insecta; order Lepidoptera; family Crambidae; genus Crambus; species Crambus lathoniellus. The sequence continues at coordinate 24,160,013 of OX453305.1, read as the reverse complement.
ATTGTTCAAACCTTTCACTGAAATAAAAAAGAAACAAGGTGTTACCAGCTGTTACAAGCTGTGTTTCACGCGTGTCCTTTTCAAAGTAATTTAAAACAAAATAATATTTTTGTTTATTGGAGGAAAAACTAATCAAACTATCCAATACGTGCTTTCTTCTTTCATGAATTATGCAAATTCATGTTTATTGAACTCTACAACCACGTGCAACTTGCCCAGCTTTTTTATTATAAGGAAGATACATCACCACTATTTTATCAATAGGACAACCAACGACACTTTAAATGCTTGAAACATACAGAAACAGTGATGCAATTGTTGGCGCTGCCTTATTTAAATGTTGCCAAGGAAAGCAAAACATAAATAAAAACAATTTAAAAAAGTACTGAAAAACAATGTCTTATTCAGATTACTTACTTAAGAAACTTAGTAATAACTAAATTAGTACTTACTTGAAATTGTCAAAAAATAGAGCGCTTAGTTGTAAACAAGGAATATCTAGATATATAGTATGTACATTATTATGTATAGCCGTGGAAATTTATGTGTGGTTGTGACGTAAAATTTTTGAAGCAGTAAAGGACAGTTTAGATTACAATTGACTAATTTATGAAGAGAATATACAGAATTAAAATTTACGGCGATTATTATGTATTGTTAAATTAAGATGAATTTATTGGTCTATGTAACTGTTTTAAGCTTCTTTGTCAAGTTAAATCTGTATGACAGACAGGTAGTTCTATTTTATTTGAGTGGACTTCGTTGTGTGGATGCCATACAAGACAACAATATTCTAGCGCAGATCTTATGGGGCGCTTACACGAGCCCCATATGACGCAAATTTATTACATCCCCGCCAAATGACGTCACAACCACATCAAGCAAAAGGGTGATGGCAAAATGTCAAAATGTAGCAAAACCTGTTGCTAAGATACGGCCACACATATGCAACATCGCTCCATTTAATTGCTCCAGATCCTTATTGATCCTTTATAGTAAGCCAGGCAATTATTGCCAAAAAAAATTGCTCGTGTACTCGCTCCTTCACTATACTCTCGTACAACCTTAATATAGTGAATTGGTTTTTTACTACATTCAAGTAAGCACAGAACTACATGAATTTAAAAATCTTAGTTTAAAATATTTAACGAAGCAGCTTTGGTAATGGAAAACAAAGTTGAAGAGCTTCGACATTTAAACCAAGGATTAAGTTAAGAATATTTGATTATTTACTTTAACATCAGCTGTCAGACTAGATTTACTTTGTTATTAAATACTTGCACTGTTTTTAGTCAAAGCATTTTCTTAGGATACCTAATAAGCACTGAGGGTCAATATTTACATAAATCAACTACGGTTAAACTAGAACACTATTAACATAGAAATAAAGTTTATAATAACTCCATCAAACCAGACTAAGTAGTTTTTATGATAGTAAATATCCATCAAGATTCCAGTTTATTTTGTATTTAATTTAAGATGAAGATAATATTAAATCAACTTCTGTGTTCAGTAAACAGATTTTATTATTAATTTTATTTACATAGAGTTACATTACCTATGCGGTGGTGTCATGTGAGGCGGGTTGTGACGTTCCCTAACATATGGTTGAGCGAAGCGATGGCTGGTTTATGCGTCATGCTCGTGAACGGGTGCCACCAGTGGGATGAGTCGGCTCCTGGCTTCTTCTCTCAAAATATGCAGATTTTTTATGTTTTGTTGTTATTAGTTTAATTTTATCGTGGCTTGGATGGCACTGCCTATTATTGACTCTATGTACTTAAAATATTCAAAGTTTGATTGCCCTTGTTTGGCGTTTATATTTATTATTTTATTCGCTACGTTTTTGGTTGGTGTGTATTTTAAAGAAACTACCTATTAGATGTCTAGTACCTAAGTTATTGAAAATTATTTACTGCTATGTTTACTGGGTTTTTTATTTTGTTTTTAAATTCAAGACCTTACATCGAACTAGGTGTTATTGTTGATGGAAGCCTTAGATTATTATATTATCTTAAAGTCCCTTTTCAATTTGACGACTCTGTATGAAATATGTCAGGGAGAAAAAAATAGCCTTCGACGAGTTTCTTGCCGGTTCTTCTCGTTACAAGCCCTTCCGCCGTAGGATTTGCGAACCGATAGCGTAGCTTTATTGACGTTCACAAGTGCTGTATCCGCCTAAAATTATTAAATGAATTGATTTGATTTGAGTCACCGAATAGAACATATAAGAAATAATTAATTTGATGTGTTGGACGCTTCGATCAATAATACTACCTGACGCCTCACGATCACGAACTAAAACACAACGCAAATGTGTTAAGGATTACCTTTTAAGGTTATGATATGAGAGTTCCGATCATACGTCAATAATGACAAGAATAGATATTACCTAAGAGCGCCACTTTGACGTGCGCTCTTATTCGCTCGGCCGTTTTTGATACTCCATCCGGTTGTCTAGTAGTGTTGTTGATCGAAGGTTCGAAATCGAGTTTGTATGATGTCTGAATTAATTGCTAAGGATTTCTATACCGACAAAAACCAAATCTAGTTTCCATCTCAGCCAAACAAACTGAATCAGAGTAAGTAAACATTTTTGTTTACTACACTATACATACGTCGATAGCAAAGAAACGGCGTATTACATTAGTGAGGTAGCATTAGGACCGATCGACCGGTGTTTTAATTAAGGGAATGGGGCCCGTAAAGTCCTGCTCCGCCACAAATGGATTACTCCGGGACACGTTCGATTAACTCATTCGTGCACTTGCACTCCAACTTGATGGCGAAACACGTTAGTTCCGAAAGTTGGGGTGAATAATAAACTTGGGAGGTAGCTACAAGTTTATTTGACGTCCAAACTAATTGATTAAACCTAAGTTGTTGAATCTTCTTAAGTGAACGCGAAGCAGTCCGGATTGCATTGGCAAACAGTCTCTTTGTCGCTTTGCAAGTTGCAACAAGATGTTGGATTCTGGGTTTGCTAAAATCTATTTGCTCGAGTGTACACTTTCAGCTTTCTCTTGGTTGTTCCATAATTTAATACTTTGATAATTATACTTATATCTACAGTATCAACAAAGACTGTTACGGCGATACTCGGAAAAAATGTGCTGAAGCGAGATAGCAATGAGAAAACAACGCGCGCGGGAGCGAGACCGATTTTGCAAATTAGGCAAAAAAACACAAAATCACTTCGTATTAAAAAACTACAGCGATTAAAAAAAAAATGCTTCTATACGATCCTAAATATTATTGGTGTCCACTAATTAAACCAATTTACAATAGTGTAAGTAACCCCATTTAAGAATAATCTTGAATTTTCGTAAATTTTAGAGGTCTTTTCGAAAAGAAAAAGTGTCGACGCAAAATCATAAAATCGTGTTTTTAAAACTATACGATTCTAGATAAAGGTATGAAGAAATATATATCTTATTACCAGGGGCCTATTGCATAATAAAGTACAAGCTCATAGTATTAGCGATTTTGTTTGTAATTTCGCTAATACTATTAGCTTGTACTTCATTATGCAAAAGGCCCCAGATTTGTAACAACTGCAACCGTCCTATAGTTTTCAATCAAAAGGTCCATACTATTTCCGAGTAGCGCCTTAAAAAAACAAAACACAACTATTCAATTTACGTTTATGTACGAATGTGTTCCCTAAATCCATGTATCAATCATTGTGTAATAATAAAGCTATTGTATTGCAATCAGTAATTCTGAAATTGGTGGTAATATTCAATTTATCACTAGGTATTAGCGACAGGTCGTTACCGCGCCGTCCACCGCGCGGCCAAAATGGACATCAAGATTGTCAGCTTCGGCCATTTTCAAAAGTGTCAATCAAAATGGCGGAAAGTTTATGGATTCAACGGGATTTGATTGAAAAACTTGTTTCATAATTGTTTTAATTATGATGATTTGATGGTACCAATATTGTAACGACAAAAATTCACTGTTTTAAATGTGAAAATCTTTCTTACATAACTATTCACAGCTTTTTACTATAATTGTTACTTTTTATAATGATATGGAGTATTTTTCCTACATATAGGGCAGAGGTACCCTTTGTGGCCACTTTAAGGATTTTTTGACTTTTAAGCACTAAGTACTAAATGGTCTTAGGTATTTAAGACACAAATAATATCTTAAATTATAGATAATTTATCTGCCTTTAAAGGTACATTTTTCAAATTTATAAAAGTATTTTTTTTTTATATTACACACAATGTGTGAGAGGTGCCAAATGTACCGGTTTTGGCCACTTACTGATAGTTAAACTTTTGTAAGTATTGTGAAAAATCAAAACCAAACCCAGATAAAATCAATATATTCTATTGCGCTAGAAACCAGTCAATTGCAAAACAACAATTTAATTGTAAAAAACAAAGTTTTATAAAGTACTAGCTGACCCAGCGCGACTTCGTTCCCGTGGCCCTACCCCCTACTCCACCCTACCCTACCCGTACTCTACCCCTACCCTACTCTACCCCTACTCTACCCCTACCCTACCCCTACCCTACCCCTACCCTACCCCTACCCTACCCCTACCCTACCCCTACCCTACCCCTACCATACCCTACCATACCCCTACCACTACCCCTACCCCTACCCCTACCCCTACCCCTACCCCTGCCCCTACCCCTACCCCTACCCCTACCCCTACCCTACCCCTACCCTACCCTACCTATACCCTACCCTATCTTTACCCTACCCTACTTCTACTCTACCCCCACTTACCCCCTCCTCCCCTATTTTCTCACCGTAAGAACCTTCCTTGGACTTCCACGAACATTTCAAGACCAAAATTATTGTGAAAAATCAAAACCAAACCCAGATAAAATCAATATATTCTATTGCGCTAGAAACCAGTCAATTGCAAAACAACAATTTAATTGTAAAAAACAAAGTTTTATAAAGTACTAGCTGACCCAGCGCGACTTCGTTCCCGTGGCCCTACCCCCTACTCCACCCTACCCTACCCGTACTCTACCCCTACCCTACTCTACCCCTACTCTACCCCTACCCTACCCCTACCCTACCCCTACCCTACCCCTACCCTACCCCTACCCTACCCCTACCCTACCCCTACCATACCCTACCATACCCCTACCACTACCCCTACCCCTACCCCTACCCCTACCCCTACCCCTGCCCCTACCCCTACCCCTACCCCTACCCCTACCCTACCCCTACCCTACCCTACCTATACCCTACCCTATCTTTACCCTACCCTACTTCTACTCTACCCCCACTTACCCCCTCCTCCCCTATTTTCTCACCGTAAGAACCTTCCTTGGACTTCCACGAACATTTCAAGACCAAAATTAGCCAAATCGGTCCAGCCGTTCACGCGTGATGTCGTGACCAAGGGAAATAGGGATTCATTTTTACCACACTTTTATTAGCTTCACTTGTAACTAAGTCACAATGTAAGAAAATCTTGGAATTCAATTTTAACCTACTTCTCATTGTCGCATTGATTTGAAACTTTGCAAGTCTATATGAATCCGATGACAATACAATAATTTGCTACCATCGAGCTGATCTGATGATGGAGTCAAGAGGTGGGCAATAGAACTCATCAATGGCTGCTAGGAAACCCCTCGACTTTAACCCCCTTTTTTTGTTTTGATGAGACCTATTCGTTACACTTGATGGTGAGGATCTGGTGATGGAGCAGGGAGGAAGCCAGTGGCACTTCTTAATGACCACTAGGAAACCCCTCGAGTATGGGCTCCGTTGTTTCGTTCTGATTTAACTTATTCGCTACACTTGGTGGTGATGGACTGATGATGGATAAGCAGGGAGGAAGCCAGTGGCACTCCTTAATAACCAACAGGAAACACCTCGAATTCTGGCTCATTTGTTTTGTTCTGATGAGACCTCTTCGCTACAATGGGTGGTGAGGGTCTGATGATGGAGCAGGAAGGAAGCCAGTGACACTCCTTAATGACAAATAGGAAACCCCTCGAGTTTGGGCTCATTTGTTTCGTTTTGATAAGACCTATTCGTTACACTTGGTGGTGAGGGTCTGATGATGGAGCTAGGAGGAAGCCAGTGAAATTCCTTAATGACCACAAGAATACCTCTCGAGTTTGGGCTCATTTGTTTTGTTCTGATGAGACCTATTCGCTATACTTGGTGGCGAGTGTCTGATGATGGAGCAAGGAGGAAGTAAGGGTTCGGCTCGCGCATCCGGTAACTTATAGACTCTACTTGAATTTGTAAAACTATATACATACAATCACGCCTTTGAGTTATAATGTTTACGTGGTGGGCAGACACATGAATGGACTGTGAAATCTATTACCATCCATCCATGGCTTGCCATTTATTAAACTATTAAAGTAAAAAATAAATATGTAGTTTAAAAAACTAAAACAACACACTTTTATAGGAACAGATTAAAAAGTACAAAATAACCGTCTATTCAGTAACTGAAATTAAAAAGCGTGGTGCGCCCTTTGCGAAGCATGCATTTCAAGTAAGTACTTAATATTGACAACGCGCACCACGCTTTTTAATTTCAGTTACTGAATAGACGGTTATTTTGTACTTTTTAATCTGTTCCTATAAAAGTGTGTTGTTTTAGTTTTTTAAACTACATATTTTATATATATAGATTTCATCCAAAACAAATTTCTTAAAATTTTCATACAAAACATTTTTTCAAACAGAAAATGGAATTTATTGAAAAAAAACTTATGACAAGGAATTCTAACGGTTGTTATTATTACCTTATAATACCTTACTTTAATTGCCTTTATCAAAAATGGCTAAAAGTTGTTTAAAAAACTTTTACAGCAAAAAGTGGCCAAAACCGGTACAGTGGCCAGAACCGGTACGCCTGCCCTATGTTCTTTCTTTCTACACACAGTTAATACTACTATAACAACACTATTGAGTTTCTATAGCTCTCATAATGCTCATTTAATTGGATCTGAAATTCCTATTATTCATGTCTAATGGCCTCTTTGAGTTGGTCGTGTGCTCGGATCAATTAACTATTAACATAGTAATTGTCGATGATGTTGCCCTATTGTGGACGGAGATGCTAGACTGTCTACATAAGATATTGTATTAATATAGATCACTAAGAGCCTTTGCTTTGTACGCCCCTAACTGAAGCTGTTTGTGGAGATAAGTTCATCTGACATTCGAGATTTGAACGTCTTTGTAGACAGATAGGTCTGAGGTCTTTTCCTAGTAAAATTTAATGTGAATTTAAACATTAATACGCCTGTATTCTTGTGGCGTACTAGGTTAATTTAAAAAGTGTGTAAAATGCGTTTCAGGTAAAAATATAAATGTACCTACTGCTTAACGATTTTTTCTGTAAACAAGTACAGACCTGGGGGCTACGAAAAATACGGATATGGACATCGGCTTCATTGGACATTTGAAGACCAGATTATGCCCATATATGGACACTAGCGGCCGCCCGCAATTTCACCCGCGTGGTTCCCGTTCCCGTGGGATTTTAAAGTATCCTTTGTTTTAATCTATCTAACTATATGTGCGTTAAATTTCAACCAAATCCGTTTAGCAGTTTTTGCGTGAAAGAGTAAGACAAACATCATAATATTATAAAAATAATATGGACTGCAAATATCAAATGAAATCCATGCTCATATCCATATTTTTTAGCCGATGTCCCCTCTGGCACACATACAATGGGCCCCTATTGGCTCTTACGTTATCCTAATATCGAAGTTATAAATTAAAAAGCAAAACATACCAAAGCTCCATAATAAACTGCGTACCTATGTTAAATTGACATTGCTATGACAGCTCATGGTAACTCTTTGTTTATTGATCAGACCCAAAGCGTTTCAGCTCCATTGAAATCAACTCGGCTGTTAAGTGAACGATAAACGGGGCTGTCAATGCAACAGTATTCAAATAAATTAGACAGATGGATCATAGGTCGAGTTTAAAAGCAACCGTTTCCGGCCCGCGGATCAAATCGAATTGGCAATCGGAATCAGTGAAGCTTCGATAATATGTGCTAACGGATTTATAGAACGTGTGTGATCTCTGACAGTTCGGGATTAGCAGGATTGTAGTAGAGTTTTGTTGCATGTTTTATGCATGCCTTAAAATTTATTGCAGACATATATCTGGCAATTGGGTATTTGACTGTTGTTGAAATGTTGATATTTAATTAGGACATTCAGAAATATAACATTATTGAATAACAAATGTGAAAAAAGAAATTCAATATGTATTATAACAAGAGAATTATGAGCTACTTAATTGTGACTCTAGCTATCTCTTTCTAAAACGAAATTTTTTATGGCGCGAGTATGGCGCTATAGAAATGTGACGTCACGTTTCTATGGCGCTCTCCTTGTCTAATTAGAAAGTTTGATGCTCTATATCGCTGAAAATATGCAAGATATTTGAAAATAAATAGGTACCTATGTTGTGTTGCTACTAATTAAATGAACATTTTAAGTCAATAAAAAAAAATCAGTCAAATACCCAATTATGAGTTGAGTTCAACATAAGCTTTTGCGAACATAAGCTATTGCGTTGCGCGTCATAGAATATCATATACGTAATCCAACCGTTCTTTCTTTGAAGTAGGCAGAGGTCATATCATAGGTTACGATCCTTACATATCTCTTGCTTCCTCAACCCTCATTACATTATCCTATGTCCCATTTGACTTACCTCACCATATTAAACCATATTTTCAACGTAAAAAGTGGCTATTAAATTAAGTATATAAAAATATAGGATTTCGTTGTCCGATATAAATGCTTTTTTAAGAATAAATAATAGTAATACCTATTGGATATGGCAAGTAATTTGGACGTAGATAAAATTGACTATAATCTTATCATACCTGTTGTGAGCCCAGAAGGAGAGGCGCAGGGGGTGCGGGGCGGGCGGGGGCTGCGCGGGCGCGGCGCGGCGCCGGCGCAGCTGGTGCGGCGGCTCGTACGCCAGCCCCTGCCAGTGCCGCACGAACGGCGTCAGCGACAGCCCTGGGGACAAATTGATCACAAATTAGTCGATAATATCCGCAAGAGGATCAGACATGGTTGGCAAAGTCGCTTAAGGCGATACTCGAAAAAATTATGCTGATGCGAGATAGCAATGAGAAAACGACGCGCGTGGAAGCGAGACCAATTTTGCAGATTAGGCAAAAAAAAACACTCTGTATTAAAAACTACATCCATTTTTTTTTAAATGCTTCTATACGATTCTAAATGTTATTAGTGTCCACTAATTAAACCAATAGTGTAAGTAACCCAATTTAAGAATATCTTGAATTTTCGTATTTTTAGAGGTCTTTTCGAAAAGAAAAAGTGTCGAAGCAAAATCATAAAACCGTGTTTTTGAAACTATACGAATCGAGATAAAGGCATGAAGAAATATATATCTTTTTACCAGGTTTGTTACAAGTGTAAGCGTCCTATAGATTTTAATCAAAAAGTCCATACTTTTTCCGAGTTTCGCCTTAATTGAAGTGGCAATGGGCAGGCCACATCGCTCGCAGAACTAACAACGATAGTGGAAGAAAAGTTTGGCGAAACGTAGCTGCTGGCTGCAAGTCATACATAGCCGCTCTTTTTTATCCGACTTCAAAAATTGAAAAGGAGGAGGTTATCTATTCGTCGCGTTTTTTTTATATGTATGTATGTACACCGATTACTCGAAGACGGCTGAACCGATTAAAATGATTCAAACGTTATAACATCAGGTTTGTTCCCAAGTTGGTCCCATTTTTTGAAATTTTGAAATCGGTTCAGCAGTTTTCAGGAAATCTTGAAAATACTGTCGTTTTGGTTACCTACTACGTTATGTGAATTTATTACGTATCTTTAGGCATAACTCCTTTGTTTATAAACCGATTTAGATGATTCTTGTTTTGTTGGTAAGGGGATACCTTAAGGTATTTTAACTTCAAAAAAAGAGGTTATCAGTTTGATCACATACCTATTTACCAGAATACACGTAAATTGCCTGCATGATGCACTAAAAAGAGTGAAATAAAAATTATGTTTTGTTGTAATTTTTTTGAAGGCGGTTTTTTTTTATAAAAATAATAGTCTAGAGCCTATGTCCAGCAGTGGACGCCTAAGGGTCGATAATGATGATGATGATGAAGTAGATACATCTCTGTCTGAAGAGCTCAAGCAAAGCATTTTGTAAAGTTGTGCCCATTGGTTTGTTTTTTTCATTGGTAGCTAAACTTAATTTTTTGAACCCATGAATTTTGTCAGAAGTACTTACACATTAACATGTTTAAATGAAATTAAAACTCAATTGACGTGATTTCGGTCTACTTAAAATTAAATGCGTTAACATTAGGCTGATGTAAATATTGATTAAATTATGATCCATCACTAATCAGACAACAATTTATTATCGAATTGTAAAATAAATGTACAATATACACTAAAAGCTTAGTGCATTTGTAACAAAGTGATCGTTGGCCTAATTTACAATAATACCCAATGTATTATAATTAGAAAATCCGGCCAAGTTTAACGATTCCATTAATGCATTTGTAGCTATCGGATTGCGGCTAGCTTAATTAAATCATACACGGCCTCGGACAGATATTGAAAAGCGCTATTGATCAAATACTATTGGCGAATTCAAACCCGATCATATTTTAGTCATTTAACACTAAATAATAATAGCTGCGCCATATTAAAAGTCCATTAAACTCATTATTGAGTACTATTTTAGTGCCTCTCAGAAAAATTCATATTATACACCACTAAATTTATATTAAGTAGTACAAAGATTTTAGGGGATGATCGTGTCCATCAATACGAACAAGTTTTACTATGGGGCCAACCACGAAATTGCGAGAAAAAAAATCAGTTGTTCCATACAAAGTACAACATCGACTCGACTGAAATGTAATGGAACAAATGTAATGGAACAGCTGTAAAAATTGTTCGTATTGATGGACACTATAATCCCCTAAAATCTTTGTACTAATTAAAATATAGTGGTGTATAGAAATGGTGGCAAGTTGCTGACCATTCCATTGATAAGTAGGTATCATCATCATCATCATGTCAGCCGAACGACGCCCACTGGGCTGGGCCTATTGATAAGTATATTGATAATTAATTAAAGAAAACACCAATCAAAGCTTTTTCTAGATCGGTTATTAGCAGACGTTAACAAAATTGTCGGATGTCGACAATCACAGTTTATTTCCCGTCCTTTATACGTCTCGTTTCCTATCTCGTTCTCGTTACCCAAGTTTTAGCTAATCTATGCCGAAATTATATCGGATTGCGATGAAGGGTTAATATTTAAATATAAATAAATTTAAATCTATGCCTTGAAGCTTAAGTTAGGTAAGCACGTTTGAAGCTTACACTAAAGCCTCACCGCGACCATTTTCGTATCCGTTTTTGTAATCTAAAGTTGTACGCGCCGCAGTTAGAGAAATAAATTGGTTTCATTTGGCACACCCGCGTTCAGGCTATAAATTAACGATTTAATTACTTTCCAAACTTTCAGCATGCATGGAATGTTATTAAGCAACGGCTAAAAATAAAGGTGCCGGTTAGTTCAAGTATGATTGAATTCGGGAGCTATAATACGAATAATTTGTAACAATTAACTACGGAATCAGTGCTACTCTATCTAACTCAAGCAAGCTGAAGGGTTAGTTTTTATAATTACATGATTAGATAAAAAAAAACATTAAATAGCCTTATTCTCGAAGAGGGGTAGAGGCTTGTTAACTAGAACCCTTCATCATACAACTTCCATCATCAACCGTACGTACGACGCCCACTGCTGGGCATAGGCTTCCCCAAAGGATCTCCACAGCGTTCGGTCCTGCGCTGTCAGCATTCAGCAGCTTCCCGTTACTTTGACTATATCGTCGGTCCACCTTGATAGGGGGCATGCCCAAGGAACGTCGTGTATGTGGTCGCCATTCGGGAACCTTTCCGCCCCAATACGGCCATCGGTTCTCCGCGCTATGTATCCCGCCCACTGCACTTCAACTGAACAATCCTTCGAGCGATGACGGTTATTTTGGTCTCCTGCGGATCTCATCTTTCTGATTCGATCGCACAGGGAAATACTTTAGCATCGCTCTCTCCATTGGGCGACCTGAAAGGGCTTATTACACTTGGCTAAATTCAGCATCTAATTAAGCATACATTGCTTTCTTTGAGCTCATTAGTAGCAAGTGATGCAATCAAAACAAGAAATGTATGCTTAATTAGATGCTGAATTTAGCCAAGTGTATAATAAGCTCTGAAGACTTAAAGGCTCAAGACTCTAGGTCACCCAGAACCCCAGAACCCTTAGTACTCACGAAATCGCGATCGGTGTCCATCCAACATACTCAAGTTAAAAACTATAATATGATAATTATCATCCGATATTTCCGCCAACAGTTCCAATGAGAGCTTGTTTCTTATCGAATTTCTATTTTTCTTCTTGCATCATTCCTAATCATAAATACCTCGTAAGCTTTGATTTATTTAGATGATATGTAGTGTATAAAATATTCTGCACACTTTTACAGCTTAGGTATTTGTTATTAACTAAGAGTAAGTTAGAAGAGTAATCATCAGATTGCAAAACCTGAATGGTTGGTTTCTTTTATACCAATCATAATTATCTTCTTATGTACTAAAAGTACCTACATGTAATTCTAGGTAAACACACACAGCTCCAATTACTGATCATCATGTCAGCCGAACGACGACTCCCACTGCTGGGCATAGGCCTACCCCAAGGATCTCCACAACGATCGGTCCTGCGCTGAAGAATTACTGATCGTAACTACAAAATTAATTAAAGAACAAAAATGAATAATAATAATTCATCTTTATAGAGTTCAAACAATAACAACAATTTTAATAAATTTTCGAGAATCGACGGCTCACTTTAATAATTTATGAATGGATTCATTACGGCGGCAGGTGAACAGGATATTTGCATAAAAATATCGTTAAAGCGCACGTTTCTATAGACTTTTAAATTTAAACCTGAAATACTGAAGTTGGGATAAACCAGCTGATTGATGACCGTTTAAAGCCTGCGATTACAACAGCTGCACAGGAGAATAGGGCAAACTGAAAAATGGGATCTTACAGCACCGACAATAACTTAACAGGTCCATAAGTGTACCACTGGTAATTAAAAATAAATAAATAATAGAGTTTCTTTTTGACATAGTGACAAAATTGACCTGGAAGTTAGAACTAAACTAAAATACTTACTGCTGCACAGCCGACAGTCTATTTTGACAGCTAATATTGTATTGCGAGTGGCTCCACCACCACCAGCAGATGTCTGCGGGACTATAGGTAGTAACTATTAGTACCTACTACAGCTGAGTAAAATACAAACAGTTTTACTATAGATGTAGAACTTCCATTATTATCCGTATAACACCGAATGTGGTAGCTTAACTCAAATAGTTTACCCAACACTTCGAAATATGGATCGCATAGGTTCTTACCCTGTGCTTACCCCAAATAGAATTTCTGCGAACCGAAGATCGAATATCAAAAGTACCAATTTAACATCCGAAGCGGAAATATGAGGTCCCATTCGTGTCTAATTGGAAAATCTGAAGTCATATATTACCGTCCCCACAGAGTAACTGGATTTACAGCTGTCTAGGCGAAGTTGGGCCTCAGGTCGGACTAAGGGAAGGCAACTAACTAGTGACGACATTAATTTGTTATATCTGCTCTGAGTGTGTCTCTGGTGAATTAATTTGGAGATTCAATGTTTTTCACAGCTTTATAGTTAAAAGTAAAAGCACTTACGCTATAGTCATTTACTTTGTCAAGTCAAGTGATAGAATATCTTAATGCTTTTCAATAAATAATATAATTGTCAAAATGTCACATCAACCTTAAAAATAATGTTTCACATCAATCTTTTCTTTAATTTGCACCGAAAATGTTTGCCTCTAACATTTTAAATCAGATTTATAAATTTACTTTTTACCTCAAATTGATGTGAAAACAAACACTCTTCAATATATCCAATTATCTGCAAGACGGGATCACGGGAATTAAGTTCGAAAGTAGCACAAAAGATCTTGTAGTATAAAAGTACTGAGGGTTGGCGGTCCCGAACCGTGACCTTGCTAAGTTTTATCAATAACTTTACGTCAGAAGAAGCCACTGACACGAAGGGCAAAAGTAACAATAGAAAGATAATTGAAATACAGTACATATAAACGCAGTCACTTCGCTAATTAGCGTTAGGTAAGTTTGAGTTAAGCTGTTTTCGTGTTCGCTGACATTGACCTTTTCAGCGGTTACGGAGAAACGTGGTGGAACTCTCACAAAAGTGTTTACATTACAAATAATAATACGCACGTTTACAAGCTTTTGGTACTGCGAAAATTAACACGTTTCTATTAACTACGTACTTCTGTTAACAAGATTAGATTATTGTTTCTAGCCACTGAAATAGGCAGGAACATCCATTGTACGTAATAACTTAATTAACTTTAACAGAATAACACAACAATGTCAAAAAGCGTGATCGTTGTCGTCCAATTTTCTTTTATTGAATCAGTGGCCACAGCAAATTTATCCTTTTTCATAATTTCCAAATGTGTTCGAAGTTGTATATTTTTGGCGCCATTTGTTCAGGAACGTGATACGGGATGCGACACGCGGCACGCGGTACGCGCCGCCCGCCGCCGGCGGCCCTGTACGTGACAAAAGCCCAATCCTTATTTAGGATTGCAAATCTATATAACTTTACTAACGAAAACGATTAAAACCCTCGAAAGTAAAAATTAAGTATCACTAAATGATGTCTTAACACTAAATAATGACGTCTGGGCCTATTGCACATAATGTACAGTCCCACAAGCATTCAGAATTACCGAAATGGCTGTTAGCTTTGCACTTTTTAGTTTAAATTTTTTCCACTGGGTTAGATAAATTTGTGACACTATACACCCGAGGTCAATTCATTATCTTGAGGCCAACAGAAACTAAGAATTGAGCCATAAAAACGAAGCATGGACAATATCAAATCGAATCGTTTATTCATTGTCAATTTCACCTACTTAAGTCACGAGAAGATTGTCTTTTACAGAAACCATTCGCAGATCCCAACAGACTTTCATAATAAATCAGCCGAGCCCAGAAGAATAACAAAACAAGAGACAGAATGACCGTTAAATGGATTCCTTAAGACTCCGTAATGGAACAACACTGTTGCCAATGCGAAACGAATACGTACAAGGCGAATAACAAAGTAGGAAAAAGAAAACTCATTTTTCCGCAGCGTCCGAGAAACTGAAGCCAATAGTGCGAGCCGTGGCTTCGACGAAATACAAAGGATTCTCCTCTCTCACCTATTTGTCGAGGCATAGATACACTGCACACTAAATTGGTTTTAAACTGGTCAGTTCTCACGTTCTCACTATGGGAGTGAGTGCCGTATTTTGTGAATACTGCAGATACATTGCTTTGCTTTAATATTTTGGTGAGGAAAACTACTTCACGTCATTATCAATTTGGTTCTACAACTACTTTTGTTTATGAACTAAAAATATTTCTTATTGAGTTCGTTACCACCATGTTTTCTCGGAATAACTGTTTTCAGAAGCGACCTACGAAGTCAATAGTGCTGGCTTGGTTTTATCGAAATTAGAAGGATTATTCTCCCACACGCAGAGCAACAATCAATACACTGAAAACCAAATTGTAGATGCGAATTCACGATCATGGAATATATCTTTATGAAATTACACTAATAAATCATTTTCTGTCTATATGGACTAAAACTATTATTCTTGGTTCAGTTTCTTACCAGTTTTTCTCGGTACGAGGTCCCGGCTGTAGGTAGGTAGTCTTGCTTTCTGGTTCAGTGGCTTAGCTCTTTGGGACTTGTATGCGAAATTAATTATTGTTGTATAGAACATTTGATAATATTTTTTATTAGAAATATACTGTTTTTTATTATTATATCTTTATATCTTGCTAGTTATCCCATTTAACCTTTTAAGCTCTAATAATTTCAAGGTTTTAAAAATAATGGGTAACATTAATTCATATTCAACGCTGGAAGATAATTTAATTAAGGAATTCCAATGAAACGAATAAGAAAACTATCTATGAAATGATTTCAGTTATTAACGCTTAGTTGGTTCTCACACTAGCGACGTGCTCCGCTGCGGAGCGCAGATCCATATGCAGGTCTGCAAATCTTGCGCGCGCGACGACGGAGGAGCAGATCTATAGCATCATCGCACAAGTTGTGACTGCGTTGAACGACGGTCCTGCGCTCACGTACGATAACACCCGCACGATATTATGGAGCTCAGTGTGTTCAGTTGTATTGTACTTACCCCGCGGTTTCACCGCGCGCCGCCCGCCCGTATAGCGCGGTTGGACAGCGTGTTTTCTATACAAATTTACGTACTTGCATACAAATTACAATATATAAATCTGCGATCACGCGCTCCGCGACGGGGCGCAGTGCGTTTGGAAACCGTCTAAGGGTACGTTTCCACAGAAGCGGAGCTGAGCTGTGTTTCCTTTCCATACATTTGACGTAACAAGTGGTGTCAGCTCAACTGTCAAATGAATGGAAACACAGCTCACCTTCGCGCAGCTCCGCTTCTGTGGAAGCGCACCCTTAATGACTATCTGTGTTTTCTTTAGGCTAGCAGAAAATCTTTCATCGGTTATTTATTGCTCTTGCAAAATATATGAAAGGAAAATAGCAAGGTAGCTTTATTAATTCCTGCTAGCAGAAGACAAAAGAAGTGCGATAGTGAGGTTTCTTTTGAGGCGGTGCCCGGTGGTTTGGTGCAAATTTACTTTTATTACAGGAGCTGAGCAAAATCAATAGCTTCTCTCGGCTGGCGTGACTTTTAATGAGGGCTGGAATCCTTATTAGCCGGTGCTGACTGCGGTAAAGACGTTAAATAGAAAGGAGATCTGCCTCGTCAGCAGTCGGGAATTGCCCCCAGCCTATGTGATCCTATTATAGTCACATTGAGTTGTTAAAAGATACAGATGAAAGACTTCATTTTTTTATTACATAAATGTGTTTTCACTTCTCATGCTCGTAAAGTTCGTGTTTATGTTGGGTATAGGCTGCATAAAATCGCTTTTTATGCTCTAGTGCATAAAGTAAAATCTTCGTCTATGTCTCAGACTCTAAGACAAAGGTCGTCAGGTAAACAGTCACACACGCAATTAAACTTCGTTAAATAAACTTGTTATTTCATTCTGTTTCTTTAATTTTGATTGTACACAATCCATGTTAAATTACTAAATTAATAAAACTAGACAAAATTAATGACTTTTGTAAGAAATAAGTATTTCAAGAGCATTATGGACTACGATCTATGCTAAAGTCACTGTGCTGCCACTGCCACGTATAAAAAAAAGAAAAAGAAAGTCTTCCCGCCAATACGGCGAAGTCTTTATTGTTTATTTTTTGCAATACTCTTATTTATTTTCCTCACACTCGAAGTGAAAAGCAGAGTGTATAACTTGTACACAAAACCCATTTTACCCTCGAATTGACTATCCACCCTCGCCTACGGCTCGATATACATCTCGGGTAAAATGGTACGTTTTATGCACTTGTTGTACAATCTACTATTTAAAATAAGTTTTTGCAGTTCCTTTCCGTAAAAAATCTCAGGAATGAAAATTAGAAAGCCATTAAAACGCTATAAATTCGAGTTCCTAAAAGATTTGTATGAAAGATTTCATCCTCTTTGATTACATAAATGTGTTTATCTACACTCATGTTATAATTTTCTAATTATGAAGTCATGCCTGAACGTATACTGATACACTTTATGCCATAGTCAACTTTAAAAAATAAAGCTGCTGTATCCGGGTGTTTCATAATGACCATTATGCAACACCCGGATACAGCTGTCACTCATTATAAAACACTTATATTTCTTAAATTTACAGTCTCCATGGCAACCGTAGGATTTACCGGCCCTGACTTCCAACTTTTTCAAGCTCTTCTTTAGCCGGCAACAATCAGAAACGTTTTTAAAATTAGAATTTTGAATTTAGAAGGAATAGACCGTATAGATATACTCCTATGAGTGGGGTTTGGCACCATGGCACCAATTCACATTTTATAATTAACTAGCGGCCGCCCGCGGTTTCACCCGCGTGGTTCCCGTTCCCGTGGGAATATCGGGATAAAAAGTACATATAAACCTTCCTCTTGAATCACTCTATCTATTAAAAAAAACGCATCAAAATCCGTTGCGTAGTTTCAAAGATTTAAGCATACAAAGGGACATAGGGACAGAGAAAGCGACTTTGTTTTATACTATGTAGTGAAGTGATGAATCCCTATTTCCCTTGGTCACGACATCACGCGCGAACGGCTGGACCGATTTGGCTAATTTTGGTCTTGAAATGTTCGTGGAAGTCCAAGGAAGGATATAGGGGTAGGGTAGGGTAGGGGTAGGGTAGGAGTAGGGTAGGGTAGGGTATGGGTAGGGTAGGGTAGGGGTAGGGGTAGGGGTAGGGGTAGGGTAGGGTATGGGTAGAGTAGGGTAGGGGTAGGGGTAGGGTAGGGTAGGGTAGGGGTAGCGTAGGGGTAGGGTAGGGGTAGGGTAGGGGTAGAGTACGGGTAGGGTAGGGTGGAGTAGGGGGTAGGGCCACGGGAACGAAGTCGCGCTGGGTCAGCTAGTATATAATAAATGTAATGAGTGTAGATAAAGTAGTGTATGAGACTGCACATAACTCGGTGGAACTCGTGTTTTAATACCCCTCCTTATGCGACAGTCACATAAACTACTATTTAAAACGAAAGGTTGTTCAATTGTTTCGTTAACTGCACAATAAAATATAAAGTTAAGATTTTGGAATGCCTTGGCTTATGTATATGCAGTGAATAAAAAAACCGGGCAAGTGCGAGTCGGACTCGCGCACGAAGGGTTCCGTACCAAAAAACGGCAAAAAAAAAAACACGTTTGTTGTTGTATGAGAGAGCCCCACTTAAATATTTATTTTATTGTTTTTAGTATTTTTTGTAATAGCGGCAACAGAAATACATCATATCTGTGAAAATTTCAACTGTCTAACTATCACAGTTCATGAGATACAGCCTGGTGACAGACAGACGGACAGTGGAGTCTTAGTAATAGGGTCCTGTTTTACCCTTTGGTTACGGAACCCTAAAAAAGCTGTCTCAAAGTAAGTGGGCAACTATGTCACAAACATGTTTGTTATTTTATAATGATTCTTTGTACATTATTTAAATCTGTCGGTTTTAACGAAGTTTGAGTCACGTAAACACGTAATATCCACATAAAAAAAAATCGTTTTATCTACATGCCTGACAAAATAATTTTATCGACACGTAAAGACTTTTTCACACTTATGCTCTGAAATGTTAATATTATATTTGAGAAAAGAATGCAGTACGTGGCACTTTTCCGATGTAAACATTCTAAATTTGAAAATCACTGCAGTAATGAATTTCAGTACTTACTTACTGCACTGATTTTAGTGCAGTAAGTAAGTACTGAAATTCATTACTGCAGTGATTTTCAAATTTAGAATGTTTACCTCGGAAAAGGTACTACCCAAAGATATTATTACCAACTTTTTTTCTTTATTTTTTCTTTCGTTATTCCTGTGTATAAAAACAGAAAAAGCAAAGGGACATTTGCACCATACAGCCACATTATTATTATTCCCTTTATTACATTTTAAATACTTACAAAATTATATTTCTAAACATTAAATTTTTACAATGAATAACACTAAAAAATATAACATTTAAAAATACAAAAATGCAGTTCCCCAACGGCAGCAAGATCAGGGTCCCGGCTACCGATGGTTAAGGATCCAGAGACAGGAACCTTCTCACTATACGGGCCGTGTCCAGAAGTACTGCCTTCTGCATCTGACTCCCGATCCATCCACCTAACGCGAGCCTCTTAAGGTGTTTATCGAGGCTCTTGGCTATCAGCCCATGGGCAGATATGACTATCGGAACAACAATTGCTGAATCAATGTCCCACATGTCAACAATCTCGTGAGCTAAATCAAGATATTTGTTTTCTTTATCTTTTTCAGCTTTCACAAGGTTGTCGTCATGGGGAACAGTAACATCAACAATTATTGCGCGGCGTTCGTGTCGATCTATCAATACAATATCAGGCTTATTAGCTACAATAGTCCTGTCTGTAATGATAGATCGATCCCAATACAATGTGGCATGGCTATTTTCAAGGACCTGTTCTGGTGCATACCTGTAGTACGGCACCTCGGATGCCACAAGACTATGTTTTAGAGCAAGTTGTTGGTGTATTATCCTGGCCACTTGGTTATGTCTATGCAAATACTCGCCGTTTGCGAGACGAGAACAACCGGAGATTATATGCCTAAGGGATTCACCCGGACGATGGCACGCTCGGCAAATATCCACTGTGCCATCCCTTAGGATATACTTTCGGTAGTTATTCGTCATCACAACCTCATCCATAATTGCACAGACAAAACCTTCGGTTTCACCAAAAAGATCACCGAAACGGAGCCAGGATACTGAGGCTAATAAATCTACGTCGGGCCCATGGAGAGCCCGGTAGAATCTGCCATGTAACTCCTTGCTTTGCCACACAGTGCTGCGGTCGGACGTACTAAGTACTACAGGTTTGCGCCAGATTTCTTTTGCTAAAAATAGAGGAGTCAGTCCATTGTCAACAGCAACTACATCTCTATGAGACCCCATATCGACTTGGAGAAAATACTCCCTAAGATTGCATATCTCGCGGTTATGCAATGTCTTAGCATTTAAGAAGCCACGACCACCGCACTTCCGCGGGATATACAATCTCATGGTCGATGAACGTGGGTGATGCATGCGGTGTGCTGTTAGCAATGTACGAACTTTTCTATCCAGGGCATCCAGTTCAGTTTGAGTCCATTTAAGTATGCCAAAGGAATACATCAGTACCGGCATGACCCATCCATTGTATGCGCGAACCTTGTTTCCGCCAGACAAAAGACTTTTAAGTACTTTTGAAAGGCGCCCCAAGAAACGCTCACGCAACGACTGTTTCATGTCAGCATCGTTGATGCCTAATGCCTGTGACATACCTAAATATTTATAGGTTTCGTTTACGGAGAGAGATCTAAGATGAATAGAATCCGAGAGTTGTATATCCGTAGATTCCATTATCTGACCACGCTTTACATGCATGACTGCACATTTGTCCACACCAAATTCCATTTTAATGGCATTACTGAAAGCTTCAGTAACCTTCAGTAACGCTGTCAAATGAGAACTGCTATGGGCAAATAGTTTCAGGTCATCCATGTACAGCAGGTGTGATATTACTTGACCATTTCTCCGTAAACGATAGCCTAACCCTGAACTCTCGAGAAGTGTACTCAGAGGGTTCAAGGCCAGACAGAACCACAATGGACTCAAACCGTCACCCTGGAAGATACCTCGCTCTATTTTTATAGGATCGCCCTGACCTAGAATCCGTCGAGATCCTGGATAGAAAAGGACCGTTCTCCATTTTAGCATGCACGATATCAAGAAAGTGCGTAGAGTTGTATTTATTTTATACAACTCCAGCACCCTCATGAGCCACGAATGCGGCACGGAATCATAGGCCTTCTTATTATTATTATTATGTAGGTAATTATTATATCATAATTTAGGTTAACTTTTTTAAAAAAACGGTGCGCACAGAGTATATCACTTCGTATTGTAAGCGCTATGTACCCTTAGCACGATCATCAATCGAAAAAACAAAATGAGATTTATCATAGCCAAAATATCCTTTACGAGTAATTTTGTATGGGAAATATATACAGCGCCATCTACCGCCCAGAAGCGGGTATTGAAGTTGCGCATTTTAGTAGCAAGCAGTAAGTATCAATAGGCTGTATGACCGTTCCACTTGGCCTCACAAACCAATATTAAAAAACGGCGGGAATGATTTTCAGCGGTTGATTTCAGATTTGATATCAATACAGTTTATTTATATTGTGTAATAAATTATCAAAATGAGTTCTGCCAATGAAACATATACAGACATTGTATGTACTTACTCCACCAAATTTGAGAGCAGAAGCAAAATGAATAATAGAAAACTTACTGCCAGCAAAATCAAAAGAAAGATATATGAAAACCTACGATCTGATTTGGAGAAGTGAAAAAAGGCGCATACGTTTTCGGAATCTGTGTTGTTGGCGTATTTTAATGATACATCATTAAAATAATATTATTATGGGCGATTTATACATAAGTGTGCCCGGGAAAACAATAACATTTACATTTAATAATTGCCCGAACATGTGTGATATCAATTTTAATAAATATTATTTAGTTAAACAGTTTTTTTTTATTTCCTCGCATTTCTTGAGAAAAGCACTATACAAGCCTTGTACGGTAAGCAAATTACCTTGCCTCGAATGATTAAAGCCCTCGCCTGCGGCTCGTGCTTCAAACCATCCTCGACAATGTAATTTCTTACTTACCTGTCCTCGGCTGTAATGTACTATTGTTTTCCTAACCTATTTAATGGACATTTTATTTGTAAGTATAGAAGAAATGTATCGTATTTGTATAGAGCAATAAAGCTTATTTCACTGTTATTGTCATAAGAATAAAATAAGCTCCCGATCCAAATTGGATTTGTTATTACTAAGAAGCCATCTTTGAGGCAATAGTAATTTTTCTGAACCGAAGGCTGACTCTGTTGTGTTTGTATACATCGCGTCAGTTTCGAAGAAAATACCTTTGTGTGAGTCATGAATGCCATCAATGTGTCGGGTAAAAATCTATAGAACACGACGCGAGGGTGCTCGAGAATGAAGGAGTTGATGCAGCGTGGCCAGAAATGGTAGACCTTTCCACGTTCAATTGATTCCCCTTACTCTTCCTGCGAATTCGTTACAAGCCTAGGTTAAGAGGGGAGTGGCGGGTCCCATTACCCTGGTCGCGTGCCAGTCGAGTAGCTTCGGTTCGATCTAAATGTATTTTCTATTAGATGCTGCATCTTCAGTACGTTATGGAAGGTGGTTTTGAATACATTCGGAAGTTTAATG
Source organism: Crambus lathoniellus (assembly GCA_949710035.1). Classification (NCBI taxonomy): domain Eukaryota; kingdom Metazoa; phylum Arthropoda; class Insecta; order Lepidoptera; family Crambidae; genus Crambus; species Crambus lathoniellus. The sequence continues at coordinate 24,136,965 of OX453305.1, read as the reverse complement.
TAAGTAAACACATCTTCCGCATATTCCTATATAATACGGTATTTTACTGATTTTTTTTTATTTCTTTAAAATGTTTTTCGAAATATTAGCTACACAAAACAAGTTTTCATTTTGAATTATCTTGAATATTTTCAAAGATATAGGACTTCAAACTTTATAATTAGACAAGGACAGGACGCTATCTTAGTGACGTCAGTGGGTTAGTAGCGTCATAGTCACGCCATAGAAGATTTCGTTTTAGAAAGAGACAGCTATAGTCAAAATCAAACAGACTATAATTCTTTTATTATAAAACAGATTCAAATTATTTTTTCACATTTGGTATTCTTAATTGCAATATTTTTTAACGTCATCATTAAATATCTACATTTCAACAACAGTAAATTACCCTATTGTATTCAAATAAACTTTATCGAAACTCGTAAACTTTGGAGATGTTCCAAGATGTTTATGTCGTAAACTTTGATGGGGAGCACCTAACGACAGTTAATGCGGATGAGTATTGTAGGGAAAATTGGTCATAAATTATTTAACGGACTTCGGCTATAAAATGTGCTGTGATTTATTGTTTAACGGCACGAGCGACGATTTTACTTAATAAATTACCTTATTAGCAGATATATTTTTCAGTATGAATCAATTATTAATTTAGCAATCATTCCGCCCGCGGCTTCGCCCGCGTGGGCAACATGACGTTATCCCGCGGGAATGTGATGTTATCAGCCTATGTCCACCTATGTCACTATCCAGCTCGCAAATCCTACTAATATTATGATTGTGAAAGTTTAGATGTTTGGATGTTTGTTACTCAATCACGCCAAAAAGGCAGAACAGATTTGGCTGGGGACAAAAATACTTTGTATTCTGGAGAAGAACATAGGCTACTTTTTATCCCGGAAAAATAACACATTCCCACGGGCTAACGTAGTGTTGTCCACGCGGGCGAAGTCGCGGGCGGAAAGCTAGTTATAAATATAAAAAATCACGTATACCAAAATCACGTCGATCCCTTGCTCCGTTTTGACGTGAAAGACGGACACACAAATACACTTTACATTATGGATTGACGTGATACAAAACAAGGGCCGTTTTACTGCGAACCGGGAACTATTTAAACTTTTGTGAAACTATGAATCCAAGTACTTATGAGAAAATAGTGTGCAATTTGACTATTTTTTCTTTTTATTGCCACAAGTATAGAATAATTATTGTAGATATGATAGAATATTCTATGAGCCTTAGAAATGTTTTCCTCATTGTCCTGCTCATCCCTTATTAGATATTTAACGTTGCACGAGATAAATCTTCATTTAGAATCGGAAAGCTCTAATAAGAAGCAGCGGCAATCACTTTTCTACAGAATCGTATATTTGAAGACTTTTAATGCGCTTACATAATTTGTTGAATGTGAAAGTGTATTTCGATTTTTCTTGCCCAATAGTTGGTAGGAAAGGAAACAATAATGACTTAAAATATTTACATTGTTGTACCTACCTATACAGGGTTAATTTTTGAACACCATCCAAATTTTTAAGCTCGTCTCAGAATCGGTAAGTGAACAACTTTCTTCTAGAAACATGGGTCGAAATACGACAAAAATTTTTGGACTTCCCATACTAAATCGATCGTGTAATCAGTCTGATTTGTATGAAAAGTCAAAAAAAAAATGTCATATTTCGACCCATGTTTCTAGGAGAAAGTTGTTCACTTACAGATTCTGAGACGATCTTAAAAATTTGGATGGTGTTCAAAAATTATTCCCTGTATATGAAAAAAATAATTTTTAAATAAAACTTTTATGTAAGTATCTTTTTTAATTCCAGCAAAGTAAGCTTATTTGACGGGTAAGTAACCAATTTATCTCAAAATGCAGTTCCCTTTATAAACCGGATTTGGGTAGAGCGAAATTCTATGAGCTAGTCTCCGGAGCTTTGGAACATACTTTGCTTAACTTTAATATAGCGCACAAAGGCGCTGTCGGAAGAGATACTAAAAGTGTAACGTGGTGGCAACTATAGAAACATAAGCAAATGTGTTCAAATACCGTGTAGTGTATTTAATCTACTCTACTATCACAGTATTAAAAGTGCTACTGTATTAAAATTTATTATATCTGAAAATATAATTTAAGTTTGACGACCGATTTGGCGCAGAGGTAAGCTACCTGCCTTCTGCGCCAGAGGTCTCGGGTTCGATTCCCGAACAAGACAAATATTTGTGTGCATGAACATGTCGATTTGTCTTAGTCTGGGTATTTTCTATGTAGGTATATTAAGTACGTATTTACAAACAAAAAGTATTTAAGTAAATATTTATCCGTTATCAAGTTCACATAGACACAGTTTCTTAAGAAATTTACTATGGGCTTATTTAATTGGTGTGATTGTAAGAAAATATTTATTTATTTTAAGTTTTTTAGCATAATACATACTTTCAATCAACAACCACAATAAATAATAAGGGAAATAAAACACCAAAATTTTGCTGAATAATCGGCGCGATCATATTTGTCATATTAATCCGACAATAATGGCTGGTGTTCATGTAATAATAATAATTCTACACAACAGAATTTAGGTTGGTTTAATTACGAAAAATAAATGTGATATTGAATAGTACGTAATAAGCAGGCAGCCATTAGCGTCAACATTCAGGAAAATTCGAAAAAAAATGTACCTATCAGTTTATTCTTACAAGTCTTTTTTCCTAACAACAAAGTGCGACTGTCACTATGAATTTAATGGCGATTAGTAATAATATCGTGCTAAATAAAATAATTCGTGGCTATATAATTATAGTATAACGTTTAAACTTGTGTTAAGTTGCACCCTTGCTCGACTTTTTGTTCTCTAATCGCTCCATAACTTTGAAGTTAGTATGAGTTATCGGGAAATCCCACCATTCCAGCGGGTTGGGGAAACACGATTACACGAATATGTAAACGAACTTGGTGGCGCCAACATAAGTTCATCGTTAGTGAAGATATACCTACGATAAATAGAAAGAAAAAGGTTTTTTCAAGTGAGTCACCATGATGCAAATTATCAATATGTGAATGATACTACAATACAAAGTAATGAAGATATTTTTGATCGCATCGCATTAAGTATTTAGCAAGGACTAGGCGGATTTCAGAGCACGACAGGTTTTCTAATCAACGTAACTAAACGCCGGACAAATCGGGTAACTTATTAGCAATCGATTGCTGTCAAATTTGATAGCAATGACAGATTGCTGCCTTAGTATAAGAGTCAATGTGACAACTGTTTTACTAAAGCAGCAATGCTTATGCAATTGCTGTCAGTTTTGATTGCTAACTGATTGCTATAATAACTTCCATAATCAGCCTGCCGATCTCTCAAACCGATTTTAACGTCATAAAATAAAGTGAATAGTGAATCGCATCATTTGAAAATTTGTCCCGTGCCGTCCCTCGGGAGAGTGCCATAAACATCTGTTGTTTATTCATCGTGTCCGCTAGATATATATCGCAACAATGTCCTTCCCTTCCTTTTACTTTTGTTTGCGAATAGCCTCGTTTCGGAGATTTTCTTGCGAGGACAACTAAAACACAACGATTCAGCCAGGACTATCGCTTTGAAATGTTTTCCTACGGAATTAGTTGCGAGAGAACTATGCGAGCGAATAAAATAGCTGTTCGATCCCATTCAGGGGACTCTTACTATTCATTGGATGTCTGATATTATTTTGTTTTGATCTTTCTACATCAGAAGGTAGTATGGGTAAACTGGGTTCTACTCGCTCTACTCAACATTTTAGCGGTTAGTAACGCTTGGAAATATATTAAAATGTCTCTCTCTCTTCTTTAAAAATATTAAAATACAGGATATTTTTTTTATCAGTGCACAAATTTTTAGGATCGACTCAGAATCGGTAAGTGAACAACTTTCTCCTAGAAACATAGGTCGAAATATGACAAAATTTTTTCGACATTTCATACAAATCGGACTGATCACGTGATCGAATTAGTATGGGAAGTCCAAAAATTTTTGTCGTATTTCGACCCATGTTTCTATGAGAAAGTTGTTCACTTACCGATTCTGAGTCGCTCCTAAAAATTTGTGCACTGATAAAAAAATTATCCTGTATAATGACTTAGAACTTCTACGACGGACGGTAGATTTTTCTTTTCACAACCGAATGAAAGTCGATTGTCTGGTTTTTACTTTGTACTTTATTAAATCGAAGTCTGGGAAGCTATTCAATACGGGAAGTTACCGATATTCATTTATATTAGGTTTTCCTTTCCCACAGACTTTGTAGATCATTAACCAACATGTCACGTTTACTGTTTAAATTCCATGAAATTGCTAAACAACTTAACTTAAACTTAACAGGCCATACATTAACCCACCTTATGCACCAAAATACTCGAAGAAGATGACCATGGACTTGCTACTAGACTAAAATAAGAGCATAGCCCGAGCAAGGTTCATACAAAAGAGTCCACATAGGCGCAGTTACAAGCGGCTGCTAGTGTTGAGGCCCACAGGCTATCAGTCCGCCGCGCCGCCGCCGGCAGGAAACCTCGATCGAACAGGTTGCCTGACATTCGGTTTTTGTTCTTCATCACACCTGCCGGTCTAGCATGAGCGGCTTTAATCACGCGATATGATATAGCACGTCATGCTGTCTTGCGCTACCACCACCACTAAAGTCCACTAAAGTGTAAGCAAAACAGCATGACGTGCTATATCATATCGCGTGATATAATGATGGTCATGCTAGGCAGGCAGATGTTAAGTGGTGATAAGGCTGGAGGCGGAAGCGCACTACTCCCGGAATCCTCAATCACTGAGGAACTGGCTATCTTATCTCTTACTGCCGGAATACAATAATGCTGAAAACATTATTGTTATGGCGTCAGACTTAGATAAGATGGTGGTAGCTAGCCAGGCGGACTAAGAACAAATCCTACCACCAACCAAACCGAATACAATATGTACCCCCACTGGGAATCGATCCCGGGACCTCTGGGACTGAAATCGGTGGTGTGAGCCACTAGACCACAGAGGCGGTTAAATAAAACTGTGAGTGTGTGGTTGATAGCGGCCAACTGAAAAGCCGTTACCTGCAGGCTGTGGGGTCCTTTACTCGTATTATACTTAATCAAGCTTTGACTGTATAATACGGAACCGCGTGCTTGTCAGTGAAAATGTAAAGGTGCGTCGTGCGCGGCATTTATTTGTCAAGTCATCGTTCGCAGGAATAGGTAATTTGACTTTATGGCTTGAATGAAAGGACGGGAATTGGCGAACCAAGGTCACGGGACTTTCACGGGTTATTTTTACCCGAGTTTATTTATAAAGGAATATAATAAGCGCAGCAAAAAGAAATTGAGATATCATCGTAATATTACTTAATACAATATGTCTTAATGCTTTATTTATGAAGTGATATTTAAAGTTAGGAAATATATTTAGGAAAATAATTTAAAAGTCTCAGTATAAAGTTGGCAAGGTTTTGCATAATCAATAATCATAGATAGGATGTGCTATCGACTCCTACAATTTTTGTTTAAAATAATTATTATATATTCTGTGATGTTAGATTCAATTAACTTTGTCGTCCATTTTCCTTTATAAAAGCCCTGGCAATATGGTTAAAATCAGTATAAAAGCACCGACAGAAACTATAAATAAAACCACAAAATTTACTCCCAGCTCAAATAAACAAGGCGACGTAATTAATGAAACAGGGTTGTATGGATGTTTCTCTTTGCCGTATTTTAGTTTGTTATTTGAGCAGTCTGCTCTGTTAGCCCACTCTTTGAACTGAAAATAATTTTGCAGCAATTAGAAATGTCGAAGTTGAAAATAACTCTATTTCACTTGATAAATCTACTTTACTAGCTTTGGTTTAAATGTCGAAAATAAGTCCCAGGATTGTTTCCCGTTGATAGAGGAAAGAGGAAACCGAACAGTGGTTCAAAATTAAGGATTAAGTAATTAAATAAACAATTTATGAAAAGCACCTACTCATACTTTGAGTTAACTTCCGGAGTCAGCTAGAGGAGTATCTTCTCGCTTGGGGCATATACAGTACCTACACAGCCCAACACACTGATTTTTTATGTGCGATGATTAAAAAATCGCGCGAGATGTAAATAATTAAAGCTGCAATTTTGCAAAAGAATAAAAATTTGACTGAGGTACATAGATATACAACATAATATACAATAAAGAAATAAATTCTCAATACTCCTGATGTTCCTGAATGAACCTCAGGATTACATTCTGATAACTGGAAAACTTCAAGCAAATCGTCTTTCGGTATTTTGAACTTTGGCAATCATAATTTTGCGAGCTCGACGGTACTCGTAGCAATCAAACTTCTAAGTACACTCGTACTCGCCAAAATCTTGTTTTTGTGAACTTTTGGCACGTTTATAAATCATAACATACTCGTACATGTTTTTCGTCTTTATTCTTTGGAGTAATCTTCCACATGATGACATTGCACTTTTATATGAAAATTCTTTACGTACTTAAAACTCGGATATTGCATTTCTTCGTGTATTGCTAATACTAATAAATTAAATTCTACCCTTTGCTCTAATAACCTCCCAAAAATTATAAAAGATACACTCATATAATTGTATATTTATTTCCATTCTAATGACTATAGAAAGCCAACAAAAATAATGTGTAACTTGATCAATGCTCTTAAGGCGCCAACAAAAATTCTCGAAAAGGCGTTTCAAACAAAAAGCTCCAAAGACGTGAACGTAAAGTACATTATTTATTCTCGAAAACAATTTAGGACACAATCGGATGCCATTCACACCGGCGCGTAACGATCACTCAGAATTTCCTGTGCGCCGAATTTTTGCAGGAACTTTTGTACATTTGCGAGACGTGGATTAATTGCCATCGGTCGAGTGTGAGATGTGATGTAACTGCTCTCACTATGTTGTTAATAATGTGTTAGTATGCTGACATGGTGCAACATTTGTTGGCAAGTGTCGGAAAACAATTTGCTAGGTAGGTATACAAAACAAATGTATTGCCTTATCAGTACCATATTTACATAAGATAAGGAGTCTTAGTTTATGGCCGTTTTCAAAAACAATGATGACAGGAAAAACTTTCGTTAACTTAATTTAGGTCGGTACGTTTAGAAAAACCGGTGATGTTGTTGGGCGATTCCGTTAGTGAATCAAAGAAGGATTTGTTTACATCTAAAACCGGTCCTTTTAACTCCCACGCCACCAGTTTTGGGTAAAACCTGCTAAAATACGGTCCAAATTGTGCCGCTGTGACCCGCTTCCAATGAGCAAATAGTGAGCTGGGCTTTATAAATAAGTAATGGAATGGAACGTAAGAGATGTCGGATGCTGTTTTAAAATCAGTGGTCAAACCCATGACACCAACTTTGTCCCATGTCAAGTCGGTAAACTCGTATTGTAGCGTAGGTAATTTTATAGGTAGGTAATTTAATTGGACTATCCAACACAAAAATAATTTTTAACTCGGTCCAGTAGTTTCTGAGATTAGCGCTATCAAACAAATAAACAAACGCTTCAACTTTATAATATTAGTATAGATTGCTCGTGACTGCACTCACTCAACTCGGCCACGGAAGTCACCAATTGGGTGTTTGACTGTTGTTGAAATGTAGATATTTAATTATGACATGCGAAAATATAACATTATTGAATAACAAATATGAAAAAAGAAATTCAATATGTATTATAACAAGCGAATTATGAGCTACTTAATTGTGACTCTAGCTATCTCTTTCTAAAATTTTCTATGGCGAGAGTATGGCGGTATAGAAATGTGACGTCACGTTTCCATAGCGCTCTCCTTGTCTAATTAGTAAGTTTGATGCTCTATATCGCTGAAAATATGCAAGATATTTGAAAATAAATACCTATGTTGTGTTGCTACTAATTAAATGAACATTTTAAGTCTATAAAAAAATTCAGTCAAATACCCAATTAATGTTTTTGGCATTTTTGATTCACCTTGTATATTCTGTGATCTCAACCATCCCTGACACGCGTGATCCGTCCACTAGAATCTATTGTTATGTGCGTCTATGTTAGTGTGCATAGTTGAAGTGGCCATGCGGTTCGGGATTGCTGAAGTTTCCCACATTCCAATGCGTTACCGTCGTTAATAATATCGGTCTGCATTGATGCGTAGACCTAACCTAGACACTCAGCATTGAGGTCAGTTGGAAATGCAGACAAGCTTAAAAGTAATAAGAAGTATGAATATGTAACCCATAACATCTACATCACTAATATATATCTATACCAATATTATAAAGAGGAAAAATTTGAAAAATGGAAAATGAAGTATTTAGAAAAAATCGACCCGTCTCACAATCAGCTCCGATGGGACGGGTCGTTTTTTTCTAAATACTTCATTTTCCATTTTTCAGTAATAAAAATTGCATTGTGAATGCAAAAATCAAAAAATTAAATTACGAGGAAAAATTTGATTGTTTGTTTGCATCGAATAGGCTCCGAAACTACTGGACCGATTTAGAAAATTCTTTCACCATTAGAAAGCTACAATCTTCCCGAGTGACATAGGCTATATTTTATCCTGATATTCCCACGGGAACGGGTACCACGCGGGTGAAACCGCGACGATCCTCTAATCTAATTTTTATGTAGAAAGTAGATAACCTCTAGATATGATGAAAAGAACCATAAAAAATATCTAGAAATAGCCTAGATGCTAGACAATATCCGAGTGATATCCATACTAATATTATAAATGTGAATGTGTTTGTTTGTTCGTCTTTCACGTCAAAACGGAGCAACGGATCAACGTGATTTTTGGTATGGGGATAGTTTGGGAGCTGGAGCGTGGCTAGTTTTTATCCCGGAAACACATAGGCTACTTTTTATCCCGGAAAAACATCACATTCTCCGGGATAACGCCGTGTAGTCCGGGCGAAGTCGCGGGCGGAAGACTAATAGGCTATATTTTATCTGGCTATTCAAACGGGAGGAGTAAAACCACGCCAAAGAATATATACACTTACGCGAAAAGAAACGACACTTAAGCATGTGTGCACGTAAAATCGCTTGCGGCTATGTGTGGGTGTCTGGATGTGAGCGGGGGCCGTGAGAGGCGCGCGGGGCGGGGAACGGGCAGTCGGGTGAATGCCTTGGCCGAGGGCTGGCGCAATCTTCATACATTCAAATAGGTACTACTAGGAAGCCAAAAAATGCGAAAGTTGTTAAAATTTTGTCGATAATAAATAATTATTGAGAGGACTAATTTTATTTAGGCGATTATTGATACACTTACTCAGTATTTTTGTCGCTAACTTAGTATTTTCTTTGGACGATTTAGTATTTTATTCGGACACATTAACTGTGTCCCACTGTTAGTAGCTTATTTTACGTACATATATTATTATTATTATTCCCTTTATTACATTTAAAATACTTACAAAATTATATTTCTAAACATAATTTTTTTACATTAAAAAATATAACATTTGAAAATACAAAAAAGGCAGTTCCCCAACGGTAGCAAGATCAGGGTCCCGGCTACCGATGGTTAAGGATCCAGAGACAGATACGGGCCGTGTACAGAAGTAGGTACTGCCTTCTGCATCTGCTCCCGATCCATCCACCTAACGCAAGCCTCTTTAGGTGTTTATCGAGGCTCTTGGCTATCAGACCATGGGCAGATATGACTATCGGAACAACAATTGCTGAATCAATGTCCCACATGTCAACAATCTCGTGAGCTAAATCAAGATATTTGTTTTCTTTTATCTTTTTCAGCTTTCCCAAGGTTGTCGTCAACTTGTCATGTCATGGGGAACAGCGACATAAATAATTATTGCGTGGCGTTCATGTCGATCTATCAATACAATATCAGGCTTTTAATAAGCCTGATATTGTTGTATTGTAGCTAATGCTACAATAGTCCTGCCTGTATGTTATGATAGATCGATCCCAATACAATGTAGCATGGCTATTTTCAAGAACCTGTTCTGGTGCATACTTGTAGTACGGCGCCTCGGATGCCGCAAGATTATGTTTCAGAGCAAGTTGTTGGTGTATTATCCTTGGTTATGTCTATGCAAATACTCGCCGTTTGCGAGACGAGAACAACCGGAGATTATATGTCTAACGGATTCACCCGGACGATGGCACGCTAGGCAAAATATATCCACTGTGCCATCCCTTAGGATATACTTTCGGTAGTTATTCGTCATCACAACCTTATCCATAACTGCACAGACAAAACCTGCGGTTTCACCAAAATGATACTTGTTTACCGAGATATACCTACGTATTCCTGAACATATTCTAATAAAGTATTTTCGACTCGAAATTAGTCATTCATAAATTGTCGCTAGCTTAGTTAATTTTTTGCAAACAAAATATAACGCTGCTCGGTTTCTTATTTGAGTATTTTATTCAATGTCGTTCATATTTAATTTTGTCGGAAATTTTATTATTTCCCATTTGTAAAGATATTTAATAAATCACTACATAGTATAAAACAAAGTCGCTTTCTCTGTCCCTATGTCCCTTTGTATGCTTAAATCTTTGAAACTACGCAACGGATTTTGATGCGTTTTTTTTTAATAGATAGAGTGATTCAAGAGGAAGGTTTATATGTACTTTTTATCCCGATATTCCCACGGGAACGGGAACCACGCGGGTGAAACCGCGGGCGGCCGCTAGTATATCTATAAAAGTTGATTGAAAATTGAACGTGTCTTTCATTACCTAAATATTCTTACACAAATTATATAACATCCTACACGTAACCTTCTTTGGCATAAGTCTATAATTATTCAATTTCGGTATCAACCCTAGCGTCGGCTAAACGTCACCGGCGCTCGAACTCTCACGGACACGGAGTGTCACCGCTGTGACCACGCGGCGCATATATATAATTAATATTCGCTTAATACTTAATCGTTTTTCAGAACAACGTTTATATTGAGAGACAGTAGAATGTCGCTCTAGGAAATATAATAATATACAAGAAGATCAACTATTGTATATTTATAGGAGACGAAATATATTAAGGCCACCAATATTTCAGACGTAGGTACGATACTTATTCTTTGTTTTTCCACGCGAAAGGTCGATTACTTATTGATATACGAAGCAAAAGAAATAAATAATATCGTAGTTCCTTACTACAGGCATTGCTACAGGCTCGAAGATGGCTCATTTAAATTACAAACAGTAGACTCCTTTCCTTTTACTAAACTAATAGAATAGTGGAGTCTAATATACTAAATATGATTTTGTGTGCAAACAATCAGGTGGCATCAGCACCTTTTTTGTTTGCTTATTTGCCTTTCTTTTCGATCAGATAGAGTTTGGTTATAACACGCAGGTACAGATACCCTGAAGACCTTACAAACACGCCACCAGATAAACTAGTGATGATTGGAGGATTCCGGGATTTGTGCGCTTCCAACTTCAGCCTTTTCGCCACAACATATTGTGTGTGATGAAGGCTAAGTGCAACCCCGTTATGGATTAAAAAAAACTCAAAATAAATGAAGCAAAGTTTCCTAAGGGCAAACAAAGGAACGGTTACTAGAGTCATCCTACTTACTACTAATATAATAAATGTGAAAGTTTAGATGTTTGGATGTTTAGATTTTTGGGTGTTTGTTACTCAATCACACCAAAACGGCTGAACGGATTTGGCTGAAATTTGGGACACAGATACATACTTTGTAGCCTGGAGAGGAACATAAGCTACTTTTATCCCGGAAAAATACCACATTCACGCGGAAAGCTAGTCAACTATAAGAATATGTAACTAAACAAATTTCAAATTATTAGACTTCTAGGTAGTGCGAGTATACCGTGCATCGCCATTATTGGCAAGCGGGTTGGTTATCCCAGCTTCTTAGGACCCAGTCGACGTTGTCGTGGCAGCCTTCTTATGGCTATGCCTAGCCTACTACGGTTAGAAACACAAACGTGAGCCTATAATGAATAGCTCTGCTCGATATAGTCTAGGCCAGGCCGGCAACAATCACATCCAACAGACCCAAGTTCACATAACCGTTGATTGCGTTAATGGCCCGATTAAAATTTAATATTTGCACGTGATTGGTGCTCGTATGTTGCGACAGTATACTAACACCAATCAAGTGTGATTCTTACATTTTAATCACGTGATCACGTAAGCAACGGTTTAACTTTACTTTGTGAACCCGGGCCTAATATTGTAAGGCCCGCCCGAGTTCACCTTTTATCAGCCGACTTTTTATCGCAAATAATAAAACTCTTACCTAGTAACTAGTAGCTTACTCAGCTCAGTGAATGAAAAGCGGTTACGTTTGATAGCTTCGATTACGATCTCCTATCGCTGACCTGCAAGCTAATTTCAGTTTTATGTCATCGTTACAAGAGCTGCGTTAACCGCAACCATAAAAGTTGTTATGAGATCCAAGTTTTCATTCACGGCGCGCGTTCACGCACTAGTTACGTGTGCAGTTCACTGGGTCATAAGGCCGCGTTACATAAAACAAACGTATTGTAAACACCATTTGGAGAGATTAATATTTAATGGTTTCTCTTTTCTCTTATATGCTACGCTTTATTCTATACGGTTGGTCAGCGATTACGTTGTTTACTTAATAACAATAATAAAAGGCGTTGGTTGTTTGAAGCATTTGTGTGCTCATTTAGAAATTAATTTGATCGTTACTCAGACTAACTATAAAACTTCGGTTTGATTCAAAATGATCTCTTGGTAATTTTATGTCTTAAAGATCGTGACTACATTGAATTCACCCAATGCAGTAGTAACTCTATCTTACTTGACCTTACAACGATTTGCATAAAACTTAAATCCCACGTTTACGAGCCAAAATATAACGAAACAGTGACGATAAATTACTTTCCCGTTTGGATCACATCCAAAGCTATCGACCTTGTAACACAAATACTGACTTGTCCAAATGAAGTTGCCCCGAATCTTTGTGATAGCAAACAATCGGCGCCCTTACTCATTCATTTCATCGATTGTTCTCTCAAGTGTGAAAGGGAGAGCGAACAAAAGGAAGGCGAGATATGAAAACTCCGCTCAAGTATGTATGGAAGTTTGTCCTCGCAAAGAGCGACGTACACCCGAAGCCTCATATTCGCAGTAATACATACAAAATGAGATTAAATCCGACAACGGAATGAAAGAAATTTGCTTTTTGCAGGAACAAGAGCTCTCATTCCGCATTTGAAGAGTCATTAATTATTTTATTGTATTTCGTTTCCAGGGTAATGTGTCCGTATGGAAGCAGCTCATGTGTGTTCATTAAAAGATTCTTGTTTCTAGTTTGTGCAGACCGCTTTTGGCATCGTAATTTACCTACTAAGTTATTTTACGCCTATTATGTCAAAGGAATGTGCCATCCACCTATTATGTCAAAGGAATGCGTCATCATTAATATCCTATGTAAAAAGAGTTTTACGTAAGAATGTACCTACCTACCTACGATAAAAAATAGGCCAGTAATAATATAGCCTGTAAAAAAAAATATGATATCCCAATCCCAATATTATAAAATAACTAGCGGATTCTTGCGGTGTTACCCGCCACGGTAACAGGTACGGGCACGGCAATATCGCGATAAAATGTAGCCTATGTCACTCGGGAAGAATGTAGCGACTTTTCTAAATTGGTCCAGTAGTTCCTGAGATAAGCGCATGCAACCAACCAAACAAACAAACAAACTCTTAAGCTTTATTATATTAGTATAGATTATTTCTTCTAATTTCCTTCCGAGTACAAAATATTCTGTACATATCTTACCGGAAATGTCTGATATCCGGCATAGTATATTGTTCCTAGGAAAGGTATTCTATTTCTAAAATAGCATGTCTATTTAAATAATGAGTTACCAGTGAGTATTCGGAAAGCATAACATGAGAGAAAAAGCAGAATTTAAATGCCCGTTTAAAATAGAAGTTTTAAACCCAGAAGCAACCAAACCCGAAATAAACAAAAAACCTTTAAGTTTAGCAGAAAATGGGAGGTCTATTGTATGAAGTCGGTTCTGGCGCTTCGCTCGAGGATGATAGCTATCATATTCCGCGAAACGGGATTTAATTAACTAGGTATTACATAAAATACATTTCCTAGAGTCATCTCGGAATAGTATGATAATATGTGTTTAAAAGAATTGGTATTACACATTGCCTAAAGACTGACGGAAATGCATACTCTTCCTAGGAATAGTATACTATTCCTTAATTACATTTGCACCGATAACACATACTTACATATAACTTCGTTTCAGTTACCTACCTACGTAGCTAATATTATAAAACTAGGGATTATTTGTGAAAGTTTAGATGTTTGGAAGTTTCTTGCTCAATCACGCCAGAACGGCTAAACGGATTTGGCTAAAATTCGAGACACAGATACTTTGTAGCCTGGAGAGGAACATAGGCTACTTTTTATCCCGGAAAAATATCGTATTCCCGCGGGATAGGGTCGTGTAGTCCACGCGGGCGAAGCTGCAGGCGGAAAACTAGAATAAATACTTGATTCGTTATCAAAGTTGCCAGTAATTTAAAACTAGTAGTATAAACATATCAACAGGGATGCCTCAACAATCTAGTCTTACATTGACATCATTATCTTCCAGTAAAAGGAGGCATGAATTTTATCCTAGGATTGCTCTTGAATAAATGAATATTTCTCCATACATCTGGGCATCGGTCGCTAATGTAACACCCGATACCGAACTATCAGTACCGCGCGTTCGTTACCATTGGTAATGGTATGGATGGGCTTAAATATTCAAGGATAATGATTAAAATATATACATACGGATTCACCGCATTTGTCTTGTAACGAGCTTTTGATAGTCTGGAAAGTTTTCTGTTCATGTTGAAAAATTTGTATATGTTTATGTAGGTATATGTTTTAACAGTTGTATCAATGCCGTTCTAGAATTTTTTTTCGATCGTTGGGTATAGTAATGATCGTATAAATAAGTGAGTACAGCCATGGGAAAATGAGCGTCAGTGGCTTCAGAAACCATACCTAATTGCGATTGCCAACCCACCTTGTCAACAAGGCTGATCTATAAATAATCTTTTACAAGTAGCTTAAATTGCATGGGGATTGTTATTGTTCATTAGCATAGCATATTGATGTTTATTATAAATAAATAATTTCTTACAATCACACCAATTATCTAACCCCATGTAAATTTCATTAAAAACTGCGTCATGGAAGGATAATAGTATATTATGATACAAGTGAGCTATGTTGCTCATTATACACGAGGCTGTGGGTTGCAGCCGGAGCCGCAGGCGAGGGCGTAAATCAGCCGAGTGTCTAGTGAGCAACATAGCTTCAGCATGAAGCATGAGCTTTGCATGGCGGAGGCGCCAAATTAGAATCACGCAGAAGTACGTTTCTTCTGTTGCAGATTCCCAAGGGAAGCTAAGAAGACCATGGAGGCCTTAATGTTCGACGGCATCCAGGGAGATGTTGAAGGATTTTTTCGGAGCTACGAAGTGATGACGGCTCTGCAAGGTTACGAAGGCGAGGCCAAGAAAATCGTCGTCGGAGCTTTCTGCACAGGCGCAGCCCGATATTTCTACGATAAGATCGTCGATGCGATGAAAAACTACGACGAGATGAAGAAGGAGTTTGTCAGGGAGTTTGATGTTGTACGGACCCCCTTGCTGATTTTTTTTCTAGAAAACAAGACTAACCAGAAATGGTTCAAGCAAAATATTTGCAAGCAAAACGCAAAGCTGGCACACGCTTGCATAAAAATGGCTCGCGGGAGTTTTCCGGTAAAAATATTTCACTTGTATCACGTCTGGTTAGAATGATCACGGAACTGGCTGGCGCTGGGGGTTATTTATTGGCTGGAAGGCAGCACCTGGGTGCCTGGCCAGCCAGATGCGATAGAAAACGCTCGCCAGGGTTGCTACGATGAAATTAGAAAATTCAGGACAAAAGACTGTTTCGAAAAAGCATGAAAAGTTTGAGCAGTAAAGTGTTATAGTATCACGTCTGGTTATAAAGATCATAGAATTGGCTGGCGCTAGGGTTATTTTTGGCTAAAGGCAGCTCCAGGCTGCCAGTGCCAGGACAGCCAGATGCGATACAAAATACTTGCCAGGGCTGCGACGTCGATATTGGGTAATTCAGGACTTCTCACATAAAAAATGAATAGTATAGACCGACCGTAAATGGTGTTTTAGTATCTTTTTGAGATGTTTTTATAGTTATATAACAGTTAGTTATTTGAAGGCAGTAGGTATATATCTGGTGCCAGTCCAGCGAGATGCAATAGAAAAAGCTCGCCAGGTTTACTATATAAAAAATAGGAAATTTCGGACAAACAACCTCTTATTGCATATCTGTGGATAATTCGGACTAGACATATTGTTAGATTATCACGTCTGGTTAGAATAATCACGGAACAAAATAGCACAAAAAACTAAACGCTCTCCAAATTATAATAATTATCATATAACGGTAAAAAGCATGGATGTGCCAAATGACATCAAATAATAAGTGGTGTCTTGCAGGCCTTTTAGTACTGATGTGAATTTTCAAAGTTTATATATATCCCGTCTTTTACGTTGCATATGTTGACCCAGCGTCATGATAATCGATATGAGCTTATACAGATTTCAACAAGTCAATGAAAAACCCCGAAAGCTTTGTTAACTTTGTTTTGTGTCTTTTTCCAAGTGAAAAGACTGATAGTAGTTAGTCTAGGTAGGTAACTCCGGATGTATGGTAACACTACCTGCACCTAATGCCGGCACACACGGGCGCTACGCTACTCGGAGCGCTCTGTAAATATCGCGACTTTAACTTTTAAACTACAGATTTCACCTTTGCGCCGCTGTTACAATTAGAAACAATGGAGCGGTCTCTGATACCAATTCTTTGTGAACATCAGGATGGCGGGTGTACTTCTCAGATTAGCTTAAATTTATTGCAGATATTTGGTACCTGCTGTGTACCTTTACGTACCTCTTTTAAAAATCTGTGTACCTCCGTATTTACTAAGATATTCAAATCGCTAGGTACACCCGCGGACCTGACGTCAGGTCCGCGGGTGTACTTTGAACCAATGAGTGTATCGTAGTGAATTTGTGTATAGATTTGGTACCTTCTGTGTACCTGCAGAAACATGTATTAGACTTCCATAATTCGATAAGGTATCGAAGATATTCAATACAATAGGTACACCCGCCAAACTGACGTTAGGATTTTTTTGAAACCGATGAGTGTATCGTAATGGTTTTGAGTATAGATTTGGTATCTTCTGTGTACCTGCAGAAACATGTATTAGACGTCTACAATTCGATAAGGTATAGAAAATATTCAAAACAATAGTTTACCCGCCATTCTGATGTCAGTATGGTGCATGCACACTGGTTCCATATTGTAAAGGTAGGGACTTAGGTTGCACGTTTTTTTAGCAACCACAATTTGATATCCAAGGAAATTAAATATATATGTGGAGTGTAAATCATATGCCTGTGTTGACATGTTAAGGGTAAGGGTTTCTGAAAGACGACAAAATATTTCTAATAGCGCCTACATGATGGGGTCATATCCTCTGCTAAATGTCTAATGAACAGTCTACGGTTAATTTGTATTTTTAATGTTAATAATGAACAAACAGTCACAAATAATATCTTAATAGCTACTGTAATTTGATAATTAGACTTCAATATAAATATTTCTTATACTCTTATAAGTTATTACTCGTAGATTTATTAGTTTTTTTTATAAATTTGCGAAGGCAAACTGTTTATATATCTTATCATACAACTTTTTCCGAGCGATCATAATTAGTCTATTACTTTAAGGTACAGTCATCTATAAGGAAAGTTGAGCCACTTGCATTGCAGCATTAATGAACATTCTTAATTTGGCCGTCTTATGAAAACGTTTATCAGCCGCTTGCCTGAAAGATGCCCTATAAGCATTACACGGCTAAATAAAAAATGTTGTGAAGTAACTAAATTTTCCCTCTATTGAGATTTAACTCACTAAATACAGATAGGTAGTCTTACACATATAACATTAAATGACTTTACTCGCGAATCTACATTTACAAAGCAAGCCAACCTAAATACATATGCATTAAACAAAGTGGTCGGTATCAATCCGTATGTAAGGTTGTTTGTCTTGTTACATTTGCATGCAATTTGTTGTACGATGCAATCAATAATTTTGTTGATACATAGTGAACGTTGTTCGTCGAATTTTATTCGTCAGCCAATTGATTGATGCCTATGTCGATTTCAACCATACACTGACCATAAAGTCTATAAAATGTTTCAAAATATTATTATTAAAATTCTATCTACAAAGTATTCTTAAAATTCTCCAAATTGCTTCCCACAATATGTGTTATTTAAAGCTAAATAACACATATTGTGTTATTTAGAGCCCTCCGCTCTTGCTATCATGACCGATTTGGCGCAGGGGTAAAATTACCTGCCTTCTGCGCCAGAGGTCTCGGGTTCGATTCCCGAACAAGACAAATATTTGTGTGCATGAACATGTCTATTTGTCTTGGTCTGGGTGTTTTCTATGTATATTAAGTATGTATTTACAAACAAAAAAGGATTTAAGTATATATTTATCCGTTATCAAGTTCACGTACACACAGTTTCTTAAGAAATTTACTATGGGCTTAGATAGCTGGTGTGATTGTAAAAAAATCGGCCAAGTGCGAGTTGGACTCTCCCATGAAAGGTTCCGTACACACTTAACGTACCTATTGCCTATACCTTGCCAAAATTCCAAAATATTTTTTTGTCAGCAAAATATAACTTTGTTTTTCATAGTGTTTGTATGAATGACAAAGTTACATTTGCGGTTTTTGAAAATGTGTTATATCTCAAAAAGTACTCACTATGTATCATTCAAACCAATTTTCGTTGAAAGTTTTTATTAAAATCTACAGCATATATTTTTCCTAAATTTTTCACTCTTTTATTTCAAAAGTTAGAGGGGGGGGGACACACATTTTACCACTTTGGAAGGCTCTATCTTTCAAAATATTGAGTTTGAGAAAAAATGATTTGAGAAACCTCCATGTTATTTTCAAAGACCTATCTATAGACACCCCACACGAATATATTTGATTAAAAAAAATTTTTTAGTTTAAGTTCTATGTATGGGGAGCCCCCCTTAATAGACAGACAGACAGACAGACAGACATGACGAATCTATAAGGGTTCCGTTTTTTGCCATTCGGCTACGGAACTCTAAAAATATTTATTTATTATGTCCTTACGCTGCATTGTAATTTTTTTATTTTTATTGCATTGTTATAGTGAGCGCCCGCCCGAGTTTTTAAAAACCTTCAGTCGGAAATACGCACTTTGATCGTAAATGTCTCAGCCATTTTTTAAGATATAAAAAAGTAATTACAGTTTTTCTCGTAATTTTTTGTAGATTTATTTGGCATGTAAAATAAAAAAAAAACCGGCCAAGTGCGAGTCGGACTTGCGCACAAAGGGTACCATACCATTATCTATACAACATTAGACACTATATTTATTATCGAGAAAATAACGGTAAAAAATTACTATTACTATTAAAAGTCGCATTACATAATGAGTCACACCAATGATTTTTGTTATCAGCATATCTAAAAAATATGTAACTCGAGAAAAAAGAATCTGTTTTTATTTTTTTCCTATCTTCAAAAATGACAGATATTAAACGTTAAAGTACGGCCTCCGAGGAAAATTTGGGTGAACCAATGGCATTAACGTGTGACGTCACGTCGCACTTCCGTATACGTCTACATAGAATCCTTTGGCTATATAGTCGCGCTCTCACGGTTTCGTAATAAATTTATTTATTTTTCTTATAGTCGATCAATGAAATGGTTAAGAAATTTTGTATTGAGCCCATGTGAAAAAACACCTTCAAATAATGTTTTATTTTCGTGAATAATAAAAATCAACTTTCTTAATGGCGGGCGGGATTCTGTCAATACATATAGCAACCGTCAAAACAAAATGTACTTACTTACAACCTCAACTGAATTGGTGGTTAAATATGCACCCTAAAAACTGACAGCCATTTCAATAATTTTATACTGCTAGTGGCGCCTCCACCACTGGGTCAGATAAGTTTGTGGGATAAATGTCTTTCGGTATCGACAGTAGGTGACAGTTTTAGAGTGCCCCTGCGCGCGGTCGAAATTGAATACTAATCATTTACCATAACCTTAGAACGAAGAAAATGTACTGTAACTAGCGTCAAAAACGCACGAGTTGCGCGCAGATTGCGCACAGACGAACTTTATGTAGGTACAGTTAGACGGAAATCACCCGCAACAGCCGCAATCGGAGATGTCAGTGCGACATGACGTCATCGCAATAGCGCGCAAGGAAAGCAAATTTTCAAAGGCTGGTGAAACTTTACAACGCTGTAACTTTGGAAATCCTGGCCAGATTTCGATGAAACAAAAACTATTAGTACTTGCACGAGTACGCGCATTAAATGCAGTAATAATTTTTATAGTCATATTTTGATGTGTTGGTGTGACTCATTATACTACCTAATCCAATACATTTAAAAATCAAAAAAAGATAAGGTCTGGCAGCACTGGGATATTGTTCTACCTAGAGTGCGTGTCAGATAAGTCTGCCCGTGACTGGGGCGTTTTTGGCGCTAGTTACAGTTCATTATTTGATTAAAAATATAATAAAAGTGATTGCGCAATTATACATTTTGTCGTCTCTTGGAAACCTTTACCCTTGAACATTGATCTGCAGGTACACAAACCGTACCAAATCTATACCCAGAGTGTAAGTTTACCAATGCAAACGTTACTATCGCGTTTAAATTAAATTGTATCTAAGCCTTATTTCTTGAAAATAAAGTAAGTACAATCTATCTGTCAAAATTGCACCATAGTCCCTATTTTTACAATATGGAACCAGTGTGCGCCATCCTGTCACCAGGGCCCTGTTAAACGAAACTTACAAGTCTACAATTATGTAAAAAGGGACTAATTTGTAGACTTGTAATACAAGACGTGCTGTTTAACCAAACTTACAAATAATATGTAAGAATTTTACAACTAAAAATCTTACATATTTGTAAAGTCTAATTGATGATTAAACGAACTTACCTTAGTGACGTTCTATCACAATGGGAGAGTTTCCTACAGTAATTTTTCTATGCACTAGATTACGCTGTAACTGTAACACAACCACCTTTTTTCAGCATATTATGGCAAAGGATTCGTTCATTTAGCCTAAAAACACCTCCCACCTCACCTCCGGTTCAAAGGCTCCTTGCAACTTTTTGTTGATATTTGGAAACGATATTCGTATGATGATGTCAGACTATTTTCTTTGCGATTTTCTACTACGTTCTAGTTCGTTTACTTCTTCATTCAGATCTTTTATCAAACCCTTAATGACATTTTTGGTGCGAATTGTTGCACCTAGATTGTATATTCTGAACTAATCTGAAAAAGTTAGGTCGCTATGGTTGGGTAGCGCCATCTAGTACAATTTTTTGAACTAACGATGAAACGTCAAAAGAAACTCTCATTATACGAAGGCTTCATCCGAAGAGATTATTGTACACATGTAGTTCCCCGTAACGACTCGCTAGTCACACACTAGAGTTAAAAGATATTTAAAAAAAAAACATACTTACAGACGAATAGAGAACCTCCTCCTTTTTGATTTAGAAGTCGGTTAAAAATTAAAGTATCTTTCATTTTTTTCTCATCATCAAGCAAGATTGAAGAAATCTCTTCTAATTTCCCATTGTCACTACATAGTATAAAACAAAGTCGCTTTCTCTGTCCCTATGTCCCTTTGTATGCTTAAATCTTTGAAACTACGCAACGGATTTTGATGCGTTTTTTTTTTAATAGATAGAGTGATTCAAGAGGAAGGTTTATATGTACTTTTTATCCCGATATTCCCACGGGAACGGGAACCACGCGGGTGAAACCGCGGGCGGCCGCTAGTTAATGCATAAAACATAATTAATGATACTCTACTGTACTGTAACTGTTTTTAACTGTACTTAACTGTACTTGGCTGTAGTTGGCTGTACTTATAGGAAAAATGTGATAATGATAAGATGAAACAGCCATATTGAGATTTTATATAATTTTTATGCATTCACAATGCAATTTTGTAAGTGTAGGAAAAATTTTCTTACCACATTTTTCCTATACTTACAAAATTGCATTGTGAATGCATAAAAATAATATAAAATCTCAATATGTCTGTTTCATCTTAATCGATTGTTAAACATTTCTAAAAATGTTTCTTTCGGATGCGAGGGTTTCCTCACATTGATGAAGCAACGCTGGCCTACAGCGTAACAAGTGATAGCAAAATTCGACGAGTCGTGTAAGCCTTTCGGTAGCTTAGTTGGTCAGAGCATCGGGCCGGATTCCCGGAGGCGCGGGTTCGAATCCCGCCTGAAAGCTACTTATGGGGCTCGTGGTTTTTTACTATCACATTTTTCTATACTTACAAAATTGCATTGTGAATGCATAAAAATTATATAAAATCTTGGCTGTACTTGGCTGTACTTGGCTGTACTTGGCTGTACTTGGCTGTACTTGGCTGTACTTGACTGTACTTGACTGTACTTGACTGTACTTGAATGTACTTGACTGTACTTGACTGTACTTGACTGTACCTGACTGTACTTGACTGTACTTGACTGTACTTGACTGTACTTGACTGTACTTGACTGTACTTGACTGTACTTGACTGTACTTGACTGTACTTGACTGTACTAGACTGTACTTGACTGTACTTGACTGTACTTGACTGTACTTGACTGTACTTGACTGTACTTGACTGTACTTGACTTTACTTGACTGCACTTGACTGCACTTGACTGCACTTGACTGCACTTGACTGCACTTGACTGTACTTGACTGTACTGGACTATACTTGACTGTACTTGACTGTACTTGACTGTACTTGACTTTAGTTGACTGTACTTGACTGCATTTGTCTGCACTTGACTGTACTTGACTGTACTGGACTATACTTGACTGTACTTGACTGTACTTTACTTTATCAACCAAGTTTCTACGGTAAAAAACTGTAAATGAAATAAAACTTTAATAAATATTTTTACTAGCTTTCCGCCCGCGGATTCGCCCGCGTGGACTACACGACATTATCCCTCGGGAATGTGACGTTTTTCCGGGCTAAAAAGTAGCCTATGTTCCTCTCCAGGCTACAAAGTATCTGTATCCCAAATTTCAGCCAAATCCGTTCAGCCATTTTGGCGTGATTGAGTAACAAACATCCAAACATCCAAACATCCAAACATCCAAACATCCAAACATCCAAACATCTAAACTTTCACATTTATAATATTACTAGCTTTTCGCCCGCGGCTTCGCCCGCGTGGACTACACGACGTTATCCCGCGGGAATTTGATATTTTTTCGGGATAAAAAGTATCCTATGTTCCTCTCCAGGCTATAAAGTATCAGTGTCCCAAATTTCAGCCAAATCCGTTCAGCCGTTTTGGCGTGATTGAGTAACAAACATCCAAACATCTAAACATCCAAACATCCAAACATCTAAACTTTCACATTTATAATATTAGTAGGAAGTAGGATGTAAGTAGGAAGTAGGATTTGCCTTCAGTGAATATTCCGATGATTAGTTACGTGTTACCTACATTATAAAGTTAGAAGTTTTTCTTAAACTTGTAAAATAAAATAGTATCATAAACCTTAGAACTATCTTGTCTTTGAAAACTCTTTAAAGTACCTAACTAAATCCAACTAGTGATCTATCTGTAATTTTATTTTATTTGCCCTCAGTGAATATTCCGATGATTACCGTGTTACATTAAGATTATTTTTTTATTATTTTTATGCATTCACAATGCAATTTTGTAAGTATAGGAAAAATGTGATAGTAAACTACTTATGGGGCTCGTGGTTTTTTACTATCACATTTTTCCTATACTTACATTAAGAAGTTGAAAGTTTTCTAAAACTTGTAAAATAAAATAGTATCAACCTTAGAACTGTTTTATCCTATGAGTAATAGTATTTATCTAAAGTCCGCAGCTACCGATGAGTTGAAGGGTACAGGGGCAAAACAAGAAATGTCACAAACAGGTTTTTTGTTTTGTATTTTTTATTTTTATTTTTTTTTATTTTTGGCTTGCATAATTATTTTTTATTAATTTACTGATAGGAACCTAAGTTTACTGTACAAAGATCGGCTGTAAATACAAATAAACTTTTGAGAAATGTTCACAAATATACTTACATTAAAATGTAAATTCCACAAAAATCTGTTTTGTGACATTCCTTGTTTTGCCCCTGTACCCTTCAGTTGATCAAAATCTTACAAAGTTAAAAAACCGAATAATAGCAGTGGCTATGGACATTTAAAATTTAAAGATTCTAACAATATAATGGATGTCCCAGAGTTACGGGGCATGACATGAAGGGAAAGTACTCTAAAAATATCTCTGAAAGGAAACATTCTTTTATTTTTGACAAGAAACAAAACAATGCCTTCTTCTACACTATGTGTCGACCCCCTACGCACATCGACAAGATATGGTACGTGTGAATAGTGTCGATGCAGCTTTTTGCAGTTGCGTTGTCGTTGTGCGAAAAAATGTTGATGTTAATCCGTTTTCACTAGTAGTTGTGATGTGGTTACGTCGTATGCAATGTGGCCGGCCGCTAGTTCGCAGCGTCGTCGTCGCTGGTAGTTGCGTTGTGATTGGCACTCACGCGCTCGTAAATGACGGCAAAATATACATTTCGAATACAAAATGCGCCTTGCCTACGTGTTGTGGTTGTAGTACGTGTGGGTTGACACTTTAATGAGTTGAAAGAACTATATAAGAACTACATACAAATTAAAATAAATTAAATGTAAGTATATACGTAAATAAGCACAAAAAACGAGATCACGAGACTGATCAAAATCTGAAAAATAGGTGATTTAAGGTGCGACGATTTTTAATAAGGGATCGTGACGTTTCACTAAAACTTTCTTACCATCACAAATAAATTTTAAAATGTTGCTACAAATATCCAGCTATCTAAAACAGTTTTCCGTTTTTCGTAGAAGTACTTCAATAGAACGTAAATAGTGTTTTTGTAAACGTTGCGTCATGCACCCGCGGAGGGGCGCGGGCGATAAAAAACCCTGCTCTCCTCCGTTTGTGAAATCCGAGACGGGCCGCGCATTCAGGTCGTTAAAGAGAGTCGGAGCTTGCAGACGTTCCACGTAAAAATATTTATTTTTAAATAATCTAAAACTCAGCCGTTTATTTTTCGATTTTAATATTTTTCTGATAGTTTTTAGTCTTGATCTATAGTTTAAATTCTTTATAGTGAAACATAATAATATCAATATAATTAAACTTACTCATAGTAGGATTGTAACGTTTGTTAAACAGGGCCCAGGATGGGAAACGGTCAAACTATCGTATTGAATATTTTTGATACCTTATCGAATTGTGGAAGTCTAATACATGTTTCTGCAGGTACACAGAAGGTACCAAATCTGTACTCAAAATCATTACGATACACTCATTGGTTTCAGAAAAATCATAACCTCGGGTTGGCGGTGTACCTATTGTATTGAATATCTTCGATACCTTATCGAATTATGGAAGTCTAATACATGTTTCTGCAGGTACACAGAAGGTACCAAATCTATACACAAATTCACTACGATACACTCATTGGTTCAAAGTACACCCGCGGACCTGACGTCAGGTCCGCGGGTGTACCTAGCGATTTGAATATCTTAGTAAATACGGAGGTACACAGATTTTTAAAAGAGGTACGTAAAGGTACACAGCAGGTACCAAATATCTGCAATAAATTTAAGCTAATCTGAGAAGTACACCCGCCATCCTGATGTTCACAATTCTTTTTGGAAGTTTTCAGTGCATTGCATAATAGCTATGAAGTGCAGTCAACAGCACAGCAACCTATGTTGAACATGAAGTTATATTAAGTTTTTTAAGCAAGTAAATTGAGTCTTTATCTTGGTATGGGTGTTACTTGTATATTTATATTTTTATCTGTTGTCTAGTATTAATGATACAAATTCTTAAGACAAGAACCAAAAGAAGCTCTTAAGTAACAGAGCTAGATAATTGGTGTGATTGTAAGACATTTATCTTTCTTTTTTAAATAAAGAAGCAAGTTCTTGTCTCATACTAACTAGAGTAGCTATTGACAGGTAACTTTTAAGTTTATAAATAGTTTTCCACAAGGACTCGAAATAGCCTAACATTGAATTAGCTACCACGATTGCGCTTGTGAAACGCTCCTGGCTGGAGGAGCCGGAGAGCAAGAGTTCAGAAATAAAAGATGTATATCAAATTAAATGTATAATTCGGTTAGACCGTTTTAAAATGAAATTACAGGGGGGGTAACTGGCTCGGTGATCGGCGTTGGAAGTCTAAGGTCAACTTAGCTTTATAACTTCCTAAGGAGAGGTGAAGCCGCTAGGGTTTAGGGGCAGCGGGGTCTGGTCCGGGGTAGGCCGGAGCAGAGCAGGTTCCTGGCGGTTAGGCGCGCAGGAGCAGGTGGAGAGCGGCACGAAGTAGGCAGGTACTGGTGCAGGTACAGCAGGTAGGTACCGGTGAGACTCGGGGAGATGTTGCCCGGAGATACGACCCCAATTATGTTGGGGCGAGAAACCAGAAAAAGGAGAAATCTTTTGCGAATTCTCCTTTATATATTAAAAATCTTCCAGAACATTCTGGCTGTAAGTAGGGTTATAATTTTTTTGCCTAGATAGATTCAACTTGTCATTGGATTTTAATCATACAGCCAAGGCACCGACTAATTACGTCGCGAAGATTTCAGAATTATCTGGAAGATTAATTTAGTAAAATCTATGGCGCGCGTAAGACAAAATTGCTTCCAATAGACTATTTATGTTGTTACGTTAAGAAATGCAATATAAATATGCACGAAACTACAATCAAAGTATTCCGCATGCAGATCACAGGCTGCCACGGACCGCGCGGCTGTTTATAGCTGTTACTTCGGAACATCGCAAACAAACCGACAGCTGAGTGGCATCTGACATTGACAGCTCCTATCACATAAATACAATAGAACTGAATAGACCATATTTGTTTATAATTGTAATGATTTTTTCATAAAATTAATAGTTGGTGCGATTATTATGGATAAAACAATGAAAGAAGTAAGTAAAAATGGCAGCCGTTACATATCCCCCTTTTTAGAGAAGGATTTTGCCTGGGAAAAATCCACTAAGAAACACAAAACCACCGAATACAAAACTAAGGTTTAGAGTAGCAGTATACAATAAGATAAGCTAACTGTACGTTATCGACAGTAAAAGTAACACCATAAAATTGACGAGAGGTATCGACAACCAGTTCAAGACTAATCGAATAGAACGGTACAAGGACCAACAATCGCAAGACAGGAGAAGAATTCCAGTTATTTAGTGTAACTGAATCAACATTCCAGTTGAGAATGCTAATGTTAAAACAATGCGAAATTAAAAATAAAATTGTCGAGAGATAAACTTCATGCAGACACAATTCAAACGAACAGGTTCCCTAGCTATAAATGTATTTAATTAAAATTATATTTATGTATAATTTTATGCAATAAAAGCCCTAGCTAAAAATAATCAGATTAAAAAGTAAAAAACGATGACCAACAATTTATTCAATACATCTAAAACAAAATTTTGCTATAAAAAGGTAAAAATAACGACGAAGACTAATACTTTGTAGAATTTCTATTTAAAAAATTTATTTAATTTAGGAATAGTTATTTATTTTAAAATCTTTAATATGCCAGGAACCTAGATTTTTCCCATTCATATCTTCAAGTTCATAAACTAGAGGAGATAGTTTAGATTTAATGAGACATTTTATATATTTAGGAGCAAGTTTTTTAGAAAACTGCTTATCCTTATCACTTTGATAATAAGTTTTTCTCCAAACAGTATCACCAACGTTAAAGTTATAGTTTTTGCGACGAAGATTGTAATGCCCAGAGTTTCGGGAATGAGACTTGATAAGAGAACTTTGCACTTGGTCCATAATTTTTCTAAGTTTACCAGTGTTTTCAGCATACACATCCCTAGGCGCAAAAACAATTTCATCGGACAGATCAACATCAAGATAGTGAGAACCGCACGACACTAACTCTCTCCCGTAAACCAGAAATGACGGAGTATAACCTGTGACTTCACTGACGGCTGTATTAAGTGCGAATTGTATTTTGGGAATGTTGTTATCCCAGGACCTGTGGTCCTCTTCAATAAAAGTGGAAACAGCAGTCATGATGGTTTTATTATAACGCTCAACCGTGTTTACCTGTGGAGTATATTTAGGAGTAAAGCGTACGTTTGGTATTTTATATTGAGAAAACATGTGATTAAGCTTTTGACTGACAAACTGCTTACCGTTGTCCATCAAAACAGTACTAGGAATGCCATGAACAAGAAAGACTTTCTCTTCAATTAAACTAGTTATAATGTCGGCAGTAGCACGACGGATAGGAAACAAAAGCGAGTATTTCGAAAAACAACAAGTGACTACAAGTAGCATAGTATTCTGTTTTCTAGATATAGGTAAGGGACCAACCAAGTCCACACTTATCATTTGGAATGGTCTAGAACATTCCTTAGGTCGTCCCATAAATCCTAAGGTAGGATGATTTGCATGTTTGTGAGAGTTACAAGCATCGCACTCATTAACGAATTTTACGACATCTTTATGCATGCCAGGCCAGAAGTAATTTAAAGAAATTCTTTTAAAAGTTTTAAATATCCCTAAATGTCCAGAAGTAGGATTATCATGATAGTCTTTAAGTATATCAATTCTAGATTCTTTAGGAACAACTTCCTTCCATTCAAATTCTCTAGTTAAGGGATTTATAGTTTTTATGAAGCGATATAACTTATTATTATTTATTTTATAATTGGTAAAAGAGGTAGGGGAATTTTGACAACCGGCAAATAGCTCCAAATACCAGGGATCAAGTACAGGAGGTGAAGAAGATCGGTTGACGCTATCTATAGCCGCTACAGGCACCGCACGGGACAACGAATCTGGAACGACATTATCCTTGCCACGTCTGTGTTTGATGTCGAAGTTGAACGCAGAAAGACGTACTCCCCATCTGGCAAGTCGACCTGTAGGGTTATTAATATTTAGAAACCATTTTAAAGACGAATGATCAGTAAAAACGGTAAATTTCCGGCCATTATCCAAATAACAGCGCCAATGTTCTATAGACACAATTACTGCGAGCGCTTCCCGCTCCGTAGCGCTATAGTTTCGTTCTTGTGCCGACAAGGACTTGCTCATATAGGCTATAACTTTCTCTTCGCCATTTAAAATTTGAGTTAGTATAGCTCCAATCCCGTAATCACTAGCGTCGGTATGGACTTGAAACGATTCAGAATAATCCGGACAAGATAAAATCGGAGGGGACGTTAAACACTCTTTGAGCTTCTTGAAGGCAGTTTCTGCTTCTGGTGACCAGGCAAAAGGAATTGCATTCTTACCCTGAGAGGTAAGTTTGTTCAATGGTGCAGCCAATGAACTAAAATTGGGAATAAAACGACGATACCAAGAAGCAGTACCTAAGAAACGACGAACTTCCTTCCTGTTAGTAGGAGTAGGATAATTCACAATGACCTCAATTTTCTCCGGATCGGCGTGTAGCCCATTCGAATCGACCATATAACCCAAATATTTTAATTTTTCTCTGAAAAATTGACATTTTTCGAAATTTATAGTTAAATTTGCGAACTTTAGTTTCTCCAAAACTCGTAAAAGTAAAGAAATGTGCTCCTGAAAGGAATTAGACACAATTACTACGTCATCAACAAATACATAGACCTTATTTTCGAATTCAGGACCATAAAACAGCAAATCTACCAATCTTTGCTGCGTGGCAGGTGCATTGGTCAACCCAAAAGGCATAGACTTAAATTGGAAGGTTCCTCTAGAGGGAATATAGAATGCAGTCTTACATCGGTCTTCAGGCTTAATTAATACCTGCCAGAACGATTTAGATAGGTCTATACTAGATAGATACTTAGCATCCCTAAGGTTATCTAGGATTTCAGTTATATAAGGTAAGCTGTAAGCATCTTTGCGAGTGACAGAGTTTAGTTTCCTACTGTCGAGACAGAATCTATACTCGCCATTCTTTTTGGGAGTAAGAAGCACGGGATTAGACCAAGGGCTCTCACATGGTTCGACAACATCTTCTTTCAACATCTCGTCCAGTTGATCGGAGAGAATTTGTTGCTTCTGAGGGGACATTCTATAGTAACGTTGTCGAATGGGAACAGAGTCACCTGTATCTATAGCGTGAGTGATCAACGAAGTACGACCTAAACCACATTTTTCATAGGAAATGCTACGAAATTGAGAAATAATATTATCAGCGTTTTCCTTTTGTTCGTTGTTAAGTTGAGCGTACGAACAAATTTGTTTAGGATCGTCAAGAGCAATATTAGATATATTAAATTCGTTAGACTCATCCAGCAAAAGGCTATCGAGTTCACTCGGAAACAACTCGAACTTCCTCCAGAAATCCATACCAAGAATTAAATTGTTTTTAATTTCCGGCACAACAAATAATTTAATATGAATAGTTTTATTTTTAAAATTTAAAGGTAGAATAACATATTTAGAGGCAGTAAAAGTTTGACCGCCAGCTGCAGAAAGCTGTAACGGGTCACAAGAATAAAGTTTATTATTAGGATTTAATATATATTCCTGATAATTATTCCCAAGTAAGGATATGCCGGAACCGGTATCTAAAAGACCAACGACATGATTATCACCAATAATAACAGAAATATACGGTCGAGAAAAATTAATTTCAGATTCCGGGATTGGAGACTCAGAATGACTATGAGATAGATTAGATATAATAGATAACCATTCTTTCCATTCAGCTTCATCGCAACGACTAGAGAATCTCGAGCGAAGCTGCCTAGTTTCACAATCCCGATCAATTAGTTTTTTTGATTGGTAGGCTTATTGCAATCCGGACATTCGGGGGTGCGAACACCATCTTTGCCACACTTAAAACAAACTATTGTTCGTGGTTGAGTACAGTTTTTCAAATTATGCGTGTTAGAACGACATCTAGGACAATATATATTATCATTGTTCACAGCTGAAACAAATGACTTATTAGTTTTAGTAAAAGGTTTATTAACAACCGGAGTGCTAGTAGCACCGCGGTAAACGAACTCCGTAGCTAAGTTCGACATATTAGAAGCAGAAGGCTCAACAAAATTTGCCACTTGACACTGTATTTTTTCAACGTGTTGACAAATAGCTTTAAGATCGTCGATGGAGTTTATCACCGAAGACGGAGTAAGAGCATTAGCGTAGCAAGGCCTAATATTAGTAAGTAAAATTTCTAATTTATCTTCCTCTGATATTGGTTTCGTGAGGCGAGAAAACATAACCTCCATTACGGAAAGATATATAGCAATTGGTTCGTTAACACCCTGGGTACGAGCTCTAATATCCGATTTAAATTGAGAGTCATAGTTTTTCGGAAGAAAATCAGCCTTCAGCAAGGCTACTAACTCTCCCCAGGTATTTACTTTTGGCCTGGCACAACGAAACCAATACAAGGCGTCGTCGGTAAAAATTTCGTAACCAAACGACAAAACCCTACTATAATCTATGCCCCTAGCTGTGACAAACTCGTCAACCTTTTGAATAAAGGAAACAACACAAGTTTTCCCGTTGAATTTAAGTTTAGTGAAATCGGAAAGAGCCCGATCGACAGTAACATTAATAATAGACTCCGTCGCGTTGACTTGCTCTCGGCTGGAAGTAGAAGGTCCGGGGAGCAAAAGGTCACCCGCATTCGCGCCTGAGACAGGTGTCTCCCTAGGTTTTAAGGTGGACAATTCCTTGTCTTGAGCTTTCAAGCCACGCTTGCATTCAGCAAGGGCACCCAATAGTAACGCGTCCTCGGCCGCATCAACTCTACCGAGCCGATGAAAAACGTGGTTAAGAATAACCTCCGTTCTCAAATAAACACCTCTATCAAATTTAGATTTTAATAATTCTAGGTTTTTATTGGATTTGTTTAATGCGGCTGAGATGCCGTCTAAGTCGTCGGCAGAAGACAAATGCGAGACTAAAATCTCCTCAGAAGGAAGTTCTTTAGAGATCTTTGTAATTTGCTTCCTTAAATCGGCCACGTTATCAGCCGGTGTTTCTCCGCGAAGTCCGACTTCGTATTCAAGTTCCGACTTTTGTAAGGAAAGAAAATTTATCTTACGCACAGCCATATTTAAGTACGTTAGGTGAGTCTTTTGCGCGACGAGCCTACTCAAGTGCAACCACTACTTAAGTAACAAAAGGGGTATGTGGGTAACTATAACAGTTGTAAGTTCAATTTAAAAAAATTACAATTTAAATGAAGAAGGTAAATAACCTCCTTGTTTGAAGTAGGTTAAATGAATATCAAGGGCTTTAAGTTAAAAAGTAAAAAAAAAAAAAAATTAATAAGGAAAGGTAAGTAACCTCCTTTTTTTTAGTCGGTTAAAATAAAAATCACAGGCTTCCAGGTTTAGAACCAAGGAAAAGCTGATATTTAAAGAAAATATTACAGTTAAATCACCACGGTTAGCCGTTCGTTACACAAACTCAGATAAAAAAATAGGTACCCACATACGAAGCACAAAAAATAAATTAATTAATAAAGCACTGATCACCAAGCGAGCCTGAAATGAGCTGGGCGCCACTGAAACGCTCCTGGCTGGAGGAGCCGGAGAGCAAGAGTTCAGAAATAAAAGATGTATATCAAATTAAATGTATAATTCGGTTAGACCGTTTTAAAATGAAATTACAGGGGGGGTAACTGGCTCGGTGATCGGCGTTGGAAGTCTAAGGTCAACTTAGCTTTATAACTTCCTAAGGAGAGGTGAAGCCGCTAGGGTTTAGGGGCAGCGGGGTCTGGTCCGGGGTAGGCCGGAGCAGAGCAGGTTCCTGGCGGTTAGGCGCGCAGGAGCAGGTGGAGAGCGGCACGAAGTAGGCAGGTACTGGTGCAGGTACAGCAGGTAGGTACCGGTGAGACTCGGGGAGATGTTGCCCGGAGATACGACCCCAATTATGTTGGGGCGAGAAACCAGAAAAAGGAGAAATCTTTTGCGAATTCTCCTTTATATATTAAAAATCTTCCAGAACATTCTGGCTGTAAGTAGGGTTATAATTTTTTTGCCTAGATAGATTCAACTTGTCATTGGATTTTAATCATACAGCCAAGGCACCGACTAATTACGTCGCGAAGATTTCAGAATTATCTGGAAGATTAATTTAGTAAAATCTATGGCGCGCGTAAGACAAAATTGCTTCCAATAGACTATTTATGTTGTTACGTTAAGAAATGCAATATAAATATGCACGAAACTACAATCAAAGTATTCCGCATGCAGATCACAGGCTGCCACGGACCGCGCGGCTGTTTATAGCTGTTACTTCGGAACATCGCAAACAAACCGACAGCTGAGTGGCATCTGACATTGACAGCTCCTATCACATAAATACAATAGAACTGAATAGACCATATTTGTTTATAATTGTAATGATTTTTTCATAAAATTAATAGTTGGTGCGATTATTATGGATAAAACAATGAAAGAAGTAAGTAAAAATGGCAGCCGTTACACTTGGTTCGCGTTATTGACTTGTAAAGACCATTTTAGCGCACGCAGATAGGTACATAAATTGTTTTGTTCCTGTACCTGTGGAATTGTTTTGTTCCTGTATCCGTGGGATTGTTTTGTTCCTGTATCTGTGGAATAGTTTTGTTTCAGTACGATCGGGAAACTTTCAGGTTGCCACTTTCCGGCGATAATCGCTTGCACATAATCTACGCGCATGCTACTGTAAGTACTCACGATCGGAAGCGAGTGCAAGCAAATAATATCTGATACACACGCCGCGCCGCCCAGAGTAGTCAGCATTGTAAATAATGCGGTTTCAGA
This sequence comes from Crambus lathoniellus, assembly GCA_949710035.1. Classification (NCBI taxonomy): domain Eukaryota; kingdom Metazoa; phylum Arthropoda; class Insecta; order Lepidoptera; family Crambidae; genus Crambus; species Crambus lathoniellus. Next base: position 24,102,953 of record OX453305.1, on the reverse strand, counting down.
CTTTCAAGTGCTGCTTTTACCTTTGCTCTCGCTGCTACAATTAGTATTAATGAATAATCTGTTTTCCAGAGAAAACAGATTATTATTTCAGATCTTAGACAGATTTAACACTATTTTTAAGTTTTGGCTGTTCTTACTGCAATGCTTCGGAAAGTAATTTTGGTGGTTATAGGAGTAAAGATAACACGAGCGTTCATGAGCAACACGATCGTTCCTACACGAATAAAATAAAGTATAAAGAGTTTAAAACCATTGACGAATAAAATTAATGACAATTTTTAACACATTTGATTTAATCAGCGGAAAGCGTTACCTGGCGGAAGTCCCAACCCGGGGCATTTTCAGGAGTTAGATCGTGCGAAAACCAGCACCGAATGCATGAATTCGGTGAAACGAGTGTAGATTCCTGCAAGAATACCAGCGTTGTTGCAGGGTGACCTTTTTCATTCAGCAACAACAATTATGCTGAAGCAGGGTCCTGATTGGCCCATCACGTAGGTAGGTACTTAATTGTTCGTACTTAAATTATTGTCTATCTATGTACCAATTTATTACATCTTAAATACATACAAAATTTTAAATTAATACTACTAATATTAAAAACTTAACTAGTCCAAGAGGCCGCCCCGAGCGGTCCCTGGCCCAAAAGTGCCCATAATACTGGCAGCGTTACCGCGTTGGATGGCAATGGACAGCCTTTGTACCAGGAACGACCCGGAGCGGGGGTCATATGTTTTTTGCCTGAGCCGACGCCCTAAATCCCCGACAAATTTTAGGGCTTCCGACCCCCAACAACCCGCCGTTTCGACCGCTAAGGGGACGAAAATGTAGCCTTGCGCCAGCGGGGCATATTTAAGGTGCTTTGCCGCCGCTTGATGCTCGGCCGCCGCCCCGGCCGCGCGCGATGTGCGACTGATGTGGGTAGCAGCGAAGGTGCTGACACAAGTCGCGTCCCACATCAAACATCGCCCCCTTTCCCACGGTACCAGGGTCAGTCCATCAGGCCGCTTACCATCAGTGCGGCTGAGGCCCGACGGCTCGAGGACTGACGGGATGCCAGCCGACGTAAGTGCCCTCTGAATTATATCATTGAGGGCATGGTGGCGAGGATGCCTTCCCGTGCATCGACGGCAGCTCAATGCATGAAGACCATCAGCCCCCACCATGGTACCGCAGATGCATATATGTGGTTCACATACGTCACAGCCCAAGCGGAGGGCAACCGCCACACGCAGGGCGCTGGCGTCGAGTAAAGTGCCTATATGTGGCGAAGGTAGGGCCTTTAACCACGCCCCGGACTCCGGTCGAGATACAGCCAAAAGTCTAGCGTCTGTCTATCTTATGTTTTTTAATATCGATTTATTGTATTGTTAATGTAAACTTGTAATGTGTCAATAAATGTCCTTCTTTCTTTCTAGAGTAGTCATATTGATGAAGGTGCAAGGTGATGTGTTGCTGTCTTGCTAAATGCAGGTATTGTGCGCTGATATTTTCGTTGTGTGCATGTGCAATTTTTTGCGAGCAGGTGCATCTTTCATGTTTAATTTTGCTGCGGAAGTAAGCTACATACGAATATAATTATTTTTTCACAATAATTGGGTACATATTATGACCATTAAGGGGGGTTAGGCGGTCAGCGAAAAATCACTATGGAATCAACGAGCTCGAAACTAAAAATCGCAAGCGAAATTCACACTTTTATCAAAAATTTAATAAAAATGTTTAATTTTTAAAAAATCTAAAACAGTCAAGAAATAGTAAAAGGTAAATACCTATGTGTTTGTGATTTTAAAGGAATTACTATTGTAAAACACGGTCGTAATGTGCATTTATATGAAGTTTTAGAAGTAACTTCAGGATTTTTTTCTATCGAGCAAAATTTTTCCAATCGTGTTTTCGAAACAGTCCTCCCATCACATATACGTTCTATAATACATATTGGAAATTTCAATGCGAAAATACTTCAATGTTTCAAAGAACAGCTAATAGAAAATAGGCAATTTTGGCGTTTTCACTTACTAAGAGCCCTTAAGGCGATACTCGGAAAAATTATGTTGAAGCGAGATAGCAATGAGAAAAAGACGCGCGCGGGAGCGAGACCGATTTTGCAGATACGGCTAAAAAAACACAAAATCACTGCGTATTAAAAAACTACAGCGATTTTAAAAAAAATGCTTCTATACGATCCTGAATATTATTGGTGTCCACTAATTAAACCAATTTCCAATAGTGTAAGTAATCTAGAATTTTCGTATTTTTAGAGGTCTTTTCGAAAAGAAAAAGTGTCGAGGCAAAATCATAAAATCGTGTTTTTGAAACTATACGATTCTAGATAAAGGTATGAAGAAATATAATATCTTAATACCAGATTTGTAAGAACTGTAACCGTCCTATAGTTTTAAATCAAAAAGTCCATACTTTTTCCGAGTAGCGCCTTAATTATTACGTTATTTAGTCAATGGTGTAAGTAGTCACCTAGTCTACTAGTCAGTAGTCACCATATTTTAAGTCACAGTGTGAAAGAGCTCTTTTATATGACAGCTTATATATATTATTATATATATACTTATATTATTTCCCGAGATATGATACGACTACGACTTGATATTATGATAATACGACTTGTCTGACATCACATCACATTTAGTTCGAATATAAAATGTTTAGCTTCAGCGTTTGTGTCATCGGAGTTGAAGAAAATAGGAGAGGAGACACATGTTGCTAAGGAAATACAAATTCGATATGTTTTGATTTTTCCAAGCAATACTTATGTGTAAATTATGGCATAATATGTAACTTGAGTAAAATACTTAGTACTTACATAACAGAGAAAAGTTCACTAACTTAAATTGAATATGTTTTAGTTTTTCCTATGCGATGCTTAATGTTAAGTACGGTAGTAAGTGATATGTACCTAACTTGCGCTAAGTACTCAGTACATTACAGACGTTCCGTTTATCCTGTGCAATGCTTAAATGTTAAATACGTTAGTAAGATATGTAACTTGAGCTAAGTACTCAGTACATTGCAGAGTGATAAGTTCGCTATCAAATGTTCCACAAACAGAGCTCAACCAGCGTGATGTATGCAGAGACAAGATTGGTTGTCTCGCCGCAACACTGACACGGTAATGAATCATTAAGGCGTCGCATAATTGTCTTTGTATGCTAATGCTAAGCGACTCAGGCGATGTCGACTCAAGGGAGAGTCGCCGATCAAAGGCATAATAAGAAGCGTGGGCAATAATCTATGGCGAACGATGTCTTTGATGCTAATTGTTGAATTAAAACTTGGTCCAATTGTTTGGATCAACATCTTTCAAGATTACTTTCTAATGAAATGTCAAATGAAAAGTCTATACACAACCGTATGGAGATAACTCTCTCTCTTATAGACTGGTGTGATATTGATTTGTGTTTGTCGCTACAGTAGATGTATAGTGTGCTAACTTAAAGCGAATGTAAAAGATGATTTATTAATCACATAAGCTGTTTTTTTGTTATTCAACTGCGTAAATACAATAACGTTAGGTTATTGAATACAATTCAAATCTCATTAGTAATGGTCGGTGCGGTGCTATTCATCTAGTATATAAATTTCATGCAACTCCATAGCTGTCTATTTTTTGGTCGTTTTTGAATATTAATTTATTAAATTACTTTCCTCCATTTTCATACTTACATTATATTTAAATTTAATATCCGGATATTAAATACACTTAATTAGACGACACGAAAAGAAATGAAGCAATTATTTTTGTTTAAAAAGAAGAAACAAGATATGAAAAACCTTCCAACTGCGAGTTTCACAGCTTAATTAAACAGAGTTTACTTCATTCCGGTCGGCTTGAGGCGGCAAATCACTCGTGATTACAGACGGGGGTAGGGAGGCCTCGACATTTAGAACTTTTAATCACTCCGCTACGCACTTGGACAAAAATAGGTCGAAACAACCGTTACACACCATTTGACAACTTATTATCGTCAAGAAACTATGAATAGAAATATCAGAGAATGAATGTATTACTCTGACAGTTACAAACAACATACACAATCCACAATAATTCACTCCCAAGACGATGTTTAACAAGTTTGTTTATCTACTGTGTTGGTTCGTGTCGTGTTGTCAAAGAAAACAGACAAGTAATAGTATAAGTTAGGCACCAGAAAGAGGTGTAGACTGCAGTGGCATACAAGGAAAAATAAAATATAACCTTATATATAGAAGTCAAGATAACCTTCGACGTAACACAATTTTTAATTAACAAAAATATCCTTATCCGCGTTGCTTTCAGCGTAAAAGTAACCTTGAGAAAATATATGGATTTATTGGAAAAATTGGGTGCTGTGTTGATTTCATTAATGCCTTTCTCTGAAAAGGTCTTTGAGTGCGCTACGTGGGTAAATTGGAGGAAGTACTGATTTATTCAATAATCTATCTATATTCTTCACACGTATGGTTACATTACAATCATAAAGTTAAACATGATCTATACTAAGTATAGTAGCAATCGACGAAAAAAATCCTATTTGTCAAGTCTGCTTGTAAACTTAACTGCCCAGTGTTGACCAGTTTCTCCCAAAGGGCTAATATTTTCCTTTACTCCGTTGACAGTCTTTTGGTCTGTCAAGAAGTTTAAATTTATATGACACTAGTGGTCTCCCGCGACTTCATTCCCGTGAACTAAGTGTTGCAGAGTTATGTTGATCTGTATGTTCGCGTAATTTGATTAAGCAATTGATTTTTATTCTTTGCATGAACTAATAATAATAATATAGTTTTATTTCAGGCAATACAACCATAGTTACATAACACAAAACACAAATACATAGGTAGTAAATGTAAAAGTAAAAATACAAATAAAATTAAAATTATCATTCTACAGCTAGGACTTATTAACTTAGTAAATAAATGCCCTACCTACCCAAATGTTGCACGTCCAGAGCTTACAGGTGTAGCCTGCTTAACTTGTCTTTAACAATATCTGGCTGGTTAGCCTATCCATATCCATTCCATAGTTAATATGGGCAACTATGGATGGGCTACCAACCAGCTAGATGTTTACTCTTCTAGTGACTTACGACGCGGCGCGGTGTCGCGATGTCTGTCTTTTATATTACCTGTGAAAGAAAAATCAATAAGTAAATTAACAGCAAGGCCTAAGCACTTAAATTACTTACGTAAGCGATAAGGGGGCTAGAATCATAATGCAAAGCTTGATGTAAAGACTGAACAAAAACAAATCATCCAGTATCAAAGAATGTATATGCCGTGGTCAGATTATTGAATTGATTATTTCATATAATGGTTGGTCATTTCATGGAATAGTCGTCTTTCATGAAATTATCAAAATACGCTGGTCATAACATTGAATGATCAGCGTTTAATCATATGAACAGCTAAACGCACGGTAATTTCATGAAATGGCCATCGCTAGTAATCATATAGTAAAATAGTTGCATTGTGCCCGCTAGAGGCGCTGATGTCGTTTTGTTATTGTTTGTTGACATATTTTTTATTACCAAAGTTAGTAACAATGCGACAATTTGAGATACAAGTGCAGTCAAGTGCACGTTAGAGTGTAGCAAAGGGGCGCAGTGCTTAGAAAACGCAAATTACATTAAAGTAAATAAGTAGGTAATTTTTGGTTAGGTTAGGTTAGAAAAAACAAAAAACAGCGCGAGCCGAGCGAGCGAAGCGAACGTGCCGCGGTAGCGGCCGGCGAAGCGCCAGAATAATAATAAAACAGACAAACACATCTTAGATTTCTGCGCGAACTGTTCATATAAATAAAACACTTTCACGGATTTTTAACGCTTTTATTTAGCAACTTGGTTAAATTTTTTGTTGTTTTTATAGGTTTTTTGGTTTATCCGACGTGGAAAGGTGCCGAAACGTCGGATAAACCAAAAAACCTATAAAAACAACAAAAAATTTAACCAAGTTGCTAAATAAAAGCGTGAAAAAATCCGTGAAAGTGTTTTATTTATATAAAACAGACAAACTTTGATCTCACGGAAACCTTACATTAATTTCCTAAAACGAAGTTTGATAATTTCATGATCATCATGTCAGCCGAACGACGCACACTGCTGGGCATAGGCCTCCCCCAAGGATCTCCACAACGATTGGTCCTGCGCTGCCCGCATCCATCGGCTTCCCGCGACCTTGACCAAATCGTCGGTCCCCCTTGTAGGGGGCTATGATATGGTTGATTATTTCATGAAATGGTAAATTTTTCATGATATGGACATACGTTGTTGAAAATATCAATAAACGTTGAACTTTTAACGATATTGTCAATTTAAATTGGTAATTTCATGAAATACGAATATTTCATGAAATGACCTACAATATCATGAAATTACCAATTTTATGATCTGACCACGACATCCTACTAATATTATAAATGTGAAAGTTTGGATGTTTGGATGTTTGGATGTTTGGATGTTTGGATGTTTGTTACTCAATCACGCCAAAACGGCTGAACGGATTTGGCTGAAATTTGGAACACATATACTTTGTAGCCTGGAGAGGAACATAGGCTACTTTTTTCCCGGAAAAATAACAAATTCCCGCGGGATAATGTCGTGTAGTCCACGCGGGCGAAGCCGCGGGCGGAAAGCTAGTATACACTAAATTCAATCCTAGGAGTGTGAGCTGGTTTTAAGTGATCATCTTTTCATTCGTGTCAAATCCGATTATATCAATCAAATCATCAAATTGGTTAAGTGGTGAATGCGTGAAAAGTTAACAGAAAGGAAGACGGAGTAACATTCGTATCTACACTCGTAATATAAGTATAATGGAACCTATCTTATGGAACCTTAGGAAACAAATTCAAAGAGAACTACTCTAGTTAGTTCTCATCACAACTGAGAAAACTTGACATGTGATGTGATAGAATTCTATGTAGAAGTGAGTTTATGAGTACGAGAGCGGCTTTTAACCGTTATTGGAAACAACGCGTTTGCCGGTGAGTGACGCGTATGAATATTTTACTACATTTTAATTTACACAAAGAGGAACATGAGAAGAGCTCTCTGTTTGAATATATAATGTTACTTTTCTCCCTATTTGAGGCTGTTCCAATAATAAAACCTTCAACAAGGAACTCTAAGGAGCTGTTTTAAACCATATCTTTGAGATAATGAGAAAAATAATAAGACAAAGAAGACATAGCACAAATGACTTGAGGAAAGCTAACTTATGGAAATGTCATTAATTAATATGGAAATGGGTTGTCACATTGATCATTTTTATGCATATTATTGTATTCTGTGTTAGATATGTATAATAAATATTACAGTTTAGTTAGTAAGTCTGCATGCTTGCTAGCTTTTTGTCACATTGAACTTCTAGTTATCTAGACAGATTACAGAACGATAAAATACCACCGGTTGGTAAAAAAATTAAAGAGGTAAAAAAAGAGGAATTGGTCAACCAATATTTTTTACATTATATTAGTTAAATCAACATTCCTATAACTCATTGGAACAAGGTTCGTATATTCTAGGAGTAAAGGCACTGTTTAATTACTTTATTCTCATTGAAGAAATAAGAACGTAATTATATTCAAAGCTACTGAAACAGAAAGCATTGTTCTTTTATTCATGGCCCCGAACTTATCTAACATCTAATACAATCATGTGGGGTACGGTCTGTGGCTTATTTTTCTTAGTTCATTACAATCTTAATTAATTAATTAACTATTTTTTCTTGAATAATAACAGAAAACTTTTCGTAAATGGCAGATCTTAATCACAAAATTGGTATTCATTAAGGGTCGGGAGGCTTTGTGGACCGGGACCAACGGTCCACAAAGCCTAATTTTATTTAAAATTAAATTTTCAGGAGGCTTTGTGGACCGGGGCTGTGGTCCACAAATCAATTAATTTTTTAATGGAGGCTTTGGGGACCACCGCTGCCAGAGAGTACAAATGACATTCTGAATGATTTTGAGAACGGTCAACAAAAAAGGGGTGGGTTAATAAGAAAAATATAAGTCTATATCTATATATATATATTTATTATATATTTTTCTGGAGTCATTTAAAAAAATGGTTATCACTTTGTGAACTCAATTTCATGGGGACGAAGTCGCGGGGGTATTGCTAGTAGTAAAGTAATATATTATTGAAGAGAATTGAATGCTCTACGATTCTATGCCTAGCATTTAGTTTTTGGGTGCATCGTTAGAAAGTTATCCGGTCAAAAACTATACAACATATCGAAAAACTTGACTGAATAGAACTTGTAGCAAATTGAATCAGCTTTTGTTTTACAAATAGTGAACATGTTGAACACAAATAAACATGAACGCTGGGAAGCATAGTTTCTGAGATATAATCCAAAACAAAAAAATGAGACCTTTAAACCTCCCCTCCCCCCAGCCAGGGCTACGGGCGGCGACTTTTGATATGTTTATTGTTTACATTTTATCTAGCCCAAACAAAGTTACAAAGTCAAAAATTGAGTGCCAAGCATTTTCTTCTATATCTCTTCGTTGACTGGGCTAATAGCTAATCGGAATTAACTAACAAATCGTTTTTTAACAATAAATTTTCAATATTATTGTTAGTTCACGTGTAAAAGCCGTAAACACTGTTCTGTTGGAATAGCTTTAACATTATGACGCCACAACTATCTATGGTGACCAATCGTGGCGCGTTCATAGTCACGTGATTTTTGTTCAAATTTTATCGATTTTGAACTGTTTATATATGTTTATACCTATATGCAAAAAAAATAAGTTTTTCGCATTCAATGATAATAATATGATATAATTATAATATTATTATTGATAATGAAGTTTTAAAATAAATAAGAAAAGTTACATAATAACTTTTTTATTCAAAATCCCAATTATTACATCGTACCTACTCGATTGTCAATTTATCTGAAAAATTATTTCATTCGAGTGTCGTGTCGAGGGTAGTAATATCTTCACATTGATAAAATAAACGCTGGCTAACAGCAAAAAAAGTTTTAGAAAAATTTGACGCATCTTCTAACGACTCTGTAGCTTGGCGGTCAGAGGATTCGCCCGGCCAGGGAAAGGTCCCAGGTTGGATTGTCGGTCGAGTTACTTGTTGTTACTTTGGAGATGGCTTCGTTTATTTAAAAAATTCATTGTATTTTTCAAATATTTTTTTATCCAAAGTTTGTTTTACATTTTTTCAACACACTTGCTCATAAAGAGAGCCTTATTACATCGATCTCAGGGCCATAAACCGAACTATAACACACACGTGCATAATAATATTATACACTAGTGTGTAATAGAATTATCCCTACAAAGTTAAGTAAGTACCTAACTGCAAATTATATGCGAGTAAACAGTGACCTTTCAATTTAACCGGGTAATACAATATAGGTATCCCTACAAAGTTAAGTTAGTACCTAACTGCAAGTTATATGCGAGTAAACAGAGCATTTTTAATTTTATTTTTTGTAACAACAAAGAGGTTTTATACGACTGAAAATCCATTTACGTTTTTAGATTAAATAAATGTGTCCCTAATTAAGACAAAAAAACATAATTAAGTACCTATATCATTATCAAATTATTTATAATTAACAATAATATTATGTTATAAAACATTTGCATTTTATCACTATTATTATAATTATTTTGAAGTAGGCTGTATGGCTGTATGTACTTAAGGCGCTACTCGGAAAAATATGGACTTTTTGATTTAAAACTATAGGACGGTTACAGTTGCTACAAATCTGGTAATAAGATATATATTTCTTCATACCTTTATCTAGAATCGTATAGTTTCAAAAACACGATTTTATGATTTTGCCTCGACACTTTTTATTTTCGAAAAGACCTCTAAAAAATACGAAAAGTGAAGATTATTCTTAAATGGGGTTACTTACACTATTGGAAATTGGTTTAATTAGTGGACACCAATAATATTGAGGATCGTATAGAAGCAATTTTTTTTTATCGCTGTAGTTTTTTAATACGAAGTGATTTTGTGTTTTTTTTTTGCCTAATCTGCAAAATCTGTTTTGCTCCCGCGCGCGTCGTTTTCTCATTGCTATCTCGCTTCAGCACATTTTTTCCGAGTATCGCCTTAATCAATCACCACAATCACCTTACATTTGGCGCGTGCAAAAAAAAACTTGCGCGCTTTTCCTTTAGCTAATATTAGGTTATTATATGTATTCAATAAATGTTTGTTTTTCCTCGCAAGTGTGTTGAAAAAGTGCGTATGAAACTCGTGAGCAATTTACTCACTAGACACTCGGCTGATTTACGCCCTCGCCTGCGGCTCGGGCTGCAACCCACAGCCTCGTGTATAATGAGCAACATAGCTCACTTGTATCATAATATACTATAATAGCGCTCCGCTCGCGAAGTCGTCTACGTAGACCCCTTTTTTACCCCCTTAGAGGGGAATTTCCAAAAATCGTCTCATAGTGCTCCCTTCCACTCTCCAAGGAACATACATGCCAATGTTTTTCATACTAACCCACCCCTTTTTTTGTTGACCGTTCTCAAAATCATTCAGTATGTCATTTGTACTCTCTGGCGGTGGCGGTCCCCAAAGCCTCCATTAAAACACGTAAATAAAATAAATTGATTTGTGGACCACAGCCGCGGTCCACTACGCCTCCTGAAAATTTGAATTTAAATAAAATTAGGCTTTGTGGACCATTGGTCCCGGTCCCCATAGCCTCCCGACCCTTCATTAAATATTTCTTAATCAGTTCATCCACAATCTTTAATTTTCAAGAGGAAAAGGCATTGAATTTGTTTAATATATGTTAATATATGAAGTAAAATTTAAAGTTAGTAATTGATATAATAAAGGTTTGTGTAATACTGCGATCTGATCAAAATCCATATCATGTTCTTATAAAAAATAGGGGGTAAAGAGTGTCTGTATCTGTTTCTTCTAAAAAAATACAGAGATCTAACCCGAAGTGGGGAACAACACCTCGCCTCGGGGAGATTTGAGGGAACTTTTCTTTTTTCTTGTAAGCATAATACTTCCCTAAATTCTGGTGTGCTGTTAGTTTTGTGGTGAAATATATCATAGAGATCGCAATACTGTGCTGACGTTTTCAACTGTACACTGTGATAAAAAGTGTTAAATAATAGCATTTTTTTATTATTTTATGGTTATCATTACTAATAAGTTTTTTATTAGATTGTGTTTTCTTTTTACTTATTCTATTGTAACTATTGGGTTTTTAAAAACGTTGGAAAATAGATGATAATGAGGGAAAATAAAATAAAGTCATCATAAAATATATGTCTGAAATAGTTTTTTTTTTAACTTCAACTAACATTTATATTTTAAATAATTTAAAGTAAAATGTCCAATTAAACGCTGTAATAATATAATGAATGCTATTTTTATTCTTCAGTCAAATCTAGTTCAAAAACGTTTGACTCAAGTAAAAGAGTTCATACAACTTTATATCGTGATCTGAACCGTGATTAAAACTGTTTACAATTTACCTTGATTTAAAATTTTATTGGAAAAAAGTGGCCACGTAATTTTACATTAAGAAATTCTTTATCAGCCCAGACCGAATAATAAGAATTTGAAATATTGGTCGTCGAAATAAACACTCCCTTTGTTACTTCAGTTAAAACTTTATGAATATAAACTAAACGTTTTATAAGCACAATGAACTATAATAACTAACGCTAACCTTCACGCGACATCCAAGTTATTTGCATTTTGTAGAATTTTGTAGCTACTTGGAAAATTGTGATGGATAGCAGTTTTCATTGCGCGCTACAGCTGAATCACTGAATACATGAATAATTTCAAAGCAAATGTTCTTGGCGAGCTAAGTTGTGTTTAAATTGTAGAGTCATTATATAAACTATGTTAAATTAAGTTCAAATATTTTTTTCTCTTAGATATTTGCGTTTCTTTCTTCTCGCTATAAAAAAACTCAACTTATAATCGTATATTAGTTTATGCTATACGCTGTGTTCAAAGTTCTTGCTTACTAAAAACAAACATTATCCTTCTAATCCTACTAATATTATAAATGTGAAAGTTTAGTTAGATGTTTGTATGTTTGTTACTCAATCACGCCAAAACGGTTGAACGGATTTGGCTGAAATTTGGGACACAGATACTTTGTAGCCTGGAGAGGAACACAGGCTACTTTTTATCCCGAAAAAATGTCACATTCCCGCGGGATAACGTCGTGAATTCCACGCGGGCGAAGCCGCGGGTGAAAAGCTAGTAATATTATAAATGTGAAAGTTTTGGTGTTTAGATGTTTGTTACTCAATCACGCCAAAACAGCTGAACGGATTTGGCTGAAACTTGGGACACAGATACTTTGTAGCCTGGAGAGGAACATAAGCTACTTTTTCGTCCGGAAAAATATCACATTCCCGCGGGATAACGTCGTGTAGTCCACGCGGCGAAGCCGCGGACGGAAAGCTAGTTTAACATAATAATAACAGTATAACGTTTCTAAGAACTTTTGTCAATAAACTGTATTCAATACTTTCTTCAACAAACACAATTTATAAATGAAAAATTGTTGACAATGGACTCGAAAACAGCTTCAGACGAATTTTATTATTAAACGCAAACGATTTTAAACAAGACAACATTATTTATTGTTTGAACAATAAAGCTTTAGGAAAAATCTTTTAATACTTTTGTCTGAGTTACTTATGTATGTACTATGTACTTACTTTTAGTCCATTAACTTGAATCGTTGCTGAACCGTGTTATTTTTCATATTTTGTAAACCAATTAAGTATTTATATGCTACCGGTTTCAGGTCAGCATTATTCTCGTGATATATTGGCATTTACCCCTCATATAAAGTAAAGTATAAGTAAACAATAATCCTAATTACATTTTGAAATATTACGTTGTTAATTTTCATTTACGGGAATACCTTTTCTCAAGCATTTCCTTAATGGCATAACAAAGCCAGGAGCGTCATAATAACAATTTTTCCAAACAACAAAAGATGGTTATCCGAAAAGTAAACACATTTCATGCCTAATGAACGTAATTTCATTGTGAGCCGTTCATTACGGCGCATTATCGCACTGAAGAGCCGCTGAAAATTCGCCAAGACGTAATCTTGTGACTTTATTTGACAGAAACATTGTGTTTCGGATCTTTTCATATTTTTCTCTGAGCGCTTTTTTTAGCAATATTTCCTTTTTCTGATACAGTTGAAATATCAGGATTCAGGGTACACTAGGTATAGGTGTACTTACTTCAAATCAACACATTTTAAAAAGATTTCAGAATACTGAAAATGAAGTATTAGAAAAAAACGACCCGTTTCACCACAAGCTCCGATGGGACTCGACACCGGACCACGACATTTCACTGCCCGGGCGACTGCTCTAACTACTGAGCTACGGAATCGTTATTCTAATAATTCATTATCAATCATAAAAATTGCATTGTGTACGCAAAAAAGTTAAAGTAAATAGATTTCAGAATAGTTAAAGCAATCAAACAAAACGCAGTTTCATATGGTTCCATTTAACTTAAGTCTTGAGCTCCATTGGGTCCAAATAATCTTATTCTTATTTGTTTTTTTATTATTATAACTTTGAAAGAACAATAGGCTACTTGATTCTTTTTTTATTTGTGTCCTAAACGAATAATAATTGTCTTATTACACCAAAAATGTATTAATTAATATTTTAAAACATAAAAACCTACAAAACTTTATTTTAAAATTTCGCTTTTTATTAACCGGTAAAAACGCTCTTCGCCATGTTCTGACGTCATAAAATTCTGTAACCAACCACTTAACAGGGTTGACAGTGTCAAGTAGTTGTTTACATACCTTAGGGTAGTTCCACTTATCAAAGATCTTTGTCCAATGTGCATTTGATCAAAGAAATTGGACGACTTTGACGTTCAATTTTATACCAATTTCTTTGATGAAATGTATACTGCATGGACAAAGATCTTTGATAAGTGGAATACACCCTTACTAATATACGTAGCAAAAGTGAAAGTGACGTTTATTAGTTTACAAATTTAGAAATCCAATGACGTCACAACATGGACGATAGTGTTTTCATCAGTTCAAATAAAAAATTAAAAAAAATATTTTTCAAATTATTTTTACTTATCCATCTTGTACTTTTATTTCATGACTAGCTGACCCACCGCGACTTCGTTCCCGTGGCCCTACCCCCTACTCCACCCTACCCTACCCGTACTCTACCCCTACCTTACCCTGCCCCTACCCTTGTTGTCTTGTCTGCCGTCACGTGAATTTCTTGTGCGGAAAACAAAACGCAGTTTGATATATTATGGTTATATATCTTAAGGGCAGGATCTTCCAAAAACTCTGTCTTTGTCTTTTTCCTTACGTGTGAAGAGTAATGAAAATAACCTCACTTTTTCATTTTTTCAATGTTTTTGTTGTTATTTTGAGCATAAATTCACTTTTTGAAAAAGTAGCCTGAGAGACTATCTATCTATCTATCTATCTATCTATCTATCTATATCTATCTAGAGAGTAGACTATCCACAATATGTCATTACCTATTTTTCTATATATTATTCGTGAACTAGAGATTAATAATCTAAGTATAAAGCCAAAAAAATATCAAAATAAATAAAATTTTCTTTGTTTTTGAATTTTTTTATTGTTGAGTTACGATACGATATCGTGTTTCTAGCCACAAAATAATCAAGATCGTTTATGAAACTTCAACATTATATTTATATCTGCTCATAATAAAGAATATTTGATTATTTACTTTTTAATGAAAAATAGGTTGATTTCGATAATTTGGAGGTACGTGCCCTTAAGCCTTGAGTTCCATTGTGTCCAAAATAATCAGATTCATTTGTTTTTTTTTATAATTATAACTTTAAAAGCACAATGTTATCAATATTTTTGAGAGATCACTAAAACAATTGTCACGTTTGTCTTCGTCTGCCGTCACGTGGATTTCTTGTGCGAAAATCAAAGGTACCTATCGATCTACGCAGCCTGCGTCACGGGTGATTCCCGCCAATTCGCTCGTTCGTAGGCAATGAGGAATATTGCGAAAAAATCCAATAAAAACGGTGGAGTGGGTTGTGGGGGGTAAAAGGGGGTGTTAGGAAATTGGACCGGTGACACCTCTAAGGCGATGAGAGGCCGCAACACCTGTGCCAATTACGTACCCCCGCGCTGTTTTAAACGATTCCGTAAGTGTGTACGGGTCTTTACGTGTCTTCGCAGTGTTGGAATGCCGCGACTAGACGACGAGTTCACTTCCGATTTTAACAGATTTATTTAAATTTTATATACACGGTGTTAGGGGCACCGTTGCAATATCTTTAACTTCAGGCCATCATGCTGAACAAAGCACAGCAAGAATTTTTTGTCGGAAATGAAAAAAATATTTCGACTCTTCATACAAAATGACCCCCCGATTAGTTGCTAAATTTGTATGAAAAGTCGTTTTTTTTTCATTTCCGACAAAAAAACTCTTGCTGTACGTTGTTCAGTTGTTATTGCAACGGCGCCCCTAACACCCTGTATATAGTATCTGATCCGGCGAACTTCGTACCGCTTTATCGACAGCGCGACGCATAAATATAAACCATTCTCGAATCCACCTGAAGACACACAAAAATTTTATTAAAATCAGTCCAGCCGTTTAGGGAGGAATTTAGTTACATACGAGTACACACGAACAGAAGAAATAGAGATTAATTATCTTCAGTATCATTAAAAACAGCTTATGAGGCTCTTCTAACAATACTGGTATAACATAAACATATTTTTTTTTTTACAACACGCTCAGTTTATTTACTCCAAAAATTATTCCCTGTTCATATCCCCGCATATATCGTTATTGGACACTTAACGAAATATTGAAGGTAAAAAATTCATTCCTGGTATTTTTTACTCCCTGAAAATATATTTTCTGGGGTAATGTAACGTGAAGCGCTGATCATATTCAGATTGCAAAGATGGAATTTTATGATGAGGCTGGAAAATGATATAAATTCGATCCAATTTTATATACGTTCATAATAAATTTATATCGAATGTTTTATTACTCTTAATAATGGAACTTTTTTATAATGCAACTTTAATTATTGATTCATACCAATAATGCATTTTCCCAATAGGTATACCTACTGGCTAATTTCAACTGTAATAAAAAGAGAAGTGCCTAAAAAGTATCTAACACGTATTTTATTGAGCGCGTGCTACTTTCCAAAGAGATATAAAAGATGGTATTCCAAACAAGACGCAGGAATAATTGGCAGCCCTCCTTTCTTCGAGGAATTAAACGGGAATAAAACGGGACGTTTGCTCAGACGCTACTGCAGACCCTCGGCCGATCCAAATATTTTGTTTGGGACTATTCGGATCGGGACTAAAGGCAGGGTTGAACTTTGGACACACTAATTATTGATTTCAAAAGAAAACTAAAAACAATCCTACCTATTTATGTATGTGTGCATGCATTGTGTGCATGAACATGTCTATTTGTCTTGCTCAGGGTGTTTTCTGTGTATATTAAGTATATTTACAAACAAAAAGTATTTAAGTATATATTTATCCGTTATCAAGTTTTCCATGATACAGTTTCTTAATGAAATTAAAATAGGCTTAGATAATGGGTGTGAATGTAAGAAGTTATTTATTTATTATTTATTATTATTTATGTATGTAGTTAGATAGGTAATTTAACAAAAATTAAAATTGAAATTTAACAAGTTTCAATGTTGATCATGAGCATCGTCTTGTGTCGTACGCAAAAAAGTGTTTTTGTAGGGAAAGTATTAAGTTTGACCCTTAGTACTATTATATATTCTGTGGTCTAACGTCGTATCAAATAATAATAATATTTTTTTAGAAATATAAAGTAATTTTTAGCAGTGTTGGCAACCCTATTAGATAGGGTGCCGAGCCATGGAACGTGGAATGAGACTGCGTCCTTGATCCTAAGTGAAAATGGACATTGTCATACTGTGAACGTAAATACGCACTGACCGTATTTATTTTTATCCGATATTCAATACAACAAAGAAACCTATGATTATGTATTTGTTTCTTATCAACTACCTATCTGTCAGATTTGTAAAAATGCTGTTTGCTTATGATAACCCACTTCTTAAGGAGGAATAATGTTAGATTATTACATCACGCTGAACGGTAGGTACATAGCACATGAATTTAATACATACCCGTCTAAAAATCCTTTAAATCCATTCCGATCGGCCGACGCCCGTCGATTAAAGCCCAGCGAGTGGCAATCCGTGTTAACCTGGGTATGCTTTTGTCCCCTGTTTGTTTTTCAAGCAAGCAAGGCACGGTATTTAGACATTTTATTTAATCCTTATAGAAGCAGAGAAGAAATAGTTCAGTGCATTAAGCGTTACAAGTATGAACCGATCAAGCACCAGTGTAAAATACGCTGGTGAATACGAAACGGCATAGATTTTTTATAATCAGACATTAAATAATCTAGTCTTAATAACTTTACGCCTGATACAGCTGCACTAAAAAGGCGCTTGTAATGTACTTACAGGATTTTTTTATTAAAAAATTTGTAGGGCCAGCCACACGTACGCAAAAAAGTCAGCTAAAAGTACCATCAAAAGAGTAAAATCTACTCGAGCATAATGTAATGAACAGCCTAATGTTTTGAGATGTTATTACAGTAAGTTTGTATTGATGGGTGGATGTTTCTAAGGAAGTAAATTATGTAATAGGAAAGACAAGAACAAACAGAGAAGCAGTCTTGTCTTCAAGAGCGCGTGTAGCCCAGCAACATACCGTGGCATGCGTTTAGTGATACCACAAACGCATTTACTACCTCCGCCGTCGCCGCACGACGCTTGTTAAACATAATATGATATTTTTAGTACTCCTAAAACTTCAGCTCCATCGATGGGGCCAACATCCCAAGAAATCTACAGCTCCATAAAGCACCATTTTTTGAGTTTTCATGACTGGCCCAGTTAATGTTGTTGTACATTCTCGCAAACTGAAGAATTCCTGGACACACAGAGAGGCTGGCTTGAAGAGCGCGTGGCGTTTACGAGGCCTGCAATAGACCGTGGCATGTATTTACTGATACCGTAAAGCGTTTACTGTCTCCGCCCTCTTCGCAAACGTCTGATACGGCCGCACTCAAAAGGCGCTCGTATAATATCGAACCTTAATTACCCACATCGGTCTTTACACTGAAATAACAGTATTTCAGGGGTAGAGTTATCCATAAATAAAAATAGAACTACTGTGGGGCTTTCCAGAATTATGCAAAAAATATATACATCCATATAATACCTAATCCTATACCAATCCGCACTGAGCCCGCGTGGTGGGTCATGGCTCATTCTCCTTATTCATCCATAAGGAAGGCCAGTGCCCCAGCAGTGGGGACATTAAATGGCTGATGATGATGATGATGATATAATACCTATATCTATATATATATTACTAATCGACCAAATAAGATATATGACATGACTGGCCCACTAGTAATGCTCGCTGTTTGTATTGATGGGTGGTCTCCTAATTTTTTTAAGTAATTATGTAATGGCCACGCTCAGAGAGCCTAGCTTGAAGAGTGCGTGGCGTTTAATACGAGGCCAGCAATATACCGTAGCATGTGTTTAGTGATACCATACAGCGTTTATTGTCTCCGCCGCACAGTGCGTAATTTTGATAATCTAGAGGGACAAAAGTCTTGGACCCAAACTGAACATATTTACTTCGCGATAAAATGTATTGAATGAAATTTAAAGACATTGTGACGGCTTTAGGCATTTATTGCAACATTATTATCTGACATAACACAAAAATGACAATACACATAAAAAGAAACATGTAATTATTAGACAAAAATTAGAATGAAATCAAATCAGAATCAAAATGGGATATAAATATTGCTTATTATCGTTTGAATAATCACGAAAACTCTGAACACGAAGGCATTCAGTCAGAATAATGAGATTCTTCAAACTCGCTATGGGTATCAGAATCTGAATGTTCAGACTGAATTCCTTCATGTTCAAAATCAGGAGTTCTCATTTCTAAAAGCTCACAGACTTCAGGAGTCATTTTGCTTCGTCTTGTTTTGGGAGCAGCACGTAAGCTCGCAATGTAGGGGTCTGAAGTTATAAGTAACCGATTCAATAAGTCATTCTGAAAATATAAAAAAGTTATATGAGTGTCGCAAATATTCGCAAACAAATGAATATTTTTCTTGCAGCTAACAAAATGCTCTATCGAATAAATATAATAAGGGATCTGTATACTTCGATATAATGCACTAAAAGTCGACAACAAATTAACTTGGTAATATTTCGACTAAAAATAATCAATGTCTATTCAAATGACGCTTGTGATTAAATTTTAAGAAACATTAAAACAAATGCATATGGAAACTTACCTTAAAACTCCAAAGAAAACAATAAAAACTCACGACAACTAGTAGCGCACATAAACACAGTTTATTCAACGAGTAAACTCAGCCGAATGACGCGATCGCTTTGAGCGCTTGGTCGATGCAATGCGAATAGTCGGATATTCTGACACTTTTTATATTGTGTGTATCGAGTTATTGGAAAATAAACTTTAAGAACACGTAATTTGGTTCGTCTTCTTTGAAAATAAATATCTATTTTACCAGAATAGACTGGTGTAGAATTTGACTTTTGTCTCTATAGATTATCAGAATTACGCACTGTGCGCCGTCTTCGCAAACGTTTATAAAGTCGCACTCAAAAGGCGCTCGTATCATTAAGAAAATTAAAATTACCCCTTTAATATCAGGGGTTACACATAAATAAAAAAATACTGTGGGTCCATACAAAAATTTGCAAAAAGCTGCAATTCCGTAAAACAGCACAATACCTAATCGACCAAATAAGATAACATGACTGGCCCTCTAGTAATGTTGTTTGTATTTATGGGATATCCTGATTTTTCTCAAGTAAGTAATTATGTAATGGCAAAGACAAGGACACTCAGAGAGCCTGGCTTTTAGAGCGCGCGGCGTTTACAAGAGCAACAACATACTGTGGCATGAGTTTAGTAATACCATAAGCGTTTACTGCCTCCGCCGTCTTCGCAAACGTTTATACAGACGCACTCAAAAGGCGCTCGTATCATTTAGAAAATTTGAATTACCCCTGTACTCTCAGGGGTTCAGTTACCCATTAATAAAAATATACTGTGGGTCCATCCAAAACTTTGCAAAAAAGCTGCAAATCCGTACAACAGAACAGCACAATACCTAATCGACCAAATAAGACGCCATGATTGGCCCTTTAGTAATGTTGTTTATGGGAAATCCTGTTTTTTTTTTATCTACTACGGGGTAGCACTTAGCCTTCATCACACCTGATGTTAAGTGGTGATAAGGCTGAAGGTGGAAGCGCACTACTCCCGGAATCCTCAATCACTGAGGAACTGGCTATCTTATCTGAAACTGCCGGAACACAATAATGCTGAAAACGTCATTGTTATGGCGGCAGACTTAGATAAGATGGTGGTAGCTAGCCAGGCGGACTAAGAACAAGTCCTACCACCAACCAACCAACCACCAACAAGTAATTATGAAATGGCAAAGACAAGGACACTCAGAGAGAGCCTGGCTTTTAGAGCGCGCGGCGTTTACACGGTTAGCAACATACTGTGGCATGAGTCTGGATACGCGGCAGCGTATCAGCAAAGTTCAAAAGCAAACAGAACTGGCGAGCAGCACCGTGTGTATCTTAACACGAACCATTTGGAGCCACTTTTGACCCCCTCATAACTCAAAAACGATTACACAGAAACATGTCAAATTTGGCTTATGTATTGAGACTAGCGAGATAAATATATACTCCAAATTTTATATACACACCTCAAACGGTTATTTAGATATTTACGTCCAAAAATCGTTATTTTTATCACTGACTCACCTATAATCAAAACTTCCAGATGACCTAGAAAGCTGAAATTTGGCATGTAGACAGGTAATCTGGTGAATACAAAGGAAAAAATCCGAAACTAGTATTTTTTTTAAATAAAACGTTGACAAACTTATATTTGCGTTCCCTATGCACTTATCCTGTATAAGATCTTGTATAAGATGAAGTACAAATATAAGTTTGTAATAGTTTTCATTCTGTTATATACCAATATTTCGTCATACCTCTTGAAGTTCAGCTAGCGCCGACGGTGTAGTGGCCATTCGATATTGAGGACTCGAGAGAACCAAGTTCGAACCCCAGATTACCCAAATACTTTTTTGTCCTCGCGTTAAATAAATTACAAGCTTGCGCCATCTAGCACGATATCCATATTATTATTTATTAATTATTAATATTAATATAAATTATAAAGTTATTGAAATTTTTGCTTTTTTGCATTCACAATCCAGTTTTTATTATTGAAAAATGGAAAATGAAGTATTTAGAAAAAACCGACCTTCATCTCACAACCATCTCCGATGGGACTCGAACCCACGACCTTTCACTTAAAATAATTATTAATATTAATATAAATTATAAAGTTATTAAAATTTTTACTTTTTTGCATTCACAGTCCAATTTTTATTATTGAAAAATGGAAAATGAAGTATTTAGAAAAAACCGACCTTTATCTCACAACCATCTCCGATGGGACTCGAACCCACGACCTTTCGCTTTCCGGGCGAGTGCTCTAACCACTGAGCTACGGAGTCGTAATGATAAATGTGAAAGTGTGTTTGTTTGTTTGTTTGTCCTTCTTTCATGTCAAAACGGAGCATAGTACTTATAACCCGACCACCAGGGGGCGCAATCTTCATACATTTAAATGGGAACTAACGAGAAGCAAAAAAATGCGAAAGTTGCTATGTTCTCCCTGTAGGTGCACACTTTGCACATAAATAGTTCACTAAAGTCAACGATAGATGACTCCATATACACCCACCCACAGTATAGGAAACAGGAGAAAAATCCTTTTTTTCTATACTATATTGTTGAAAGTTGATGGAAGAGTATGAACTTTATAGAGAGTAAAGTGTACTTTTGGAAAATAATGTCAAATAATCTAAATTATACTTTTGTTTGTTAAATTTGTTATTTGCTATGTTCTGTTTCGTAAAGATCCGTAATTCCGTTAGCAATTACATAGTTTCGTAGTTTGTCCGGAAAGTTTTATCGCTTAATGAAACCAGAATCAAAACGCAAATGGAAATGCAATATCTGCTCAGGAACATAAAATACCTACTGCAACTTCGTCGAGCAAAACACCATAAACTATTACGACTAGGAAAAAGAAACTGTTGGAAATAGGAAAATCTGTTAAAAATGATATTTCTACGTCCACACCAAACACGAGCATAAAATTAGTTTCATTGTCAGTAGCTGATACACAAGGGCAAAGTAATATAACTGACCAAATAAAATATACTGAAACATTTGGTATTAATTTTATTATGAATAAGTAACTACTAATAATTTCTCTACA
The DNA here is from genome assembly GCA_949710035.1 of Crambus lathoniellus. Lineage (NCBI taxonomy): Eukaryota > Metazoa > Arthropoda > Insecta > Lepidoptera > Crambidae > Crambus > Crambus lathoniellus. The sequence goes on along the minus strand of OX453305.1, from coordinate 24,080,516 downwards.
AAAAGTAATGATATCTCATCAAAAACATAAAATATGTGAAGTGAGAGCCAACTTCAATAAGAGGAAATATGCCTTGGTTGTTGACTTCAACGACAAAAGATGTGAGATCTAAATGGGTGCCAAGTTTAACGGTCAGTCCTGAAAATTTTGTACTTACTTAAAATGTTTTATAACAACTTAAAATATAATTTCTTCTTATAACTTAGGATAATATATTGAAGCCTAAGGTCTGACTTGGCTAGTTTTCATATACGAATTATATATATATATTATAGCCTTCGCAAGCTCTAAAGCCGAAGTTCTTAATGTATTCTTCCGAAAATTTGGCTTGCTGGTAGACTAGAAACTAGAGATGAACATAGGGCTCTTCCATGACTGTTTCAGTAAGTATTTAATAATAATTCGTATACAAGAACTAGCCAAGTCAGACCTTAGGCTTCAATATATTATCCTAAGTTATAAGAAGAAATTATATTTTAAGTTGTTATAAAACATTTTAAGTAAGTACAAAATTTTCAGGACTGACCGTTAAACTTGGCACCCATTTAGATCTCACATCTTTTGTCGTTGAAGTCAACAACCAAGGCATATTTCCTCTTATTGAAGTTGGCTCTCACTTCACATATTTTATGTTTTTGATGAGATTTAGTAATACCTTAATTAAAGCGTTTACTGCCTCCGCCGTTTTCGCAAACGTTATACAGTTGCACTCAAAAGTCACTCGTATCACTTAGAAAATTTTACTTACCCCTGTACTCTCAGGGGTTCAGTTACCCATTAATAAAAATATACTGTGGGTCCATCCAAAACTTTGCAAAAAAGCTGCAAATCCATACAACAGCACAATAACTACTCGACCAAAAAAGATGACATGACTGGCCCTCTAGTAACGTTCTTTGTATTTATGGGTTATATCCTGATTTTTCTCAAGTAATTATATAATGGCAAAGACAAGGACACGCAGAGAGGCTGGCCTGAAAAGCGCGTGGCATTTACGAGGCCAGCAACAGACCGTGGCATGTGTTTAGTGATACCATAAACGCGTTTACTGTCTCCGCAAACCGTCTGATACAGCCGCACTCAAAAGGCGCTCGTAAAAACTGAATACAAGTGCCCGTTGTACGACTAATTAATCCCGCTGGATGGCACAACTTGTTTATGGGACTCGTAACCAGCGCTAAGTTTTTCGATTTAATACGTGCAATAAAACCGCCGCGTCTTCACTCAATCCGATGAAAAGTAATGAGGAAGAGGAGAGACGTCTGCATTTTCCGGCGTAATGTCTAGTAGTTTATGAAAAAAATTATTTCTATAATTTTCCCGCATCGCCTCATGATAAACTGCAGAATATTAATAATCATTATTTACACTTTATTTTGAATTTACGGAACCCATCTCATTTTATATCCATTTCAACTTGTAACTTATTTAACAAGTGAGAATATTTGCGTTTGCAATTTTCTACATTATTTACCTACATTAGTTACCAGGTAAGCATTTGGCCACGCAAACAATAAAATTCAATTGTTTTATCAAATGACGCGAGCATAAGAAAAAATATCAACAAAGTACCTAACTTTTAACTAACAAAGCTTTAATATCTCATGTACTACATACCACTTTATGTAGAATTATCCTACTGATTAATTAATTATTATTATGAATGTGAAAGTTTAGATGTTTGGATGACGCCAAAACGGCTGATCGGATTTGGCTGAAATTTGGGACACATATACTTTGTAGCCTGGAGAAGAACATAGGCTACTTTTTATCGCGGAAAAACATCACATTCCCGCGGGATAACGTCGTGTAGTCCACGCGGGCGAAGCCGCGGGCGGAAAGCTAGTTTTTAATAATTGCAACTAAATACTTTGCTCAGAATACCAACTGAAAAAAACGCCAATATCTTTGGCTTTTAAAACAACATAGCTCCCATTTCACACGTACTGTACTTAATGGTAGTTCCCGGCTCATCCAGGTCGGGTCAGGCTGTTGGCAGGATTCCAGGACCTGAAGGTCGGGCTGGAAGGTCACGGGGACGCATTTCGATTGGCGCGTTACCAAGCTAAGCTGAGGAGTCAAGGTCAGTGCGGCAGTATCTTTTGTCTGCTGTGAAAACAAAAAGCATCATTGGCCAAGTCGGTTTTGCCAACGCAATACATTAGTAAGGTATGTGCAGTATGCAATATTATTTAAGATAAACAATATAAAACGAATGATGAAGCACTTTCAAAAGTTGATGTTAGCTATTGTGTCACAAATACTTCAAAGAGAAAATAAAAAGAGTTCCCCACAAAAAAAGAATATTTCAAAGTATATTGTGTTTTACACAATTTGTACTGCAAACAGCAATATGAAAATCGTAATTTAAAGGTTAAAGGAAAATGTATTCAGCATCTATCATTATAAATCATAGGAAGCTGGTAATATAACCATAAGTATTTTTTGAAATTTCCATTATACATATTATTTATTCATGATTTGGATACAAATTCTTCTGCTAATCCGGTTAACAATATCGGCTGATCGATGAACAAGCTAAATATTTTCTACATTCATGCTATGTCCTGTCAGACCTGATTGGCCCATCACTAAGTTGCTATTATTCTTATTTTAGCTTTGAGTTGTATTTTGTTATTATAATGTAAATGTTCTAAAATTGTAAAATTTAAGCTTTCTGTATGTATTATATTGTATTGTGAATTTGTGATAGGTCAATCAATGTCTTTCATTTCATTTCTATGTCAAGGATAAGTATATGTATCCGGTCAGAGCAGTTATGTAAATGTATGAAATGTAGGTTTTGTGAGTGCCATTCGGAAGTGGAGTGAGCCGAGTCGCGTACGGCGAGATGGCGTGAGAAAAGCTTTTGTTGATGACATTTGAATTGCATTGGTACTACTTAATATGCGATGTTTCGTTCTATTGCTGTGACGAATCATTCTACGAGTTCATGCAATGCTCTTTAATATGTATATTTTTCTTTAGTTTATGATATTGATCTACATTGTTTTTATAGGGGGCAATAGGTTCATTGGCTCGCTACAAATACAGATCCAAACAAAGTTTTCTTAATAAATCTTCGTTAGACAATACAATTAATTTTTGAGAACGAATGTCTACTCTTGTAGCGAAGCTCCGCCTTATAAAATCTGAATAGTGTACTTGGCACTTCCCGATGACAAAAAACACATTCTTATGTATGTTTTACTCGAGTGGTACATGCTCCCGTAGGAATATCGGGATAAATTATAGCCTTGTCACTCGGGAAGAATGTAGTTTACTACTGGTAAAAGAATTTTCAAAATCGATTTATTTAGTAGTTTTTGAGTTTATTCATTACAAACAAAAATACAAATCTTTTCTCTTTTTAATATTATTACTACCGCTCCGCTGGCGACTTCGTCTGCGTGGACCGCCTTTTTACCCCCTTTTTGAGGAACTTCCAGAAATTTTCTCTGTTTTCCCCTACACTCCTCACTCCCCAAGGAACATACCATACATGTCAAATCGCAGCTTCTTGTGTCCAATAGTTTCGGCTGTGCATTGTCTGTCAGTCAGTAACGCAAGAGTTAGCTATTTTTATACTTGTCATACCGGATAATTTCAGAGATTATTCTACTCTTGAAAACAAACAGCTTTTATTATGGGACATAAAATGAAATCGCTAAAAAAAAACAGCTGTTCCATACGACGACCGATTTGGCGCAGGGGTTTGGCGCAGGGGTAGGCTTCCCACCTTCTGCACCAGTCTCGGGTTCGATTCCCGTACAAGACAAATATTTGTGTGCATGAACATGTCTATTTGTCTTGGTCTGGGTGTTTACTATGTACAATAAGTATGTATTTACAAAACAAAAAGTATTTAAGTAGGTATATATTTATCCGTTATCAAGTTTTCCATGATACAGTTTCTTAATGAAATTAAAATGGGCTTAGATAATTGGTGTGAATGTAAGAAGTTATTATTTATAATTATTTATTTATTATACATTTTGGTTAAATATTTTTGCACTTTTGTATAGAACAGCTGATTTTTTTTCGCGATTTCATTTTAGGTCCCATAATAAAAGTTGTTTGTTTTCATGAGTAGAATAATCCCTGAAATTATCCGGGATGGTAAAAAATTACCGTGTATAGATAGTATGGATAAATGAGGCTGTTACTACTGTAATTCAATAATGTAATGTGCTACTTAAAATTAATTTTAACGAGGTACCATTTTACATTTCCCACAAAACGTTTACGGTCGAATTAATTTAATGCGACTGCTATGAAATTCAAATAATAGTGATTTAATGGGGATGGGTTTGTGTAGTGTGCTCGAATCGAACACGCAGCATGCTATATCAGTAGAATTCAGTATTTGGTATTTGTTTTAACACTTACGGTAACCCGTGGCTTTGTTCGCCATGCCTTTTTAATGTCTGTCTGACGTATATTTATTTCTCTCGTTTTAGATTTATTTGCGTACTAGCGAACCCCATGAACTATCGTATCACCTACGTCTAACGGCCGTTACGTTAACGAACGAACGTTTGACGACCGATTTGGCGCAGGGGTAAACTACCTGCCTTCTGCGCCAGAGGTCTCGGGCTCGATTCCCGAAGAAGACAAATATTTGTGTGCATGAACATGTCTATTTGTCTTGGTCTGGGTGTTTTCTATGTATATTAAGTATGTATTTACAAACAAAAAGTATTTAAGTATATATTTATCCGTTATCAAGTTCACGTAGACACAGTTTCTTAAGAAATTAACTACGGGCTTAGTTAGATACTTGGTGTGATTGTAAGAAAAATATTTATTTATTTTATTTTATTTTAATAAAGATAAGCAGAGACAAGTGAATAATCGCGAAGCGCTTCTAAATTCACCAAAGAAGTTTTATATACAGCCTCTTTAAAGTACTGCATGCCACAAATGTCACTAATAAATCATTGATTAATACTCTTTGTAAGTGGCCATGGAAAATATTACAGTTTTGTATTGTACGGCAGTTATAAACTATTTTCCATACAAAATTACCATTTTTTTTCGGGATCTAAAGTAGCCTATGTCACTCTCCAGCTCCCAAACTATCCCCATACCAAAAATCACGTCGATCCGTTACTCCGTTTTGACGTGAAAGATGGACAAACAAACAAACAAACACACTTTCACATTTATAATATTACTAGCTGACCCGGCAAACCTTGTTTTGCCATATAAATTTTATTGGACACCTACTTCGTTTAAACTGCCTGACACAATGTCACTTATTAAAAAAAAAGTAATCCTTACTTTGACATCCTACTCCTTGACATACCTACTCTTTGGAAGCGGCTAAGAAATGTCAGTTGTGTGAAGTATGACAGTTTAACGGTTTTCTATACAAAATTACCATTTAATGTTTTATAATTTTCCTGGATAAAAAGTAGCCTATGTTACTCTCCAGCTTTCAAATTATCCCCATACCGAAAATCTCGTCGATCCGTTGCTCCGTTTTGACGTGAGAGACGGACAAACAAACAAACAAACAAATAAACAAACAAACAAACAAACACACTTTCACATTTATAATATTAGTATGGATTAGTATGGATATGGAAGTATGGATAGTATGGATATATTTGTCTATTTATGTGCATAGCTACATCTTCCGTAGTCTAATGTATGTCAAAATAGGTCTTTATAAATGGTTCGGTGATTTTAGCGTAAGAAATTGCAGGATTACATTATACTCGACCTTAAAATATCCCTTATTAAATACTTGAATAATATCTTCAGTATATTATCCGTTACTTCAAGTCATGGCGTAGGTATCCCAAACACAAAAAATGTTACATACGTAACTGCCGTAATCTCGGTATCGTAAGCAAAAATCTCCCAGTAACCCCGCAGACATCCTTACATTTCTGCCTTTCGATAAATTATCACATCAGTCAGAACAACTCCACATAGGTATGCAGTTGATTTATGGGCACTCTGAGGCGAGGGTCGTAATGGCTCGTAAAATTATGCCGTGACTCGAAGGTTTTGTTTTTTCGGCAACATGTTTAAAACCTGCACTGAACTTAATCGGGCTTGGAACAAAACATTGTGCGCTTTATAACTCTGTTGAGATTAACATCGGGAGGCGCATAGGAATCGTCTCGTTAGCCAGCTGTTTTGTCTTGTGATTTTAACTACAAATGTTAATAGTGATTAAGAACTTAACCAAAATTAAAATGTATAATAAAACTTAAATGTAAGCTAGGAAAATGTATACTGGTTCTGTTGTTCTAGTTACTATCTATTCTTCTCATTTATCTATTTAATTATACCTACCTATTACCTACCCATATTTTTTTAAGCCTTCTTGTTCTGATATCCGTTACACTAATTATTTATTAAACTACTATTTCCGAAATGTATGTGATGATGTCAATATTTATTAAATATCTTTTGACGACCGATTTGGCGCAGGGGTAGGCTACCCACCTTCTGCGCCAGTGGTCTCGGGTTCTATTCCCGAACAAGACAAATATTTGTGTGCATGAACATGTCTATTTGTCTTGGTCTGGGTGTTATGTATGTATATTAAGTATGTATTTACAAAAAAATAAAGTACTTATATAAGTATATATTTATCCGTTATCAAGTTTTCCATGATACAGTTTCTTAATGAAATTAAAATGGGCTTAGGTAATTGGTGTGAATGTAAGAAGTTATTTATTTAGTTATCTATTTAAATTTTTAGTTTTTTGCATTAACAATGCAATTTTTATGACTCAAAAATGGAAAATGAAGTATTTAGAAAAAATCGACCCGTCTCGCAACCGACTCCGATGGGACGATGGGTCGATTTTTTCTAAATACTTCATTTCCCATTTTTTTTTATTAAATATCTTCTTCGTACAACGAGATACTTCAGGGTAGTGTTAAATACCTACTAACTACTTTTATACACTGACGAGTTTAACGATAGCTTAAATTTATTTGTGCTCTAAAACACAAACAGTTTATTACCACAACCAAAAATAGTCGTAGAACACTCAACGTTACGCGAATTGGAGTGTTTCCCAACTTTTCAAAGGTAAATAATAAATTGCGTAAAATTTATCGGATTCCAGATAAAACTTTTGCTTTTATCTGTCAGAAGTCAAAATATGGCGGAATGGAATGGTTCACCCTATCTCGAACTAATTCGCTTTGACGCTGTTGATGGCATTGTTGAGAGGAACTATTTGAGAACAACATTAAAGTTGAGTGGATCCCGCCGGTTTTGTTTGAACGTTTTACTTCAATATCGGATCCGTGTGGGCGGATCGCGGATTAATTCATAACTGTATTTCGTGGGAGGCGTTTTGTTGAGTATTTCGCAAATGTTTGTGTCGAACCTCTGGCATTCGGAATGACTTACGTCAGGTCAGTGTAAGATCAAACAAGCAACCGAGCTACTGCCAAGTTATAGTTAGGTTTTGCAGATGTCGTGAGTGCAGTTTAAATACATAACATTCAGAAGAATTAGCTTTACTCGAAGCCCAAGAAGGGAATAATTTCCTTATCTTTTAGGTACTACTTACTTTATATTAACCGCCTCTGTGGTCTAGTTGTACACACCACCGGTATCGCGATAATCCCGATTCTATTCCTAGTACATAATGTGTTCGGTTTGGTTGGTGAAAGGACTTATTCCAAGTCTGCCTGGCTAGCTACCACCATATTATGTAAGTCCGACGCCATAACAACGATGTTTTCAGCAATGTTATGTTTTGGCAGTTAGAGATAAGATAGCCAGTTCCTTAATGGTTGGAGATGCCGGGAATAGTGCGCTTCTACCTTCAGCCTTATCTTCACTTAAATCAAGTGCGATGAAGGCTAGATGTCACACCTTTGGAAATTAAAAAAAAACACTCTTTTAGTACATACGTGTGAGAAAGTATGTGTACTTTCCCACTTTCTCAAGAAAACTAAGACACTCGTAGAATGTTACCTTCTATAAAGAAATTAGGAACCACCAAGGCAACCGCTAAAGCCCATTTAAATTAAATAAGAAGGGCATTTTTTCAGAACCAAAATTTGTAATAACAAATGATACTTTAACATCAAAGGAAATGACGCTTTCACTTTGTTTTCTTTCCCCCGCCTCTGCCCGTTTCTAAATCCACAGATTCAAATGATCAAAATATGTAAATAGAAAATTGTAACGAAATACACTTGTGAATCCGAGTCTTATTTACTTGGGTTAAAGATTATTTACTTAGGTTCGAAAACATTTCAAGTAAACAAACACTCGTAATTTATCCTTGGAGCACATTTATCTAACCTATGTAATCTTCGATCGCTGACGAAAAATCTTGGAGATGGCGACGAACGGTTTTTGGGACTAGATCGAAGAAAAAATATAAAGGAATTTATTGAGATGTATCTAATTCAATCAGATTATTAAGATGTAGTTAAAATACAGTAAGACGTAAAAAGCTTACAACAATAAAATATAAAGATGAAACCAAAATAGTGTTAATTTTTACAGCCCACTCAACAAACTGCCCAGACAACAATCCAAATATAACTCAATACCGAATTGAAAACATTTCAGAAATACGTAGTTGAAATAACCAAGTTTATTAATAAAAACAAATCAAAGAAAAGAAAACTGAAACCTGTCAATGACTTTCAAAGATTTGCTCCGAAGAAAACTTGAAGTAAGCCAATCTCTAACGAGAATTAGGCTTCTCGGGTCGACGTTTCGTCCGATTAAGTTACGGTCATTTATTTATTTTGGCAGATCCGCGATCAGCCGAATATTAAAGGTCCGAATTCAATTATCCCGGGAGATTCCCCCAGCTCCTAAGGGATGTCAAAGAAATACCAGATTGAGGAAGTAGTCCTTTTAGCTGTTGAGCTTGTTGGATAGAAATTGGTGCGCAATTGAACTCGATTCGGTGTAGATATACGCATGAATAAAACATAGTTACGGATAAATTCTGTAACAAATCTAATTTCAAGAAATTAAGCATGAGTCGATTGAAAGCTTTATTGCGGTATCCTATTTAGGCTGCTTAATACCTTTAAGTTAGTAATATTTTTTTAAGTAAAAATTTCATTTTGATGACTAGCATTTTTGCTGACTGTACTTAAATATTGTATTGTCATCTAAACCAAACCTGTATACAAAATTTCAGCCCCATCGAACACTGGGAGGGAAGTGTGTCAAATTAAGCTTGCAAGATTTGTCCCCCCCCCCCCCCCCACTAACTAACTTGGTATTAACTTAAAAAGCCTGTAAAAACGTCAGATTCTGATGCCAATGTCTATTTTAATTCAATAAGTAGAAGGCGGGAAAAATTAAATGCTGTCTCGTTATCTCGTGACATTGTTAGACTACCATATCGTACTATCGTCGATTGTTTCGACGGTAGTACTATTCAATTACACTAACAGACTATATGTAAACACACTCACTAAGGAGCAACAGCTCTCGAATTAACTGAGCACGTGCTTATATATTTTCAAGTCCTCTCAACGAAAAGACGGGCGCTTGTATTTCAATATGGCTTTTAAATGATACACACACGTTATGTAAGATACACTCATTACTTGCAGAAAAAAAGGCACCTGCCTTAACAAAATGCAAAATGACTCGTCTTTCGAATAAAAGCCTCAAATAAGAACAAACACTTAACCATTTCCCAACAGCGGGAAAACATTAAAAATTTGTTCACGTTCCATACATTATTCTATGAAACTCGACAAATTTTTAAATTTTTAGAAGTTTGGAAATGTTTCAAATGATTGTCAGAAAGACAAACATTTATCCAACAGATTTGACACAGAAATCATTGTAGAGTGCTCGTCAGATAAGTCTGCGCGCGGTAAAAATCGAATATTAATCTTTTCTATAACATTAGAACAAAAAAATGCACTGTAACTAGCGCCAAAAACGCGCCAGGCACGTGCAGAGTTATCTGACACAGACTTTAGGAATATATTGACAGTTTTATTTAAATGACCATAAAGTAAGCATGTTTTTATGAAAATAAAGCAAAGTGACCGTTTTTCTGCAAACGGGTTGAGTAATAAAAGACACTTTTATGAAAGCAAAATTTTATATCACCTCTACATTGTTAGGTATTAATACTGGCTAATTAGCATAGAAAGTTCTTCAAGTACAATGTGGAGTACGTACACAATGTAGCACTCAGATTCACGACGATTGAAATTTAATATCATGAAAGTTTGTTACGCACCAGCCCGCTGATTCACAAACCGTCGGAAACACTTCCGACAGCGGAATGTATGCACTGTCTTCTTTTTTTAATTTATTTATTTCCTTAATATAAATGTTTGTTACACTTTCGTTGTATCTGCCAAACTGCACAGCAGTTTGTCGGCAGTAGTTCTCGTCTAGTTTTTCATTTCTTAATTAATTTTACACTTGGGTTGAAAACTCTAATTTTTTTAGTAACTTATATTAATATACTTATTTATAAATAACTAATAATATACCCACTACTTTAGATACGCTGTATTAGGAATGAAGACTGTTTAAATTGTTAAGTAGGTACCTTACTGTGTTATGAAAAGTTGATAACAAATTAGTAGGTACATATTATTATATGCTTAAATAATTTTTTGTTTGTAATCACATACCTAATAATTATACATAGAAAACACCCAGAACAAGACAAACAGACAGACAGACCTGCCCATGCACACAAACCCTTGTCTTGTTCGGGAATCAAGCCCGGGATCTCTGGCTCTGTCTCTATCACTCACTATAGAATTGACAAAGACAAAGCACAGAATTCGAATCTGATTCCGTTTCCGTCGGTTTGTGAATCAGGGGGCAGGACATGCTCTTTCTCTAGGCATATGCAAAATTTCCTGACTCACGTAGGTACAAACAAAAGTTAAGCCGATGTTGCGGGCGACCGCTAGCTTATAACAAGTTATATTTAATAATAACTCGAATATGAATTATATAAAAATCATATACTTAACAGATTTTATTGCCTTGGCATATGGCTTTCAGCTTATTGAAAGCTCAAGAACACTTCCCATATTGAGAAATATAATATTTCTTCCTCCAATTTATTCATGTTCAATAATGTTCATGTTATTCTTTCAAAGTATCAGCAGCCTCAATATGTGTTTATTTTCCGCCAATGATATTATTTCTTGACATTCAATTCAATAAAGACAACATTAGTATTTTAGCTTTTGTATGAAAGAAACATTTTCACCCTTTAATAATTTATTATTTAAGTAATAAGTTTTTAGTAAAAATTTCATTTTTGTGCCAAGCTTTTTTGCTGACTGTACTTTAATATTGTATTGTCATCTGAACCAAACCTGTATACAAAATTTCAGCTCCATCGGACACTGGGAAGTGGGTCAAATTAAGCTTGCAAGATTTGTGCCCCACTAACTAACATACTAACTAACTAACTAACATTGCAAGTTAAATAAAAGCTTGTAAAAATAATTTAACTTGGACATGCTATGAAGAGGAGCCCGTGGCGTAGTGGTTAGCACGCTCGGCCTGCGATCGTTGAAGTCAAGCAACTTTCTCAATATCCTACTATCCTACTATATCCTACTAATATTATAAATGTGAAAGTTTAGATGTTTGGATGTTTGGATGTTTGTTACTCAATCACGCCAAAACGGCTGAATGGATTTGGCTGAAATTTGGGACATAGATACTTTGTAGCCTGGAGAGGAACATAGGCTACTTTTTATCCCGGAGAAGTATCACATTCCCGCGGGATAACGTCGCGTATTCCACGCGGGCGAAGCCGCGGGCGGAAAGCTAGTCCTACTAATATTATAAATGCGAAAGTTTAGATGTTTGGATGTTTAGATGTTTGGATGTTTGGATGTTTGTTACTCAATCACGCCAAAACGGCTCAACGGATTTGGCTGAAATTTGGGACACAGATACTTTGTGGCCTGGAGAGGAACATAGGCTACTTTTTATCCCGGAAAAATATCACATTCCCGCGGGATAACGTCGTGTAGTCCACGCGGGCGAAGCCGCGGGTGGAAAGCTAGTCCTACTAATATTATAAATGTGAAAGTTTAGATGTTTGGATGTTTGGATGTTTGGATGTTTGGATGTTTGTTACTCAATCACGCCAAAACGGCTGAACGGATTTGGCTGAAATTTGGGACACAGATACTTTGTAGCCTGGAGAGGAACATAGGTTACTTTTTATCCCGGAAAAACATCAGATTCCCGCGGGATAACGTCGTGTAGTCCACGCGGGCGAAGCCGCGGGCGGAAAGCTAGTTTTAAATATTTGAATAACATCATAATTTTCAGAAGATAATAATTAGTTATGTATTGCATAGTAAAAGTTGTTGGTATTGATAGGTACTTTCACCCCTGAAGTATGTACCATCTTTGCACAAACAGGTAACGTTACAGCGGTAATTTTTTTACGGACTCGTGCATTACCTATATCATAGCTTGTGCTTCAAGAAGCTATTATTCAACTTAAAAAGTTTTAAGATCACTGCAGCTTATTTACTCCTTCCACAAGCGCCACACAACATAACCCATTCGACGAGGTCAGTCGCGGTCAGTAACGAGCTCTTTTACATCGATATCAAATAATACTTATTAGTGGGATTCTCTAAGCTTTAGTAGGCAAATAAAAGCTTTATTTCCGATCCAACGGGAAAATGCAAGAACTAAAGGAGTTGTTTGGAAGAACTTTTTCAACAACTATAATACTGATTAAGATCACTGTTGTTTAACTCTTAAGATGCACCAAGCAGCAACTTCATTAGTTAAAAAGCTTAACTTAAGTTAAAGCTTAACTTTAACATCAAATAATACCTATTAGTGGGATTCTCTAAGCTTCAGTGGGCAAATAAAAGCCTTATTTCCCGGTTCCCGGGAGTGTTCGCGCTCCTTATTTCAGCTAATGGGAAAATTGACAGGCTTCGGAACTGGGCGGTCGCGGCCGGGACGCGCTCATTGATTCCCTGGGTTCCCACAGGACTGGGATAGATATTACAGAGCATTTGTTCCAGTTTTAATGCAGCGTAATTTAGATTATACATTTGAAATTTTATTTTGTACTAGCTTCCGCCCGCGACTTCGTCCGCGTGGACATTCGAGAAAATACTTAGGGGACCAATTACCAGGATAAAAAGTATTCTTTGTTTCAATTTAATAAAAATCCGATCAGCCGTTTTTACGTGATTAGACGGGTCCTTAATCACCAAGCGAGCAGCCTCGCGCGAGGCAGAACGTTTGCCACGTGCGGCAGGCCTCGCACGAGGCTGCTCACTTGGTGAGGGAGGATCCGCCTAATCACGTAAAAACGGCTGATCGGATTTTAATTAAATTAAAACAAAGAATACTTTTTATCCTGGTAATTGGTCCCCTAAGTATTTTCTCGAATGTCCACGCGGACGAAGTCGTGGGCGGAAGCTAGTAAATAATAAGTGTCTGTTTCACAATCAAAAACTTAGTTCTGAGTAGCTTAGGTACCAAGAACTTGTAAGGTACCAAGAACTTTTAGGGTACCTACTTAAGATGATTTAGGTTTCTATACCCTATTTACCCCCTGGGTTTGATTTTCGGAAAACTCCGAAATGGGTTTTCTATTCGTTTATGAAGTAAGCCTACAAAGTTTTAAGTTGAAATGTCTATTTTACCCCCTGGTTATTATTCAAAATTTCACCCCTATTTCAACCTTTTAGAGGTGGAATCATGTTCAGCGTGTTAAACATCAAAATAAATGCCATTTTTGCAATCGTCATCCCATAAAACCATTTAACCTCTAAGGGGTAGATTTTCGAAAAAATATGAAATAAATGTTTGCTTATTTGTTTTACTTTACGACCATAAGCCTAAATAATAAATTTAATGAAGACTTTCCAGATACAACATTTCATCCCCCTTTTCACCCCTTTGGGGGTGGAAATGTCAAAAACGCTGGCACAGGAAAATATTAATTTTCAATTGCGGGCTTAAATACAAAATTTAAAGATTCTAACTTCAAAACTGACGGACTTTCATACACATATTCATTCCCTTTTTCACCCCCTGGGTTTGATTTTGGAAAAATTACGAAATGGGTTGCCTATTTGTTTTAAGAAGTAAGCCTACAAAGGTTCAAGATGAAATGTCTATTTTACCCCTGATTTTTCATTCCATATTTCTCCCCTATTTCAACCTTTTAGGGGTTGAATCATGTTCAGCGTGTAAAACATCAAAATAAATGCCATTTTTGCAATCGTCATCCCATAAAACCTCAATAACGACATCCATATCGATTTTTACGTTTATTTATCCCATTTAACCTCTAAGGGGTTGATTTTCGAAAAAAATACGAAATATTTGTTTGCTTATTTGTTTTACTTTCCGACCATAAGCCTAAATAATAAATTTAATGAAGGACTTTCTAGATACAACATTTCATCCCCCTTTTCACCCCTTAGGGGGTGGAATAGTCAAAAACACTGACACAGGTATATATTAATTTTCAATTGCCAGCCTAAATATAAAATTTGAAGATCCTAACTTCAAAACTGACGGACTTTCATACAAACATTCATCCCCTATTTTACCAACTTAGGGGTAGAATTTTCGAAAATCCTTTCTTAGTGGATGCCTACACTGTATAAGGTATCTATGTGCAAAATTTGGAGTCTCTAGGTTCAGCGGTTTGGGCTGTGCGTTGATATCTCAGTCAGTCAGTCAGTCAGTCAGTCAGTCAGTCAGTCAGGACTTTGAATTTTATATATATAGATTACTTGTGCAGTAATATATGTAAAACAGTACTTGTTTTGATATTTTCAGTACCTACTTATATTCATTAATTTTAAGATAAAACCGAGAGTGTTCTCGGTAGTAGTTGCAAATGTTGCAATTCAACAGAGTCGGAAGTCGATAGCGAGTGAAGCATCTAAAAGCTTTATTTACTTATTTAATATAATAAGGACATTATAATTTTTAAAAGGAATAGTAGGAAAAGCAATATTTTATAAATAACCTTCGAAAAAAGGATTTTATATAAACAACAAACGTATACAGTAATCCGTCTGAAATCAGTGTAGTAACCAATTAATAAGGATGCAGGCTGAGACGGTGTCCGTAACACGGCAACATTAATAACGGCTCCTCTATCCAATAAGAGCCCATATGGGATTCCCTGTGTAGGGCCACTTATCTTTATTAAGTCAGCTCTCACAAAACAAACGTCAAAGAAAACACAATTAATGTGCAAGCAAGCCTCGACATCTGGCTAAAGAACCTTATTTCTTCTTTCCATGCACATAATATAAATAAATTGACTTAGTAGATTTCAGGAGAATCTTATTTACGGACGACACGATTCAATTTAGCTTTTGCATATTCCGATTCCCTAATGAAAAGCTTTTGGAGCCCTTTCAGCGAAATGCAAAGTGCAATGCTTTGGCGGTAATAAGTACCTATCCCACAAAACATTTTCATGTATAGAGGGCATTGCGCGTACACTAGCGCCGCAAATACATTTATTATTATTACTCGTAAATCAAGTCAATGTTTAAAAAAAGGAAACGATACCTTTACGTCATCTTCACTTAACATACAGGGTGTTAGGGGCACCGTTGCAAAAACTTTAACCATGGCTTCAGACCATCATGCTGAACAACGTACAGCAAGAATTTTTGTCGGAAACGAAAAAAAAAATTGGACTTTTCATACAAATTTAGCAACTTATCGGGACATTTTGTATGGAGAGTCGAAATATTTTTTTTCATTTCCGACAAAAAATCTTGCTGTGCGTTGTTCAGCATGAAGGCCTGAAGCCATGGTTAAAGTTTTTGCAAGGGTGCCCATAACACCCTGAGTTTCCGTATTTTACGTATTACGAAAGGTAGTGAATAAAACAGTTACTTAAGTAAGATTTGTTTGCACAATTGTTCAAATACCTGTGCTGTCACGTCGGGTGTCACCCTGGCTGGGCCATATTTAAATTGAGTTGGCAAAGTGCGAGGGACGATTTCAATTCATCTTAGTTACCTAAAATGTCATAACATTTGTTCTGTAGCTGCGAAAAGTTTTAACACGACCGTTGTCATGGCTAAATGAGATAACTAAGTAACTGGGGATAACTATAGAAATGGAATTTAAATCGGATTAAAGCGAAGACCTCACTAGGAGCGAAGATAAAAAAGCATCGCTTCATGTTTTCGTTTGCTCTGACTTGATAGATAGCGATCTACGAATCTTCATATTTTCCGCTGTAAAGCCAAGCAAAAAACTTAATGGCAATATTAACATGATAATAAAAATATGATAGTTTGTCGACAGTATATGTGTAGTGTATCAACCAACCAAAAAGTTAAAGCACCGAATTAACCTCATATTTATCGGGTATATTTCCAGTAACTTAAACCCTCCTTAAACCTGTACGCTCGGAGTACAAAGCAAGCCATTTAGGAAGAAGAAGAAGAAGAAGAAGAACTTGTGGTGGCGGAAATCGAAATTTAAACTTTATTAATTACATAGTAACGTCATTTTTCGAGTGGTTGGCTGAGGCACACATGTGTACCTATTCGATATAATGTTTAGGACGTCTGTGTTCCTAATCCGATCGTACAGGTTAAAGCATAGTAAAAAGGAATCTATAAAAATAACATGTTCTTTTATTTTAAAAATAGTATCATTTAATGAATTGTAAATAAATGTTTTAGTAAAAACTTTACGATGAGCAGTAGTGCGGTAGTAGTAGGTAATACTGAAGGGCTTAAGAAGAAGCCGGGGGCTCTATCCTCGGCGCAATTACCTACGGGTCTTATATAGCCGCCGCCGCCGCCGCCGCCGTAATAACTAGCTGAAATGAAAAGCCTGTGAAACTATATTTACGGATATAGTTTCATATTTTTTGTTTAATTTTTTCCGAAGCTACGATTAAAAATATATAATTATTTTCATAATAAAAAAATAATTAAGACATATTAAAAATTTAATATTTTTAATCGTATCAAATAAAAAAGGTTTATACGCACGACAACAATATTCACAAGTTTTTAGTAAAAATTTTATTTTTATGACAAGCTTTTTTGCTGACTGTACTTTAATATTGTATTGTCATCTGAACCAAACCAGTATACAAAATTTCAGCTCCATCGGACATGGCAAATTAATAAAAAGGTTGTAAAAAAATTGTCTCGAATTTTGTTAACTTTTTTACTTTATAAAATACGTATGACAAAAAAAAATAAGCAATCCCCGACAAAAAATTGATTTTCCTCTCTGTCGGGGGACCTCTAACATATAATTTACACTTATAGCACCCCTCTTTTGTTATTCTATTTTATTCACTTTTTAGTTTTTTGTGTCGGGGGTTGCTATAATATTTCTTAATGTTTTTATTTCATTCTTTTTAGATAACACACAAATTTTAGTAAGTGAATACCTATTAGGCGTGTAAGATGCATACTGCAGCTAAATAAAAGAGTTGATGACCTTGACACGTCTGAACAGTACCCCTAGTGTAAGTTTTTATGCCAAGCAAACGCAAGCCCGTTTATAAATACAGTTTTCATACAAATTGACATAAATACGGAATCGCGATAGTTTGCGTTTGCTTGACATAAAAACTTACACTTGGGACTTGGGGTACTGATCTTCACAAATTGTAGCTAAGAACCATCTCGCTTGCGTCAGCTTTTAAACAAAACAAAACGCATCAAAATCAGTACATTCGTTACGATTCGAGTTACGATGCCACAAGCAGATACACAGACAAATACACAGACACACAGCCAGATACACAGACACGTCAAACTTATAACATCCCTCTTTTAGCAGTCGGTGGCTAAAAAGCTCGCAAAGGAACACAAACTTTATAGTGACGTGTATAAACACAGACGTAACGTAATTTAAATTAGAGGTCGTAAAAAATTAAATGTATAGTAAGTACTTCATTAACCTTTTCGGTAATTGTGTCATACAGCTTCATAATATATTTCTCAAAAGGGTATATTTATTAAAAGCTTAAAAAAATACACTTATTAAAAAGGTTGTCGTTTATCAAATGCTACGTTAAAACTTTCATGTCTCCAAAACGAATGTAGGCCTCAATTATCGGTGAAACCCGAGCAACAATAACCCTTAATTACATAATAATAAAAGCTTCCATAACTGATCGTAAAGTTTGGCAAAATATATAAACCGGTAACCATCCTTCGTTAATTACCAATTGTTCTAATCTCCTCGAAGGGTCTGTCCTAAACAAATACAATAGCGAGCTATAATGAACAGAATGGCTTCATTTTTGGATTTGCTCGTGAAATTATTAAAACGATGTATACTGTGTTATCGTACATACAGGGTGATATTGTTTCATGATACTAAAATGAAGGGTTTTAAGTAGCGATTCCATAAATATAATACAACTTGCAGTTCAGCAGAACTCTCCGCATTAATTTATTTAAAAAAATAAAAGAATTTAAAGAGTCATTTTTAAATTAGTAAGTTCTTACTTAAAAAGTGGTTTATTGTTGATGAACTTAAAGGTCTAAAATATAAATAGTCAAAAACATATATAATAAAAAAACAACAAGAAACAAAAATAAACAACAAATTAACCACTAAAAAGGGAACAACAAGCTCTTTAATTTTTCATTGCAGTGGTGTGGTGCAGGTAATGGGCTAATGGGGACCAAAATTTCAAAATTCAAATTTCAATATCGTTTATTCAATTTAGGTTTGTTTAACAACACTTATGAACGTCAATAAAGCTACGCCATCGGTTCGCAAATCCTACGGCAGGAGACCTTGTAACGAGAAGAACGGACAAGACGACCTTTTAGATTAGGGCAGGTGAACCCTTTGTGGCCACAAGGAATTTTTCACTTTGAAGCAATTAGTGCTCAATGGTCTTATAGGTATTCCAGACAAAAAAAATATCTCCAATTATAGAGAATTTATCTGCCTTTAAAGGTAAATCTTTCAAATATAAAATAATTTTTGTATATAAAACAAAATGTCCGAAAGCTGTCAAATGCCCCGGTTTTGGCCACTTATTGATAGCCAAACTTTTATAAGTACTTATAGCAAAATATCAAAATCAAACCCAGGTTATACGTACCTATAATAATAATATATTCTTGTGCGCTAGAAGCCAAGCAATAGCAAAACAATAATTTAATTCTAAAAAACAAAGGTTTATAACAAATTTCATCCAGTTTTTAAAACAGAAAATGGCGTTTGTTGAAAAAAATCGTATGTCATAAGGAATTCTAGTGATTGTTATTATTACCTTAAAATACCTTATTTACTTTAATTGCCAGAGGCAAAAATGACGAAAGTTATTTGGAGAACTTTAAGAGCAAAAAGTGGCCAAAATCGGGGCTTCTTCCCTATAAAGTGTTTTATCGAACGCTCCCCTGACTGCAATGAAAAATTAAAGAGCTCGTTTTTCCCATTTTACTTAATTTGTTGAAGTCTGTTTTTTTAAACAAATAAGTATTTTCTATCTGTGAATGCAGTTTTGTTTCTTGACAAAATTAAAGCAATAATGGTTTCAGTGAAATTGGCTATCTCCATTATTTCGAGTACTTCCCCTCTAGGTATCATAAAATAATAGCATCCTGTATAATAGTACACACGACGTAGGATGCTGGTTGAGTAAGGGTGAGCTTTAATCCTATTAAGTTGGCATAATATCGTTATAGCGGTATTTAGACAACGCTTCGGGCGTCGTAATGAGCCGTTCGTGACGCCTAAGCGTCCAGAGGATTAAAATATTAAACCTTTTTAAAGTTTTTATTGCCTACTAGATGCTCGTGACTTTGTCTTCAGCGTGGTTTCATTCAGAGCATCAGTTAGGACATGTTGAAATTTCATTCAGTGAGTCATATCTACACAACTATTTGTCGAGTTCGGTTCAGTTTAGTGTTTTTTGGAAAGCGACTAAAACAGACAATTTAGATTTGACAATTTTTTTTTAATAATTCTTACTTTTGACTTCTTTTAATTATACTATCTGTACTAAACTATAACTCTTAAAACACTGCCTTACTTATAATACTTGGTAACTAATGGGCGACAGATTAACGTTGAGCGCCACAAAAACGTATCCACTTTCTCAGGACCGCCAGTCTCTACAATTTGTTAACTGAATAAACGTAACACCGGGAGAGCTAGCCCTAGCGTGATTAAACGACGGCTTGGACTCGCGAACTCGCATCCATCACTCAGATTTGCCGCCAACTGATTTCAAGCATTTTTGTGTTACACATTCGTCCTAATTACTAGTTTTAACAAAGTTTGTGAATAAGGGTTCTTAATTATGGTGTCTCTACAAGGAAATCTAGTCGATTTATCCCCTTCCTGGCGTGATTAAAAGTTGGCCTGGACTCTCGAAGTCGAATCAATCACTGAGATTTGCCGCCAGCTAATTTCAAGCATTTTTATGTTACACATTATTAAGAGTTCTCTTTTGCCAGTTTCCCTTCAATTTATTAAAAGAAAATGTTAGCTCTAGTTGAGCCAGCCCTGTCGTGATTAAACATTGGCGTCCACAGCGCTAGCACAGAATGTTAGTGCGCTAATACGAATTAATCACTGAGATTTACCGCTCACTCATTACAAGCCTTTTTATATTACTCATTCGTCCTAATTCCCTATCACTAGTTTTAAAAATATGTCATCAAGTGTTCTCAGTTCTGCCAGTATCTCTACAATTTGTAAACCTAGTAGAGCCAGCCCTGGCATGATTAAACGTCGGTCTGGACTCGCGAACTCGCATCCATCACTCAGATTTGCCGCCAACTGATTCCGTCCAAGCATTTTTATGTTACACGTCGTCCTAATTCACTTCCACTTGTAATAACAAAGTTTTTGATAATTATAATTTGCTATGAATGTGAGGACCACTCACACTCAGGGAACCCTTCTTACTGCTTACCGTGTGGTTGGTGCCTCACCATTTACGCGAAGACACTTTTACTATTTGGTTATGTATTAAAAACTAGGGTAGTTAAATGCAAAAGCAATTACGAATTGGAACTCCAACTGAAAGGCGAGATGCCAGCCACGCGAATAGAAGTAAGAGTTGGTTCACCGAATTCGTCTCTGACTCTACATCAAGAAGGAAAGGTGAATTTTTTAACGTCTCAATAGCACAGGTGGAAGCGCAGTCGCCTCTTTGAAATAGAAAGAAAAGTAAAACTTTGAAAAACCGTAAACGGCAACCAAAAAATGACCTCATACATAACAATACAGTTTTCATTGTAACATAATATTGGAAGCCATAACTTAAATGGAAGACACAATAGAGATATGATAATAATGATATTCACAGATCCAATTAACCTCGCGGAATATGGGTTTATTCTTCGTTATTTATCATTTGTATCGGGTTAGACCACCACTTGGATGTATTCATAAATTTAACATAATGACAAGTATTTTATATTAAGCGATACCATTGTTTTATCCCTTTATAGCCATAAAGTAGTTCAGTTACTTTACATAAATATTATTAAGTAATTTGATACGAATAACAAGGGCTTTTCCTCAAAATAAATATTGATATGACTGAAATATATCAAACATATTTTTATGATAATTCGGACTATAAGTATCTTTATTAACACCCCTTTACCAAAGATACAGTCCTACAATCTATACTAGAAATAATAGGTTGTATACAACACTACGTTTATACAGGGTGTTTTTCTATAAGTGCAATACCTCTTAGGTGGTGATTGTGCTCATGAATATGAACAACTTTTACTATGGTGCCAACTCTGCAACTCAACAAAAAAATTCTGCTGTTTCATACAATTTGTTAATACCTACCTGACCAGAATGTATGGAACAGCTGATTTTTTTTGTGAACTTGAAAAGTTGGCCTCATAGTAAAAGTTGTTCATATTCATAAGTACAATCACCACCTAAGAGGTATTGCACTTATAGAAAAACACTCTGTATAAAAGTATCACTAAGCAAAGCAGAGTTTATTTGGTTTTAAATGGAAAAAACACCCAATCAGAACTTAAATTTTAAGGTCGGCCGCACAAGATAAGATTACCCTTCCTTTTCTCTCAACAATAAAGCATATTACGTCCAATTCCAGCCTTGAAAAGGGTTTTCTATCAGAAAACACAATATACCGTTTAGATTATGAACCACTTTAGAAAGGAGACAGGAAAGAAACTACCTTTTGTGCTGATTTAAAGAGGCAGTTGTAAATAGAAGTTTTGGTAAGTTTAAAATTATAAATGGCACGTTTAATAACTAGTTCAGCAGTTAAAACTAAGCAGTAAAGTAAACAAAAATGAGTAATAAAAAATAATGAAATGGATCAGTAAATATATAAATGAGCAGGAAAATAATTAAATGAGCGGTAAAAAATATTAAACGAGCGGTTACGTGTGGGCAGTAATAAATCGGAACTTTTCGGTAAGAAATCTCATCCTAAGCAATTCTATAAACAATGAATCTTGGTAGGTAGATGAATTCTGTAACCGGCACTAGGTTTATTATTTCGCGATCGCCTTAAATTTCTAACCTATCACGTGTTTTACAGGACTTCCGGCAAACTTGCTCACTCCTAACTTTTAAAATAAAAAAGTAAAAAATCTAGAAGTAATAATTGCTCGCCGTGAACTGCCGAACTATGTATCTAACTGCCCATTCGATCATTTTACTGGCCATTCATTTATTACACTGCTCGAACAATTTTTTAGTCTTCATTGTAGGATGAATTAACCGCTAAATTTTCTTTTTATTACTATCCATGTTTTACTGCTGTAGTAAATTTACAACCACCCGAAAATTAAGTAACTGCTCAAATATTTTTTCAACTGATCATAATAACATACCAAATGTTTAAATAACAGTTGGAAAAATTGTTTCCCTAATAAATACTATTTGTTCTGTAAACTCTGGTTGACTAAAGATTACGACGAAGCCGTCGTAAAACCGCCTCTGTGGTTTAGTAACACGCCACCAGTATCTGACCCAGAGGTCCCAGGTTTGATTCCCAGTGGGGGTACATAATATTGTATTCGGTTCGGTTGGTGGTAGGGCTTGTTCAAAGTCCGCCTGGCTAGCTACCACCATCTTATCTAAGTCTGAAGCCATAACAACGATGTTTTCAGCATTGTTATGTTCCGACAGTTAGATAAGATATCCAGTTCCTTAGTTATGAAGGATTCCGGGAGAAGAGCGTTCCCACCTTTAGCCTTATTATCAATTAACATCAGGTGTGAATCACACCGTGTGATGAAGGCTAACTGCTATCCCGTAGTGGATTAAAAAAAATATTCAGTGAATATTATTATACATATTACAGTGGCGAAAGATTTCAAGATTTTGTTTTTTTTTCACACTAACTGACATAGAATAGAATAAAAAAGTTTATTCAATAAAACACAAAACATTCTCGTGATGCCAGTAAATCAAATTGCCGACATCATGATCCTATAGGAAACCCAGAGCTTGACTGGGCAGGTGTACCTAGATTCCTAAATAATCGATTACCGTAAAACAGGGTTACTTTAATAGTACATTACAGCCGAGGACAGGTAAGTAAGAAATTACATTGTCGAGGATGGTTTGAAGCACGAGCCGCAGGCGAGGGCTTTAATCATTCGAGGCAAGGTAATTTGTTTACCGTACAAGGCTTGTATAGTGCTTTTCTCAAGAAATGCGAGGAAATAAAAAAAAACTGTTTAACTAAATAATATTTATTAAAATTTATATCACACATGTTCGGGCAATTATTCAATGTAAATGTTATTGTTTTCCCGGGCACACTTATGAATAAATCGCCCATAATAATATTATTTTAATATCTTTCTTTTGATTTTGCTGGCAGTAAGTTTTCTGTTATTCATTATGCTTCTGCTCTCAAATTTGGTGGAGTAGGTACATACAATGTCTGTATATGTTTCATTGGCAGAACTCATTTTGATAATTTATTACACAATATAAATAAACTGTATTGATATCAAATCAACCGCTGAAAATCATTCCCGCCGTTTTTTTAATATTGGTTTGGGAGGCCAAGTGGAACGGTCATACAGCCTATTGATAGTATACTTACTACTTGCTACTAAAATGCGCAACTTCAGTACCCGCTTCTGGGTGGTAGATGGCGCTGTACATATTTCCCATACAAAATTACTCGTAAAGGATATTTTGTCTATGATAAATCTCATTTTGTTTTTTCGATTGATGTTCGTGCTAAGGGTACATAGCGCTTGTGGTACAATACGAGGTAATATACTCTGTGCGCACCGTATTTAAAAAAAAATTAACCTAATTATGATATAATAATTACCTATATAATAATAATAATAATGTAGCTGTATGGTGCAAATGTCCCTTTGCTTTTTCTGTTTTTATACACAGGAATAACGAATGAAAAAAAAAGAAAAAAAATTTGGTAATAATATCTTTGGGTAGTACCTTTTCCGAGGTAAACATTCTAAATTTGAAAATCACTGCAGTAATGAATTTTAGTACTTACTTACTGCATTGATTTTAGTGCAGTAAGTACTGAAATTCATTACTGCAGTGATTTTCAAATTTAGAATGTTTACCTCGGAAAAGTGCCACGTACTGCATTCTTTTCTCAAATATAATATTAACATTTCAGAGCATAAGTGTGAAAAGTAATATATGCTCAGTCAGATGATTATCATATCGCAGAACATACACGGTCAAAATTAACTCAAAAACTTTTACCGAGTATGTTCTGCAATGTTATTATAATCAACTGAGCATATATTACTTCTCTTAATAGGCAATGTACCTGCAGTTGATAGATAAAATTTAACACCACAGGATGGTATGTTTCAACTGTTTTCTGATGTAAGTAAGTCAAAGTTATCCCCTAGGGCCAAAGTAACCCGGTTTTATATTGTTTTGCATCTACTTTTAAAAGTATACTTACTTTTGAACGTTAAGGTTTTATTCAAGTTGAAGCAGTAAATTAACTCTTTATTATTACCTGGAACAAAAAAGTAGAAATTGTAAATAATGGAGAAATCATGACTCAATGCAATGCTTCTGTTGACCATAACAGGGATTGGATATCAAGTGCTCTCATTTAGATCCAGATAACATATTGTAAAATAATTGCTGTATTGAATTAAATGAAACCTTCGTGAATGTGTCTGTAACACAGCCGTCTCTATCGTAGAAGACGATAGAGATGGCTGTGGTCTGTAATGTTTCCACGTCCATGTAAGGGATGCAGAGTTCTTTTTTTAAAGAAAATGACGAATTTATTCAGGAAAACACAAGAGACGAAAGAAAAGCGTTGTGCTTTGTTCTTTTTTTAAAGAAAGAAATGTAAACTTTGGCCCCATTCCACTTATTATACATATGTATTTAAACTAAACGAGAATGTTGCGATTAGTGATGTAACGAATTTTCGCATTCGCATTCGCATCCGCGAATATTCGCTTATTTCTTGACATTCGCATTCGCATTCGTATTCGCCAACACTGCGCGAATATTTTGCGAATATGAACGCAAGAAAAAATATCCACTTTTCAGAAGTCGGTTGGGGCTTTTTTTGTGGATTCGTAAGTTCATTAAGACTCTTGGACTTCCAAAAACGCTGTAATATATAAAAATTGTTCTTCCATCTAGAAACACACTCTTGTTTAATCTTGAGACGTACCTTTCTTATATACTTCTCGTCTTGAGTAGAATTCGAGTGATGAAAAGGTGTTGTGATCTTTGTACATTTTGCAAGGCGCCTGTGACAGTTTCTTGAGAATTTTTAGCCTTTCTATCAATACGTTTTGAATCTTATGTAAAACATTCGCATTCGTATTCGCATTCGCGAATATCAGCGGCAGATTTATTTATTTATTTATTTATTATTAGATCACTAAATCATTTACGGTACATTTCACTATTGCATTGTCATTTATTTCACGTCTCATCATTAATTTATTGCAATAGAATGCCTCTACACATTAACGATTGCCCTGTTTCACGCCTAATCTAGTTCGATACCACAAAAATATCGTGTTACTATTTTCAAGTAACGTATCTTTGCAAACAATTTTACAGCAATGTTTAGTTCCGAAGGGCTGAATTGAAGATTATATTTTATTACATTACTTTCAGCAACAAATGATTACCTACGGTGTAACATTTCAAAAGATTCGTTTAGCACGAAATTGTGAATCGTATCGCATACAACTTCAATATACCTCGAAAACAAAAGCTGCGTGTTTTTCGAATAATTTTTTTAGGATGTGCGGTTATGATACGCGGGCCCGAATCCAATCGTAAATCAAAACGGTTGACTCAAATTAATCACCCACGACGGTTTGTTTTGAATAAATAAATAAAAGAAATTCTTTTAAAGTTTTTTTGTGTTTAGCACCTGAAATACTTCAAACACCTCTGTGGTCTAGTGGTACACACCACCAGTATTAGACCAAGAGGTCCCGGGTTCGATTCCCAGTGGGGATACCTACATATTTTGTGCGGTTCGGTTGGTGGTAGTACTTGTAATAAGTCCGCCTGGCTAGCTACCACCATCTTAACTAAGTTTGACGCCATAACAACGACGTTTCCAGCTTTGTTGTGTTCCGGCAGTTAGAGATAAGATAGCCATTCCTCAGTGTTGAGGATTCCGGAAGTAGTGCGCTTCTATCCTCAAGCCTTATCTACACTTAACATTTAGTGAGATGAAGGTTGACAGCTACCCCGTTTGTGTATAAAAAAACTATTGAAACACACACGAAATTGGAAATGTGGAAGAAAGCTGATACAGCATGACACTTTTGACAAAAGTTTTTCCTGTGTCCGATTGTTGTGTCTATAGCAGAAATGTGGCAGGAACATTTGATAATGATTATAAACCTCAAGCTTGTCACGCTAGAGGTAGAGCTGAATCTCATTACAAGCTTTTTACAAGCTTGTTATTAACTTGCCATGTTAGTTAGTTAGTATGTTAGTTAGTGGGGGCACAGATTACTAAATAGTTGGGGTTACTAAATACTATGGTGAGGGGACAAATCTTGCAAGCTTAATTTGACCCACTTCCCAGTGTCCGATGGAGCTGAAATTTTGTATACAGGTTTGGTTCAGATGACAATACAATATTAAAGTAAGGTTAGCAAAAAAGGTTGTCGTAAAAATGATTTATTTACTAAAAACTTATTTTAAGCAATAGGATAGGCAAATTGCGGAAAATACTAACAAGTATAAAAATTTTGTTTGCACTTCAGGAATCTCTTGAACAAGTATTGTACATTCTTTATAACAGCTACTACAAGTTGATTTGGGATCAGCTCTTTTATTACTCGATTAGAGTTAGGTATGTTATATGATTTTGGTTGGTGGTAGGACTTGTTCTTAGTCCGCCTGGCTAGCTACCACCATCTTATCTAAGTCTGACGCCATAACAATGATGTTTTCAGCATTATTGTGTTCCGGCAGTTAAGAGATAAGATAGCCAGTTCCTCAGTGATTGAGGATTCCGGGAGTAGTGCGCTTCCACCTTCAGCCTTATCACCACTTATCATCAGGTGTGATGAAGGCTAAGTGCTACCCCGTAGTGGATAAAAAAAAAAAAAAAATTGTTTATAGAACCGACCCATTTCAAAAGAACCTTGGGCGTTTCGCCCCACCGTAACCACTGCGGGTCGAATCGCCCTATTCAGAAACAGTGCTTGGGTTATTCGCCCCGCGGGGCGAATCGCTTGCGGGGCGAAACGACTAAAGACTCGACAAATCATCTTACAAACATTTATTTACATATTCCATCACACGCGTCCATATGCTTTCCTGTACTAACGCTCCGTATACAACAATTGATGTAAATCAGTTGTTGTCTGTCTTCTTTTTAGCGTATAAAAGTGACAAGAGTCGGTTTTAAAATATACTGTTACTAGCGGCAAAAACGCCCCAGTCGCGCGCAGAGTTATCTGACACGGACTCTAGATGTAACTTTGCTTCACTTTGATTAATAAAGAGGAAGGTGTATTGAACAAAAGTAGGTCGCAGATTGGGCCGCGTCGCGTGTCGTGGTGACGCGTCAGTCACGTCAATACGCCGTTCGGACTTCGCAGTAAATCGGGCTTTATCTCGTCGAAGATAATGAGTAGGGACAAACAAGGTCCTTCCGACGGATTGAATAATGGTTCCTGCGGCTCATTCATGCGGCATGTAATTAACCACCGTCTATAGCCGGCGTCAAGGAGCGGCCGAGTAAGACGTCCGATAAGAGATCTCCCTACTCCAACAAAGGACTGACAGTGCGTGTGTAATTAATTATTTTATCCAAATCTACGATAATTGGAATGTTTTTCAATTAGGCCACGTGGAATCTATCCTGATACATATCATATCATATTCACTTTAAGTTGAAATCCAATGGGCCTAAATACACCTATGGGCGAAAAGTCGCATTTTAAAATACCTAATGGTTTGTTATGTTACACTCTGAACCTAATCTATAATCTACTAGCTTTCCGCTCGCGGCTTCGCCCGCGTGAACTACACGACGTTATCCCGCGGGAGTGTGATATTTTTCCGGGATAAAAAGTAGCCTATGTTCCTCTCCAGACTATAAAGTATCTATGTCCCAAATTTCAGCCCAATCCGTTCAGCCGTTTTGGCGTGATTGAGTAACAAACATCCAAACATCTAAATATCCAAACATCCAAACTTTCACATTTATAATATTAGTAGGATAATACAGATATTTTTATTTGACACAAGCTTTATAATAATAAATCTAAAAATATATAAAATATATAATATATAAAAAATAAAAATATAATATATAAAAATATATATACAGGGTGTCAGTGAAACTCGACCTATTCCTTGAAAGGGGTTATACTAGAGGTCATTAGCAACAAATTAAGTCCAGTGAACCAGGGGTCAAAACTAGATGGTTACCGAGTTGTGACGGTTCTTTGATTTTTTTGAAATTTTCCGAAATGTTACCAAAAAACATAAATTGTGATAAAACTACTCCACTTTAAACAGTAAATTGGTACTTTTCTGAAAGCTGAATAATTCGGGATCATTTTAAAAAATAGCGCTTTGCCAAAAATTACATAATCTCAGAAATAAAAGGTCTTTAGTAAAAATAATTTTTATTTTGTGTATTTTTCTCCAACTTCGCCGTAAATTATTGTAAAAAAACTGTAGGAAAGTTAGCGTACAAATTAGTAAAATAACATACTAGTTTCATAAGCTTTACAAAAAGGTACAATAGTTATTAACTTTCCCAGCTGTCTTTAAAAAATCAAGCAAAAAAGCGCTGTAGGTCAGACATTTCATTACAATTTGTAAATTGAATTTGGCTCGAAAAGTCAACAGTAACGTAGTAAAACCATGTTTGTTTTCAGTACATTTGAAACACTGTCATAAAAGTCAATAAACTAGAGATAAATCTCTAGTTTATTTATTGAAATGGAAAATTAATATTGCCTTTATTAAAAATAGATGTTCCATTCCATCTATATAGCCGCTAGTTCAAGAGACTTGCACGTCCAAACAAACTTCAGATATACATATTTGTATATAAATATATAGGTATCTACAGAAAAAACACATCTTTATTATTAACCTAGCTTATATAAAAGCAAAGTAATTGCAATTTAAAAAGTTTTATTCATTTTTCTTTTACTGAATGCAAAACACTAAATAAAATTCCTTATAACGGTCGAGGAACTTGGGAATGTGCGATCTTTTCCAAATTAGAATTCCAAGCTAAAAATATATTTCATTCTTTTTAAGGAAAATCCACGTGCTTTAAATGTTGCCGAGGAAAATAGGCAAGTGCAAATTTTAATATAATAATATAATATAAAATAAGGGAAGGTTTTTATTCATCGTATGAAATAAAAATTACTATAGTTAGTCAGAGAAAGTTTTTTAACAAAATATAATAACAATATCAAACAATAAAGGTATATAATATTATTTTGCAAATTTTGTAAAAGTTTTTCAGCTTTTTTAAATTAAATGTCGTTTGAGAATTGTTATTCATAACAATATACATTGGATCACTATATGACGTAATATGACGACCTCCATGGCCGAGTGGTGTACGAACCAGTTTTTAAGGTGCCGCTACCTCTGGAAGTCCCGGGTTCGATCTCTGGTCGGGTAAATATTGAAAAACGAACTGTTCAATATTTCCTCGGGGCTGGCTGTATGAGATAATACCCGTCATAATTTCCAATTTTCAAAACGCCAGCTCAAGCTACTAAAATTACGTATTGGAACAATGTACCTATGTGGTGGTGTCCAATATTTATTTTATTTATTTAAGGCGATACTCGGAAAAATTATGCTAAAGCGAGATAGCAATGAGAAAACGACGCGCGCGGGAGCGAGACCGATTTTGCCGATTACGCAAAAAAAACACAAAATCACTTCGTATTCAAAAACTATAGCGATTTTAAAAAAATGCTTCTAGACGATCCTAAATATTATTGGTGTCCACTAATTAAACCAATTTTCAATAGTATATGTATCCCCATTTAAGAATAATTTTGATATTTCTCATTTTTTAGAGGTATTTTCGAAAATAAAAAGTGTCTAGCCAAAATCATAAAATCGTGTTTCTGAAACTATACGATTCTAGATAAAGGTATGAAGAAATATATATCTTATTACCAGATTTATTACAACTCTAACCTTCCTATAGTTTTATATCAAAGAGTCCATACTTTTTCCGAGTAGCGCCTTAATACTAGCTTTCCGCCCGCGGCTTCGCCCGCGTGGACTACACAACGTTATCCCGCGGGAATGTGATACTTTTCCCGGATAAAAAGTAGTCTATGTTCCTCTCCAGGCTACAAAAGTATCTATGTACCAAATTTCAGCCAAATCCGTTCAGCCGTTTTGGCGTGGTTGAGTAACAAACATACAAACATTCAAACATCTAAACTTTCAGATTTATAATATTAGTAGGATGAATTAATTACGTATAACAGACATTGCTGAATTTGTTTTTATAAACGCTCAATTTAAAAGTAAATGCTCTTTTAAATGAAATACTTGTAACGGGTTTCTTTTTAGCAAAGGCCGTTTTATTAAAGTCCAATTTTAACAAGCTTTTCAGAAAGTTTAAAGCTTTTTAACCAGTTTGTATCAAAAGTGCTCAAATTACTTCGATGAAAGGAGCGAAGAAGTTTGCTAGAAAATTATAAGTCTTTTTTTACTTTCACTGGAATAGCTAATATCGTGAGAAGCTATTTAAAAAACATATTAAAATGAAAATCTTTTTAGATCAAACGATCGAATGCTGTCGTCATTGGTAACTTTAAGATGTCGAAAATACCTGAAAAACTTTGCAGACAGTAACTTAGTGTAGTTTAAAATAAGCTGTCAGATTAAGGGAGACTTCAAATTAGCGACTTAATGCATAGGTATGTAAGTAGTGTCAAAAACGGCATTTTTTTTCTAAATTCATCAGTATTTTTGAGAGTAGTTGCCGAGTTGATGCCAGAGTGAGTCGTGCTCGTGCGTATTTAATAGTAGATCTTTTGGGCACACCAAAAGCGGGCCCAGTCGACCGACGACGGGAAAAAAATGCGAACCGGCGACTGCGCCCATGGGACCAGTAGAAAGTGGGCGCAGTCGCCGGACGACTCGTGACTTGTCATGACTCTACATCTGCCCTTCTTAAAAAAATTATAAATCTTTTATTTTATTATTTACTACTGGCTTCCCGCGGCTTAACCCGCGTGGTACCTACCCATTCCCGTGGAAAATCGGGATAAATAAAATATAGCCTATGTCACCCGGGAAGAATGTAGCTTTCTTAAGGTGAAGATTTTTTAAAATTTGTCCAGTAATTTTTTTAATTTATCCATAACAAACAAAAAACTCAAATCTTTCCTCTTTTTAATATTCGTACCAATAGTTATTTTGGTAGCTTTAGAAATGGGTTAACGAAAATCACGTCAATTATTTACGTATAAAATAAATTTTAAGTTTTCTGCTTTTATACATACCTAGTTCTTTATTTATTATTAGAGCATTATAATTTTTTAACTTTTTGCATTCACAATTCACAATATTGAAAATGAAGTATTTAGAAAAAACCGACCCGTCTCACAACCAGCTCCGATGGGCCGGTTGTGAGACGGGTCGGTTTTTCTAAAAAAGTACTTCATTTTCAATTTTTCAAGCATTATGATATCTTGATCACCCAGACACGTATTTTCTGGTACACGACCTTGGTCTGATAGCGGTTGAACACTAAATGCCAGGTGTGCCCAACCTTACGAAAAAAGGTTACGTGCTGAATATGACAAAGGATGGGGAGAAAGGGGGGAATCCCCCCTTAATCCGCAGGTCCTTGTCGCTGATGCGTAGTTTTATTTTTATCTCAATATTGAATTATATTACGAATCAGATTTTTCTAGAAAAAAAATGACGATGTTTAAGAGTTTGGTGACTTTGGGCGTTAACATTGTTTAACGACTTCGTAGAATTTTAGAATAGATTTGAGAATTATGAGCTGATAATTTTGTTATTAAAGTCACGTAGCGGACAACTCTTGTTCTTTAATAACAGCAATTTTTATGTCGATTGCTTTGATTTTTTTTAACGTAAGCATTGATTCTCGAGTGAGCTATTTATAACCTTGTACAGAATTCAACAAATTATTAATTAAATCAGAATTATATCTTCGTCATGAAACTTTACGTACTCTCTAATGAGAATCATGTTTTAATTATATGATTGCCTCTTAAGTCAAAATGTTAAAATAGATCAAGTCAGATTCAGTCAGCGAGCTATCTATGGATGGAGTCAGTATTAGCAATACACCACAATAGAACGTAAAGCATACGAAATTTTCGTAAGATCACACCTAAAAATTTTATATACCGTCGAAAGCAGAGCCCCTCAGGGGCCTTTTCTCGAATATATTATGTGGGTGGAGGTTTGGCAAACTATGCCTATGAGGGTTCACTACTTCTAGACTATCGATGGGGGAAAGTTTCCTTCCGAATACTCGTTCCAGCGTAAGATACTCGTATTTATACATTTCGAATAAATTATTATTAAAATTTTGCCAAACTATGCATATAGGAGGATCTACTCCTTTTAAGTTTCCAGACTTAACTTCTTAATGAAAATCCTATTTCATTTAAATAAGAGCTTAGAGTTATCTCTATAATGCTGCAAAATATAACACTTTTTTTTTTACCACAACGGGGTAGAACTTAGCCTTCATCGCACCTGATGTTAAGTGGTGATAAGGCTGAAGGTGGAAGCGCACAACTCCCGGAATCCTCAATCACTGAGGAACTGGCTATCTCATCTCTAACTGCCGGAACACAATAATGCTGTAAACATCATTGTTATGGTGTCAGACGTAGATAAGATGGTGGTAGCTAGCCAGGCGGACTAAGAACAAGTCCTACCACCAACCAAACCGAATACAATATGTACCCCCACTGGGAATCGAACCCGGGACCTCTTGGTCTGAAATCGGTGGTGTGAACCACCAGACCACAGAGGCGGTTAAAACTAATATAACTTCGGTGAGATACCTTCTATAAAAGACATCATTAGAAATAAATATTAAGCGTAAAGTAGTTGAAATTTTCGGAAGTTTACACCTAAAAATTTTATAAATCGCCGCAAGCAAAGCCCATGCCTCAGGGGCCAATTCTCGAATATATGTGGAGAGGTTTGACAAACTATGCATATGAGGGTTCTCTACTCCTAGACTGTCGATGGGGGAATTTTCCCTCAGAATATTTGATTCGGAGTTCCAAGACGATGAAGTAACATTATTCACTCAAGGCCGCTGTAAGTATGTAAATTATGATCGATTGAATAAACGTTCCGCTCTTTACATTACTAACTCTTAAAAGTTCTTATGGCTTATTTTCTTCATAAAATTTTGGAAAATCCTTAAGTATATCTCAAATACCAAGTAGAGAAATAGATTAAATATGTTATCGATTCTCAAAGTGCACGACTTCATTGAGTTTCATACCTAAGTACCTAGGTAAATAATCTTTCAATTATGAAGGGTATTTTTATGTTGTATGTGTTTTACAAAAATATTTATTTGAAATTAAAAATTTAAGCCGACATGCTGATGAACAGTAATACAAAAAAAATCGAATAAACTAGGCGTTGCGTCCACTATAAAAGTCGATTAAGTCAGACGTCTCTAAAAAACTGTTCGGCCTTCAGACAGCATTAACCAACACACGTAATAAATAATAGGTCAATCATTCAACGTTTGTTTACTCCATTGAGAATTTTACACACGAAACGGCTTGATGTTTACATTTCGATCCATTTAAGTTATCATTATTCCTCTATTTCCTAACTTTCTGTATTCACATCATCATTATTTATTTTCAGTAAGGCCCAATCTATACCGAGAAGGAAGCGAAGGGCTGCGAAAGGCAGCGACGCGCCGAGAACTTTTAGTGTAAAATAATTTTCTACTTTATAAGCATACATAAAAAGACGAGTGTTGTTTGAAAAGACCGAAAGAGTCGCGCGGCTAAGAGCGGCTTCTCGACTCCGCTGAGCCGTGCCCTGATACAAGGATTTCAGTTTCAGTTACCAAACCGAATACAATAAATACCCCCACTTGGAATCGAACCCGGGACCTCTAGATCTGATACCGGTGATGTGTAGCGCTAGACTACAAAGGTGGTATGACGGAATGGTGGTAGAACGGTAAATGTGTAAAATAACCAAAATTCTTTTCAAAACAAAATACAGTTTTTTTATGCTGACGCGCCGCTCTTGTAACTCTTCGTGTTTAAAAACAATTGCCATTTATGTAAATGAATGACACAAAAAAGTAAATTGTGTCAAAACTAAATATTCGCCGCCTGGCAGCTCGTTAAATGATTCGGATTTGTTCGGTCAGATCGCCGAGTTTAATTAAGAAAGTTAACAAAAACGGTTCGTTTCAAATAATGCTTCGCAGTGGTTTACGCAGCCAAATGATTTTGAAATAATAAGTAGGTACCTTTAGGAATTTGTATACTTAACTTATTTGAGCAAGAGCACTTAAGAGTAAACAAACATGAACCTCTCATCTTTAACATTATTTTGCAATGCACTTAATACCATTACGTATTTCGCCCAGCAATTTTATAAAGCTAATAATTTCTTTAAGCATTATTCATACGCCTTAATTAAACTCCATTTCAGAAGACCTTTCGTAGTCATTACAGTTAAAGCTATATTCATAAATTGAAAGCAGCAGTGAAGCCCCTTTTTTCAGCATTAACTTTTGAAAATTTGTAATAATATTAGGTTAGGTTTACATAAGATTTTGGATTATATTTAATTGGAAAACCAATGCTAATTCAATCACGTTTGAAGCTTAAATGGTTGCGTAATATTATATTATACACAATAAGTTTTTAATAACATTATCGTTTTTTTTTTATAAATACCTACATAGCTACTAAACATAATATAAACTTGCCTACAACAGTTAGTTTTCGTCAATAATAATAAACTATTTGTACTTTTACAAGTATGTAAGTGCTTACTAAATCACACGCTTTTTTATATTGTTTTTTTTTTAAGTGGTTTACCTAATAGAATGTTATTTATCAAGGTTTTGCGATTCAGATCTTTTCGTAAGAGATTTACTTAACTCCACGAGTTACATAACATCATATTCTCGATAAGTACACGTGCATAGCACTGATTAAGTATTCTGTGCTCCAGATAATAACATGCGATCGTTTTTTTATCTATACTTCAATCTTGTACTTTCTAATTATTTGATGTCTATATATGCACAACACTCGATAGAACTATCGGTTTTATTGGTATTTTTAATATGTTATCTTATTTTTACCCTTTATTGCACATTAAAATACATTGAACACAAATATAATTGAAACATGTGAGCAAAGGTGGACATATCTCAAAAAGAGATCTCTTCCAGTCAACCCAGAACGTGTAAGAGTTGGATAAAT
Source organism: Crambus lathoniellus (assembly GCA_949710035.1). Lineage (NCBI taxonomy): Eukaryota > Metazoa > Arthropoda > Insecta > Lepidoptera > Crambidae > Crambus > Crambus lathoniellus. Next base: position 24,044,609 of record OX453305.1, on the reverse strand, counting down.
GATTAATGATAAGTATTTCGCTTTCGCTAAATCTATGGTTTCGGTAAACAAAATGTTGACCAAAACGTATCCAATAATAGTTCATTTTATTCCGTAACAGTCATTTTATTTCAATTAATGTTAAACGCAGAAATTCTATTGAATAGATAGGACAATCATACGATTCTGAGAAAGTAATAACCATCCAACCGTGAGTAAAGAAAATATAAAAGTCAATTTCCTATCACATATAAGTATTAAAGTAAACCACGCTAAAACCTTCATTCTAGGAAGATCTAATGCGGGAGCTATCGCGTTATTTCGTCCCAAAACGTAATCATTTCAAAGTTAGTGATTTTAACTATCACGGAATTGCAACAAATGCGATGTGCTCGCACTTTTTACCTTTTAACTATCACGGAATTGCAATAAATGCGATGTGCTCGCACTTTTTACCTTTTAACAATCACGGAATTGCAATAAATGCGATGTGCTCGCACTTTTTACCTTTTAACTATCACGGAATTGCAATAAATGCGATGTGCTCGCACTTTTTACCTTTTAACTATCACGGAATTGCAAAAAATGCGATGTGCTTGCACTTTTTACCTTTTAACTATCACGGAATTGCAATAAATGGGATGTGCTCGCACTTTTTACCCTTTAACTATCACGGAATTGCAATAAATGCGATGTGCTCGCACTTTTTACCTTTTAACTATCACGGAATTGCAATAAATGCGATGTGCTCGCATTTTTTACCTTTTAACTATCACGGAATTGCAATAAATGCGATGTGCTCTCACTTTTTACCGACTCCGGCCGGCGTTAATAAGTTTGTTGTCATTTACAGCACTATTTTATGAGATGGGAAATACAAATAATCAAGTCCTTACTAATAATGGCTATCAATTGTTTAATGAAAACTAGCACAAACACTTTGATTCACTAGTTACACTGACTGACTGTCTAGCATGGGAGGTACACAAATAATAAACGTAACGATGTAAGACTAAAAGTTGACACTAAAACGAAAATGATTCAAAATTATAAAGACTTATTTTAATTTTTAGTTTTTTGCATTCACGATGCAATTCTTATTATAGAAAAATGGAAAATGAAGTATTTAGAGGTTAGTGAAGGTTAGTTAAGTGAAGGTTCCAGTCGCATCGGAGCTAGTTGTGAGACGGGTAGATTTTTTCTAAATACTTCATTTTCCATTTTTCTATTATAAAGACTTGCAAGATGTGTTGCCTCCGTAATAGAGACCTTGATCACTGACATGACATGACATGAAGTGACTCAACCCTAATGTTTACGTGGTGATGAATGTGACGATATCAATACGTACACCTTTTGACCGCCAAGGTCTTCTATAGAAAACAAACCTTTTTGTGTTCTAAACGCCACGAGTTTATTAGAAAACAATATCTAATAATTTATTTTGTCTTTTATAGAAAGTCACAAATCTTTTTTTGACCGCCACGGTCCTAACAGTTATAAAACAATCTCTGTAGTGAGTGACGGGTTAGTTTACAATCGTATTGTTCTATCGTAGGTATTTTATATCAATTGGGAAGTCATTCCAATAGGTACGTGTCTCCAGGGAACTGTGAGTGAGTAGGGACTAGGGTTCCATACAAAATAAACTGATCTATTCTTGTCTCAGCACGCCCTTGGAAATATAAAACTCAAAATCATTGATTCAGTCTAGTGTTACAAGGACTTGTGATTGTCAAAGAAGCTATGCTGTATATCTATATATCTGCAGCGGGAGAAAAATATAAATAAAAAAATATTTTTCACTTCTCATGCTCGTAAAGTTCGTGTTTATGTTGGGTATAGGCTGCATAAAATCGCTTTTTATGCTCTAGTGCATGAAGTAAAATCTTCGTCTAAAGTCTCAGACTCTAAGACAAAGGTAGTCAGGTAAACAGTCACTCACGCAATTAAACTTCGTTAAATAAACTTGTTATTTCATTCTGTTTCTTCAATTTCGTACATAATCCATGTTAAATTACTAAATTAATAAAACTAGGCAAAATTAATTGAATGAGTTTTCTAAGAAATAAGTATTTCAAGAGCATTATGAACTACGATCTATGTTAAGTCACTGTGCTGCCAATGCCACGTATAAAAAAAGAAAAAGAATGTCTTACCGCCAATATGGCGAAGTCTTTATTTTTTCTTTTTTGCAATATTGCTATTTATTTTCCTCACATTCGAAGTGAAAATCAGAGTGTATACTCGTACATAAAACCCATTTTACCTTCGACTTGACTATCCACCCTCGCCTATACGTCTCGGGTAAAATGATACGTTCTATGCACTTGTTGTACAATCTACTATTACTTATTCTAACAACATAGCACCACCAGCGAGAACTAGAGCAAAACTGCTCAATGAAGATAACTAGAGTAAACATAGGAAAGCTTTCTTTCCTCACTATACTAACACTATGAATTGTATTATTTGTGATGCTGAAATACTTTCTGTATAATCTATCACAGAAATCCAACAATACCTTGCAAACATCTTAAGTGAGTGCGGCGGAGTGGAGGCGTTCATTGTCCCAAATCACTCGCACCTCGGAACCCTGAGAACCGATTCCGATCTTCCCGCGGCGCACACTTCGCTTTATTACATTTTTCACAACACCCCCTCCTTTATCGCGTATCTCCAAATAATAACGGAATTCGGCAAAATTTGCGTTTTGCTCTCCTTCTTTCTACGTTCCTTCCCCCTCCTTCCTTTTCTCTTTACACATAACGGCGACAGCGAAATTTTTTCAATACGACAATTGAATAAATCGTTTTTGCTGGATCCGGGTTTCGGTGGTGTTGCCATGTGGCAAGATTTACGCGGAAGTCCCAATTTCCACTGTTTCTTTTATATTTCATCCCCGTGACAGCTTGCCTTTATTCGGTTGTATGGGATATTCATTTTTGATGATTTGCATATAGTAGGGCTTTTTCTGTCAATATTATAAGGACACTTTTTTTATTTCTGTAACATATTTCTTGTATTAATTTGTTATTATTGTAATAGATCTGATTAGTTGCCGTACCTACGACATACTGCAAGTACTACTTGATAGTAAACTCCATCTTGTATTTCAGTCATAGATCCTCTCAAATCTTATTCCATATCGATATCGTTTATATTTTCATTAACGGTTGCTCATGAATCCCATATTTTTCTCAAAAACTAAATGAATACTTCTAATAACTTCAAAGTAGATCCTGCAAACGAGTAACAGAATTTTGTGCAACTCCAAGTGGATATTGCAATCATTTCTTAAAAACATTTCTGTTAAACGAATATAACATTATATAGAAACTGCTTCCAAGAAAGTTGTTTCGCATCACAATGATTTTCCCCAGCACCCAAAGATATTGGAAGCGTTGGAGAACTTATTAAATATCAATTTACTGGGTTGAAGCGCGACTAACTAACCTTAATCATAACTACTCGTCTTCCCACGCAACGTTGCGTACCGGTTTCCAGGTTTTGTGATAAACACATAACCAACGAATAACAACATCGTAATAGCAGATGTTTTAGAGGTACCTATACAAATTTTGATATAAAATGAAAATTACTTTAAGGCCACTGAAACTTCAGAAACTGTAACTTCAAGAAATTGCTAAAAACAATGTCTGCAAAGTTTTAACCTTGGTAGATAAAATGAATATTTTTTTCTATAACGATACAATTTTAATCTCAAGGATAGCTCTGCTCATTAAAGCAAAAAAACACACAGTTGCTTTCCAGACAAGACCTCCAATTATAAATGAAGCACCATTTAAAATTCGTTTTAACTCCTACCGTATTTAGCGATACGCGCCTAACAGATTTTTATTTTCATTTACATCGCCTAAGGGAACCGTTAAAGAGTTTCAACATTAAGCATAGGCAAGTAGTTATGCTAATTAAGTTCGAGCGAGATAGTAGCGCCCTAGGGCACTCGGGTTATTGCTGCCATTCCATAGTTTTTATGACGAGGGCTATACGTCGGCGGCTCGTGTGACGGTCGGCCAGTCAGCCAGCCAGCCAGTCAGCCACGCGGCAGCATTGTTGCACGCCTGACCCATGACTACCCAAATCGATAACAATCAGCTGTCTATTGAAATGGTCCACGAAATCCCAGAAACGCTTTCTAACCTCACGAAGCCGAGCTGCCTTTGTAAACCGATGTATTAAATTTAAACAATGTAATTTTGTCTCATTCGAGACCCAGCTTTTACATAATTTGAGAGACTCAAAATTGAAGTACTAAGTCGTATTTAAACATTAATCTTCAAAGACATTGGTACGACTTAAACATGTAATTCAAATGTTATTTGAAAGGCACGTACAAACATTAATATCTCATCCTATTACGCTTAGAGCATTATAAGTCTTCTTTCCGTCTTTAATATTATAGGTCTGTACATAACGCTGAGTTAACTTTCACCAGAGTACGGAGTATTAGCAATTACGTTGCACCGTTCTCTATAAAACACGTCTCGGACTAACTCCCTACATGTCCGTCAAATGAACCGTGTCTGATTTAAGTGAGGGAGCGATCCGAGGTCGTGCCGGTGACCGCACACGCATGCACCCGACAGATTTAATCAGACGCCAGCAACCGCGAACACAACCTTAGGCGTTCCACTCCACCTCACGCCATATATGCACCTGCATTTTTTCCAGCACCGACATCTGCACAAAATAGAAAAGTACGGGAGGTCCACTTGGTTTTTATTTACTCATGTGACTTGGGTATGCAACGGATTTTAATTACCCACACTTGGTTGCTCGCCTGCGCGCAAAACTCGACTAAAATACTGTAATTCGAGCTTTTATACGTATTGAGTGGCCTCGTAGCGCATCTGACGTGCTAACTCGTGAGACTCGGTGTGATTCATTTTGAAATATGTTTTCTTTCCTTCATCATCGAATGATCTACTAAACTAGTACAACTTAAAATTTATTAGTTTACGCCCGAAGGAGTTCACGTCAACATCCACGAAACGAATTCGGTTCGTCACGATTCCAAGAAAGAAACGATCGGACAATGAAACAAGGAGAGCATGAAATCACGTTGGTAACATGCAAATCAGCGTGATGCTGCGAGCGGGCGTCGAACCTTATGACCTCACGAACGAGTTCAACAGAAATTTCTGTTCACAAAGACGCGCAAATTTAATCATCGCCAACACGCATTAACACTCTAACATTAACTAACAGGCGATATGTGAAGGTACCCTCACATATCGCCTCGAGGAGTTGGCGTAGTAACTGCTCCAAAACCAACTTTGACTTAGCAAACCTGTACGCAGATTATTCCGATGTTATGCGGGTCTCGTGAGACCCTACTACGACTTATACGAACTAACGATAACGAATAGTAAAACTGGTAAAACCATGATTTGATGCCTTTGGTCAGAAGCACAAGCCGTCTTCACCTACCGCAATAAATCGCATTCGCTGCAATTTGCCTTGTGTCATTACCGTTAACTTTGACTCAAGATTTCATCAATTTCGTCGTTCGCAATAAAAGTCTCATAAGAAAAATTGCAATGTCTCGAAATGTCGCCAATTTGTCAGCAGCTTTTATTCAGTAGGTAGTTTACGTTTCATAGGAAACGTTGCAAAGCTTGAGAAATATCAAGCGGGCTGCCTCAGAATAAATAAGGGAAGGAACAACAACCGCGACTTCAAAGGAAGTGCGCCAACCAATGAAGATCCATTTCTCTGTGGATAAAGGTATAAATTATAAGGTTGTTATATATTTAACAGGTGTGTCTTATAACGTTCCTTAAAGTCCGAGCCGGCTCCGAAAATAATGATCATGAGTAATTACCTACTCTTTCCAATTTTAACTAAAAGGGTTTAGCTTAATGTGTTTTAAATTAAGACAAATTACTTTATACTTATTTCGTTTATACTATATCTAGATAGCAAGGAATTTTCTCTGGATACAAAGTATTTTATCCTAATTAGTTGATTGTTATTTTACTTCGTTCCTTCGGACGAGTTGAAGAGACAAACATGGGAACGCTCCAGAGACCAAGAAAAAGTCCTAATGCGTCAGCAGTTTTAGTTTACTTGTCGAACTTTGCTCTTTGTTCGTAAACAAGCCCAACTGACGGAAAAGTTTTTCTGCAAAAGGTATTTAGGAATTAGGGAGCGTTATGTTTGCACCGAAAAATGTTTCACTTCGCTTTTCAACTGTTTTTACTGACTTCGAAGTTTTCGGATTTGTAATAGCTACTTTTTTTAGGATTTACGAAAGGGAAAATGAAATCCTATTGGTAGAGATCGCTATTCGAGTTCGACAATTTCTTACATAAAACTTAAAGGATACTAGCATTCCGCCCGCGGCTTCGCCCGCGTGGACTACACGACATTACCCCCCGAAAATGTTATGTTTTTTCCGGGATAAAAAGTAACCTATGTCATTCTTCAGCTTCCAAACTATCCCCATACTAAAAATAAAGTCGCTATGTTGTTCCGTTTCGGCGACGGACAAACAAACAAACACACTTTCACATTTATAATATAATAAATAAATAAATAAATATTGAACACCATCACATACATTGTTCCAATACCAAAGTATACTAGCTTATGCACTAGTATTATGGAAATTGGAAACAACGACGGGTATTACCACATACACCCAGACCCGAGGAAATATTGAAAAGTTCGATTTCAATATTTACCCGAAAGTTTTTGTGTGATGGCGTCGGAAAAAAGTTTACTAGCCTAAAAAATAAAATGCTGCCAAAAGACACTATTCCACGCGGACGAAGTCGCGGGCACAGCTAGTAATATAATATAATAATAATATTAGTATGGATATCGAATTCACAAGTATGTTTAAAATTGATCCAGAATCATCGCTGAGCTAGTTCGAGTCGTAGTGTTTTCAGTTGGCTAGTTTATCTGAGTCGTGATATTACTCAGTTGTACTGAAGGATCGCACTGTAAATAAATGGCGTTTTCTGTAATTTAGCAACCGCATTCCTCGATTGTACTCAGGCAGCGGAGGCAACGTCAAGTAACACAAATTGCGAGGGCGCGTTCCGCCCTCTGAAAAATGCTCTGCTTTTAACAACTGAAAGGGGAACGGTGCAGGTTAAATGGTCATATTCAGTCAAGTTTCACCCAACAAATGGCCGCCTCTAATATTCAGCACAAAAAATATTTTTACACACTCACTTCTGAAACTAAAACTTTGTCCTCGTGCAATAACATGATAAGCCCCTCAGCACTACTTTCTTCACGGACATATTTAGGGTTGTAACTCTGTTTTGATAAATTTATCTACGTCGTAAACCTCATAATACAAACTAAGCCGCGAAGAAAAATGATAGTGCACCATTTTTCATACCCTCGACCTTTTAAAAATACATGAAGAGAGATGTTTCAATTAATTGTGTACAATGCTTTGAAATTAAAGTAATAAAGACCCGTTTTCATCTTCCATATTAGGGCTAAAATATTTTCATAAAAGATTAAGCTTGTAGAGCAACACAAAGGTGGATAATTAGAGTTTTAACGTAATTAAAATTGCCTCCTGCGTTGTCTGGTTGGTTTAAAAGCGATGAATAAAAAACAGTAGACGTTGTTTTCGCTCAGCCGCCTCTCCTCTTCCACTTAGGAGCGACGAGTTTGCGAAGTGCGCAAAATAAGGGGTTGCCTGCTTTTTTAATAAGTGTGCACTCAACATAATTTTTATCCTAAAAGGAATTGTGCGCTTTGTAATGTTTTTGTGCCTTGCATAAATGTGATTTTATTTCTCTTTCTTCTTCTGATAGTTGAAAATCAACATCTACTTTACATTCATCAAAGTCACTCCTTTTAGTAAAAATGAACTCTAAAAACTGTAGAGTAAGGTGGATCATCCCCAACCCACACTTACATGTGATGTGTCAACACTGGTATCTACCCGGGTGCCCGTTTTCTCAATAAGATTTATGTAAGCTGATAAAAAGTAAAAGTGAGAGCACAATAGACCGCATAAAATGTAAATATTTCGACAAAGTGTAAGTAATAACCAAGCATTCCTTTATCCGAGAGCCGCGGACCCTTTTTAGAATGTTTGCCTTTGTGCTCTACAAACGCTGTCTATAGAGCTTCCAGTGAATACACATAGATTTTTGTAAAATAAAAGGGACGCCGCCGTGACCTAGAATTCAGTTTCGTTTAAGGCTACAAGATAAATTTTATTCGAAAGTGTTCAGATCACTGATTTTTCTTACGTACGTACACGCATATTTTCTTTTACTTTTTACAAAGAAGAGCTTCACAAATCCACAACAAAACGTGCCGAACTAGAGCTGATTTGGTTCTATAGTTTAGATTTTTTTGACCTACTACCTAACAGAAAATGAGTTTTGGGCTATAAACTAATATAGGTACCTACAAAAAGGTACATACAAAATGCAAATATGCATGGCATTCTTGACACACGTAATAAACTTAACTATTTAGCCGCATGAGACGCCACGAGTCATCCGTAGCCCAATTACCGAAACTCCGACCGAGTTACGAATTCGGAACAACTCGATTCCCATAAAATTCCATTAACATGAAGCATGTAAGATAAGCATGAACATCTTACATAAACTCTGACAAGAGCGTTGACAGTTAAAAGACGCTTCGAGAACTTTCCAAAGTTTCGAGAGTTTTGTTTGAAGAATTGAGGTTATGTAGGAAGTTCATTAGAATTCAATATGATAGCGCAGGGTGTCGGTATCGACCGGGATCCGGGAGGACGCGTGAGGGCGACGAGACGGCGGCGGCGGCGGCCCCAAGATGGATGTGTAGACGTAAACAACGTTCTTTGGATGGCGGCGTACGAACTGGCGCCCAACGTGGGGCCAACAAAATCGAAGGTAACGACGCCATCGCCAAGGCAATTTAAACTCCAATAGAATTGTATTAAGAATGACATTATGTTTTTATATCACATTATTTATGCATGTTCGCTCATCAATAACCCATAGATTATTCCTCCTATCGCTTACTTTTAGGTTAATCAAAAAGTTACCTCAAAGGGACAGGGACGTGATGATTATGTAGTAAAACGTAGAAGATATTTTGTGAGTCTTACCTGAAACAAAAGAACAACATAATATATAAGTTAGCGAATAAACAAATCAATGGAGTTAACTACCAAATTGTAACTTGAATAGCATCATTATGAGCTGTCTGAACGCACGTTCAACAAGTTACTTGGCAAATCAAGCAACCAACTCAGTATTCACATCATAAATTTCCGACTATAAACGAGGAAAGCTACAGTTCAACAACAATACTGAGGGAATACGCGAGTATGTAGTGCTGAAGCGGCTGCGAAATTATTCAAATTTTCAGAGGTCCGGACACCCGGCAACTGAGGAACTGGATTATTATGTTTTGGAATATTTTAAGGGGATTAATTCAATTTGTAGGCACTGTCTGCTGCTTGGCCTGTACTGCCTGGGGCCCTACCAAGAGCCCGTCCGTCGGTATTATTTGCAGTTGCGGAAACAAGGCGACAGTAAACACTGAAGGTAGCAACATATCTTTTACACCATTGCATTAAGTATTGCTTCAAGAACGTAGATCGTTTCAGGATCCTAGCAACATGACATTATAGAGACAGGTTTTTTCACAAATTTGTTTCTTTGAAGTGAAATGTAAATGCTTTGAAAATAAGACGGTAAACAATTTAAAAAATTAACGCCATCAACATTAGTTTCACGCGTAGGTTTAGCGTTATTGCGTGGCACATCCGGCCTTCTCGTATCTAGTGCCAGTACTGGACATGACCAATATGATTTGGTGCTGGGGGGCTACCGCGTAACTTTATGGATATGAACTTCATACGTTTTTGGGAACTTTAAGTCAATTTTATAAAGAAAATAGCCGCTATCAGTTCCTTGTTTTGTGACGTCGGGTATAACGATAACTAGTTAGCAATGTTCAACAGAACAAAGCACCAAAAATCTATCAGAATAAGGAATTCATATAACAGTTGAAGCCCATACCCATATCCAAATTTCTTAGCCGGTAGCTAGTGGTGCTAAACTCGTATAAGTTTAAAAAAATTGTTCCCCGTTGAATAAAACCAAATTCTTTTGAATTTTACTAATTCTATTTACAAATACTTATAATTAATGAAGTGAATACTTATAAGCATACCCGTTCGGATTATGTCCGACAGATCTGCTTAACATGTCTGGTGGACAGAAATGCTGGTGTATGGTGAGAGAGAACAGGCTTTGATGCACATTATGCCTGATTTATCTAATTATCTTAGCTATTTTGGTGGAGTAAAGTCGGATACCGATATTGTTACCAACCGCAATTATTTTAACATAAGTACATTTTTTTAAAATGGAAGGATGACATCAAAAACTTGGCAGTCAGCAACTGGATCCTCACTGCGCAGAACCGAAATAGATGGAAAAACTTGATGGAAAAACCAAGCTATTGGTTTGAAGAAGGCTAGAAAAAAAAAAGATTTTTATAAATCATGTGTTTAATAATTTGGAAATAAAGAACAGAAAACTATGTTACAAAAATAAATATTGAAGCTATATTACTTTATTTTACTGCAAACAAAAGTTGTTTTAAAAATAGCGAATAAGATGGACGACTGTAGTAAAAGACCCGCCTGCTTCAGCACAACAAAAGAGTAGGGCGTCGATGAACGTAACAAATCGAATACAGTCGGCACAAAAAGATGAAACCTAAGTATCGACAGCGCAAGAAAAGCGGGAATCTTTCCGGGAAAACAGTTTTGTTTACAATCCATACAAACGCGATGCGGACAAAAGGAATAACTTGAATCGTGAAACGCAACACCCGCGCAGCGTTTGCGCGATATTCAATATGAAAAATGTTCTCAACTAGTATTCCAGAAATAACTTAGTTTTTTCGTCTTTGTGAGGTGCTCGATGAAATAGTATGGAATTTATTGGAACGCTTTTGAAATCGAACGTCAAGAGCTTCGATTATTATTCTCACGTTAATAACTGTATTATTGTTAATACTCGTAACCTATTGTGTTGTGCTCCGATTGTCAGTAGTTCATTTTTATGTACTTAAGTTAAACCTACAAACAATAACCAATAACACTAAAACTTTTTCTTTTTATTAAAGGATAAAACAGAATTCAATAAATATCATAAATTAACTAAAACACCTTCATACAATAGTTATGATAGTAAAATAAAACGTTGCTGCAATCGCACAGTACAATGAAAGGGAAGACCAAATTCTCTAAAGTTCGTCGTACCCAGCACTTTAAACTGAATTCAATAAAACTATGAAAGCTCTGTGTAAGGTCTCCAACTGCTCTAGTATATCAAAAGGACATTATCTCTGAAGCTCAAACTTGAAACGTGCTAAATCCTATTAAATTTTTCCTTTGTTCGATGTCACTGGATATTGCTGAGACCGAAATGAACGCTAAACTACATCCAACGAGGCTTTTGTGTGCTCAGAAGTGCGTTCAAAATACAGAGCTCTTTGGAAGTAAAGTTCACAACATGATATAAAGTACAAAGTCAGCGTATTTATAAAGACAGGTTTTAGAGATACCCAAACCGATGTAATAAATAAGGTGGATAATACACAAGGCGGAATGCATCGTAACTTGAGTATGAACGGCGCATAGATGTCAGACTAATGTAATGAGCCCCATTCGCTTCCCGCGAACAGTTATCTACATTCATTGTGTCGTGGAAAAACAGAACGCGTGGGAGCCATGCCGAGGGGTTCCGTGCAATGTTACTGTTTTAATAACCCATTGGGAAACTGATTTTGTAACCGCAAATATGAGTTACAAATTGAAATTTAAATGTATTTAAGGCTATTGCGGCGATCAAACTCAGAATTTTCAATGTTTTTAAATTAAATTTCCTGACAAAGTATCATTGCTAGGCCTTCCAAAATATTATATGTGATAGATCTTTTCTTTATGAAGGGAAGTTACTAAAATTTATTTGAATCAAATAAATACAATGTACTAAAAAAAAAAATTTTCAAGACCCCTTTTTTCCGTCTTAAACTCAATTATCTCAATAACTATTTGAGTAATCAAGCTAATTTTTTTTGTGTAAGTAGTTCTTAGTCATATCTAGGGAAGTTACTAAAATTTTTTTTTGTTATATTTATAGTCAATAACTAGTATCCCAAAATGCATCGTGCACCGTTTCGCAGCATAATTATTCAGTCTCCGCCTGGCATTGGCGGCGTTTGGACGTGGAGACTGTATTGCTCCGATTGCGCCAAAATTGAAAAAAAAAACTCACTCTAGGATCCTCATTTTTTTCAATGATGCTTATTTTGCAAGGAAATATTGAAATAGCGCTTCAGGATTGGGTATAGATGAGTGCTTTGCCATTTATTGCATAACCATAGACCTATGTAACCTAGGACAAGTTATTTTACTCATTACCTAAAGCAAACATCAATAGTTTGAAATAAAAGTGACGGATAATATTGCCTAAGATACTTAAGAGCCCATAAAAGTGGTACCTATTTGAGTACCAATATTTTGTTGTGTTGTAGGTACATAATTAGTCTAAGTTTCTAACTTCTAAGAATAATAAGAATAAGAATAAGAATAATTTATTGAAACACACAAACAAAAAAAAATATACAGAATAATAAGAAATACAGAATAGTATGTGTGTAGCCAACCTCAGCATAATGTTGCGACAGAAAAAAAAAGAAATTTACCGCCGCAACGCTGGTATTCTGGGGGAGCCTATCCGGTGCGACACCAACATACAAAAATACAAACACATGCATAAAAATCAAAATACAAAAAAAAAAAAATAAAAAAAAAGCTAACACAACACAAAAAGGAAAAAAGAATAAATGAATTACGTAGGCACTTAAAAATATAAATCATCATCAGTGTAGGTGAGACGGAAGACAGCCACTTCTACTGTATATTAAATTTATGTTCGTTTTAGGTTCCTCAAAATTGAAAATGTGAGAAAGTTAAGATAGGTAGGTGTAAAAAATTGCATCAAGAAATAAGAAATTCGCTTGTTGAAAAAGTTTTTTACAGAGACATAGTGTAAAAGCAATTCTTGAAATAAAACCGACGTAAGAATTTTATATAGGTACCTAGTTGATCTAATATCACCATTACACCAATTTTATGAGACTGTGAGAAGTCCAGCTTCTTTCCTTTGAGTGAGGAACATAAACCGCACCATTTTGTGTAAATTTCAGGTTCAAAACATTTTTATTACTGATTCTCTTATCCATTATTAGTACAAAATAGAGCATGCATTCAATTTCTTGCAAGAAATGCTCTCGCGGTTTTGAAATTCGAAATTCGAAATCCCCACAACAATATCTAAAACCGATGGTTGAGGCGCCAGTAGCAATAAAAAAGAATGAAAGGTCTGTCAGCAGTATTGACAGTTTAAACTCTCAAATTTAACCACCGCGTCATATAAGTTTGCGGAGTTGTGTAAGGAGACTTGCATAGTCGGAGTAAAATTTTTGATACTCTAATGAAATATTGCATAGGTACAAGTACTTCCGAAGGAGGAATATTTATTTCATTATTTAAATTTCATTGCACAAAGTATAAACAAATGGCGGGCTAACTTTTAACTGACTAACATATTATATCAAAGATAATAAACTCATAAAAATAAATAATCTCGAAGAAGTTTTATATACACTCTCTGCCACAAATGTCATTTATTAAAAGTAGGTGGCTAAAACGTCAGTGATTAGATTACATACCCTTTGGAAGCGGCCATGGAAGAAATGCCAGTTTTGTATAAGTAGTACGAAACCAAACCGTTTCAGCTGCTCGACCCTAATATTGTCAAAGCCAGCGGCTTTACCTTCTTTGAGCTTATCAAGGGCAAACTTGAGCTCTGTTTTTGTAAAAGCCTCGTCCAAGTTGTTAACCTCTTTACCAGGGTCTCGTGTAAATTTCTTCTGGAGACTTTTCGTGGAAGCTTTCCCATTTTGGAGTAAGTGGTGAGCGATCTGGTTTGTGGTCACATTGGAATGACGATCAGCGATTTTAGGATCATTATTTAGTTTCCTTATAAAACACCATGCCTTCTTGATTTTATGCGTCATATCTACGCCTTCGATTAGCTTGTTCCACTTTTCTCTCGTTGTTTCGGATATGGCTTCTAGCAATTCATTCCCAAAATCGATGGTGTCCTGTGAGATGGGATCTAATTCATACTGATCTTGGTATGTCATCCTATCATATTATATTTAAAAACATATATTTGATGCTTGAGAGAGCAAGCGAGATGTAGTTGGTATTTATTGTGACCTCTCCAAAGCTTTCGATTGTGTTAATCACCAAACGCTTTTAAGGAAATTAAAACATTATGGTGTCTATGATAAATCGGTTAGCCTTATGCAATCATATCTATGTGAAAGAACACAGAAAGTAGTTATCAACAAAACTGAGTCTACTGGAGCCCCTATCAACATGGGCGTACCCCAGGGGTCAATACTGGTCCCTTTTGCTGTTTTTAATTTATATAAATGACCTTCCTTTTTAAGCAAAGAATTTATGCGAGACAGTGCTATTTGCTGATGACACTTCCTCTAGTCTTTAAAGTTGACAGAGGTAATAATTGTTCTGACGAAGTAAATAGTACTTTATCGAAAGTTGCGCATTGGTTTCATAGCAATAATCCATTCCTTTACCATGGTACCATTAGACAGTACCATTGATGGTACTGTGGCAATTTCTTTTTGCCGTGGTACCATCAATTAATCTATCATTAAACTCGAAAAAAACAAAATGTGAAAAAAAAATCCCTGCCAAATGTAAGGCAGGTTGATATTCACATAAAATTGGATGACAATGTAGTAGAATTAATTAACAGTACTAAATTTTTAGATATAACATTAGATTATCGACTTCAATGGGACCCTCATATTGAAGCCTTGGCCGGTAGACTCAGTTCTGCGGCATTTGCTGTTAAAGAAATAAGGCTCTTAACCGATATTGAAACGGCAAGGTTAATCTATTTTAGCTATTTTCAGAGTGTATTGTCTTACGGCCTATTACTTTGGGTTCAGCAGCTAACATCGATAGTATTTTTGTGCTTCAGAAAAGAGCTATTCGCGCCATATACAAACTTCGGCCAAGAGATTCTTTAAAAGAAATCAACATATTAACTGTTGCAGGACAATACATATATGAGAATATGGTATATGTGAAAAAGTATCTCAATACATTTGTAAAACGTAGCAATATACATCAATTCAAAACAAAAAATAATAATAAGATTGCCGTTCCAAGGATTCGACTTGAAAAAACAAGAAGTTCGTTTTAGGGGAAAAGCGTAGCTAGTTTTAATAAAGTTCCACAGAATTTAGTAGAGCTGCCTGTGCACAAATTCAAAAGTCATGGCAAAAAATCGCTCATGGGCAAAGGATATTATAAAGTAGACGACTATTTGAAAGACCGTAATGCATGGATTTGATGTAACACATAACCTTAGCTGAACTAATGTAATATTATAATGAAAAAGTTGTCAAAGTTAACGATATAAATCTTTGGAAATATCGTTACTCCAATTATTAAAGCTGATCAGTTTATTGCGCCTATTCTTCTTATCAGTTAAAAAAGTCTTGAACGAAAATATTGACGATTCAAAAGAGCTTATTTATTAAGTCAAGTTGAATAAAGATATATTTTATTTTATTTTATTATTTTATCCTTCAGGTCGTAAGGCCTGGCACATAATTGGGTCCTCCGTATTGCACCACTTACTGTCTTCACGCACTGGTGATCTATGTGATCACTGGCAAAGATCAGATCAGGGTTTTTACCCCTTTTCCAGCGACCGCTGTTGAATGGTGACGGAAGTTTTGGATCATGGATCAAAGATAGTAGGTATGTGTCCATCAACCCATTCTTCAACCTTCACTCCGTTGTCATCACTGGTTCTGTATCCCCAGTTCTCGCTATGGCTATTAAAATTACCAAGGACGAATCTAACCGGATGGGCGTTAAAGTTCGGCGGACAGCTGAAGTAATACGGTGCATTGGGAGGTTTGTAGACTGAAGTGACCGTACAGTTACTAAGTTCGGTAGTAAGGATCTCTATGTTACTGGTGTTAGTCTGATACACAGTGCGTACCTCTTTATCTGGCCTGGCGAATAAGCACTCCCATACTGTCGATGGGGGACTTCAGCTATGAGTTTCATCCCCTGAGTCACTTGTCAGATATGCTTTAACGAGTGTGCATCTGAGTTGCAAAACCTCATTCCGCCCTCTCCTTGAAACTCACGCTCAGAGAATTAACCCAAATACACCCGTAAGGACGAAATCGTCCTCCATATTGCCGACGTACTCCTTCATCATGCCTGGAATACCCTGCCGGCTTCTGTTTGCCCGAGTACCTACAACCCAAACCTCTTAAAGTCGCAAGTGAATAGGCATCTTCTGGGTGAATCTATTCACACAAAATTTTATTCAAGTACTATAACCAACCACATTATAAAACTACCTTTGTGAGTTCACTCAATTCACGCGACTAATTTAATAAACATTGTTTAACTGTTTAGAATTTTCCGAATATCAGTCAATCATTTTACAATGCAATGGATGCACCCATTATTGTCTTTTTTGCTGTCGCCTTTCATACCACAAAATTGTCTTGAGATTCATGTTTATGAATATGACAAAATTTTAACATATAGTTGTGTTGCTGTCGCTTCGGTATTAATTTTTTATTAGTACAAATATTTCAGCATATCGCATAATATTTAAACAGAAAAAAGAACCTGACGTTAGGCAAGTTTTTACGTTTTTACCCATTTTTAGAGCACAAGGGATATGATGCGTACATGGCGAAAAATAGTGACAGTAAAAATAAAGATATTTTAAAATGAGTAATGAAAAAAGGTTTTTTTAATGTGGCTGATATAAAACCTTACGTGGCAAGTTTACATTAGTAAACAAAGTATCAATTATTTCAGTTGCGCTACATTTTGTTTAAACAAATTCGACGATCTCCGTGGCCGATTGGTGTACGCACCGGTTTTCTAGGTGCCACTATCTCTGAGGTCCCGGGTTCGATTCTCGGACGGGTAAATGTCGAAAACTAACTTTTAGATATTTTCTTGTATCTGGGTGTATGTGATCGTTGCTTCCAATTTTCAATGACACAAGTTATTGTATTATTTGATATTATCATTTTTGGTATTGGAATAATTATAAGTTTTATTAATTTGATTGGAATAAATCTGAAAATGTACCTACTGGTTAGAGCAGTATACATTATTTATTTTTTTCAGTGTAATTTGTAGCAAATGTTGTAGTTTTGCCTGCGAAGATCATTTCGATAATGGATATATTATCGAAATGATCTAGAGATAGAAAATAAATATAAATAGCTGCTGCTGTGTTCTGCATTTTGAAGAATCGTTTGAAGTGACTATCTTTGTTAAAAAAAGCTTTTTTTACTACATACGAATAATATCTAAGATCTACTCTTCCTACAAACCGACGTTTACAATAAATATTCATAATAATTCTTCTTGTATTCTAACTACATAATATAATTTCCTTAGTAAAAGCGCACATAGGTGATATTTTAGATGTAAATAGAATGCGCGCTGCATGCCGCGTCTACACGTATTTCTCAGTCTACGAGAGTGCCGCGGCCGGAGTCTTACCGATCCCAGCAC
The DNA here is from genome assembly GCA_949710035.1 of Crambus lathoniellus. NCBI lineage: Eukaryota > Metazoa > Arthropoda > Insecta > Lepidoptera > Crambidae > Crambus > Crambus lathoniellus. Next base: position 24,026,941 of record OX453305.1, on the reverse strand, counting down.
CCCCTCGCTTGTGTAAGCAACGGCCATCGACGATATTTTTTTTACCTATGCTATATCCTTAAGCAGTTTATTGTTAAAAACGTATTTCGGTATTGCATGATACGTAACGTGGCATAATAGATTTAAATACCACTTTATTATGTACAACGCCAAACTTGTAAGCCTGTTTTAAAATCAAATAAAGTATTTTTTTGTTAAATATTGTATTTGTATAAAACATATATTTAGCAGTATTGATTAGTAGGTATCGAAATTAAGCAATAGCGAAATGCTCAAAACCGTTACAAGCAATTTTTAAAATTACTTTATAAACAATGAAATAGGGAAAGTATACAAGCTCTTGCACAGATTTGATTTAATTATAACTAGAAATACCCGCCCAAGCAAACTTAAAATAAAAGCGTAGACAGCGCGGCAGCGTAGTTATATGAGCCACTAAGGCCTACACCGCACAGCAGAATTTAAATCGCTGTGCGGGATAGGCCTTAGCCATAGATACCCTGATAGAAAAACTTAACTTAAGATATATAAGATAAGAATTTTTCGATTCGAATCGAATCTTTAAGAAACCATATATTATGTACAGTAGTCTTTTTTGTACAAATGTGAAAATATTTAATCGATTCAAACCTTCGTTCAAACCCTTTAAATCGATCAAACCCTAAACGTTGTGACATCGACCGATGATGGACGGAACTTATCGGATTAAATTGCGGACGCAAATAATTTTTCAGTTAAGCTTCCATAGCTTGATTTTTAAATGAAAAATTATATGAAGTAAATAAAAAAATCTTTAGTAAGTATAATTATATTTGTCTTAATGTTCCCAATTATGGGCATAGTAGAATCAAATTATGGGCAAAGCTATAGTTCCTTATAGGTATGCAGAGCGAATCCTACCTCTTTCCGCTTAGCTACGTGCTTAACAAGAACTTATATACAACCTATAAAAATGTTCATGTTATGGTGTTTCAAGGGATCCCTAAGAACAGTAAAAAGGCAAAGTTCCCTCGTAAAAGTGCCATATGCATAACGGCGTGGAGTATAATGAGATGTTCAGAACTCAGTAATAAGCCCTAAGTGAAGGTGGCGCAACTTATATTATCACTACTTGGAAACTTCCCTCTGTACAATATGCAACTTTAGCAGCAAATTGTCTTCGGAAGTTAAGGATAAGTATGTTTTGAAATATAGCTTGTCAATTTTAACATTTTGGAAAATGCTTTTAGAGAGACATTTTGTGGAAAAGTGTTCTTTGTACTCTGTATATTTATGTATAGGTATATATTATCGACTATGAACATGGTTTTTTTAAAGTTTTTCATGCTAGGGGTACTGTTGATAAGACTGGTGTAAACATTGTTGCTATGGCGACAGGCTTAGCAAATATGGAGGTAGCTAGCCACGAGGCAAAATGAGAGCAAGTCTTACCAACAACCAATCAAAAAATTCACTTCAGAATAGACAAATCATTGAAATCGAAATCGAATTCGAAAACGAATGGTTGTGAATAGTATATAATATCAACATACAAATGAGATCAACATATTCCGCTAGGTTGGACATATCCTCTGAGCTAGCGAACAAAGTCTATTATTTAATTACACCACTATATGAAGAGGATTAGAAAATCTATTTAGATTAACTTTGAAGCTTCCCTGGAGTTTACGGCTGGGATTCAAACCGCAGATAGTGACCGGTAGTGATATAGTTTGAGTTGCTTTGACCATGCGTCGCTGCAAGCCTTTGTCAAATTCACTTATTAAGTTAGGCTACTAGTCCTACTTATATTATAAATGCGAAAGTTTGTGAGTATGGATGTTTGTTACTCTTTCACTCAAAAACTACTGAACTGATCTGGATGAAATTTGCAACAGAGATAGATTATAGGCTGAAATAACACAAACGATACTTTTTATCACGATATTCCTATGAAAACGGGAACCACGCGGATGAAACCGCGGGCTGCCGCTAGTAGGCACTAATAGCGACTGCGTATTTGATGACGTAAACGCTAACGATATTATACTTACCTTCGTTAATAAGCACTTCTTTTGTTTTTTTGCCTTTCCATATTGGATCAGCTAATTGATTCAATTCGCATTTTCAGACTATTTGGAACTAGAAACAATATTCCGGGAAACATGAGTAGCATAGCGTAGTATATAGTAGTAGCAGCAAGAGTAATGAAAATACATTTGAGTTAAAAGTAAATTGAAATTATTAAAATTAGTTATTTATTGTTGTTTTTGGATAAATTCTTCATATGAAAGGCATTTTTATTACTTTATTTATTTATTAGTAATCGAGGATCGTGCCAATTTCCTACTCGTTTTTCAATGAGTTCTGTCCTTTCTGTATACAGCTTAAACGTTTAGAGTACATTTTAAAGTGCAATTTTAACCTCGCAGTATAACGATCTTGACAGACTGAAAAGTCCATTCATCGCTTTATTTTGTTCCAAATAAACAGGTGTGTTGAGTAATGAGCTCGAGCCGTAATGAAGGTGTATCGGCGAACCGTGAAGGCAGGTATCCCAGAACAGGGCGCTACAAAGGACCTCTCATTCAGCCGTTGACAAATGACCCGCTTCAGAGTCCCGATAAATCTTGCCGATACTACGACAACTGAACGCCGCATCGATCACGGCTCAAATTCACTGTTATTTAGGAAAAGCTAGACTGAATCCAGGTTTATTTTTCTCCGGAATGTCTTTGTTGATGTGACAACAGTCTATGTAATTTAAAATGTGGCGAGCATGGTTCGATTAAAGGATGGTTTATATCTCGTGTTAAAGAATCAAGGTTGAGAATGGTAAACAAAAGTTATTTGTTAATGACTTTCTATTCTAATGAATTATTTATTATGCATCTGCGCCTTTTTCTGAAATTAGAGTTGAAATCACAAATAATTTAGGTAAAGATTTGGAAACCGGTACAATAACAACGTCTGATTATTATTTTGCTAAAATGTAATGGTATAATTACAGGAACACATTTGAAAATTAACAAAGTTTCACTAAACGTCTCATTGACCTAATAGTTATGCAAGTAACCCTTTTAACCCCAATTTGGAACGAAATTGTCTAAACTGGGGCATTTTCTGAAGATCCTTTCAGTGCCTTAAACGCTCAACTTGTACGTTGGGAAGTTGAAGAGAACCGGCGCTTAGCACTTACCTCCAGATCCTTGCAAGTCGAACTAGTTACAAAATGGTATACGTAATGAGGGCATAACGTACCGAGCGATGTAGGGTTGCTAACTTGCTACACACTAACATATTTATAGATAAACTTGCTGATTACAGCATCTTCACCCTCAAATATTATGGTCTTAGTCTTTGTCTAATAGTACCTACCTGGTATACTTTTTATCTAGGTAATATCTATAATCTATACAACACTTTAAAATTGTAATTTTATTGAAATTGGTTGCGTTGTCTTGTGAGCTTTCATTTTACAATCTGTTCATATTTCTTGTAATCATGGTTGAATAATTGCAGCTAGAATTGGGTATTTAATAAATAATAAAATAAATACCTTCTTACATTCACACCAATTATCTAAGCCCATTTTAATTTCATTCAGAAACTGTATCATGGAAAACTTGATAACGGATAAATATATACTTAAATACTTTTTGTTTGTAAATACATACTTAATATACATAGTGAACACCCAGACCAAGACAAATAGACATGTTCATGCACACAAATATTTGTCTTGTTCGGGAATCGAACCCGAGACCTCTGGCGCAGAAGGCAGGTAGCCTACCCCTGCGCCAAATCGGTCGTCTGACTCGTCGTTGGTCGTTGAAATTTGACTGTTGTGGAAATGTAGATATTTAATTATGTCATTCAGAAATATAACATTATTGAATAACAAATGTGAAAAAAAAATTAAACCTGTATTATAACAAGCGAATTATAAGCTACTTAATTGCGACTCTAGCTATCTCTTTCTAAAACGAAATTTTCTATGGCGAGAGTATGGCGTTATAGAAATGTGACGTCACGTTTCTATAGCGCTCTCCTTATCTAATGAATGGGTGGTAGGAAAATGTTGACGATTCATAAGTACATATTTATTATGTCTAAGTGAATAAAGAATATTTTTATCTTATCTTTATCTATCTTATCAAACTTTCACTATGTCACACTAGTCTAGTTTGTTCAGCCCTAAAGTGCTCGTACACTGAAAACCACATACGCCACGAGGGCAGCGCCCGTATAATTTTCACATCTCGCCACTTGGTGCAAGACTGCAAGCCGCGCCTTATGCACAGATGGGTAGCACCGTGAATGCACCAACCATTGTAAGGCATTCAAGTTGCCTTTGAAAAATGGCTAACTCATAGATTTGGGTAGAAGAGAAGAGAGAAGAATTGGATTTACCAAATCTTTCTTAATGCGATTTAAGTGTCCTTTATCCTAATGTACTTGTGGTACTGCTCTTCTATGTACAAATTTTCGAGATAATTTTTCAGGAAAATCTGCTTTTACAACAACTACTTAAACCTCATTGTAACTTGTAAGAAACTTTAATTTCAGTAAAACAGCTGGTGAGAATAACATCATTTCAGCCAGTCAATATTGCATTGTGTGTGCAAAAAGTAAAAAAATCCTTTCAGCCTATGTGAAAGCGCATGATACTAGCTTGAAATCTATGTACTTAGTTAGTTACCATCTCTTTGCTAACTTTACAACCGTTTGTAGCACGTATCGTATGCAAGTTTTTCCTCAGCTGGTAACAAAAACGAATGCACTCAAATCGTTTGTTTGGTACCTATAAAGACAGTAATGACAGTATAGATGATTGATAGAAGCAACTACGTTTCATATATTAACATTCTTATATACGTAGATAGCATCAGCGCGGTGCGTGTTGTAGCATCGTTTAAGTGTGGAGCTCTTCAGCTTATTAAGGGCTAACCGCCTGGCCACGACCTCGCCGTTGGCAGAGACTAGCGGTAGCGTATAAGAAGCAATCGGATAAAAATTATTTAAACACTAATATGTACGCTTAAAAAGTTTGGCAAAATAAGTCGTACTTAAACTAAAGGAATTCACTTTTATCCATTGAAGTGGCCATTATCCACGGTTCTACTATCTACAGCTTAATGATAAAAAATTGTGTATTGGCAGACAAAGATAGATAATCTTGATAGTTTACAGTAGGTTACCTTGTATTCCAAGATTTGTGTACGTGGTTGGATACAAGTTACGTTGAAAACGTCTTAATTTGTTTTTAGTTAGGCGGTGGTCTGCAACAAACGCCGCAGGTCGCGTCCGGCGTCTACTGACGCCGCGTCCACCGGACGCCGCCGGCAGCGTAAACCTGCGATGGTCACTCTCAGACGCGGCTCTCAACGCAAATTACGATCAGTTTCTCGCACGCGCTCAATGCGAATGAACGTGAAGTTAAATATGGATGAACAAACAATTTTAGGAGTTCTTCTAGAAGAGGAGGAAGATGATGATGTTATTTTACAAATGTTATTTTTTATGTTTTTTATGTTTTTTTTTACCTAAAACCCTAAAAAGAAAGTAGGTACTAACTATGCGATTTAATATTTAGGACACAGATACTTTGTAGCCTGGAGAGGACCATAGGCTACTTTTTATCCCGGAAAAATATCACATTCCCGCGGGATAAGGTAGTGAAGTCCAGGCGGGCGAAGCCGCGGGCAAAAAACTAGTAAATAATAATTCTAATAAAAATGCAACAACGAAAAAACACTAAATAAACTAAATAACTTTTTTGTTAAATACCACGCAGACGAAGTGGGGGGCCAGCTAGTTTCAAGTAATTTGTAATTGAAGTTACTTTGTAGTTAATTACATTTTGCGCATAGTAATTTGATGAAAAACGCGACGTCTCCGTACGCAAGAATGCTCCGAAATGACTGCGTAGGCAAGGCAGCGTACGACCTACAGACGCGGCGCACGGCGCTCGTGCGCCGCGTCTGGCGTGTGAGAGAGACCACTTCAGTGCATTTCCATAGTAAGCATTCGGACGTCGCGCACAGCGTCACGCCGGACGCGACCTACGGCGTTTGTTGCAGACCACCGCCTTAAAGTATTTTAATGCTTCCGCTTCTCGCTGTGCGCTTTGCTTTCGCTAACAGTAACAGCGTTCAAGTCGTGGCCGGACAGTAACCGCTCTACCTCGAGACAGGTACATACAAGTTATAATCGCTTGCGTCCGCATATTCAGTTAATGTATAAATTTTGCATTAATCTGACCTCAGAGTGGCAGAGACATACTTATATGTATACCCTTCCAAACGAAGTTTTGACTCTATCAATGTTTTGTCATCAATCAATTTCTTATAAGGAGATTCTCTCGCTCAAATGAAAAGTTGAGGAGGAAAGACTTAGCGATATCGGCTTTCACAAAGGTCGCTCATGATGGTGATCAAGAACCTCATGATTCAATCCTTTCTAAGAGAATCTATAATCAGCTTTATCCGTTTGCAGTAACTACTTCTATCACTAGATCACATAAAAGGTTTACCTAACAAAAACTTCTTTCGGACGTGTAAAATTATTATAAGAGCGTCAATCATGCCATTATACGCCTTACTATACCAATAGTTTATTATTTAATAGTACAAATAGCACACCAGTGCACCAAACTTTACAAGTTGACGGTAATGAGCACCCTTTCGCGTACGTATTAAGTGGGATTTTCGTAGAGCGTCAGTTAAACTTCCCGTCCTACCGACTGTACCTTCATACGCTATTTGTACGTCTATATACATAATACCTAAGCTCTCTAGTGAAAACGGTCGAATTTACTGCAATTTCCAGAAGCGGTCCGGTGCTCAGCGATACACTTGCTGCATTTTAATATGCTCATCATTCCGGCGATGCGGCCAACGGACCTGCACTTTAATTACGTTGGAAATATACTGCTCAATACGTTCTCCCGGCAAATATTCCTACAACATTATAACGGCCTGATATAAAACTCGTTACGGTGCTCATTACAATAATATGGATATAAACGAGTGTTGTAACTAACACCTACCAACGCTTAAACCCACATCTACAGATCGTTAGAACTGATTCCCATACTTTCTGGACAAATTGTTTATTTCTCCATTAGCTTGCTTTAAAAAATATATCATAAGTAGAAATGTAATAAGTTTCTTGTACCTATATGTAGTTTTAGTAGTCAAGTATCATTCTTACTTAATCAGACTCTGTTCGTAGTACCCACCACGATGTCGCGTAGCACCGCAACTTCAGTCGCAAAGCCTTGTTTCTAAGTGATTACTTAAGTACTCGTATGTGCAGGGCTTCCGAAGCTAGCCATGCTTGCTATGGTCGTGCTACTTACTCGTATTAGATGTGGGAGGTCACGGATAGTGCACAGCTATTCATCAGACGGTAGATACTTGGTTCGTGCTTCGGTCGCTACGACTCGGTGCGATTGAAATGACGCCATATTATGGTACATCGACACTTGTAACATTTTGGCGTGTCCGCACACCGTGTCTTTATCATGTATCGCTAGTTTTGTTGGGCATGCGCTGTGGTAATACTGTATCAAACAGACAATGTATTATAAAGACACAGTGTACGGACACGCCAAAATGTTACAAGTGTGGACGCACCTTTATGAGCAAGCATTTGTACATTACCCAATTTTTGTGTCCGCGTCAGAGAGCTAATTTAATATAACGTAAAGTTGAAACATTCAGCTATTACCAGACCAAGTATGAAGTTACTGTTTTTGTCGTTCATTATTTCCATATTTTATGGAAACGACTTTAATATTTTCAACCATATTAACATTTTTATAACGCAATACAACAACTCTTCCAAGTCCAGCGCAGCAAGCGCTCACCGCACATGAATTTAATCAGAGCAATCACATTTTCCAACATGGACGAGCGACCGCGAGGTAACGAGATTAACTAATCGCTGATTAGGCAAACGGCTCGCTAGTGTGGGAGACGCTTTGAGCCATCATCAAATAAACATATAAAGATGATTTCTTGAACACACTCTCTTAGGTTAAGCTATATAGCACGAACTGTCTCTACTGCAGTAAAACAATATAGCTTAGTCTAAATATAGACGAAGGAACCTCTAAGCTATCGCTCCCCACCCCCTAAACAGTCGTTTATCGAGGGCTCCACTATCTATGTGCGTAATTCGTATCTTTGATCTACATACATTTTCCTACCGACTATTTACGATCGAGAAAGATGTCCAAACAGTGATATATTCGTGATTAAACTTCCGCTTCGCTGTCGTGCACGGCTTACGGCAATAACTTAATAAATGTTTTTTCGACACTTCGTTTCGGGACTTCGTTTACGAATGTAAAATGTATGCAAAAATATAACGCACGTATGGGATTATCTGGGGGCAAGCTGAATGTGCAAAGGCCCGAAGCATAATCGAATTTGAATTCACAGTGAGTTAACAAATCACCATTGAGATTCAAATGGTAAACGTGTTGACATTCGAGAGTCAAAATGCTAGGATATTAAGTTCACAAAAAAAAAACTGAGTAACACAAAAACCTATATGTACTATTACTAACGACCTGAAAATACCGTTAGTATAAAAATTTACCTTGAAAAACGAAGCAAATAAATTTCACAAGTACTACCTGATTGAATTATATCCACCCACGGTTCAACGTCTATATTTTATTCCAATAATTGCTGGCAATAATAAAATTGGTTGTTTATATCGTTACGCTATTTGACTTGACGCGGAAGAAAAGTTACTTAATTGGAAACAGCCATCAGGAAAACAAAAAACAAGCGATAATAAACCAAATGCAATTTGCTTTTCTTTTGTTAACGATTTATTAAAGGCAATTAACACACGAATGAATAGTGATAAAAAATAGGCTGTTCACGTAATTACATCATTTATATTGATACTCACGTTCACGTCTAGCAAGCGCCCAATAAACATTTAGGCTGACAAAATTTCTTTTTACCAGTTAATTATCAGCTATAAGCTTTATAAACGATGAATAAAAGCGTAAAAATATACTTAGGGCTGTACTATAGCAATAATTGTGTAGTGTTATACAGTAGAGCTGGTGTACGGCTGTATATAGTCGAAATTATTACTTATGGCTTTTAAATAGGACGTAAAAACACTGAAATACAGTATGTAGTGTAAAAAACTACTACAAGCAAGGTTAGAAGACTAGAGCAGCATATCGACTGGATATTGCTCTTGAATTCTACTTCTGTATTGCCTAATTCTGTTTAAGAGCATTGAATATTGCTATCATCTGCATATTGGTGTAAAAGTACTCTATTATAAAGTCGTGTTAATAGGCTTGATAACAACTGTTCAATGGTTATCTAGGACACCCTTAGAAAGCAAATCTCTTTACAAGAGTGTAATACAATGCCGTCTGCTTCATAAAAGTTCAGTCTTACCCTATTCTAAAGCTGACGCGATTAGCGTAAATTTTTCCCTATAGTACAGCCCCCGGTGTTACAACAGATTATTATAATTTTGGTAGTGCATAAATTGAGAATTATTCAGCTTATCGATTATTTTAATGCCTAAGTAAAACTTATGTAGCCATCGCTTAATGTCAGTTTTGGCTAATTGCATACTGTTAAGGGTGATTATATTCATTGTTCATTGTGAATATAAAACTATGGAAAAAATAAAAAAGGACCGGAGGAATAAAAATGAAACTAATAAAAGCATATTCACAACGTGAAACAGTAGGAGTTTATACGGAACAAAGTTTAATTGTACAAGGTCAGCCAATTCAAAAGTTAGCATTGTCATTATGCCAGGAAGGTTCCGTACAAACAACCAAAATTATTGGACAATGATAATATAGCCATACGTACTGCTGAAGATAGGAATTTTTGATCAGTAACAAGCAAAGAGGGTCCCGTACAATCAGAATTGGGTTGAATAGAGACGAAAATAGTGGCTACTTACAAAAATTATGATGATGATGATGAAGATGAAGCAGATCGCCATTTATTATTTCGCAGTAAGATTAAAAAAATAGGCTATAGACAAGAATATTTCACAAACTGCAATAAAGAATTTAATTGAAATTGTAATCGATAGATTTCAAGATTTTTTTACCGCAGGATCCTTCGATCAAAAATAACACCTAGCTCTAGATACATACTTGGAGTGACAGATATGTCCAAGCCTCATAAGCCCACTTGAGAGTATAATGATAAGTATTATTTTGACAGTATCAATAATACTAAGGTATTTCATACTTAGAACGCTTCTTGTCATTTATAATGTAAGATCGTAACATTCGTAACCTTTTTTCTCCGTTTAAAAAAAAGTCAGTTTGGCCATATAAAGTTTTCATTTAGTTCGTGAGCCTTCATCTAGTACTATTGTTGATCGAAGGCAGGATCCAAGAACATTTCTCCATAGTATCCCATCCACAGTAATTTCTCCATACAATAACAGTAACAATGCGAAATGGGCCTTTTAAAAAAAAACGTTATTATAAATAAATAAATCAAAAATGTTTCATTTATTTTTGTTTTACTCAGTCTTAATATTGATATAAGTAAGTAAGTAAATTCAAACAGAGCTTCAAATAAATTTAACAGAATCCTATCAAAAATAAATCGTAATGCATTCGTATCGTAATTCGTTATCATATTGGGTCATTACGATGTATTCGTCATTCGTATTGGTATCGTAATAGCCGTGTCGCTGCATTCCTTGTTAGAAGCTTGACCGGAAACAGTTTTTGATGTAGTTGAAGTCGACTCTTGTGGGTCATTATTTGGATGAAGTACCTGAAACGACTAAAGAATACAATTTTAAATATAGTCCGAATAGCAGTGGTCTGCGCTATAATGCATATTCTACGGTTAAAACTATATTTGTGATTTGGCGCCTTACAATTATCCCACTTCCTTGGTTGGCTTGTGGTTGGTTTGTTAGGTTATCTAATATTTCTGTTTATTGTTTAAGTCTACTCTACTTCAGCATTTCTCTTGGAGATTCTTAGTTGTATCTTTTAGAATTATACTAGCTGACCCAGCGCGACTTCGTTCCCGTGGCCCTACCCCCTAGTCCACCCTACCCTGCCCCTACCCTACCCCTACCCTACCCTACCCCTACCCTACCCCTACCCTACCCCTACCCTACCCCTATCCTACCCCTACCCTACCCCTACCCTACCCCTACCCTACCCCTACCCTACCCCTACCCTACCCCTACCCTACCCCTACCCTACCCTACCCCTACCCCTACCCTACCCCTACCTTACCCCTACCCTACCCCTACCCTACCCCTACCCTACCCCTACCCTACCCCTACCCTACCCTACCCTACCCCTACCCTACCCCTACCCTACCTCTACCCTACCCCTACCCTACCCCTACCCTATCCCTACCCTACCCCTACCCTACCCCTACCCTACCCCTACCCTACCCCTACCCTACCCCTACCCTACCCCTACCCTACCCCTACCCTACCCCTCCCCTACCCTACCCCTACCACTACCCTACCCCTACCCTTCCCCCTACCCTACCCCTACCCTACCCCTACCCTACCCCTACACTACCCCTACCCTACCCCTATCCTACCCCTACCCTACCCCTACCCTACCCCTACCCTACCCTACCCCTACCCCTACCCTACCCTACCCTACCCTACCCTTACCCTACCCTTACCCTACCCTACCCCTATATCCTTCCTTGGACTTCCACGAACATTTCAAGACCAAAATTAGCCAAATCGGTCCAGCCGTTCACGCGTGATGTCGTGACCAAGGGAAATAGGGATTCATTTTTATATATATAGAAGATAATAAACCCAATCACACACAAACAGTAGGTACTATTCTAACGCTTGATCAGTGATCGCGGTGAAGGTCTAATCTGGGTTGATGTAATCTCCAGTGAATTGGTTTTTTCTTTGTTTTAATTGAACCCTAAATTGCTGTAATATTTACATACTTAATTTACCCTTTTAAGAAGCTATTAGAGTAATTAAATTCTAACGTACAGACATTTTTACTTTATAGGCTGTAGTATATTCTTAAATTACGACTTAGTTACGCAAAAAGCTTCATTATCGAGTACTAAGAGAGCAAGAGCTGTTTAAATTGGGACGCCATTAAATCATAACCTATAAACATGGTTTCATATTTCATAAGATATTTTAATGTTAGTTTTTGATTTTTTTTGTGAAATATACAGAGCATTTTATCTGAACAATATACACAATTAATTTATTTTAAATATAAAAGTACTGGGACCTCATAAAATTAGTCTCAAGTTGGGTTAAACGGTTTTCATTACATATATATTTGCGATAATATCTATTATTTCGAGGGCGCATGAATTTTGGCTCACTATTAGTATACATATTCACGAAAAAGTAGCAGCCGCAAGCAAAATAACAACCAAAAACTAATAATCGGTACTTACCAATAGCAAAATAAATATTTGTTCACTTCACAAATTATATTATGGCCGCCGCCGTGTGTCCGACATATCCGATAAATAAAATGTTAGAAAATAACTATGTCAGAGATTCATTCGAAATATTATTCTTATATTCAGACGCTTTGTAGCCTAAAACTGTACAAAAGAATAAAACACGCAAAATTTGAGAACAATATCTGTATAATGGTATATAATTAACCTCTAAGTCAGCTATTGCTTCGGCTTGTACAGCTATTGCACAGCTGTTAGACAGCTAGATCTACACTTAGAGCTGTATAATTTGGGGCCTCTTTTTGAGTTACAACGTCTGAATATCCGGATATACAGCCCAAATACAGCAAAGTGGAACAGCCTAAAGTCTTTAAAATTTTCGTAGTACAGCGTTTATACAGTTATAAATGTTATCTGGGCGAAGACAGATTTAATGTCTTCGTGAGTTTCGTGACAATGTGTAATTTGAGCTTAAAACCTATTCCTACATACAAAATCAAATACCACTTTACTTTTCTTTTTTAGCGGTTAATTAAAAAAAAGCAATATATTAGGCAACATTTTACAAACAATTTTAATAAGAGATGAAAAGAATGTCCTATAAAAGTTTTTTGTAATTTAATACGTGAACAAAGAGCAACAAAGATTAATGGACAATAACGATCAAAACAAAATAATATTATAATGTAACAAATTAAAGAACAATACCGATACGAAAGCGAAATAACCTCAAATTCCGTAATTGAAAAAGGATGTAGTGGACGGCCATTACAGGATTAAGATAATCGAAAATAAAAAAGATAGCAAGCTACGAGTATATTGGCTAAATTCGGAGATAGAGGGCAATTAATTTCCACAGAACATGGATTAAACAAAACTACGTTAAGAATAAAATTAAAACTTTTGTAGACTTGAAAATTTAAGTTTCTAGACATACCGATTAATCAATCAAAGAATGTAGTTAAACGTTTGTAATCGTCTGAAAGTTTTTAATGGTATGTTTAAAAGGTAAGTAACATATTTGTTGAAAATACACTCACATAACCAAAACGTAGATAAGGACGAAAGACACTGCACAAACTGCTGCTGATGCACTGCTTGTGTACAAACATTGTTTTATAGCAGTTTTTCTTTAAAACAAGGTGACCAATTAAATTTTGTATTACACATCGTCCAATTAGATACTGTTTTAGAAACGCGCTAAAATCAATAGGTACAGGCATAGGTAAACAGCGAATGACGCACGATACCAAATTATACAATAACAACGCAACGGAATACGGCGAGTAATCCAATAATTTTATCAAATCCAATGCCCTTTACCAAAGAATACTTATTACTTCGCCTACGTAATATATACCTAGCCTGTTTTTATGTCAGCGCTGCGACAAACACCTTTTTAATGCACGTCAACATATAACCAAATAAACAGGTACGAAAATAAACTGGAACTGAAGCTCCGTCAAAAGGTTTTCGATAATTAAATCCCGATTGAGCGAAATAACATTTAAATAGGCCATGCCGATATTACGGCCTTATATTGGCAGCGTATAAGTTTCAATACGGTGGCTCATTGGGAAGGGAATTACCTAGTTTATTACAGCAAACATGTCTCATAAAACCAGATCACAGAGCTAATAAAAGCTGCCCTCGGAGGTTCACAAAAATACAACGACCAATCAAATTGGATCTCTTATTAGAGTATTATCCCTTCTTTGCTGAAGCCCACACGAGCAAAAAAGAAATAGATCCAATCCAACTATTTTGATTGTGAGAAACAATAAATCGACGGCCTTTCCACAGCGTTATCGAAGCGGCATAATAAAGACTGGCTTAGTTCTGGAAATACATAAAACGTTAATAAAAACCTATTCCAACGAATTATATAGACAAATCTATATGATAAATTCTTACTAATATAAGAAAGCGGGGCGAAAATACATACGTAACTGTCAATTTCGCATTTACTACGAGTAAAAGGCAGAACTTAATTAAATGATTAGTCAACCTGAATTCGGAGATAAAAAGATGTTTCACTACTAACGCAAACGAAGATAATGTTACTTTTATATCTCTTAAAAGGATAATGGCACTCAGATTGGTTCAACAAAAACCTTTTCAGTGTTGAAAACCTTTCGGGCGAATCAACAAACATTTAAAGGTTTCTCAGAAACATGGTTCAAATTGCCAATACAAAGAGAACAATCCCCAAATAGATTGCCATTTCGATACGTCTTTAAAAGCTTTAATGAGAAATTGTTGGCGTATTATTTTCACAAGCTCATTTTTAAAGCTTTTGTTTTCAGTGGATTTTGTATAACGGTAGAGAGAATGCGGCTTATTTTCGTCCATAATTACCAGGGAGGTGTAATGTTTTATAAAAATGTTGATGGAAGCCGGTGGGCGGGGTAGAATGTTTCTCTGTCGCCCGAACGTGTGAAATGCGGTAGCCTTTATAATATTCACGAGGAGACGCGGCAAAAATGCTCGGTGACCTCGGCGAAGGGCTGTTTCCCCGAGGGCCCTCTGCGGGTCAATTTCGTGGCACTTTGACCCTTAAGCTGCCGGGAACGCCTAAATTATCTTTGGGACACCTCCGCACAAGCTCGCAGCGTTGAATAGTTAAGTCAACGCTAATAGCTTAGTTGTTATTACAAGTTTCCTCTTCTGCTCTGTGGCATGTGGTGAGGAATGTTGGTGAGCCACTAATTAATTAACTCTTTATTGTTTCGCTGTAAGACATTTTAATTAAACAACAGGTGTAGGTGTAGTACACGTGTTATGCAAACATCGCTTCCATGAAATGTGTCAGGTGTCAAGGATATTACACGTTACTTTACTCGGATGGACATAGTCATTGTGCGGATGTCGCCGCCGTGACACGGCACTACGGCAGGACTACCGCGTAGAAACTCTTGTGCAGTATGTTTACCGCTGGTTTACACGTCCGAAACCCCAGTGGCCGCTTAAATATTTATATGGGTATTAGTACAGCGCCTCTAGCGGTTATTGTTGGAAACTATAAATCTTTATACGATCGCTAGCGAACTAGGTAGGTACCGCTACGGTTGGCAGGTCTTAAAACCGAAAAGCTGGTTTATCAGTGCTTTGGATATCAAGGCCGGACACCTTTAAAAGCCAAGGATTTCATGCCTTAATTCTAAAGTAATCGCCAAATTTTCGACTCGACTTTTGCCGCGCGCAACTGGCAACTTCTCGAATTGGCCAGAGGTAAAAATCGGACAGGCCGAACACCGTCAAATTTGGCCGGACAAGCATCCAAGAAGCCTGACTCTGTCCGCCCCAGACGACTGGCAATGGCAACCCTATAGGTACAGCGCATTTTAAAGAGCGTACGTTTAATTACAGCTTTCTTCACTGAAATACATTCTTTGTATATGTTTGAATATGAATTTTCGACATGAGAAACGATAATTCCTTTTCATGTCTCATATTCTGAAAGTAACTGCAAACTTACCTAAAATGCGGGTTGAAAGTGGTATGTGGCGGCTCTAGGGCCGATATGAAATTTAAAAAAGGAATAGGGGGGTCATGTCAAAATCTGAAATAGCATCTATACACGTTCCGATCCGACAGCCGATTTGGTCTGCTCCCAGACCAAATCTGCGCTACACACGTTCCGATTTGGTCTGGGAGCAGCCCGAATCGGAGGTCGGATAGGAACGTGTGTAGAATCTTTAAGTATCTCTTTGGCTCTTTGGACATTTTTTTTACCAAAAGTATGCAGGCACAGGCACAGAAGCTTATACTTATATATTAATAATAAAATAATTAATATCGTAGAATTATTATTTTAATATCTAAAACATTTTTTTTAAAAGAATGCGTTTTTAGAAACAGATTAAACCAAATAAGTTATTTGTAACATAAAAAATCAGGCTATTCATTTCATGGAATTGCATAGAGTACGGGTCAAACACCAAACAAGACTGTATGGACTTAGTTTCCCTAGCCTTCCCTATAATAGAGAAAATGAACAAAAACGTTATAGTCTTTCGAAAATTCCGCGGCCATAGGAAAAATATTTTGTAGATTATTTCTGTTTATTTTTACTATCCTCATATTCGTTACGTACATACGTATACGTACGTACGTATACGTATGTACGTAACGAATATGTATATGTATACGTACGTAGTGTTTACTTCGGGTGTATGTACCCATACAGCCCTTGCTAAACAATCTACTATTACACAATTTCTCGTAAAAAAGGAAGAATCCTTTTCAATCCAGAACTAGTATTTATTCATTAAAAATACAACGTTATTTTAGGTAAGATAATATCATTGCATATATAATTACGAGTATGTATCACTACCGTTATGACTGACATAGCTCAAAGCAGCTAATTATACAGATAATTAAGCCATAAAGCTGTTGACGGTCTTAATTAGCTGGTTCTGTAATCAAATCAAACCAATATTATGCGACAGGATGTTCAATACATTATTATTACAACGTTTGAGTTACTAGATCTACAGTCAGACTTATCACTGATCTACAATGATTTTAGAGTTTTTTTATCCACAACTTAGCCTTCATCACACCAGATGTTAAGAAGTGATAAGGCTGAAGGTGGAAGCGCACTACTCCTGGAATCCTCAATCACTGACGAACTAGTTATCTTATTTCTAACTGCCGGAACACATAATGCTGAAAACATCATTGGCGTCAGACTTAGATAAGATGGTGGTAGTTAGCCAGGCGGACTAAGAACAAGTCCTACCATCAACCAAACTAACCAAGTTATTGTTTCTCGGGATACCTACCCTACATAGGAGAACAAAAGCTGGCAAGTGTTCCCACACAAGAAACATCTTAAAAGGAATAAATGATACGCGTGGATAATCCTATGCTCAAAAGAGAAACAAAATAATCCATACCAATTACCTAAATATGTCCGACTTTGAATTTCTTCAGAATGAAAAAAGAAATATATAAAGAATTTAAAAAAAAATTGACCCGTCTCACAACTAGCTCTGATGGGACTCGAACCCACGAATACGAATCAAATATAAGTTAGATTTAAGAGCCGTCAATTTTGTATAATATCAAAATAAAATATAAATGTTATCAGGGCGACGTGCGTTTTTTGATCTGTGTGTTCTGTTCTGTTCTGGGTGCCTACCATCAACTTTAAGACAGCGATTCAAAAATAGCGCGATGCAGAATAGGTTCCTAAAATGAATCAACAAAATCGCAATAAGAGTTGATGGTAGGCACCCTGTACATAATATGTGACATACAAGCGTTTCTAACGATATATGCAGTATAAACTGCAGTTAGCCCCTACATACGGTCTCACAGAGCAGTCGTTGACGCGACCAGTGCGCCGTGACCAGAGAAAGTCGGCGTACTGAACCTGACAATCGGTAATGAATGCAAATCGCATTTCATTTTCAATACCAACAACAAAACATTGGCTTATTATGATTTTATGCTACAGTTACCTCACGAGAGGTAGGGTTGTCGTGTATAGCCGACACAGTGTTGCGCGAAAAGGAAGATACGTTAAATAGCATTCAAATTATTTGTTCCTGTAGCTCTCCACGGTTTTACGCGCACGGTTCCCGTTCACGTGGGACGGTTCCCGTTCACGTGGGAAAACCGGGATAAAAATAGCCTATGTCTCTCGGTAACTATGCAGCTTTCTACTGGTAAAATAATTTTTAAAATCGCTTTATTAGTTTTTGAGTTTATCAATTACAAACAAAAAATCTAATTTTTCCTCATTATAATATTAGTAAGAAGTAGAAATGTATTATATTTTGTGAAGTAGAAAATTGACGTTTAGTATCTGTACCTACCCCTACCGTAAGGTACTAATATATATTCTGTGCCCCTAGTGTAAGTTTTTATGTCAAGCAAACGCAAACTATCGCGATTCCGTATTTATGTCTATTCGAGTAGCGCGCTGATACAGTTTTCATACAAATTGAAGGGGTACTGTAGATACTATGGGATTGACGGATACCGAATATTCAAGTAACTGTAGGTAACACCAAAAATTTTAAATCTGAAATCCGGAAGAAGTTTGAAATGAATGTATTAACAATTTTTTATTCATCTTCTTTTTTTTGAGCAGCGAGTCCCATTATTTATTTTAAACCGACTAATTTGGCTTGTATACATTTGAAAAACAGTCGTATGTTATAAATAATCGTAGAAATCAGTGAACATACAAAATTGGCCATTGTTACAAAGTAAATTACAACGTAGGTACTTTTAATTGCTACCTTTTACTGGTGGAAAAACAGTTTCATTTAATTCTTAGCACGCGAGTAACACGTTACCTCTAAGGTCGTGCTAAGTGAATACCGATCGACATGCGATTGTAGCCGTTACTAATATATTATCTTGATATCTAATGAAAGCAAGAAGAGTCATTTTCTAGAAACAATTTCAAGAAACACAAACGAGAAAAGTAATTTTCCTATGATACAGAACGAACATGATCAAAACGTACGAATAACTGTGTTGTGTTTTCGAATAACGATATTTACAGTTTGAGCAATTCACACAGCAGATAAGTATATAAAAATATCACGTTATATTTTTATTTTCACAAACAGAAAATTATTTTCTAAATTTTTACTAAAACTAAAATAGAGATAGTTTAACTGAAAACTTTTGAACAAACAGAACAGAGCAAAAAATTTAAACAGCTGCCGTCGGTTTGTAGAATACGAGCTGCAGACTCGCTGTACATTGGTCACATCCAGTAGGTAGCTAAATTTGTTAACATTGTATGATGCACACCACATCCGTACTTCATTATTAAATCTTTTGTGAGAAGGTATCGAATTATGTCAAGCTCTTTACCCAATCATTACTTATAATATACTGTTAGTGTTTTCAAAGGAGCAGAACGCTAAATCACAGCAGTTCCACTCGAGAAAAAGGCAAGGTCATGACCAAAAAAATATCCCTGATATCCTAGCGATTACATCAAGGCTCAAACAATAACACTTGTTCAAAAGGCAGGGTGTATTTTAGCACCCAAAATAGCTATCCACGGTCATTTTCGGAGCAATCCTGCGAAACGGGCAAACGTTTAAGTAAAGTGGCAACAGAGGCCTGCGCAAATCCCTCCCCGAGGTGCCTTCCTGAGGATTTAGAAATGGACTATCTTTATCCGCCAACTGCCGGTGCTTACCTTCACGAAATTAGGCTGAGAATTGTACACCCGTAATGTAACGATAGAGCTTTACTGTGATCACTCCACAATCACCGGAACTCATCAAACAAACGACAAAAGAATGATGTTATATTAGCTTCGCTGATGGCATGCCGAGGAAACATTTTAGTACCGATTCTAAGTAGCGAATGAATATCTATGATACTCCGAAAAGAATTCTGCTAACCATATACCTAACTACTTACTAGCCTTATGCTTCTGTTTATTTTGTTAAGTGGAAGCCTCACGAGTATTGTCACATAAATCAATGCGATTCGAGCGCACGCAAGCCAGCGTTTCCCGAGGAGCCCTCCACAGCCCAGCGCTCCTTGTCCTATATATAACCCAATTTGTACCAGAGAGCCCTCACTGCTAGTGCTTTGATTTCGTTCCCCGCAGTAACAGGCCTTAAACAATAAAATACATTCGAAGCACGATAGGATAATTCCATTCCCGAGATTATTGTCTATAAAATAAAGGCCCTTTGAAAGTAAAGGATGGAAACAATAAAAAAGTTATCGCGCTAAGCCTTCAAAGATGTTTTAAAGGACATTATTTCGAGACGCAAAACAGGGTAGATTGCTCTTTAAGTCACGGGGATTTCGCGTGGGAGGGCCGAACAAA
The DNA here is from genome assembly GCA_949710035.1 of Crambus lathoniellus. Taxonomy (NCBI): domain Eukaryota; kingdom Metazoa; phylum Arthropoda; class Insecta; order Lepidoptera; family Crambidae; genus Crambus; species Crambus lathoniellus. The sequence continues at coordinate 24,006,691 of OX453305.1, read as the reverse complement.
GAGACTGATTAAAGGCATGCTTACTAGTTTTACATTGAATCTTTGATAAGGATAAAATTTGCTGCTAAGATTTTATCAAATAGAAATAAATGGTTACTTACTTATCATGAAAATTCCCGCAATATGATATTAAATTTAATATTTTAATGCATTCGCAGTGCAATTCTGTAAGTATAAAAAATGTAATAGAAAATAAACCAATTAACCCCGTAGTAGATTTTCTGACGGAATCCCGTCACAATACTATGATGCTATGTGGTTTTTTTCTATTTCAATTTTTCTTACATCTCTTAAATTCTTCGAAACATCAATAAATCCTTCAAACATGAAGTTGTTACAGCGTCACGCATCGTTTGTTCAAACAAACAAACATCGCACCTGATTCGGTACCAAGTGTGTGTGCTGGTGGCAGGAGCCAGGAGGAGCAGCCACGTGGAACGATCCCTAACGAGTTGGCACAAGAGCCTGCCATTGTGAAAGTGTTCGACGTAACGAGACGGCGAGAGTAAATACTTCCAGTTGCCACTCGATAGTCGCGACGAAGCAATTTGTGTTAGCTAACGTGCCAATGTTAGCGATAAATACATCTTCTATTTAATACATCATTAAAATGCGGTAGTACCTAATTAGGATAATAGCTTATACGGAGATTAATGCCTTAGTTAATGCATTAGTAATCCTACTAATATTATAAATGTGAAAGTTTAGATGTTTGGATGTTTGTTACTCAATCACGCCAAAACGGCTGAACGGATTTGGCTGAAATTTAGGACACAGATACTTTGAAGCCTGGAGAGGAACATAGGCTACTTTTTATCCCGGAAAAATATCACACTCCCGCGGGATAACATCGTGTAGTCCACGCGGGCGAAGCCGCGGGCGGATAGCTAGTGACTACAATATAGGGTAAACTGACAATATGACAGCGTGGCTTCGAGCTGTGACTTGCACAAGTGAAAAACTAAGTGACTTACTCCTCTTCAGGCCCACCTATTTCATAAAAATATTCAGTAATAATACCTACCTAACCTAACCTATAATCAATTAAAATACTTGAATAAGATTTGAATAGAAAAACAGTAATTTAACAAAGAATAATTTATAAATTTAAATAAAGCTGTTGTAACGACCATCCCAACACTTAATTTGGAACGATCTTCCGACGACGATGGACAAATGAGGCTGACTGCTGCGTCATCCCTGTCGATAAATTCCTACAGAGTAATATAGGAAGTGACTTGTGATATCACCACCAACAACGATACCGATTATAATTCACGCCAGAATCCAAAGTACCATAGTACCGAAATACCAGTGAAATATTTTGTTAATGTTCCTCGGATTTATAAGACTGAATTTCTGACGAAGATACGACATTGTTCGAATTATTGACGATATTAAACGGTTTATCACTGAAGGCACAACGGCGCGCGCCGTTCCGGAAAATTATGGTTCCTAAACAATTAAGTACCAGGAAAGTAATATGTAAGTACTTGAATTTAATTAATGTGTAATCAATTCAATTACGCGTGAAATTGTTGGAAATGGAAAATTGCAAAACTAATTTGACTACTGTTATTGAGAAATAATGCTGATAATTGTATGTAAACATCGATTAAAACAATTAATATTGAAATTGAAGTAGGTTAGAAACAAGTTTTTTGTAAAAAATTCATTTTCATGACAACCTTTTTTGCTAACTGTACTTTAATATTGTATTGTCATCTAAACCAAACCTGTATAAAATTTCAGCTCCATCGGACACTAGGAAGTGGGTCAAATTAAGCTTGCAAGATTTGTCCCCCACTAACTAACAAACTAACTAACATGGCAAGTTAATAAAAAGGTTGTAAAAATCGCCCGTCTAATAATTAGCTCCGATGGGACTCGATCGAACCCAAGACATCTGTGCGCAACAGATATTGTAAGGGCTATTTTGTATATTTTGGACCTATATAACCCCGCAAATAGGAGACACTATTAACCTTTATAATGAGTGTTCTCATCCCGCCACGCTGGTTTCTATAAAAAATTATACCTTAATGGCGTTTCAAAAAAGCGGAAATAGCTTTTTTGTGAAACAGCCGGTACCTCTTAAAAGGTACGTCGAAAAAAACACTTTTAGAAATTTATAAAGGTTAATTTTATTCCTTCCGTCTCCCACCACGGTTAGACAAGATACAACATACACTCGAGATATGTAAATGCCAGTTTGATTTGGGCCTGAAAAGATCAAATTCATATTTATTTGCGGGAAACATGCCCAAATGGAATCCAGCCCGACAAGTAACCTCATGGAATTACATTCCGAATATTGATATTTATTTCTTTACGAATTCAGGTTTCAATATTTCTATTTATTATACGGTTCTATTTACAGTGTATTCTATTTACAGTGGAAATAAAGATTAATTATTTTACTCTCACATCAATATTTAATTTAATTTATATTTATTTAATTTGAACATCAAATTATTATACTTAAGTTATTTATTACAAGAAACAATATGCCAATGTTTAACATGTCTACTGATATACGACTTTATAACAAAAAATAAATAAATCACAGCAAAAGATCACGCGTTTTTTCTCTCAAAATTATCGACACTGAACTTTAAATAAGTAGCGCGTTGATGTCTCCGTGCAGTCTGTTTGCGCGCTACGCTCGCTAGCTACACGTAGCGAGAATTACAGAGCTACCAAATGGGTTAGAAACAACTTTGTTACAGAAACCTTGTAATTCAAATGAAACAAAAGGTTAAGAGTATCAGACATACCCCGCGACCGCGAGTCCGCGACTATTAATCGCGCGACTTTTCATTCATAACATAAAATTATCGACACTGAAGTTTAAACAAGTAGCGCGTTGATGTCTTTGTGCAGACTATGTTTGCGCGCTACGCTCGGCACTCGCTAGCTACTGCTCGTAGCAAGAATTACAGAGCTACGAAATGGGTTAGAACAACTTTGTCACAGAAACCTTGTAATTCAAATGAAACAAAATGTTATGAGTATGAGACATACCCCGCGACTATTAATCGCGCGACTTTTCATAACATTTGGAATTTTTGTTTCTATTTAGCATAAGATTTATACTAAGTAAAAGCTAGTACTTAACTAGTTAAGTAAATTTTGAAATTAGGACCAAATAAGTCCTTTTAATTTAAATTTTATATGGGACACGCATATACACGATTAAAAATTGCCATAAAAACAGGAAGCTGTTTTTTAATAATTATCACACCTATACCGAAAGTGATAATTTGTGCACAACTCTAGCCTACATTTTTAAATATTTCTTTAATACCAAAGCAGTTTTTCTTCTTGAGCATAAGTACTTTTTTTTTTATTTAGCTGTGCAACGTGCTGTGCTCATAATGTATTAGAGGGTTAGTCTATTATCACACTGCCGCCGGTTTCCACTCCGGTGGACGGAGATGCGGCGTGAGTGAGCTATACACTGCGGGTTTTGTATGCAAATCAAGATTCTACAGTCAAAGTTAAGAACCGCACTACCGCAAACCGGAGCGGTGTCCGGTGCAGTGTGATAATAGCCTTAGGCTGCATTCGACCAAACTTTTATTCCGAGAATATCGCTTACTGTCGGATACTAATGTCAAACTAGTATGGGGTTTGGACATTACTATCCGATAGTACTGATCATGAAGCTCGACTTAATACTGAGGTAACTGGAGTTCTCACCCTGAATAAAAAAGTGTACCCAGCAAATTTGACATTTATGTATGTAGTGGCTGTCAGTTGTCTCATATGACCATACGTATTTTTTTAAAGTGTAGGTGAGACGGAAGACAGCCACTGTGTAATTTGTGGTGACAAAAAATTGTTCGTACTGCACTCTCCAGTTACCTCAGTATTAAGTCGAGCTTCATGGTACTGATCGACAATCTTTTCTGCTCCGGTGACAGCGGTGCTAGCAACTTGACAGCAAAATGACATTTGGTCTAATGCAGCCTTAGTCTCTGTCCCCGTGTTTATTCTTCTGAGGGTAATGCCGCGCCGCCACTGTTTACCCGACAACTGTCCGTGTAAACTAACACAGTTCATTGTTTGTTTAACTTTTCTTGCCTCATTTGTAAACGTGTCAACTAAGTACGGCTTTATTCAGAACAAAAGTAGAAAATAAATATTAATGGAACTAAAGTAAGTTGACATTTCCTTCAAAAATACTATTTACTAGCCGCCCACGATTGGTCAGCGTGAAGTATGTTCTAGATCTCCATAGAAACTTTTAGCTGCTTATAATCAGGAATATCTTTTTTCTAAATTTTACCTTCTTTGCACTTCACGGTTCGTGAAAAAGCGTGAAAAAGTAACAGACAGACAGTCCAATAATTTCTAGGACCGAAGACTTCCAAGTAATCAATAAAGGCAAAAAGAACTTCATCCTATAAATCATTCTACAGTAAAACTGAGCAAAAGTGTACGCAAAAATACTCGATAAAAGAAAGCTCATTTAAACCTGAGGGCTGATTAACGTCCGAATCGAATCGAACTCGCCCGGAATACTGAGCACTGTCTCCGATCTCGCGATAACCGCCGCGTTTAATCCCATCCTTTGTTCTTATTCTCCTCTCGATTTATTAAATGCACGAAAAAGTAAATTGACAATCCTTGGAATCGACGAAGTAAATTACGCCGAGATTACGCCTTTTTACGAGCGAGACCTAAAACCTGTCGCAACTATCCGCATAAAACTTGCGCTCGCATATCGATGTCGAAAGTAACTTTTTTTAGTAAATAATGTGTCCTTCTTTTTGAAACGCATAAAATTTTGCTATGAAAACCGCATTATCATGTTCGGTTACAGGTAAATATCATAAAGTCAGACAGCAGAGCAGACCTTTTAATAGTTTTTATACGATACTTTATACTTATACATTTTTTTTTACAGTAACTGACTAGTGACAAAACTAAACTTAACCTAGGCAAAATGAAGGTTTTACTATACTTCCGCATGTTTTTATTGGGAGACAAATACAGACACAAGACAATCTATTTTATAACGCAACTTTAAATTTTGCGCTTCCAGCGATCAAATGTAATTTTTGATACATAATAGCATGTGAAAGACAAATTGTTGAAAATACGCGTAGGTATTTGAAGAGTCAAATGTGTTTTGCCTTGTATGAATCTAATTTGAACACATCATGAGAAAATTGTATAAATAGACTTTCACATCAGCGAGAAAATAAAGGTATTTTTTTCAACGAAATACCCAAACAAAGAAGAATTTTAAACGAGCATTTGTTCGTCCTAAAATATACAAAGCAATTTGTCTTAATACATCAATGTTACAATACTTTTAACACGAGTATGAGACCGAATATATTTAGCATCGAGATCGATACAACGACGTAGTTTGTTGTGACAACTTACTTTGATGTGAATAAACAAGGAATAAATATAAACAACACAACCTTTGAAAATTATTTGATAAGACAAGACTTATAGACGTTCATACTGAATTTTAAAGGTCAAAGTAAAGATGTATGGTATTTATAAAGTTTATCGTTGAACGAAACATCGGAAGCTTTTCCGGCAAAAAAATCTTACTTCCATAACAAACTTTTGACGTTCCAATAGCAAAAGAAAATATTGATATTATTCGTGTTGGCGATGGCGTACTCAGAACACACAAAAACTTCGATTTTTTTAATGACTTTCGACGTTTACTTAAGTAGACGTCCGCCTTGGCTACTTACCTGCTATTTACTCATTCTATGCCACTGACTCCAGGTGAAAATGTAGTTGCTCATTCTTACCTGAAAATAAAGATACAAAATTAGTGTTACCCTTGCAATGCGTAAATTAAAATGTTTTATACTTCTTCCTTAATTCTTTTGTAGCTTATTACTAAATTGAACGGACCATATCTTTAAGAGTATTAAGGAAAAACATTTTATATTTAAAATAATATGTATCTTAATTTGTAAGAAGCTACATTAATTATCTTTTCTAGCTAGCAAAAAAATCACAGTTGGCAAGAGCACACAACGCTGGCGGCTGCATGGGAAGCCAGAAGCATCCGACACGTTAATTAAGTTGGTAAAAAAATATTTCTTCTATGTACACTGTCTGTGCAATGTCTAACATTTTATTAAATTATTCATGTAATTTCATAGCTGGCTGGGTAAATTATTTATACTTACGGCGAAAAGTAAATAAAAAATTCTATGATTTCGTAGAAATTTTAAGTCCTTCTTGAGAAGTTGCGGGGTTGAATCAGTCGAATTCAATGCTTTACTCGACCCAATTTATTTTGTATTGTAATGAATATAACTGCATTTAAATAAAAACTTATTAATATCAGTATATAAATTATTAACATACACATAACATACACATTCAATAAATAAAATTGAATTGAATTGAATTGAATCGCTTTAATTACATTACTATGAAATATAGTTGCACGTACAGAAGCCTATTTAAATTTATTTAGAGATTGGGTAATGTAATGTAATGGTAAATGTTAGGGCAATGCCCTAACATTGGTCGAAGTAACATAATAATAAATTAAAAGTGTGCTCTCCTACATCAACAATGAAAGTGAATTGTAGCCCCATCACCACTGCAACCTAGCCATAAAACCAGACTGCAAAAATTTACCTTTTAAATAGTAGATTGTATTACAAGGGAGCAAAATAATATATTTACGGCGAGGGCGCTATTTTGAATCCAGAGCGCGGTGAAGGATTCTAGAGTAGAATCTCGAGCGCAGCGAGGGATTCTAAAGTAGAATCCTGAACGCAGCGAGGGATTCAATATACGCCGCCCGAGGTGAAAATAATTTTGCGGCCGAGTAATACACTCTGCTTTTCATCCCCCTCTATAAGAAAAGCAATAAAGATAACTCAAACTACCTACCTTTCTTTGGCGTTCGGATACAGCATAGCCCTAGTCGGGCAAGAAAAAAAATTCGAAATTTGAAATAAAAAAAAAATGTTAAAAAAAATATATGTCCATCGGATTCCTTATAAGTATCTCCGGGGTTACCGTAGAGGAGTTAAAATGTTTGTTAGATTTTAGCTACGACTCACCGTTTACGAGATATTCTCAATTTTATAAAATGCCTTTTTTGAAAATTTCCCGGTCCCGAAAAAAGTCCCGGCCCCATACAAAATCAGCTTTTTTTTAAAGTACTGCACACCCTTTGCTACACTCCAACCAATGCGTCTTAAATTGTGTTCTAAATTCAAATCTCATCGTTTTGGACCCTGTTATGAAGCTGTTCAAAATTCAAATCTCATTTTTACCCTCTTGTCATAACAGGTAATAAATGAATTGTTTTGGGCCCTGTTATTAGATAAACAATCATCGCTTTTCGAATCGATGGGATGAAAAATAATTTAAAAGGTCCCCTGTCGGCAACGAGAGAAAGAACCCTTTTTAGTTGTTTTTTTTTTTTTTGGGTTTTTTGTTTTTTTAATAATTACGTTTTCCTTTTAGAATTAGTAATGTCTTTTCTTTTTTAGATAAATTAATGCTGAGTTCTGCAAAACTGCAAGTTATATATAAGTATCTATGGAATCGCTATTTAAAACTTTTCATTTTGATACCCCACTCGATGGCATTGGTTTTTTACCCGACTGCGACAGAAGGAGGGTTATTTTATATTGCAATATGAATGAATATAATTGCAATATAATTCCGCCATTTCGTAAATATATATTTTATGTATCCAGTGTCACTTGCGCTATCAAGACGAATCTAACGACACCTCATACGTGAAAATCCTTCAAACCGTTCAGGCTGTAGCAGGGAACATAGAAATCTACATAGGTACATACAAACTCTCGAAAAACATAACCCTCTTTCTGGCGCAGTCGGGTAAAAAGAGGGTTCATGAGACCTATACGGGGCCCGGGGCCCGAGTGGCTTTAGCCGCAACTTGCGAGCTTAGAGCTCACTCACGAGTGTTGTATTGTGCTCGAACCCGGGAACTTTCGCTACGTGCCCCGAGTCGAGTGTGGCTTACTTAAACTGTTTATATTGGGAGAACAGACTTAAGTTTTGTGTAGTTTCGGCTGAATACACTGAATTCTTTTTTTTTACCTGTGCAAAAGAAAATCTGCGAGGAACGTTTTCGTGAAATTATTACTACGTATATTATTGTATTAGTGCAATATGAATATAATAGAGACAGTTTAAATCCAGAAAAATGCTTGACTCTGACATGTTGAGAGTAGAGCACTACCTCTATGAGGCGTGCGAAATGGCATCACATCATGATACATTGGACTAAAATAAGGGACACTGGCTATTATTTTCGAAAATTTACTTTGATGTGTACGTGGTTGTGTTGCCACGGGGCGGTAGGTGATGTAATCGACAAATTATCGAACAAAAGTTTAATGGAGAACCAAAGAAGTCGCGGCATTGATAAGTTAATTTTAAAGTTAAAGCTTAAAAGCTCTCCCAGTTACTTATGAACGCCTAGCCCCCAGTCCTAGGCAATCGATTTATTTTAATGAAATATCTATCTATTTATCAAATGTAAGCGGGCCCGTGTGTCGAATATATCGGACACATTTTTTGTGATTTATTAATCTTGTCGACATATTGATATGTCAGGAGCGAAAGGCACGGCAGGCCCCTAGACCAACTAGTTTATGTCCAATAATATTTAAATTGGCAAGATTGGGCTACAATGACATGACGTCACGCTCAAACACGATCCTTGTATTGAAATTCCATATAACTTGTATTGTATTCCTACACAAAGTAAGTACGCGGCGCGATTCCTATTAAAAGTGTGTCACCGTAAATTAGAATGTAGGTTAAAGGTGTGTGTGGTCCAGATTGCTTTGTGAGTGTCCAATGTCAACCACAGACAATACAGCCGCATAATAAAGATCGCGCTCAATGCGGTAATTGCTGTTATTGTTTCGACACATTTGACACAAATACGACACTCGACACCAACTTCTGGTTTTCCTTGGACGTATGTGTGACATGACATACAATCGTTTGGTCACAGAATAAATGTATCTAGATTATGTGTTTCTGTTTGAGTGCTAGTTTTTGCTAGTGTCGATTAATCCTTTACTACCAAAGTTGCCTATTTTTAACGGTTCACTCTACTTTATCGACTCTTATTATTAGCGACTAAATCCTTGGTCCTTTCTATTTAATTCGTTAGTATTTCTTTCTCTCTCGGTCTGGTGAGAATGCTAAGCATTCTCTCATATCAATTAGCAATTACATCTTTTTAGCTTATCCTGAGATTTAGTCTGATTAATTTCTTTCTCGGAATGATCTCCCACGTTTTCCGTCCTCAATATCATGATATCATCAGCCATACGACGCCCACAGCTGGGCATAGGCCTCCTATGACAATATCATGGTATCCTTATTTACAACGAACTCAACATCTGAATTGATAGGACTATTTGGGTGACAAAAGCCCATGTTTCCTGTCTGTAATAGTACAAGCCCTGCTCCGACACACGCATGTGCACGCGTGGGAACAATGCGCACGCACTCGCCCGCGGGCGATCACCATTGAGCGGATATCAGAATAATGGGTAACTGTTACGGATGCGATGCGGGTGAAAATGAGTTCAGTACGGCGCGATCCCAAATGGCATGAGTCGGGAATGGGGTTTGCGATAGGCGGGTTTGTCACGCGAACATAAAATCAAAGTCAAAGTCAAATTTGTTTATTCAATTTAGATTGTTATTTACAATACTTGTGAACGTCATAGAAGCTACGCCATATTGGTCTGCAAACTCTACAGCGGGAGACCTTGGAGAAGAACCGACAAGAAACTCCAAGGGTTGTTTTTTTCTCCCAGATTTATTTCATACGATTCGTCAAATTGAATAATTACCTTAGCATGGTATGATTAAGGTCAGTTTCCATCACAAATACACAATGGGTTATGATAAATACAGTTGAGTAAGTATAGGCGAACTAATGATCATGGCGGTGAACAATTTTCAATTATACCATAGATATACTGACATGCAAGTAGATAGTGATTAGTGTAAATAAGTAAGTAAGTACTAGCCCTGCACTGCTGAAGACAGGATCAACAATAAACTAATATCAATAATGGCTAATTATTATGGATGCGGGTTGCGGGTTATACGACTTCACCAAGGCGCAATCGCAAATTATACGAGCCTGGAGACTTCCAGCTGAAGAACGTAGTTTTAATAACAACGAGTGGACCAATAAAAAAAGTAAAAAATTCGACCCTCGCTGCGACACAATCAATCTGCTTTGAGAAAAGCCTACAAAATTTTCATCGGGTGCATTGAAGATACCCGACTGAGATCTTATGAAGTGAGTTTACCCTTACAACGATGTTATTTTGTATAACAAAAGATAAGCAACAAAACGAGTAGCCCGTGGCGCAGTAGATACCGCGCTCGGCCTGCGTTGAGGTCAAACAACTTTCGCAATGGTTGATCACGGGATGGGTGGCTAAAAACTTTCATCTCGAGCTCCTCCGTGCTTTGGAAGGAACGTTAACCCATTGGTCCAGGCTGCATTTGCAGTCGTTAATACCCACCAATCCGCACTGGGCCCGCGTGGTGGGTCATGATCCATTATCTTTATTCATCCATAAAGAAGGCAGTGTCCCAGCAGTGGGGACATTAAAATTGCTGATGCTGATGATGATGAAGCAACAAAACATCAAAAGGCACACAATGCAAACCTATCACACTAAAGAGGCACCAAAGTACAGCTTATCAACCAGAAACAGACAAATTGCTTGAGCCTGTAGAAACAGTTAAGTACTGTAATATTTCACAGGAAAATGTGTACCAATAGTATGTTGTGAACGGGAACGCACCGTATCACGGTATGTGGAGCGTGCGATACTAACCATCCGTGCCCGATCTGCGCGCGCGCGACCCGAGCGAACTGTGCACTGCACGCGATCGGTCACCCATCCCATCACGTGATTAGCGACAATTTTTTTCCATTTCCGTTAAAATTTATTGACTTAAGAGGTTATTATTATACCATCCTGAATAACGGATCCGATATTCAGTGTCCGATAAAGGACACTTAATTTAGTCGTCGAAACTTCGGATATCGGATCCTAAATCGGATGCTACCTTCCTTAAAGCGATTTAACTTATCTGAATTCTCTACTTATTGTAGTCAGACGCCATAACAACGATGTTTTTAGCATTGTTGTGTTCCGGCAGTTAGAGATAAGATAGCCAGTTCCTCACCCAACAAGCAAAGTAATCCTATAAGGATTGATTATAAGTCTGCCTCCACTAATAACGTTCTTGTAAAGGATTTGTTGTAGACTCTTTTACTTATAATAACATTTGACAAGTCGTAATATACTCAAGGGCAACAGTTTTTATATATCTATCTTATAGCGTGCTACAAGACTAAAGTTTAAAGCATTTATAGGACACTTTTACTAGTAATAGCATTTCACAAGCATAGATATTCTTAAGAGCTTTTGCTTTTATATCTCAGTCTTGTAGTTAGCTGCAAGAGTATGTTATAGGACACTTTAAAGAATAAGTCTCGTATAATTGTTTTTGCTAAGACTATATAGTCCTGAACAATATTTTGATCTAATAGTAGCATTTTGTAAGTAGAACAAGATTTATAACACACTTCTCTGAGATTAATATAAGTTTGAACTGCTATAGTTTTATTTGAGACTTTTTTAAATCTTATTAGACTCAATAAGAACGTTATGAGATCAAAAAAGCTTACGAGCCACTAGGTCAAGCACTTAACTAGTAAACATCTGCCATTTTGTTGATTTCTCCATTCTCTTGAGGAAATAAGTTTAAATATAAATTTAAATTATTGGAAACGATTCAAAAGGAGCGGTGGTTACAAAAGAATAGTGACAAAAACGTATCTATGATTAGTTAGTGAATAGGTGGTCATTTGGAGAATAAATCCGACATGATCAGAAAGCAAACAAAAGCTTTTCAAGTGCGAATTCAGGTGAACTGACAGAGGGTTCTGCATATTATTCTATTAGCAATATTTTTTTTTTCTTCATCTCACCACTCAGAAGGTGAAGAAGTTCAACATTGGAAAGAAGAACACCATTTCAAATGAATGAATGAATTCTAACAAATGAGTCCTAAAAAAGTGAATAAAAACATTAGTGTAAATAGATTTCAGGGAACCCTAATTTGTTTCAAAATGGAGAAGAGTTATCTGGACTAAAACTACTACAAGCACTAATTTACCTATAATGGTTCTACAAAGTACTTAATGCAGAGAATTTTAAAACATGGCGAATATACATAAGAATTTGATTAAATAAAATTTTTACAACATTGTACTATGTGCTTATTTTCGAGGGGCATTGGTGAAACTAACCAAATTACTGTACATATTTACAGTAAAAATGAGTTCCCCATCCTCCCATTCACTCACATACTTAATTACAAATACTTACTACAATGTATAATTATTTCTATAATAAAAGCAAGTGTATTTACGTATACAATTTAACTTTAATCAGAAAATAACTAGGAACAATATTAACTTATAAAATTTATTTCTAAACACATTCGCTAATTACATTATAAACAATATTGAATTAGTAAGATACTTGTGTAATATAATAATAAGAGCGTTTGTGCTTGTAATTGTTTCGTCTTAGTTTATTATAGAAGCAATTGCTTTTCGCAAACGCTTCCTCAAGTATGTTATAGGGCTTAGCGACATTCTTTAAGCTGGTTATAAGATAATTACAGAAATAATAGCTCCTATAACTGCGCCCAAATCCAGGTTTGTAGCATACTAAAAGTTTCTTATAAGAGAGGTTAGAAGTAGTCTTGAAGATAGCTATAAGAACTGATTTTGCTAGTTGGGCAGTGATTATCTTCACTTAACATCAGGTATGATGAAGAAAGGATAAGTGCTACCTCGTTGTGAATAAAAAAAATGTTTACCGCCCGATTTTAACGACGAAGATGAACTCAGTTAATAAAATAAACCTTTCCCTTTACAGTTCATTAGCTCGGAACACGAAATTAAACGGCAGGAAAATATTTACGTTTTTCAACCAGTTTTTATTACCATACCATTATCATTATCTCTTTTTCATTGTTGTGTAATAATTTTTTGTATATTTTAGGTAAATAACTTAAACGATAAGTTTCCTTTTTATATTGAAAATTAAGGTTAAGGAGTATTAGTGAATAACATTGTTAAAAGATTGTTAAGGTAAATATTAAAAGGCTGGCTTATAAATCTCAGTATCTTGTTTTCATTGCCTTGTAATAAATTATTCAGTAGTCTGCTATCTAAATCTACGAAGACGCTCAAATATATGCCCACAAAAATAAACTACGATCTACAAAAAAGACGTTCGCTTGCTCGAATACGATATGAACTCACGCGGTTTAAAAACAAAAAAATAATCAAATAATTTCAATTGCTTACTGATTGTTACGGAATGGCCATCACTTGGCCATCAGGCCGATGCAATTTTTATCTTCTTCATCTAAAAGATTATTTTTTATAGTTCTTGTCTGTTTTCTTTGTATCTTTGTGTCGCGTTTGGGTTGTAATATCTTTTTTTTATTTTCATTCTTACTTTGAGCCCCTTCTGTGTATTTATTCACTCACTTCCCCTTAACGTGTGTCGTTTATCTGAAAACCGACTATTTTATTTGTCTCTGGGTATCAGCCATTATTCCTACTATGACTACAGATTCAGAATACCATTTCAATGTTTCCTTTAAACAACATTATATTACCACACTAGCTTTCCACCCGCGGCTTTGCCCGCGTGGACTACTCGACGTTAACCCGCGGGAATGTGATTTTTTTTCGGGATAAAAAGTAGCCTATGTTCCTCTCCAGCTCCAGGCTACAAAGTATCTGTGTCCCAAATTTCAGCCAAATCCGTTAAGCCGTTTTGGCGTGATTGAGTAATGCCCGGACTTCACCTGCGTCTAATGCCATTAATTAGCGCGCTATTTGATATAATACGCAGGTGTAGCCGGGTTTTAGCGCACTAATTTGATACAATAAGCGCGCTAAGACGCGCATGCCGTTATTGACGCCGTTAGGCGTCACGCAGGTGAAGCCCCAGCATAACAAACATTCAAACATTCAAACATCCAAACATCTAAACTTTTTTTATAATATTATGTAGGATTGCCCCAATGGAAAAGAAAATGAACGGCAGCGCTTTCTGAAATTTTGACAACTATGGTTTTCATGCCTCCCAAGCAAAGTGAATATAGATCCCTCTATTTATAGGACAAAAAAAGGACTTGTGCGTTATCTATTCAAAAGTAAAACGCTAAATCGATATACCAGGGATCGGTCATTCCAAGCCCAGTAAACGCATGCCTAAAAGGACGTATTTTGCCTAGGAAATAACCTTGGACTTTTACGGTAAAAGACATTAGGTGTTCCGACGATAATTTGAAGGCTACCTACATGGCCAGTTTGTTTGCTCAGATAGTATTTCAAAGTGCCGCTTTTCATTGAATAGTTATGAATAGCTGACCCACCTTGCAAGTCTCGCAATGACGACACGTCAAGTAGAATGCCGAGGCAATGCGTCAGCTTAGCGTGTAAAGGCTTTTGACTTGCAGCGAAGTAAAATCCTGCTATAATATTTTAGCGAGTTTAACACACAGTATCAGAAAATCTTTTTAAAAGTCTTTGTGTGGCTACAGGAACTTTTATCACTAACCAAATTACGCAAAAGATTGCCTATCCAATGTTTTTATACGCATTTCAAATAACTTTTCGAAAACACCGTACCTATAACAACAATGTATGTTTCGATTTCAGACCTGCCTTCTTCTTTTGCTAACCAATGTGTGATTATGATAAAGTTATTACTCATTAGAAGCACATTATGTAGATACCCAACAAGCAATCTCGTAAGGCTGCGTTTAATATGGGCGCCATAAATAATCCTGAACGGGATATTGCTTAAAAAGCAGTAGGTAACAAAAGTTCGCTTCATAAATATTCAAGATGGCTCCGCAGAGGAAATCCGATAGAAGAGAATAAATTGAGTGGAGCGGGTAATATTGGCACGGCTTTAGGGTTATGAACTGGTCAAAGCCACGGCATAGAGCAGAGCTGTGACGTCAGAGGAGTAGGGAAACTGGCGCATTTGAAAGGGGAGCGAATGTGTAGGCAATTAAAATGCGATTCGATGGCTGATGTGGGCTGACATCATGAAAAGGTTGAGAGCTTAATTTCTAAACTGGTATTCGAAGGAAAACGGTCATTAATCTAATAAGATCCTCTTTAGTACATACATTTAAAACCCACCCATATGTTGTTTCTTTAAACATAATACAAGACCAGACATGGGTTTCACAAATATCAACAAAATTTCAGAATTTATCAAATTAATTCATTCATGCGTCTCGCTAACGTAACCACTTTATCGGATGAAACATTTTATTATGGGACATATTGAAGCTACAACGGTAAAACGAAAGCTAAAAATATGGCGCCTCCCTTGTTTGCCCATGTGCCCACCATGTACTTCATTACTCCTTTACCGTTAGGGACAGAAAAGCTCTCAAAGAGAAAAAAAAACATAAAATAAAACGAATAATATTGACAAGCGAGTCGCTCGAGTGCTTAAAACTGGAATGATTTATGGCAAATGGGATTCAACCGTACTGACAACGGAACTGAAAAATATAAGCTCGCAAAAATAACTAAAAACGGAATAATTGATGCAGCCTCTTTACAAACCGTCCGTGCAGCGAGAAGAAAAATGTACTAGGAGATAAAAATGAGTCCTGAGTAATTCTGGACCACGATGTGAGTTAAAAAGCGGAGGTTAAATGAATGAGGGGCTTTTATATTTTATGGATGTAATAAATCTTTGGTATCAATGCCGGCATGATGTGTCTAACTACTACAAAGTGGTGGTTTGCGGCGCTCGCTGATGCTGCGGTTAACAAGTACAGATGATGATTGGAGGAGCAACTATGACAATGACTTGCTATTGAATTGGCGATCATTATTATTTATTACCTATCTAAAGATTGTCTGTGCTCCAAAGGATTATGAAAACGCTGTGGGTCTAGGGGCAAAATTATATGGCTTCACATTTTTCATCTCCACTTTCAATGTAATGTTCTTAAAGGGCAAAATATACAAGACCTGATGATGATGAAATATACGTAACATAACGTAAAATACATTCAAAACCCACTGAGGTACGGTAAAGTCACACTATAATTTGATACACTTGCAACTTATCATCCAACAAATTAAATAGGTAGGTTATTTCAATTTGAGGAACTTTGACTAGTATATCTGATGTTTTACTTTACTAGTAAACAATTTTCGTATAGCAATTGACAAGTTCCCGACCAATGTTACGTAAACAGACCCAAACAATCATGAATCCAGTTTCCAATATCCGAATAACGAGGAAAAACAATCGTTACATAACTTATATAATTAAAAATTTCTTTGACTTCTTATATTTTTAATTAGCTGTTGTTTTGTAAGAATCCCGGTTTTTTTCATAGAAATGTTACTGGACATAGCTAGACATTTTTTTACAAACCGTGATTTCTAAGTGTATGATAAATTGATAAATGTCACTTAAAAATACACTTCCGCATCGGTTTACCTCTCATCAGAATCAGAAACGTTTGGTTAGAATATGTAGTTATTTTCAGGCCCAGTCAGGACAATGAAGCTAGAAGGCCAATTAGACTACTGACGTTTGACAGCTCAGAAAGTTTAGCTATAATCACTTGCCTTCGAGCAACGCGGGCCTTTGCTCGAAGTCACTTGCTATTAGGTAAATATAATGTTATGATAATAAAGGCACTAAAATAAAATAAAAAATCAAAATCTTACTAAAAATATTGGTAGTACAAAAATTACGATTTTAAGTAAGTAAGCAAGCCAGCAAGTCTATGATATGAAGTAAACAACATAATCTTTCTCAAGGGGCTGTCTAGACAAGCTCAATGTCACCTCCACAGACGTCGCCAAGTATGCTAATGCAAAGTTATTATCGACCTTTAAAATTGGAAACGACTAATAATTTTGAGACGAAAACAATATTTATGCTCAAGGCTTAGACACTTTATAGACGTCGACGTATCACTGTGTGGGAAGTCTCTACGGAGATAGCGATCGTTATGATTATCGAATTCGGTTTGGTAAGTCAGTGCCACCAGGTTGTGGTGATTCCTCACAAATTAGGGATGTTTTTATAGATGTAGGTAAAATGTTTTGGAGAAATAATTTTCTGTTGGAGATTGTTGAGAGAAACGTATCTGAGTTGCGGTGGATATGTAGTTTTAGTTACAGTAAAAGTGTATTTTTAGTTTGCTTTTTATGTTTGATTCGTACCAAGCCACAAAATTACTATTTTTATTTTTAAAACAAGATTTATATTCAAATGGCAGTGTATAACATTGATTTAACTGCATAAAGAATCAACTGATACTTGGATTTAACATCTTATAAAATAAACCTATAATTAGATAATATATTATGTGTCCTTGTGTTATGCGGGGAAATGCAAGACGGGCATCTGGCACGTCATTTTACGCTTTAAGTAATAGACAAGCCGCCGTTGACACAGCCGCGCGATTGGCCAAGCCAAAGCCATCTTCTATCTCACTCGTTGCACTAGCAGCCGAGAAATAATAGCGGGCCATGGCCAAGCTAAAATATTCACGCTCTCTCTCACTCGCTCGAGCATTGCGGTGACGGCAGATAACGCCGTAGCCGTTCCGTCGCGTATGCTCAAATTAGCAATCGGTCAAATTCATAAAAATCACAGCTAGTCATAATCGCAGTTAGTCAAAATAACGAAGCGTCAATATAGCAAAGTAAACATTGCTAAGTTCTTTTTTAAATCGTTAAGTCAGCGATGGTTGCTGTAGCAATTTACACGAATTACAATACAAAACTAGTTTTAACTATTATTTAGTGGCTTGCTATCGCTCAAATATACTACAAAACACATTTTTACCATAAAAATAGCCCCATATCCCACCAAATTCCTCATTTTGAGTTAACGACAACCGTCGATAACTTTACGATCGAAAAAGTCGGGACTGCACCCCCCGAATTTAGTTCAGTGACTAAAAAGCGATGACTTGCTGATTACTAAAGACTCGGAAATAATGTAACGAGTTTTGTACAAACTGTTAATGGCGCAGTGGAACTGATCATGGCAAGGGTACGATCTTCACCCGGGGACCGAAGCGGGAAGCTGATTTTTAAGTCTGGGTGCTTGCCGTGTTAATTCTTCCGATCACTAACACAAACGCTTACCATTTCTTTATATTAATCTAGAACTTGAATTGAGTGCTCATCATATCATCATCATCATCAGCTTGTTAAATGTTTATGGATGGATAAGGAGAATGGGCCAAGACCCACCACACGGGCCCAATTAGGATTGGTGGGTATCAACGACTGCAAACGCAGCCGGGACAAACTGCTTAACGTGCCTTCCGGTACACGGAGGAGCTCGAGATAGTAAATTTTTGGTCACCCATCCCGTGACTGACCATTGCGAAAGTTGCTCAACTTCAACGATCGCAGGCCGAGCGCGCTAACCACTGCGCCACGGGCTCCTCAAGGCTCATCATATGCTTACGAGGTATTTACGTGACATTAACAAATATGCGCGAGATTTGCCGCCCCCAATCTGTCGCTATAGGCTTTAGTCTACTCAGCCTTCTGGTAAATCCGCCGCTGAGTGCACTGCTCGGATCCCAAAGTGAATCGAATTAGATAACCAATGGAAAACGAAAGCAGTGACAATAGGTACCATACAGACAGACCAACAAACGCTTTAATACATATTGGTATTATTGGTATTTAGTTGAGGCACTTTAATTACTTAGTTCACATCTGGTGGTACGGATAGATTCCCAATATTTTATCTTTTTGTAATATTATAAGGATTTCTTTAAGTGGAACATCGAGGGGTTTGTCGATACGGTTGAGCTTTCTCCATCCCGAAGGACACAGGATTACCCTCGGGAAGTTACATAATTTTACGCATTCCTTTGTAAAGTATTTGAAAAACAAACATCTGAAAAAGCTTCGCATTTGCTTTTAACCGCATACCTACACAAGCGGTGAATTATCTAAACTGAAAAAATCTGTAAAATTTGTTTGTTCGAAAGAGAACTTTAGTAACCACTTTTTTTTGAGCCACACAGGCGCAGTCACGAGCGTTTCTAGCCGCCAAATTTATTTTAAACTAGCTTTCCGCCCGCGGCTGCGCCCGCGTGGACTACACGACGTTATCCCGCGGGAATGTGATATTTTCCGGGATAAAAAGTAGCCTACGTTCCTCTCCAGGCTACAAAGTATCTATGTCCCAAATTTCAGCCAAATCCGTTCATCCGTTTTTGCGTGATTGAGTAACAAACATCCAAACATCTAAACATCAAAACATCTAAACTTTAACATTTATAATATTAGTAGGATTAATGAATTGGTTATTAACACAGAACACGGAAAGTTTTTTTTCTCTTGTTATTAATTTATAACAGTTAAAATCTATTTTACTCGAACTGTATTTAGATAAATTTAAAACCTGTAAACCTCAAATTACGATGAATTGTAATAGAAAAAAACCATCAGTCTCGCAAATAGATTTTTGGACAGAATCTACTTGTAAAGCTGGTGAATTATTATATTAAAAGTGTTCCTATACTAGAAAGAGTTACATTGAATATGAATGCATAAATTTAATTTAAAATCATAAACTGTAATACTAGGTACCCCGAACTAAGTTCTCATTTATTCATAGAATCGTTAGTGTTGTTTCAACTTGGCCAGCCGAGCCAGAGTTTCCACTGGATGTTACCGACATTAATAACAGTAACAGACAATAATTCTAGGCAAATTTTAATAGTGTTCCTAAGCTACATATGTATATAAAATAATAAACACTTGAAATGCTTCTCACACAATGAAAATGTTAACTTCAAAGTAATAAGTAAACTCATTAGTTTGTCTCGTTACACCTTCATGTTGTGATTCATAAGTTAGTCTATAATGGCCGTTTTCACCAAAACTTATGAATCGCCTAAGTCTTTGCATAACTACAACCCGAACAAGTTAATTCGGCACCTAAGCGACGTTTTCGAGCCAGGTGCCGAGTTGACTTGTTCGGGTAGTAGTTAAGCAAACACTTAGGCGATTGGTGAAAATAACCATAAGGTTACACAAAAACATACTAATACTATAGAACTAGATAATAAAGCCTCAACATCTCTTCAAACGCAAAATAAACTTCATTCAAAACAGGAACATAAAACGGGGTAAAAGTAATCCATTTTAATAGTTTTATCTCAAAGCAAACGGGCTCTTAAAACCCAACGGCGATGTGCATAAAAAAACCCATGTAAAATTGAACGGGGAGGCCGATCGACGCTGAATAAACAATTTCACCTGACGCTTGACGAAAACGCGCGCGTTTTACACAAATATTCCAAATACTGACTCTGGAGTTTTACAAACCGAATGGAAATCGGAATTGATACTTAAACGACTTCTTGTTTATGTTATTAGGTAGTCTATTCAAATCTATTTCTTTTCTAATGAATAAAATGAAAAAGGATAATTTTTTCTGATAACAAAAAATATACATAAGCCTGATAAGGACATTTTAAGCATGTAGGTATATCAAGGGTGAAGTATGAATTATTCAATTATGTTTTTCTACAAAAGCACAACAGACAAATCCAACCAGTTTGTCTATATTAATATTATAAAGAGGAAAGTTTTGATTGTTTGTTTGTTTGCATCGAATAGGCTCCGAAACTACTGGATCGATTTAGAAAATTCTTTCACCATTAGAAAGCTAAATTCTTCCCGAGTGACATAGGCTATATTTTATCCCGATATTCCCACGGGAACGGGTACCACGCGGGTGAAACCGCGAGGATCCGCTAGTCTTATATAAGCGTTAACATTAGGTAACATCATATAAAAATGCATCCGTTGTTCCATAGAATAAAACTACTAAGGTAGCGAGAAACAATAATTAAACCAACTTCTACTCTGTAAGACAACATTTAAAACAATAAAAATAAATAGTTTGACATGGAATAAACAACGATCTCAATGACGCTAGTAATTAGTGGACGCACTAAGTAAATTACAATGACAATAACTGGGTCTGTACAAAATGAATGATTAGAATAATAATAAATATGAAAAACTTCATGAATATGAATCACATATGAATGTTCGCTGACAAGGTTCATGGGCGGAAGGACATTTACTCTAATTTGTTTAAGGTATTGTGTGTATGTATCCATGTATGTATGTATTGTTTAGTCAGTACTTTGTCATCGGAGTCAAAACCCGTCATCATGGGTCGCTGAACGAGCACGTGAGGTACAATTTTCCATCCCAACATAAATTGTCATTGCTTACCAAACTGTTGATCGCATTCGGAAAGGAGTAATGAATGAGTGTGCGTAAAAATTGGTTTTGAATGTTATATTTTTTTTTTAATTTGCTTAGTATCAATGTACTTAATCATTTTAATAATGTTTAGAATATATTGAACCCATTATTGGTAGGAAAAAACACTACCTAAATAAAAGTCTTCTTGTAAAAATTAGTAGCCTTGTAAATAATAATAACAGTAATTAAAAAGTGCTATAATGAGGAACTATGAAAGTGGAGATAAAAAAAATACTTTATTACTTTATTTAAAAAGTTTGGGAGCCGACTCTACACACCAAATCAGTTATCATGTGTAAGCAAAGCCGCGTGGGTGCGGTTACTGATCCCGCTCCAAGCTGGAGAAAAAAACAATTTGAACTTATCTGATGTAAGTTACCGCAAGACGTGATTCATATTGTGCCCAGTGATTAATTTTGGGTCTTTGTCTTACTCGCCTACACACTGCTGGAAACCTAGTACTTATCGACACATTGTGTTACGGTTTAACGGACTCACTAATTAATCATGCTTTATATCGACGGGGAAGAAGCAAATACTCCTATCTTACATTTTTGGCCAAATTGACTTTTTGATTGTACTTAGTTGGATGCAAAATTTAATTTTACGTCAGCTGGCAAGATCTCCTATCTGTATTTCACAGTTTTAGGGTGATTTTTGATGTATGGAAATAACTCTTAAAATAAAGCTTTTATATGTTGTAATATTTTTTAAGGAAATATCTCCTTTCTGCTAAAGAAATTACTCCTATATCTCGTTCGCGCGTTTTGCCGACATTTTTTTCAACACAACACAGAAATCATAATAGCTCCTCTATACCTACTAAAATAACGTTAGTTAAAAAAAATAGCTATTGAAATAACAAAACTACCTTCAGAACATGAGGTCGCGCTAAAATTATAAACAAAAAAGTTATTCAGTTTTTTCCTCCTCCTGTAAAGTTAGGTTTGTGTAAGATATCTGAGTATTTCCTTCTTCCCCGTCGATATGTTAGCGACACCTACCTGCAAATCTTTTTACTGTATGAATAGACGAGATCTAAGATTTTAAATTATTTTTATGCATTCACAATGCAATTTTTGTAAGTATAGGAAAAATGTGATAGTAAAAAACCACGAGCCCTATAAGTAGCTTTCATCCCGCCTGAAAGCTACTTATAGGGCTCGTGGTTTTTTACTATCACATTTTTCCTAGACGAGATCTGTTCAAAAAGAACGAAAATGGCTGAACTGGAATGTCCGAACTTATCAGCATAAGTGAGTACCAACCAATGTTACGCCACAAATCGAATAAACATAGCCCGCTGAAATTCATTATTCGCGATACATACAGCGTACTTACATTAGCTTACCGTGACATGGGAAGCAAAACCACTGTAAAAATACTCTCTTAGTTTCAGGTGGTTTAGTTACACAATGTTACTGAAATTAATTCTAGCAATAACACAAACAAAAGATAGACAACAGCCTGGAGGGAAGAGCCCTATAACCGTGCGAATAAGTGAATAGAAATTAATAGGGCCATAATGCGACAGTTAAAATGGCCAAACTGCGCCCGAGGGAAGGGCCCGACCGCAAGGAAGCATTATTGTATCCCCTTCCGTTGCCATCGTCCAATTCTTGTAATTTAGGCTCTATAGCTTTTTCCCTGGCTCGATTTAAACTCCGAGGGTATTCGAGGTGGGTTATAATTGAAAGCTGTTTCCTTAAACAATTAGGTTGTCAGCGAGAAACGCTCGCGACGCGCCGACACGCTCGCTCCACGCCACAATTTCGGAACAAATAATTACTTTTGTTGGTAATTTCCCTTTTAATGTTACGAATGCCCAACGCACGTCACTCACGCGCTCTAATTGTTTAATAAGAATATTGTTCGTAATTTCGTGTTTGGCTTCGCGAATTTGGAATCACGTAGCTAAGGATTATACTGTACTTTAATAAAACCGCTATGAAATAATCGTTACTTTCATTAATTACTTTTATCGCAAAAAGCAATAATCTTTTACAATGGGAAACAAATGTTAGTAAGTATGCATTTACAGCTTGAAAAGGTGTTTTTTCGTGGATTGAATCATTATAGTGAACTATATGTTAACAGCACAGAGCGAAATTTCCCACAGTTGTTTTTCTTTACGTAGCATGTTGTAAATTGTGAGAAACGACGGCTGCAAACAAGAGCAAGGTAATAACCGGTTGTGCAACGCACTGAACGAAGTAAAACAGTATGCGAAACACGCTGAAATTGATTGAGTTATTATGTTTTACTACGAAATTTCACTAATGGACGGCCCAAATCATGCGAAATAAAACTTCAAACCAATACCTAGTAGGTAATTAGGTACCGACTAAAACTGAGCAACTTTTCTGTAAACGTGCAAAACCTTTTTGAAAACGATCCATAAAAATTCTTCATCTCATCAGCAGCGGCTGTATGAAAATTTCAATACAAACGAACGTAAACAAACGAAAATTGTTTACATTTTTAACGCCATCGTAAAAATATCATAAATTATAGACACCGTCTAATTCTACACTCACATTACGGACGGCGGGAAATTACAGAGCTGACCCTTCCCGTCGTAAAATAAAGTGGATACCATACCTGCAAATAAAAAGTTAATTTAAGCTTTGCCCATCAAACAATCATGTCGTACGAACAACTTGGAATTACAGCAATTAATGTGTCCACTATGGCGCTGGTATAAAAACGAATCATCATATCAAGTCGTTACCAACAATAACTTTTATTGGTTTAATAAATATTGAACGTAAATCACATGAAAACACGCAACAGTAGGTACAGAATCAGTCGACTAATTAGTTATTTTACGAGAATGTCGATGTAAGCTTTCATTTATTTATCTATAACTTACTTTACAAATTTACTTCACGCTTTTAATGGAACTCCATTTTAGCCATTTTTAGCACAGATAATATTCTGCGATTTCTCGTCAAACTACTTTACAAGATTTCCTATCTGCACAAATAACTGAATTATTGACCTATTTCAAATGTGCATTGGGTCAACTGGTCCCGAGCGTCCAATCCCAATAGGTCCAGTCTAGTGAACTAAAGAGGCCTTATGGTAGATTTTATTTGTTGAAGGCTTCAGCTTCTAGTTGGAATACATTGCAAGCTTCAGCCTGAAGCTTGCAATGTATTCTAACTAAATTTATTTTAAGCGATGGCAATAAATCACGGTTCACTTTTGCGTTTAAATTAAGCAATTCAAACGCCTCTGTGGTCTAGTGGCTTACACCACCGATTTCAGACCAAGAGGTCCTGGGTTCGATTTCCAGTGGGGGTACATATTGTATTCGGTTTGGTTGGTGGTAGGACTTGATCGTAGTCCGCCTGGCTAGCTACCACCATCTTATCTAAGTCTGACGCCATAACATATGTTTTCAGCATTATTGTGTTCTGGCAGTTAGAGATAAGATAGCCAGTTCCTCAGTGATTGAGGATTCCGGGAGTAGTGCGCTTCCACCTTCAACCTTATCACCACTTAACATCAGGTGTTATGAAGGCTGTGCTACCCCGTAGTGGATAAAAAAACCAAATTTAACAATGTAAATGTAAAAGTGAATCATTCAATGTCAATGTGCGCCTGTATTTCTGCGCCTTTCAATCAAAGGGAATTTAATCAATTTGGTTTAACCATGTAATATTACCATACAAGCGTTAAAAAATAATAGAATTAGATCGTCACAAACCGGTCTACAAAATAAAAGCCGTAAGCAAGATTAATCTTTGGCGTAAAGCAGAGGTTAGCAGAGCGCTTATGTTATAGCTAATACCTTACAAATATAATTATCGTCTTATATCGTTATCCAATGAATAGTTGATAAATTCAGGTGGTAGCATAGTACTAAGCTAGCTATGATGCTAGTAGACAAAATCACATGCATTGATGAAAAAAAATTCAGAAATAAGTAACTAGCAGGGATATCCGAACTAACAAAGATACAAATGAATTAGAGATTAAACGAACTTACCTGAAGTGAAGTTCTATCTTAATTATACGAAGGCTTCGTCCGAAGAGATTAGCTTGATTAACACTTGTAGTACGCCCTAGTAATCGCCAATTTCACACTATATTGAGAATATACCTACTTATAAATTAAAAAAGTAATAAAAGACAATTATTATTTTTTAAATTTCAAATGCGGGTAGTCAAGAGCAACCTGGCTCAAGCGCCCGTCATAGCACTCATAGCTGTCATTTAGTTTGGAGTAATATATTTTTCGAATAATATAGGGGAGTAGGTAATAACTTTTGGGAGGGAGGGATGCTAATCTCTTCGGACGAAGCCTTCGTATAATTAAGATAGAACTTCACTTCAGGTAAGTTCGTTTAATCTCTAATTATACTTCATGCTTCGTCCTCAAGATTAGCTTGATTAACACTTGTAGACGTTTAGAGACTAAGTGTTCGAAAAATATGCAAAAATTGTAATAGGTTACTGAATAATATAGATTGAAATTATAACATAGCTTGCTTCTTTATTTTCTCAACATAGAAACAAAAAGCAATAAAAAAGTATTATTTGTTACATAAAAAATCAACATCGCTTATGAAATAAACGAAAAATATTTTGATTAAGCACTCAAAACAGTGGTGCTAAATTTTCTGTTATAAAATTTGACAAACGTATGTAATTCTGAAAACCAACCTGCAGTTTTATAATCTGGTCTATGCTAAAACCTAAATTTTGCGCAGCTGACGTAGCAGCATACCGGGTATTATGCGCAGTGAACGTAGAAATATCAATTCCATTTAAATGTAACGTATTTTTTATCCATTTGAATAAGGTTTGTGATGTAACAGGCTTATATGGCTTTCGGTAACTAATAAATAAATTGTTGGAATCAGGAGAAAGAGACATTGTCATTTTAAGGTAAGTAATCAAAACTCTTGCAGGACAAATACTTGGCTTTTCGTTATAGAATGGTATAACGAGCAATGGTTGAGCTGCGCTACCACTAGATGTTCTTATGAGAATGGGAAATTTTGATTTTTATTGCTAAAGAAGACTTTTTAATATTACAAATATTATTTTTTGAAAGGGTTCGTTATACCCTATGGGCTGTAACAATGGTAAATAAAGATTTTTTTTTTATACATATTTTTTCCAGATTCACCACTTTTCAAGACAATTTAAAACCTGTGCTATATTCCAGACTTCATTAAATTTAGGGGGTGAAGGTCTGGTACGAAAACTCCTTTAATAAATCTTTTTTTTATTTTTTATTTCGTGAGATATTAATTTTAGTTATTACAGCCAAAGCAGAATGATAACAGTTAATTGTGCCATACTGAGCGCCACTGTTAAAATCAGATGCAAAAAAATGTTGTATATCGGGAATTGATACTTTCGTATAAGTTTAGTTTATTTAGTTGACAATAAATAGACCACTTTTAATAGCAAACTTCGTATTGTTTATACGAGTTATCTAAAAGGGAGTTAAGCATGATGCCCAGAGAAAATTGTTTGACGCCTCTTCGTATCATCACCATCACCAGGGTAATGGAGTTGCGCATTTGTTTGCGGCTGGAATTTGTAGATAAAATTAGGTTTGAATCTGCTTTGAAAACGAATTGTTTAATTATTAAAAGACTCTTAAATAGTGGATACCACTGTTATGTGAACAAAAATGCAACAACTATTAAGTATATCTGTGGCATTGTCAGAGATAATCTTTCTTAAACATTTAATAATCATTGTGAAAGGAGCAAAAAACATAAAAATTGAATTTCGACCACGACACTAAAAAAACATTTACGGCGTATGCATCCGGATCCTTATGCCATGATATAATATATCTTGGACATTTATTATTTCAACGACTAGCGTATCAATGTCAGGCCTATGAAAGTTTTCAACAATTTGTTGAAAGGCATAAACAGCTAGCTGCCATTCTTGGTCTGCCTGCATAGTATTATCTGAAGATCGAATATGAGATGCAAAAACGTAAAGATTTTTACGTTTACGCCATTGCCAGAGGTCTTTTGCGATCTCTGTCAGGTGTGGGGAGTGTATAACACCCATACGGTTTACGTAGGAAATTACCGTGGTATTGTCAGTTCGTAGAAGTACTTGACAGTTAATATCTTAAACCAATAAACGCAGCAAGAATTCCTAAATAATTTATTGTCTGCTACTTTCTTTTACACTCCATAAACCACTAGCTCTGTCGTCTCCACATGCAATTCCCCACCCCGTAGTTGAGGCACCTGAAAAAACTCCAGGTCATACTTGTCTATTTTTATTTTGGTGCGGCTCCACCAATAGAAGTCCTGTTCCAAATAACAAGGTATATCCATGTACTTATTATACATATTTCAAATAATTTAGTATACAACCAGCTGCATTTCACGGCGGGACAGGCGGATATTAACAGTACACCTTTTTAAGTTAGAAAACTTTTGTATTGCAAATTCAATTTTGGCAAAAGTGACCTAGAATTTATTTTAGTCTAAACTACATCCTAAGAACTTACAAGACTGAGAAGGTATAAAATTACTTTTATCGGTATTTATAATGAAACCTAAGCTTGTAAGCAACTTTAAGGTGTCTTGTAAGTTTTAAGACCCTTATATTAGACAGAGGTGATCCAAATATATTGTTAACAGGTAACCACATAATCTTAAGAATTTCATGACCGGTTTCATGATGACTTTAGTGAATACCAAAGGAGCTGTGTTTAAGCCAAATAATAAGACATTAAATTCATATGTTTTTTGATCAAATTGGTATCTTAGATATTTTCGGTCTCCCTTGTGAATTTTTAACAAAAAGTATGCGTCTTTCTTTTATAACTGTTCTTAAATCCTCCAGTTTAAAATGACTTGTGTCAAAAAATTTATTTAGTGATAAGTTTAAGATGAAGCGCATCTTCCCATTTGGCTTGGGTACTAAAAAATATTTGATAGATTGATCAGATCTGTTATATCTGAAATTGCAGAGACAGCAAATTTTTAATTTCGTGTATGAAAAGAGCCTTTTCCTTTTCACTACATTTTCGGGTTGACGGTGATACAGGTTGCATCGGTTTTCGATTGAAGGGAATCTTGTATCCTTTTATATGAAAAACTAGCGGCCGCCCGCGGTTTCACCCGCGTGGTTCCCGTTCCCGTGGGAATATCGGGATAAAAAGTACATATAAACCTTCCTCTTGAATCACTCTATCTATTAAAAAAAAACGCATCAAAATCCGTTGCGTAGTTTCAAAGATTTAAGCATACAAAGGGACATAGGGACAGAGAAAGCGACTTTGTTTTATACTATGTAGTGAAGAACCAGTGGGTCCTTGGTAATCATTAAAAATTCTTTATAGAATAATGATAAACGACCTGCATGCGTTAACGTATTTAACGACGGCTGTTGTTCTGTCCCTGCCACGGATACTGCGACTGCTTCGATAAGTTGATGAGCCGTCTCGTCTACGCGTCGAAGTCGTTGCAGGCTCCTTCGTCCTGGGAGGGCCCGTCGGCCTGCGACTAGGACCCGGACCCTTCCAGTTTAAATTTCGCGAAGAACTGTATGGATTAGAGCTTGGCTTCTTATTAGGAAACTTTTGTGTCGTTGATTGCTTTGGGTCTGTGCCAGACTTGTTAATCTGATTTTATGGTTTCCCTTAAGTTTTCGCCGAATAATTGTTTATCAATTTTAATATTATGAAGAGAATCCCTTAGATCCATCTTCACGGCATTCAGAAAAAAATTGTAAATTGAATTAGAATGTTGACAATCACACATGTTTTTTGCCAAATCCATAAGTGTTTTTAGCAAGGCTGTATTTTTCTCCTTTGCAGAAAATATAATAGTATATATTTTACCCGACAAGTGTTTCCAGCAGTCGATTCCTTCTGTTTCAGTTGAATGGCCTTATTGCGTTTAGCAATATCTGAAACAGCTGCTTTAATCTTAGGATCAAGCTCAGGTGGGTCAATCAATTTGCAATTTTCTGGGATACATGATCCTTATGAGTTCTTTACGCAATTCTTTGTTAATACCTGTTGTGACCCAGTGCTGGAAAACTCCAGCACTCCTGACTGACGTAGGGTCAATACCTAATATTTCTAATACTTCAATATCTAACTGTATGTTTTCTATTTCAAGAGTAGACGTTTGATCTGAAGGTAGATCACGCTTCGGAGCCTCAGTCGACGAATGACCATCCTGTATATTTGTAATGTTTTCAGACTGGGATGTACTGGGTTGGTTCCAAAAGTGGCTCCAGCACTTGTTCTAATTGTCCTTCAGGTTAACCCTTAGAACATGGTCAACTATGACCTCTTGGTCGTATGTAAGGGACAGAGCAAGCCTCATGTTCATTAAATTTTAGCATGTCAGTATAATATTGTAAGAGACAGTCCCCAGTTATAACAACACGTACTGTCCGCAAACAACACTTAAAAGTACCTTATAACAGTCCTGTTGTACTGTTTGTAGGACCCAGTGACTGCAGTGTATATAATGATGATTATGTTATCATTATTTGAGATTATGTATTGCTTAACCTTAGGTATGCAATTAAATTTCGTAAGAGACAGTCCCAGTTCGAAAAAAGTGTCCGCAAACTATTGAAAATCGACACATCATAATAAGCATAATACTTTAGAGTACATAGCTGTTTTTTAGCTTAGTCACTTATGTAAATTATTTTCAGTAAGAAGCAGTCCCAGTTCAAAGAAAGTACTGCCCGCAAACTGTTTGAAAATTGACACATCATAATAAGCATAATACTTTAGAGTACAAAGCTCTTTTTTAGCTTAGTCACTTATGTGAATTATTTTCAGTAAGAAGCAGTCCCAGTTCATAGAAAGTACTGCCCGCAAACTGTTTAAAGTCTACTTATATGAGAACTTGTAAAAGTCTGTGCCGAACTAATGCATTTATGTTCAATTATAACTTTAAAATTAATTAATAATTTTGTTATACTTTATCAAAAAGTATTTATTTTACAAACTTAGTAATAAGTAGTTAAATAGTCAAAACGTTTTATCGTCGAACGTAATTATCGTTTGCATTTTTTTTTGCGAAACGTTAGAAAACCAGGTTACTGAACTTCAATTTGCAATATAATATCAAGGCCAGTTACTTATGAATGTATTAAAATACATAACGTACCTTTAGATAAGGACGACGAGCGATAGGATTGTTCCGATAACTCAGAACAAGATGAATCTTACCGGTGTGGTGGTGTTTCTTTTTTCGCTCCAACTTCCTCCCCAATCTTATAATTTTTCGTTTAATGTGTTCACAATTATCTTTTTTGCGTTTGGGCATCCTAAATAATCACTTTTAACAACAACTAACAACTTTTTTAACACAATTTAAAAACTAGATGTGAAACGGCGACGCACTAGAAAGCGAAATGACAGCTATGACGGGCGCTTGAGCCAGGTTGCTCTTGACTACCCGCATTTGAAATTTAAAAAATAATAATTGTCTTTTATTACTTTTTTAATTTATAAGTAGGTATATTCTCAATATAGTGTGAAATTGGCGATTACTAGGGCGTACTACAAGTGTTAATCAAGCTAATCTTGAGGACGAAGCATGAAGTATAATTGTGTTCATCAAGTGGAAGAATTTTAAATAAGGTCTTTTTACAAGCTTTTTATTAACTTGCCATGTTAGTTAGTTAGTTAGTGGGGGACAAGTCTTGCAAGCTTAATTTGACCCACTTCCCAGTGTCCGATGGAGCTGAAATTTGGTATACAGGTTTGGTTTAGATGACAATACAATATTAAAGTACAGTCAGCAAAAAAGCTTGTCATAAAAATTTATTTTTTACTAAAAACTTATTTATTATCTATTTTTTTTTACTAATGAATGGTCTAGTCAAAACACCAGAATTGAGCCACACTCGAGCCACTATCTGAGCTAAACTCGTCCATCACCTAACTGCATCCATTACTTCGTGTGCACCCTCCTCGTACCTCACTGTCAGGGCTGAAAAATGAGAATTACTTCCTTTTTGTGCACTCCCCTTATGTCGGGGGAGCTCGGTGACTGATACAGGTTGCCTAAGCAACATTGACAGCCCTATATTTGTTGCCGGATATTCCATTAATCTTGTGCTTAACACTTATCACAGATCTTGTAAACATAATACTAGCAAGAATAAACAACTTGTCTCGGTCTGTTCAAACGGGACTCGAACTTAAACTTATTTTTATTTGGGCCACCGGCGATGATTTTAGTCTGGTGTTATTTATTCCACGATCACTGGTAGGGCTTTAGGACATAAATAAGGAATCTTGGAATTATTGATAATTTAGTCAGTAATCTAAAAAAACATCATAAATGATTTCCAGTCCCGCCGTCGCTACATAAAAAAGAATACGCAATATTTTGATTTAAACGTCCACGCGTGGACTGTCATAAACAAGAGCATTTGCAATAAATAAATCAAATATAACCAACATGGCGCTATACATCACTCGCGTGTCGCATGAGGGAATAATCTTGTCCCCTTTTACCCATATTTCATATCACACGGTCCACTGGCTGGGTCAACTAGAGTGACCTTTGTACGATTCTTCCCTTGAAGCCTAACGCACTGACCTTTCTGGAGCATCTACTGGGAGGACCTGCCTATAAATAAACAATTCATAACTGAGGATTGCGGATTTCGATCGTGCTACGTTAACACAACATTCGATGAAAATAGAATTTGGCACGTTTAAATTTAAGATGTTATCTGTTTGAGAATAAGTTAAAAAAATCATAATAATTTTCACTTCTACGGTCAACAGCACTACGCGCTCAAACTATAAAATCACTTTTGCTTATTCGAAATTGCTGTTAGATTTTGACTGTTTTTGGCCGTGAAACGGCCAAATACAATTGCTACCTAAAATTTAATTTGATAAAGAAAAAATCACACGAAAATTTTTCATCACCGTCGATTAAAATATATAAAAAATATTTTTTGAAGCGTAGTAACGTTATTAATTTTAATAAAATCATAAAGCAACTAAATTAAATTAAATGATCTTCTGAGTACGCCTGTAGTAGCAGTTTGTTCGCTAATTCATAAGCAACTGTTTGCACGACAGTGCTTAGTAATTAAAATGATCATAAAATAGTCATATCTCTCTAAGCTTAGCGATATATTCTAACTTTTACGAGATTTTAACTGTAGTTACTTCTTTTATAACAAGTCTGAATTCCTCTTCCTATAATTTTCTGAAAAACTGTACATCTGCGAGGTATTTAACCTTTGTAATTACTACTTTTATACCCAACTGGGGTAAAATAATAACAACTTCAGAGAAGTGAAAAAGGTTAAATCGTTTAAAGCCAATAAAAAAACACTAAATACATTTTTACTGTTTTTCCTAAGAAAATCGAGATTTAAGCTTTATTTTATTTAATGGAAGTGGGTTGTCAAAAACCAGCAGCCTAAGCACAGTTTAAGTCAACTTCTTAATTTGGAACATTATGAGAACCGTCAACTTTTTAATTTATAAACTTCTAAGAAGGCTCTTGATTCGTTAACTTTTAAAATTGTACTCATCTAATCTGAACCGTTTACCAAATATCAAGCTTTTGATTTATCTAGAAAGTTTTCACTTATTGTAGTTCTCTGCAGACTCTTCTTATAAGATGTAATTTATTAATTAATGTTTACGCAGCACAATCTTTTCCATTCCATTCCTTATAAATTTATTCCTCTCACATTCATAATATCATGCATGATTCAGACTACCTAAATATATTTTTTTCCTCGTTCTATCTATCCATCCGTTTGTACGCTAATTATGCAAGGGCATGAGTCATTTTGATTCGTTTTTCCAAGCACTATGAAAAATTAAGTCAATACCGTTATAATTTCATAAGAGTTTTGAACCACATGTAATGTAATGTAAGGTACCGCTTACTATGGTATTGGTATCATCATCATCATCATATCAGCCGAACGACGCCCACAGCTGGGCATAGGCCTCCCCCAAGGATCTTCACAACGATCGGTCCTGCGCTGCCCGCATCTAGCGGGTATCCTCATTCAGTAACAATTATAAAATAACTTGCATATTATGCAATCAAATACAAATAAATCATAAACATAAAACTTTTAGTTACCTATCATCAAGAAACATGACCTGGAGATGTAAGTACAAGCTGGTTGGTTTACATTCGACTCGGTCGGAATCCTTAACAATGCGAGATCCAATAAGCTTCATTCTTGGCTTAAGCACGGAGCGCCTTGTACCGTATTACGTCATATGCACGCTAATATTCGATTTTACGCCGCTGTACTGTACATTCCTGATGGAGCTTTTATTAGAGTAACTATTTAGTAATCTGTGCTTTTAGTTTAATCAGCTGTATACTTGTGCTAAGTGGTGGAGATGGAGGTGGAGGAGGAGATGTTTTTATAGATTTGTCCGAATACATCGGTAAGATTGTAACAGAAAGGCTACAATATAGTTCGAGTAAAACGTGTGGTTCGTTTGTGCCAACCACTTTTTTTTACTTTATTAACATAATTCCCAAGGCAAGGTAAGCACATGATTCTTTAAAACCATAATTAATGTATCAGTCGTACGGAAATAGTACATCGTTAAGGTCAGGCAAATTATGACAATTGAACTCGTTAGGTCAACACAAATCTAATGATGAAAACGTGCTGATTTATACACGACTGCCCAAGGAGTGTATTGTGTTTAGGGTTAATGTATGATGTATGTGTGTATGTATGGTTTTTAATGTACTTATGAGATGTTATTAGAAACGTTGTGTCACCCCGATTAACACTGACTACATATATATTTTTGTGTTACTCAATCACACCAAAACGGCTAAATGGATTTGGCTGAAATTTGGAACATAGGCTACTTTTTATCCCGGAAAAATATCACATTCCCGCGGGATAACGACGTGTAGTTCACGCGGGCTAAGCCGCGGGCGGAAAGCTAGTTTTTTATAATTGAGTTAAAGATATCATAATTCTAAAAGCTCAACTTTGTTAGTGGACTAAATTCAGCCATATTCTGTAACGGTCAACGTCTATTTTAATATGAATCGGCGCGTGCACACAATACTTGCTCTAACAGTTGTACAGTTGTCATACAAATTACAATACCGGAAGTGTCCAAGCTCTATCCATATCGTGACTTCCTTTCCTATATGCTTTACACAGCTGCTAGAGGCTTGTGAAGTCACATCGACACCAGTCGTGTATGAGAATCGGGTTCCAGTATCCGGCGTCACGAAAGATGACCTCATCTTATAACGCCGTAATTCGTAATTACATTTATGGGAGGCTTCACCTTCTTGTTTTGAACTTTAGCATTTGCCGAGTTAAGCTTGTAGGTAAGCTAAAACCTACATGGTAATTTAATATTATTTTAGTTTCTAGATAAGATTTTAGTTTAAAGTCCTATACTTTATTAATCTATATATCTTATATCTATATATATAAGACAATTAGTCGGAGTTACAAGGAACCGGCAGAAAATAAAACTTATTGTGTTGCTCTGAAAATACAAAGAGTTTATTTAGCTTGACTTTTTTACAACTTAAGCCATCAAATTATAATTACATAAGAAATAATTATTAGGTAACTCACCTGAAAATACAAAGAAACGACATTTAAAGTTTCTAATTACATTTGTCGATTCCTTTACACAAATCAAATAAAATATTTTCACAGAAACTATATTGCTTGCTAGCAATCTGACATTTTAGAAAAAAAACCGTCTACTCATTTAGAAAGACATTTCGACAGCGACACCAACAAAGAGAGTATTACTTTACTAAAAAGAGTAAAACCTCTTTACATCTCCCCTCCTAGGGCAGAAAATTTCCTCTGAAATTTTCGCTAGATAACTTACATTATCGTCATTACATATTGGGAGTTACATCTTGAATCTTTTTCTGGAATTGGAACAGGAATGAGTTTTGTAATATGAAAGAGATTTGACTCCAATTTCCTGTGACCTGTATTAATCTTGTATATTGAATTTGATTTTTTTTCTTCAATTCTAAAAGGACCAATTCTCAGCTCGTCTAACTTTTTTCTATTTAATTTGTGTCCATTTTCAACATATACCATATCACCTGCTTTAAAATTATAATGTGTTCTATTTTTATCATTTATCATTTTATTATAATCATGTGATTTAACTGATTTTTCAAATGCTATTTTCCTGTTTTTAATCCAGTCATCTGCCTCTTTTTTTTGCTTTAGTTCGTTTGGTACGAATGAAACATCAGTACCATCCAGCAGGTATCTTGGTGCAAAGCCAGTGATTGTATGTTCAGTGTCATTATATCTATCTACACAGTCATGGGCAATAGTTGTCCATGCTGTTTTACATGGTCTCTCATTTATTTTGCATCTAATTTTATTTACAAGCGTTTGGTTTAATCTTTCATTGAGACCATTTGAAAATGGCGAATTTACTGCAGTGAAAACAAGCGTGATAGATTTTTCATTTAAAAAATCTTTAAATTCTTTTGAGTTTATTCCAGGATACTGGTCGCTTAGGACCATGCCAATTTCATCACAATTTGTTACTTTATTTATTAGTTTTATAAAGTCCTTTGCATTCTGTGTCTTTGAAGTTACTATAAATGCATACCGAGTGAAATGATCCACTAAAAGGTGTAAATATTTTTTTGTTGATCGAGACCCTCCAAATCCTCCAATCGTGTCTATTGAGACAATTTCAAATGGTTCTGTGGCGGGGCCTAAGTGTGACATCAAACCATACTTAGCTTGTCCTCTTGTCTTATTCTTAATACATATTTCGCATTTTTTGCAATGATCACTAATGTTTCTAGTTAAATTCTTTGCTGTATAAAATCTTCCTATTTTATTTTGCATTTGCTTTATACCTATGTGACACATATTTTCATGTATTTGTTTTATAAGTCTTAAACTGAATTCTTCTGTAAGTATGATTTTTTCTTGTTTTTTTACCCTCTTATAATATATATTGTGTCTGTGTATTAAATTGTTTTTGTATTTTTGTATATCCTCATTTTCCTCTTGATCTGTTACTATGCTATCAAATGTTATAAGGTTAACTATTTTTAATTGTTCATCTACATCTTTATTTGGTTCCAATACTGGATTTCTGCTCAAACAATCTGCTTCTAAATTTTCTCTTCCTGGAGCATATTTTATTTTAAAATCATATTGTGATAGATAGTATACTAAATCTCCCAATTCTTCATCTGTTCTTGATTTAATATTTAAATTCTCTAACGGTTTATGGTCCGAATATACTGTGAAAGTTTTACCTATTAGCCAGTATTGCCAATATCTTATTGCTTCTTTTATAGCTAAGCATTCTAAATAAATAGCTTTTTTCCTCTTTTGGACTTCATTTAATTTTCTTGAGAAATATTCTACTGTCTTTTCTTTCCCATTTGGTTGCATCTGCTTTAACACTGCTCCAATACCTTCTAATGATGCATCTGCGTATATATTTATCGGTAAATTATGATCAAAAATTTCTAAGATTGGTTTTTCACACAGTAGGTTTTTTATCTTCTCAAACGAATTTTGACAGTCCGCTGACCAAATCAATTTTTGATTCTTTCGAAGTAAGTTGTGAAGTGGTTCTAAAATAATTGAGCTGTTCGGTATATATTCACGGTAGAAATTAATTTTTCCTAGAAGTTGCCTGATATTTTTCTGACTTTTTGGTATTGGGAAATCCCTTATTGAAATTAAATTATCTCTCAGTGGTCGAACTGTATTATCTTCTATTATATGGCCGAGATATTTTATCGAATTTGAAGCAAATCGACATTTCGTGAACTTAAGTCTAAAACCTTCTTTTTCGATTGCCTCTAAGAGCTGTGATAAGTGGTTTATATGTTCGGTATAAGACTTCGAAAATATCAGAATGTCATCGATGAAATTAATTGTAAAATCAGTTAAATTGTACTTCCTGAGTATATTACTCAATATCCTTTGAAATATAGCTGAAGAAGTCTTCAAACCAAACGGTAAGCATGTCCATTGGTAATGACCTTCCTGTGTTACAAACGCAGTCTTCTTTCTATCTTCAATTCGGAGGGGGATAGACCAAAAAGCAGAATTTACATCTAATGATGAAAAATACTTACAGTTTCTTGTTTTTGTCACTAGATCCTCAATTCTTGGAAATGGTTGAGCCTGTGGTACAACTATTTTATTTAAATCTCTGAAATCAATGCACAATCTGGTTTTTCTATTGTCTTCTTTTTTAAAAGCTAAAGTTACCGGAGCTGCAAACGGGCTGTATGATTCTTCTATAAGGTTTCTTTCGAGTAATTTACCTACTTGTTCTTCTATTTCTATTTTATCCTCTATAGAACATCTGTAAGGTCTTTTAGAACAGTACTTGTCGACAAGTAAATCAATTCGTGCTTCATAGTCTCTTACTGTTCCTATATCATATTTATCATTTGCAAAGCTTGATTTATATTTCTCAAGTAACTTATTTATTTCAAATTTCTGCTGATTATTTAAATTACTTAGATTCATCTTAAACTCTTCTTCTTTTACGTGTTCATTAAAATTTATAAAATTCCTTATTATTTTATTTTCAGCTTCGTATGATTCTCCTTCATGATGTAAGTTCTTATTTGAAGATAAGTCTACTATTTTCTGTGCGATTTCCAAATTTTCGTTCTGAATCAGATTAAAATCTTTTATCATATCCAGTCCAATTAAGAAATCATATTTAAATTCCTTTCCATCTACAATATAAACATCAACTTTTTTTTCTAAATCAAATATTTTTACTTTTATTGTTGTCAAACCTTTTGTTTTTTTAACACCATTAATTGTTATTAAATTTGCATTGTTGTTAACACATTAGAATTGACCAAAGAAACATTAGAGCCTGAATCGTATATACCAATTATGTCAAATTTTTCTTCCAATGTTAGTTTGACTTTAATTAATGGTGTTATTATTCGTTTTTTTGTTCATTATCATTTAATTCAACATCTAATAGGGTATTATTTACCTTTTTATAGTTTCTCTTGTTGTCATAATCATCAGTTTGTTTAAACCAGCATTTCTCTTCAGAGTGAAAACGGTTACCTTTATTTAATTTTTCACAAATACTGCAAGGTTTAATTTTATAAACTTTTTCTTTAGTATCCAAGGTGTTTCTTTTAAATTTATTATAATTCACTTTATTTATTGTATGCTCATGTTTACCAATTTCATTGTAAAGGCTTGCAGTGGATGTTATTGATCCCTTATCCAACTTGTACATTATGTAATCTGGTAGACCCATCACAATGAGATTTATCATTGTTTGCGTATCAATTTTTTTATTTACCTCCAGTAACAGCCTTTCCTTTTTCGTGGCATATTCCAGTAACGAACCTCCTTGGAATTTAAACATAAATGCATATTTAACTTGTGACCAACCTTTATTTCCGTATGTCTCACAAAAATTATCTTTCCATGTTTCCCATTCGGAATTTACTGTAAATTTTATTAACATACTAGTATACCAATCTAAGCACTGCTTTTCTAATAAATATTTTAAAATTTCAATTTTTTCTGCATCCCGTATTATCTCAAATCGTATACACTCATTCTCAAATTCATAAATCCATTGATCTACATTTGATGTTTTTCCTGAAAATTTCTCAATTAAAAATCTCTCAGCCGTTTTTCCTAGATTTTTATTCGTAGTTCCTGTACTATAATTATTATCATTAGGTTTAGTTTCAATTTCAGTAACTTCGTTTAGGTATAGGTCACTAAATTGTACATTATCACCTTGATCTAGGTATATTTTTTTAATTCCGGAGTTAATGGAATCCATATTTTTCGTGTCTGATGTCTTTTTTTCAAAGAATTCTTGATTTTCGTAAAAACATCTAAACTTGTTATTCCAGTGTGGTTATTTGCAGATTTTAGATTATCCGGTATTTCAAATACACGTCCATCGGGTGTTTCAATCGAGGTTATGCATATAACATTTGTTTTTTCATCAGTTGCCGCTAATACCGCAAATGTAAATCTTAATTTTTCCATTTTGCTTGACTAAAAATGTCGTTTTATAAGACAATTAGTCGGAGTTACAAGGAACCGGCAGAAAATAAAACTTATTGTGTTGCTCTGAAAATACAAAGAGTTTATTTAGCTTGACTTTTTTACAACTTAAGCCATCAAATTATAATTACATAAGAAATAATTATTAGGTAACTCACCTGAAAATACAAAGAAACGACATTTAAAGTTTCTAATTACATTTGTCGATTCCTTTACACAAATCAAATAAAATATTTTCACAGAAACTATATTGCTAGCAATCTGACATTTTAGAAAAAAAACCGTCTACTCATTTAGAAAGACATTTCGACAGCGACACCAACAAAGAGAGTATTACTTTACTAAAAAGAGTAAAACCTCTTTACATATATATAAAATCCTTTGTCCTGAATCACTGACGGATAAACGCACAGCCTAAGCCGCTGATCGTAGAGACCTGAAACTTGGAGGGTGTGTTCCTTGTATGATGTAGGCATCCGATAAGAAAGGATTTTTCGAAATTCTACCCCTAAGGGGGTAAAAAACGGGGGTAAAGTTTGTATGGGACAACGTGATTCCTTTGTCCAATCTTCTTCAAATTTTGCATAAACATTCTTTGACAGAATTAATCGAAGATGTGTTTCATATTTCATTAAAACTCATCGCCTAACAGGGTTAAAAAGGGATAGAAAGTTATTTTGGGGGTGATTTTCATCGAAGTTGATATCAATACTCCTTAGTGCTTTTGATTTTTAATTTCATTTTGTTTTGACACATGTTTGAAAACTCAATCCGTTTTTCGACGTACAGTGCCACAATCGCTTCTGTTCCGGTGGCCAAAATGTGAAACTAACGTGTTTTTTTAAATGTCATTTTGCTGTCAAGTTGATGTCCAACCCAGTCCAACCATAGCGCTGCTGGCGGCTGAAGTCCTTAGAAGTCAGGGTCGGTTAAATTGCTACAAAAAAAATAAAAACGTACGTAGCGCCGCTGTCACCGGAACAGAAAAGATTGTGGCACTGTACCTCATTTCCACCAAAGAGTGTTATGTTCTATTGCCATTATATTATGAAGGAGAAAAAAGCTTCGCTTTGCACCATGAAGCTCGACTTAATACTCTGAGTTACCTCAGTATTAAGTCGAGCTTCATGCTTTGCACGAATGAGCTGTCATAGAACCCATGCCACATTAAAAACTACCTTAGCGAAGTATTGATTTGATTTTTTGCATTTTGGTAGTTCAAGAGTAGGAGAATGTCCGAATATTATTCATATACGAAAGTAGCTGTAAAGTATCTGACTTTCATGTTTGGTATAAAGTATAGGTAGCGTCATGTAGCGTTCTCGGTCTGCGATCGCTGAGGTTATGTTGATTTCCGCAGTGGTCTTTCACGGGATGGGTGTTCAAAAATATATAGTGCTTCGGAAGGCACGATAAGCCGATGGTACTGGCTGCACTTGGATTGGTTAATACCCCATACCTGCAATGGGCCCGTGTGGAAGGTCATGGTCCATTTTCCTTATCCATCAATATGAAGGACTGTACCCCAGCAGCGGGACATTAAAATGGATTTATGATGGTGCTGATGAAGCCTTAGAGAACGCCTATCTACCAACTTTTTGACATGAAATTTTGCGATGTAGGTACACAATTAAATTACTCACGGACGGACGTAGTCGCGGCCGCCAAATCATATTTCTACTATCCCTAATATTATTATAAATGCGAAAATGTATGTTTGTTTGTTTGTCTGTCTGTCTGTATGTTCTGTTTTTACGTCAAAACCGCTGAACCGATTCAGATGAAATTTGTAATGAAGATATTTTGTGACCTTAGGAAGGACTTTTTACCGCGGGAATAAGGATCATTCCCATGGTAAAATGAGTTTTAGCACGGGCATAGCTGTGGAATGGAATTGGTATTTAAGTTGATAGTTTAAGTTAATGGAAAGGATTATAATTAGAATAGAGACAGTTTAAGGCACTGGGAAAGACAACACTTTTTACCGCGGGAAAAATCTCAATCCCATACGAAAATCATTTTAAGCGCGGGCTAATTTGCAACCAGAAATTGGTACTTACCTCTTTAAGTAAATAGTTTGAGACCCTGGGAAGGATTATAATAGGCTACTTTTACTATTTACCACAGGAAAGTATCATATTCTCACGGGAAAACCAGTAGGTAGGTATTATTTGTTTGTCCGTCTTTCACGTCTAAACGGAGCAACGGATCAATGTGATTTTTGGTAGGTACGGGGGTAGATTGAGAGCTGGAAAGTGACGTAGTTTATCCCGGAAAATAACACATTCCCTGAGGATAATGTCGTGTATTACACGCGGGCGAAGCCGCGGGCGGAAAGCTAGTATTTAATATAAGTTTATTATATTATGTCTAATGGAATCATAATTTAGCAGATTTGGGATGTAAATAAAATAGCTCATTGTGTATTTGTTTCTTCGAAATTAATAACATCCTTTATTTAAAAAGACATTAAAACTTAGATCAGTACCATTATTCGATAACACACCTCACAAACGAAAACAAAAAGGAAATGCGGCACCGACTGAATTTGTTATATACGGAGAAAAAGGTTTACGAATGTTATGATCACATGTAATAATGACTGGTAGCGATAGTAAAATAAGAGCGCTTCTTGTCAGTGCGTCAAAATTAGATATTGTTAATTATGAATTCTAAAATCATACCGCATACTCTATACGCAAAAATGTTTAGAAAAAGCTATCTCCATTCATTAGTTGGCTTGACGTACCGTTTGAATCGTTAAATGTATAATAAGTAACCTACTTAAGACATAACGGCATTGGTCACTTCCATTAATATATTATTATACATTTTAATTTAGTAGCAGACTACTACTACACGGAACACAGAACTATATTATAAAAACTTACGGTAGAAAATTCAAATTTAAATCTAGGACTATCACAGATTAAAGTGAACCTTGTGTCTATGGTGTTGAAAATAAGGGAAACAATAATAAAATAAAACCAGTTCAAAGGCGGGTCGGAAATGTTTCCGATTTCATTGCTCAAGTAAATACAGGGTGTTAGGGGCAACGTTGCAAAAACTTTAACGATGGCTTCAGGCCTTCATGCTGAACAACGCACAGCAAGATTTTTGTCGGAAATGAAAAAAATATTTCGAATCTCCATACAAAATGTCCCGATAAGTTGCTAAATTTGTATGAAAAGTCTAATTATTTTTTTCATTTCCGACAAAAAATCTTGCTGTACGTTGTTCAGCATGATGGTCTGAAGCCATGGTTAAATTTTTTGCAAGGGTGCCCCTAACACCCTGTATGATAGCAGCAGGGCCGGCCCTAGCAACTAGGCGCTCTAGGCTAAACTGTTTAAGAAATTTCATGACAAAAAACGTGATGTGCCGCCGATTACCGCTCCCCAAAGAGGGCCGTCCGTCTTATCTAGTAAGACTAGAATAACATTAATATTTTGTAAATAAAACCGCCTTCAAAAAAATTACATCAAAAAAGTAAGAAATAATCCCTCACCAAATAACGTAAAGTACTTTGAAGTCGGGCGTGAAACATGTACAATTGTTTGTTGTTTTTGTTAAAACCCCGCCCGACTTCAAAGTACTTACGTTATTTGGTGAGGAATTATTTCTAACTTTTTTGATGTAATTTTTTTGAAGGCGGTTTTATTTTTTTATAAAAAATATTTTTATTTCACTCTTTTTAGTGCATCATGCAGGCAATTTACGTGTATTCTGGTAAATAGGTATGTGATCAAATTGAGAACCTCCTTTTTTGAAGTCGGTTAAAATACCTTGAGGTATCCCCTTTCCAACAAAACAAGAATCATCTAAATCGGTTTGTAAACAAAGGAGTTATGCCTAAAGATACGTAATAAATTCACATTAAGTGATAACGAAAACGACAGTATATTTTCAAGATTTCCTGAAAACTACTGAACCGATTTCAAAATTTCAAAAAATGAGACCAACTTGGGAAAAAACCTGATGTTAGAACGTTTGAATCATTTCAATCGGTTCAGCCGTCTTCGAGTAATCGGTGTAGATTCATAAAAAATAAAAAAAACGTTACGAATAACCTCCTCCTTTTCAATTTTTGAAGTCGGTTAAAAAAAGGACTTCGCCTGAAGAGCGACACATAAACACTACCTCCTCCTATGCGACGTGTCGCGTCACCCTGCCGAAATTGACGATGTCTCTCCATTATTTAATCAAAAGATTTATATAGCCTGGCACACCGCCTATTTTTACATCGCGGTTATATGTTTCGGCTAGTAAGTACGGGTCGGCCCTGGATAGCAGACACAAGTCAATATGGTAGCAGACATAGACACCGGGCACTCGGCACCGCAGAGAGCGCCCTCGACGCGTCTAGACGGATCCGTTTCAGTGGAAACCATCTCGATATCTCATTAAAAGTTTCTACTCTCGAGTGTTTTTTATAACTTCGTGTTTGTATGTTTTCTCTGCGCTTGAATGAAACTAGATAGTTTTTCTTTTTGTACTATTTGGTAAACTTTACCTTCGTCTAAACTAGAAATGAAAAGAATACTGTGAAAAGCAACAACCGTGTCGAGTTAAACCAAGATACCAGTCCGTGCACTTGTCTCCCCCGTTGTCTACCCCAGTAGACACGTCGACTTATACCACGAATACCAATAATTCCCACTATTAAATAGCAAAAGTATCTAAAGCATCTATCGAGACAGTCCACAGAAAATACTGAGCTGCACACCTAAAATACTGGAATGTACACCAACACTTTAGTTTGGTGAGCATTTAGACTTTTTTTGGCGTGCATTTCAGTATGTTTGTAGGTTAGGTTAGATTGGTAAGCAGTTAAATAGTTTAATAGTTCGTAAGAAGGGTTAAAAATATTTTAAAGAGTTAGAAGTTTACGAATTTGGATAGGACCACAAAAATATGTAGCTTGAACATAACTAACAAACTGTGTTAGATACCTATCTGAAAAACAACGGGACTTGACTTTGACTCTACTCAAGCAAACTATTAAATCCAACAATTGAGTTTCGTAGTTATTTATTAATGAATTCGAATGAATTTCATCAATCTGTCTGGATTCGTTTTGTCTATACAACACGGTAAGAAAGCCATTCGCCGGCACAAATATTTTGAGCTTGAGAAGCGCCGCCGCCGTGAAAATTAATTCTGACAGCACATTACACAAATACTTGTTGAATAACAAAAATGTTATAGCTAGGTAATAAATAATTTACTACGCATTAAGGCACGCGGCATTTATTTAATGTAACATTAAAAAGAGGGGATTAACCACAAAAAGTAACCTTGCCATTCACCTTACATGTTTATGATTAACTA
Source organism: Crambus lathoniellus (assembly GCA_949710035.1). NCBI lineage: Eukaryota > Metazoa > Arthropoda > Insecta > Lepidoptera > Crambidae > Crambus > Crambus lathoniellus. Next base: position 23,961,900 of record OX453305.1, on the reverse strand, counting down.
GCGGCAGTCCGTGACTTTGTTGTTTGTTGAAGATACATAATTATGTAGGTAGGAGGGCAAATACGCAATGGAATAACATGCCATTTCACAGCCTTTAAAATCACATAACACAGTTGCATTTCCATGCCCTTTTGGTACGTAAAATAAAGTAAATCCTATACGTCCTATCGTATCATAAATTTATCCCTCCCACTGCAGAGCATACACATATTATGTCTGCTCATACCATATCATATTGAAAAATAGTAGGTTGTATTACAAGGGAGCAAAATAATATATTTACGGCGAGGGTGCTATTTTGAATCCAGAGCGCAGTGAAGGATTCTAGAGTAGAATCTCGAGCGCAGCGAGGGATTCTAAAGTAGAATCCTGAAAGCAGCGAGGGATTCAATATACGCCACCCGAGGTAAAAATAATTTTGCGGCCGAGTAATACACTCTGCTTTTCATCCCCCTCTATAAGAAAAGCAATAAAGACAACTCAAATACAACCTACCATTCTTTGGCGTTCGGGCAAGAAAAAAATGTGAAGTTTTGAAATAAAAAAAACCCATCCCATCGGAGCTGGTTGTGAGAAGGGTCGATTTTTTCTAAATACTTCAGTTTCCATTTTTCAATAATAAAAAAAAAGGAAAAAAAAATGTCCATCGGATTCCTTATAGCTAAGTATCTTCGGGGGCACCGTAGGGGAGTTAAAAATTTTGTAAGATTTTAGCTACGACTCACCGTTTACGAAATATTCTCTATTTTATAAAATTCCTTTTTTGAAAATTTCCCGGTCCCGAAAAAAGTCCCAGCCCCATACAAAATCAGTTGTATTTTTTTTAAGTACTGCACACCCTTTGCTACACTCCAACCAATGCTTCTTTAATTATGTTCTAAATTCAAATCTCATCGTTTTGGACCCTGTTATGAAGCTGTTCAAAATTCAAATCTCATTTTTACCCTCTTGTCATAAGTTCTAAACTCAAATCTCATTGTTTTGGACCCTGTAATGAAGCTGTTCAAAATTCAAATCTCATTTTCATCCCATCGATTCGAAAAGCGATGATTGTTTATCTAATAACAGGGTCCAAAACGATTCATTTTTTACCTGTTATGACAAGAGGGTATAAATGAGATTTGAATTTTGAACAGCTTCATAACAGGGTCCAAAACGATGAGATTTGAATTTAGAACATAATTAAAGAAGCATTGGTTGGAGGGTAGCAAAGGGTGTGCAGTACTTAAAAAAAAATTCAACTGATTTTGTATGGGGCCGGGACTTTTTTCGGGACCGAGAAATTTTCAAAAACGGAATTTTATAAAATTGAGAATATATCGTAAACGGTGAGTCGTAGCTAAAATCTTACAAAATTTTCAACCCCCCTACGGCATCCCCGGAGATACTTATAAGGAATCTGATGGACATATATATATTTTTTTTATTTCTAAACTCAATTTTTTTTTCTTGCCCGACTAGCGCTATGATGTATCCGAACGTCAAAGAAAGGTAGGTAGTTTGAGTTGTCTTTACTGCTTTTCTTATAGAGGGGGATGAAAAGCAGAGTGTATTACTCGGCCGCAAAATTATTTTCACCTCGGGCGGCGTATATTATTTTGCTCCCTTGTAATACAATCTACTATTTTACCCTCTTGTCATAACAGGTAATGAATCGTTTTGGGCCCTGTTATTAGATAAACAATCATCGCTTTTCGAATCGATGGGATGAAAATAATTGGTCCGCATTTGACGGGTCATGTGGTACGATATAATAATATTATTATATCGTATTACTTCACGTTTTCAACCGTCACGCGCGTACCACGTTCTCTTTCACCCATTGCTCATTTTTCACTTCTACTCCAGTGTGTACTCGGCACGCTATTATGTCCAAATAAAAAAATCATTCAATCGCCCCCACTGCCTCGAATACCTCCTCGTGGCAGAACCATCAATCACTGAAGCTTTGACGATGCACTCTAGTTTATCGGGCCTTCATGACTGCATGTAAGTAAGAAATAATGGTACCTTGGGGAACATTTGAGCCTTGACTTGGAGTTTAACTGTTAACTTAATGAAAACATAATCGCTTGAATGTTACAATTTCTACAAGCGCATTTTTAAAAGAAATTAGAAGTTTTATTAAAAAATCATTCAACCGCCCACGCTGCCATCCCCCATATCATACCACCTCATCACCTCATCGTGAACCACCATTGAGGCTTTGACGATGCACTCTAATTTATCGGGCCTTTATGTCTGCATTAAGAAATAATGGTACCCTGGGGAACATTTAAGCTTTCGAGTTTAACAGTTAACTTCAGAGGGAAACGTAATCGCTGGAATAGTGTATGTTGTTGCCAGGACTAATAAGGGCATTTGTTTGAGGGAATTCGATGCTATTGAGCAATTTAAACTCCCACAAGGGAAATTCCTAGAAAAAATTAAAATAGCAGAAATTATAATACTAATAGATAAATCTATCTAAAGTGCCAATTTGTTCACTTATTAAGTTCCAAGTTCCATAATTCCAAGTCGTTTAATTTATCTATAATTAATAATTGATTATTAAATACGAGAAATTATAATACTAATGGATAAGTCCATCTAAAGTGCCAGTTTTGTCCCCTTATTAATTCGAGCTTAAGTTCCAAGCCCCATAATTTCAAATCGTTTAACTCATCTATAATTAATAAATGATTATTAAATAATTGATGTGTTATCAATTGATCATCAATTAAATGTAGCATACCTAGTAATAGACTTAGAACGACCTTAAGTAATAGCTCAAATAACATGTAAGTAAATATTTATATAGTATTTATTTAATATTTATTAGTATAAGTATGAAAACTCAACTTACGAGTTAATAATTTAAGTCCACGAACTGTGCCATCCATCACATATTCAGAATGACTCTTCAAACGTTGAACCATTCATTTATTTACCTACATCAAATACCAGACTAAAATAATATTTTCAAGTAAGTATTATTATTTATTTACACTTACATCTAAATTGAAATGGCACATCACACTGGAGATGACTCAAGGACTTGTTGTGAGCGAGCTCAAGCCGACAACATGTTACAATACAACTGGAGATGCTACTAAAAGGTCAGCTATTTTAGAAACACGCTGCTAAGTACGCTCGTGCTCTCAGCTTACGAAGGTATTGCCGTATTGCTTAAGAACCAGGCCTTCAAGTCGGTCTCCCTACGTTACCAATAAACCATATGCGGGTACCCGTTATAAAACAGGAGTTAAGATAACAAAACTTGCAACAGTCCGTATGAATCAATGACCAACATAAATTGGAAAATTGTTGTACCATCTTCTAACACATTCAGCAGTTCGTCTTTTCGATCTGCGTTGTATCATAATTGCAACGTTTGGCATGGCAGGCGCGTAATCGTATCAACCAAGATTTCAGAATTCTGCGATATTTCTTCCGAAAGCTGTGCTTCGTTCTTACGACACTCAGTCTAATAAGCAGTCTTTAGCCGCTAAGAACTATTCATGAGCTGCTAAGTTATTTTAGTTTCCATACACATATTTTCCTTTTTGGTAAAATCAGACAACGATAAACAATACTTCACATCTGATGAACTTATATTGCTCTTTTAGTAGTCTCGTTTAGGCAAGCACAAGATACACAGTTTCGAGGCCGACAGAGACAATCTCCTACGACATAGCGTGGCGCAACATTCGCATCACCTCTGATAATAGTGTCGTAATGTTATTATGCTGCTTACCCACAGCACTATCGCGATTGTGCACAATTTAATGTGAGAACGCTGAGGTTATGCCTTTGACATACCATCAGATTCAATGTACCATTACAGCATATGTAAGAACTAAGACCATTGTCACTAAAACACAATTGTTGCAGTTTATAATGGAGTAGCGGAAACAGAACACGATGGAAATCAGTTTCCATCAGATACTTAGACACGCTTTGTTATTATTCATATTTATACAAAAATAATGTGCGAATGGCATGAGCTTAGAATAAGTAGCACTAATAATAACGACAGCTGCAAACCCACATAATACTATCCCCATCGGTAAAACTGCAAACTACATTACTTGTAAACCAAAATCATAACTTTAACAAGGAAAGGTAATGACGGTTGAAGTAAGGATAAAATCCTTCAGATTTTAAAACTCAAAGTAAAACCGACCCACACCCGACCCAGCTACATCTTTTAAAAGGAAAAGAACAAATGTGCGCGTTACAATAATTGCAACCGCAAGAGAAACGGGAGACATTACGTAGCAGAAAATTGGATGGAAGTTTTGTACAACAACACCACACACACATATCTTACTTTTCTGTTCGTTCTTTCCAACTTAGATGAGATTTCGACAGAGTTAGTGTAGCAACAACATTTCAAATCGCAAGTTAGTCAGTGGTAGAGCTTATATATTTTAAGAATTTTAAGTTCCTACATTTTTAAGAGATACCAAATTTATTTATAATCATCTTGATTATTTTCTGAGAGACGCTGAATGTTAAACACAAGTGTTTTAAGGTTTTGAAAATGTAGCTCCAGACATCATTATTAAGATTTTCTTACGCTGTTAACAAAATTATTGTTACACTTGGCTTTGCACGATAAAATTATCTTGTCTACAAATTACCGATGCAGGATTGTACTTCTTAGGCAATACTCACTCGTATATTCAGTTCACACAATATACCTACCAATTTCTGCATCAACACTACAAATGATTTACGTATTTTTTTTTCTCTGAACATTCAGTAGTCAGTACCTACATACATACACGAGACGCGGCGTCCTTTAACACTTGGGTTAGCTGAGAGGTACACAGGGCCTTTAGCGATTCGGGGCGCAGGGTCTTTTGCGAGTCAGGGACGCAAGGCCTTTAGCGAGTCGGGGACGCAAGGCTTCCCGATCTCGTTAGGAGGAACAAAGGCCAGCGACATCAAACGAACCGTTTCTTTAAACGGGCATCTGCGACGACATTAATCACAAATTCTATGATTGGGTCTTTCACTTCATTACCCCCAGAAGAATGAAGCAGGTAAACAGAAATTTAGTTTAGTACAAAAACTAAAACCGCCTTCAAAAAAACCACATCAAAAAAGTAAGAAATAATTTCTCACCAAATAAATAACGTAAGTACTTTGAAGTCGGGCGTGAAACATGTACAATTTCTTGTTGTTTTTGTTAAAACCCGCCCGACTTCAAAGTACTTACGTTATTTATTTGGTGAGGAATTATTTCTTACTTTTTTGATGTGGTTTTTTTGAAGGCGGTTTTAGTTTTTTACAAAAATAATTTTTATTTCACTCTTTTTAGTGCATCGTGCAGGCAATTTACGTGTTTTCTGGTAAATAGGTATGTGATCAAACTGAAAACTTTTTTTTTCGAAGTCGGTTAAAATACCTTGAGGTATCCCCTTTTTAACAAAACAAGAATCATCTAAATCGGTTTATAAACAAAGGAGTTATGCCTAAAGATACGTATTAAATTCACATAACGTGGTAACGAAAACGACAGTATTTTCAAGATTTCCTGAAAACTACTGAACCGATTCCAAAATTTCAAAAAATGGGACCAACTTGGAATCCAACCTGATGTAATAACGTTTGAACCATTTCAATCGGTTCAGCCGTTTTCGAGTAATCGGTGGACATAGACAAAAAAAAAAAAAAAAAAACATACATACAGACGAATAGAGAACCTCCTTCTTTTTGATTTAGAAGTCGGTTAAAAATGCAAGTTGCTGCCATTTCTCGTTTGAAATTACGGCTACATAGAGTGGTTTAATAAGCAAAAAATTGGCTTCAGCATTTTTATAACCACTTTACTGCTAAAAAAAGTTCTTAAATCTTAGTCATTCCTTCGAGTTATGCTTTTCAACATTATTAAAGCATAGCTACTGAAAGCTTCTTAAGATTTTTAGTAACGATCAGCATTCATGCCATAATAACTACGTAGAATAGAAATGTTCACTGTATATGTGTACTAATATGTAGGTACACGCAAAGGCAGTCTGCTATCTTGATGAAGCGCCGAGAAGCAGCAAAATACATATTTAAAAATATACATATAAAAAATTAAAAAACGCGACGAATAGATAACCTCCTCCTTTTAAATTTTTGAAGTCGGTTAATAAAAGGAAACGTTACAACAGCGTTATCTACATTGTTATATTTCAGTTGAAGGACTTCTATCGATCACTAATAGCATTACGTGACGCCGCGCCGGTTGAATTTTAAATAAGGAAATACAATCTTGTCTTACAAAAGTTCCAGGCAATAGCTGAAAAGACACACGATAAGTATAGCATATTCAATCTGACGACTTTCGTCAAATAGTATCAAATGCACTGGTCATGTCATTGTCATCGAAAACACTGATCTACTACGCTTCGACAAACTACACAATATTGGAGAGACAATATTCTTAGGAAAAGAATAACCGCCTCTGTGGTCTAGTGGTTCACACCACCGAATTCAGACCAAGAGGTCCCGGGTTCGATTCCCAGTGGGGGTACATATTGTATTCGGTTTGGTTGGTGGTAGGACTTGTTCTTTGTCCGCCTGGCTAGCTACCACCATCTTATCTAAGTCTGACGCCATAACAATGATGTTTTCAGCATTATTGTGTTCCGGCAGTTAGAGATAAGATAGCCAGTTCCTTAGTGATTGAGGATTCCGGGAGTAGTGCGCTTCCACCTTCAGCCTTATCACTACTTAACATCAGGTGTGATGAAGGCTAAGTGCTACCCCGTTGTGGATTAAAAAAAAAAAAAAAAAAAGAATATGTATTTGTTTGTATTAGTACATTCATAGTGCCATTTTATTATTGAAAATGAAGTAGGTATTAGAAACAATCGACCCGTCTCAAAACAACTATATAGCTCCGATGGGACTTGAGCCCTTTCATTCTGCTTTATACTTATCAATAAATAAATAACCAAATCCGTAGTCACATGATCACGCCAGGCAGTGATCAGTGTGTTGTGAGACTTGTGAGAATGGCAAGATAATCACAAAGTCAGCTATTGGACGTGCAAAATCTTTCTCTATAAAATCAAATTATGAATTAGGGCTCGTTCACACGACGACGACGTTTAACCTATCGTCTTTTTCACGAAATGTGATTTTTTATTACAGCGCGGCAGTAATGCTTTTTAAATGTGTGTTCACATGATCACGCAGGAATCGTGAAAAATGACGGATACGTCTTTCCTGTAATATTTTTGTTTGACGAAACGTCAATGACGGATCCCGTATGAACGAGCCGTCAAAGAAGAACGTCGAACATCGAACAACATTATAAAACTGTCAAGGCTTTTCAGAAGCGCAACTAAAGAACAAAAACAGCTAATCAGATATTAAAACCAGTCGCAGTCGGTTAACCCGCGCAGGAGCATAGTTCATTTCCCACATAATGACTGCACAATCACTGCAAACCAGTTCGGATGCTCGCAAACGAATCGCAGTGCGCGCCTTCCGCACTTGGCGAATTATGAATCAATTTGAGAGGAACACTAGCCGGAGGTTATCGCAACGAACATCACCGAATAATTAATAGCTGACACCATTGTTTTCGTTGGAAATAACTTGTTTTTCAATTTATTGTAACTCTAATCTAACATCACCGCTTCAAGTTCATGTATACAATTTTGGCCTTCACGGGTACTTATTGACGGTAATTGAAACTCGTTATTTCTACAAGGAAAATTGAGGAAGCGTGCTATGGAGAAGACATTAGCATTTCAAACATATTTACATAGAAAAAAAAACCGGCCAAGTGCGAGTCGGAATCGTGCACGAAGGGTTATCTGTACCATAAAAAAATCACGTTTCTTGTATGGGAGCCCCCCTTAAATATTTATTTTATTTTGTTTTTAGTACCTACTTAAGTATTTTTGTTATAGCGGCAACAGAAATACATCATATGTGAAAATTTCAACTGTCTAGCTATCAGGTTTCATGTGATACAGCCTGGTGACAGACAGACAGACAGACAGCGGAGTCTTAGTAATAGGGTCCCGTTTTTACCCTTTGGGTACGGAACCCTAAAAACTGTATAAGTAACATTAATTAACGCCGAGATCTTTAGACATCAGTGTAATTATATATTTTCTACGCAGGATGCAACTAATTAAAAGCAAAATGAATGTGTTTGCTAAAGAAGTCATAAAGTAAAGCTCAGTTTTACTTATAACGTATATTAAAAGTCAACATCGCTTCGTCTTAAAATAATAACGTACTTAGTTGTTCAAGTTTTCTCTTGTTCAGAGTTTTCAGCATTAAAAAGGTAACTTATAAACTTAATAAGCTACAGTGACGAAGAGCGGCACAATACAACAGAGCGTGATAAATGAAACGAGGAAGTTTCGTGAGGTTAGGTTGCGTGTCATTACTTTGGATGAAGAATCGGTGGTATTGATGCAAACGACCGGTCAGAATAGCTGTATTGTTGTCGTGATCAAGATACGTCTGTGGCGGCGCGTGTCGGTCTCCTGCCGGTGGGTACCGTTAGCCGGATGCCGGCGCGAGCGCATTATGTAACTGATGTGATGCGTCGCCCGCGCACCTATACGATCACTCTGTACCTATCCTTTTGCATTTGCTATTTCAGAAATAAGCCTATAGGTAATAGGTACTTATACAAAATAAACAGTTTGTAAAATAGTGACTTAAATGACAATTAGAACTGCAGGACTTAAAATCACAGATCTTAGAAAGGTTTCGTAATCGGAGCGTTTGTCCGCTGCATAGTCCCTACAAACATTATTTTTATTTATTTAAGTTAAAATAATTACTTAGGTAGGTACTTTACTTTCAAGTCTGTAATTTATTACACAAATTGATGATATATTGCATAACTTTATTAAAAAGGAACTTCTAACTTTCCTACGAAACTCAGACTTTCCTGTTTCTCATTTTCAAAGTAATCCTGGATAAATGAGCACAAAATTAATGGCAAACAACCTGCGGGTTCTCTCCAACGAGGGACGTGTGACCCGCTTATGTAACATTCATTAGGAAATTCGCACCGCGGAAACGCACGGCTTCAATGTCGTGACACACCGTAATAGGAACCAGACGAAAGTATGAATTCCATATTTAACGAAAGAAACAAGTGGAACGGCATATGGCACCGCATCACAGCTATTTCCAGCTTGTGATAACCTCGTATTTGGGTTTAATTCATATTAATTAATGGAAAAATAGTCCGGCTGTAAAATAGATCAGTTAAGCTTAGGAATCTAGTCTCAATTAGTTTCCAGCTTAAAACAATCTAATCCAAGCCTGGACCTTTACAAACAATTTTATTGACCCCATTAAAGTAACGGAGCTTTTCTGACGCCCACGCCACGCAGAATAGTAATCAATTATTTAGTTAAGCAAGTCTACAGGCGAACCCAAACTCATCAGAATTCTTTTTAGTAAATGGTTGATTTAAGTTCTGAATAGGGTTGCTGCATATTTAATAAATTTTTTTGCTAGCTGCCGCGCCAGATTAAAGCATCTACAAAAGTTGAAGTGCTTGAAGATCTTCACCACCGACGCGAAACTTGGCTAAAGATTTTTCCAGCAGGAGTTTTAAGCCCCGACGAATGAAAGGCGTAGGCGCCTTTAATCCGGGAGGTTATGGCGAAGTAATGTAGAATTAAACCCGAGTCGGAACGAAAACATTCCGTGAGTGACTAATGCGTGTTAGCAGATAGCACCCCCGATCCGTCGTGCCCTCGATAGCTGCCAGATTATCGTCTCTAGGAGCAATTTGTAGGGATTTGCGGCCGACCTTCGGCCAAATAAAGCGATCGCCCGTCATTAGACCGCTGTGTACTCCCGGTAGACCAATTTGAGATATCTTCGGATCGGCGCTAATCCTCGGCCGAGCGCTGTTTATGAAGGATAACATTTATTTTGGACCCCACTTCGACCTGAGCCAGATGTTGCTTCAATCTATTCTTTTTATAGTCTAAGCAAAATAAGGTTTGGGGTCACATAAATTGCACCTTTAAATAATTTATTTTTAAATAATAGTATTACCGTTTTTTTGAGCACCCATCGTGATTTTGTAGCTTTACTGGTGCGTGTTCGTGAGAAATACCTAAAGTTGTGTTTTGGCCGTTTATAATTATTAGACAAAAAAGGCACTTTAGGTGAATATTATAATTTAATCTATGGATACCATTTAGATTATGATATGCAAGTAATCCCTGACGTAAGAACAATATTCTGCACATTACGACGTTTTTTCTATCACGATTAAATATCACTCGGAGTGCCATTATTGTTTTAAAGTTAGAAAGAATTTGATATAGAATATTCGAAATAAATCGACCTCGACAAGAGATTTTTTATTCCTCAACTAGCTTTCCGCTCGCGGCTTCGCCCGCGTGAACTACACGACGTTATCCCGCGGGAGTGTGATATTTTTCCGGGATTAAAAGTAGCCTATGTTCCTCTCCAGACTATAAAGTGTCTATGTCCCAAATTTCAGCCAAATCCGTTCAGCCGTTTTGGCGTGATTGAGTAACAAACATCCAAACATCTAAACATCCAAACATCCAAACTTTCACATTTATAATATTAGTAGGATGAAAGCATTCTAAAAGACTCTAACATGAACAAAATCACCAGTTTTCCATTTTTTGTTCACACCCAAATTGTATTTTCTTACTTTATTGATTAATTAACCAACAAGTACGTAGTTAATATCAGGGATTATTCTGGTTTCCGGTTTTTCAAGCATTTATTTATGTTATTCTAAATTATCACCCGAAGTGCTTTAATTGCAACCTACTCCATACAAAAACATTTATTTTGACTGGACTATTACGATTCTATTACTTACAACCCTTATTTGTAACAAAAAACATTCAAAGTCTATTGAAATGAGTGTGCATACCTACCTACTAATTATATTTCATTAGAAGTATTATTTTGGTTTCAAAAAAGGACAACGTAACCAGCCCAATCAGTTAATTTATAACATGGCCTGTTTCACAATGTCTATGTAAGTTCTGAGCATTATAAATAAGTTTATGGTTCTGAGTAGCTGTTACTTGACAAATAGGCCATACAAAACTGTCAAGAAGACTGGAAAGTATCTCCTAGTCTCTCCTAGCCTAGGAGATACTTTCCAGCCTACCCCCGTGGCTGGCAAAGAAGCGTGAGTATTTATATATATATAACGTGCCAGTTTCTCAAAGTCCGATTATATGAGATACTTTCCAGTTTAATTGACAGTTTTCCTTTATTTGCAACCAGTCACACTGTTACTGGTTGAGAAAAATATTCGCATCTAGTAACAGTGTGACTCGATATGAATATTTATTCTCATCTAGTAACACTGGATTGTGAATAGTGTTACTCGTTCGGAAAAACAAATCTCAACAAGTAACAGTGTGACCCGATGCGAATTTTATTTCTCATCTTGTAACACTGGAGTGTGAATAGTGTTACTCGTTCGGAAAAACAAATCTCAACAAGTAACAGTGTGACCTGATGCCAATTTCAATTCTCATCTTGTAACACTGGAGTGTGAATAGTGTTACTCGTCGGAAAAACAAATCTCAACTAGAGTGTGTGTCAGATAACTCTGCACGTGCCTGGCGCGTTTTTGGCGCTAGTTACAGTGCATTTTTTTGTTCTAATGTTATAGAAAAGATTAGTATTCGATTTTTATCGCGCGCAGACTTATCTGACGAGCACTCTAGCATCAGTCTGACTCGATGAGTTCTTTTTTTAAATTTTCAATTTCAATTTATTTGCATTTCCGTTTTCCTATATTATGTTTTTCTGTCAAAAGAAGTATAGTTCCTTCCTATTATAATTCATCTTAATGAAATAGAAAAAAAAACACCTCATTTCTTAGTGTACTCTTGTACACTGTTAAAAGATATTATCCAAAATACTGAAACTATTCATATTGCAACTAACTTTTAAGAAGCTTATAAATAAAATGCATGAATTATTCAACAAAGTTAGTTCATAAAAGAAAACCCTATTGATGTCACGTGAAACAAATAGTTCAACATGTTTTCCGAACACAATCTCCATGGTTAACCGCCTCTGCGGTCTAGTGGTTCGCACCACAGATTACAGACCAAGAGGCCCCGGGTTCAATTTCCAGTGGGGGTACATATTGTATTTGGTTTGCTTGGTGGTAGGACTTGTTCTTAGTCCGCTTGGCTAGCTACCACCAGTTTATCTAAGTCTGATGCAATAACAATTACGTTTTCAGCGTTATTGCGACCCGGTAGTTAGAGAGCCAGTTCCTCAGTGATTGAGGATTCCCGGAGTTGTGCGCTTACACCTTCAGCCTTATCACCGCTTACCACCAGGGACTATACTCTGAAATGTAAATCCAAAACTTCGGTTAGCCCCTCCTCTTTCACTTGATTCTGACATGACTGGAGAGTGAGAGGGACGGGTACAACGAAGTTCCGGGTTTCGCGTTTCAGAGTAGGCCCTCATGTGTGATGAAGGCTAAGTGCTACGCTGTTGTTGATCAAAAAAACAACCACTTATTGATTTTTTTTTCTTTGCATACAAAATAAATATAAATATAAGTTTTGCAAAAATGAACTTCAAGAATAACCAAAAACTTTCTTAAAATTAGGTTTACAATTTAGGAATAAATACTAAAATCAGGCAAAATAAAAATTGAAAATGAAGTAAGTAACTATTTAGAAAAAATCAACCTGTGTACAGTGTTGCCAATTTAGCTCTTTTAGAGCTAAATTTAGCTCTAATTTCAAATGTATAGCTCCAAAAAAACAAGTTTAGCTCTTTAGCTCTACTTTTCTACAATTTAGCTTTTTTTTCATGTACACTATGAAGTCTATGAATGAACCTTTTTGTATTATTTTTAGCTCAAAATACTTGTTTCCAGAGCCTAAATGTACCCCCATTGTCTATGGTCGGTCTATCCGGTCTATGGTTATTCTATAATGGTTTATGGTTGGGTATTATCCGATAATTTTCCTAATTTTCTTAATGTAATGTATCGGCGTGGGTATCGGCCTCGGCTGTTGAGAAAGTAGTATTACTTATCGATAAACAACATAGTGACTCATTCATTGTCAGTGGCAAGTTCGCTCGCGTTTTAAACGGTCGCTTCTAAACATTTGTTATTATTTTAGTCCACTCGTGAATTGTTTAATAAATCATAGTAAGATGGCGCAAAGTAAGCAGCCCTATACACAGAAGTTCAGACAAGAATGGCTGTCTGTACCAGAATTTCAAGGTTGGCTTCAAGCAGTTAAAACAGACCCCACCAAAGCGTTTTGTACCTACTGCAAATGCGAGGTTAATTCTAAAAAGGTGATTTATTAAATCATATAAAAAGAAAAAAACACTTAAAAGCGGCGGCAGTACATGTTTTTTAATAAAAATAGCAGATTATATAATTTAGCTCTTTTTTCTGAAAAAATCTAGCTCTTTTTTAGCTCTTTTTCAGATATGATCTAGCTCCCTTTGAAAATCCGAGTTGGCAACACTGCCTGTGTAACCGCTTTAACCACTGAGCTACGGAGTCATGCAAAGTGTATTAGATTTGGCTGAAGCATGGGTAAGCAGCGCTTTGTAATCAAACATAAAAATTAAGTTTTTGTTCTCATCAGACTTTTAATTGAACTAAAATAAAACTTTAATATTCTAATTTTGAAATTTGAACATTCTCTCATATCAAAATCAAAACAAAAACTAATGTGATATGAGAGTTCATAAACTAATACTAAATAATAAAACAAAATAAAAGCTCTCCGACCAAGTTTCATGCTTTTTATTTTAATAAATTTATTAACACTAACACTACCTATATCTGCTGACAAATCAAACCAAATCAAACAACAAAGCATGTGTATTAAAAAATAAAATCATACAAGGGAAGCATTGGGTCATTAAAAAGCAAATTAGTAATTTTATCAGGGCAAAACAAAACCATAGACAGCTTATGGTTTTATATACCAAAGTTTTGACTGTAGTAGATATAGTGCAGTATTATTTCTAACAAGAGGTCTGACATGCATCTCATGCAACGTGAACCTTGCATGCAAAGCGAGCAAAGGCAGCGTAGGTGGCAGTTTGACAAGGTTCTCCTCTCACCTTGCGGGATCGGTGGTGCAGGCTCCAGCGGCGTCGCCACCGCCACCATCAGCTGCACCGCGGCCTCCACGGCCCACAGCACGCCCCACATGTCCCATAACCACATCACTACACTACACTATCTCATTATTGGCACAACATTCACACAACTTAACCAATACAAACACCTAACTATGCTAATAATTCCTATTGGCACGATCATACTTTGGAATAAATCATGTCTCTACACGGTCTCGGTTCGGCATTTCGTATTTAATATATCACATTATTAAATATTTAGTGTGCGCGATGAAAAACTACATTAAATATCAAAGAAACAAAGAGTTACTGCACGTCATAACATTCCTTTACAAAGCCCAAAGTACCCCTCTCACCTCGACGACGGACTGTTCAACACTAGTGGTGTGCTGTGCTGTGCGGACCCGTGACCGTGACGTTAACGTTACTGCCGTGTGTGATAGTGCTGTGCCGTGCATTCCGATTAAACGTTTAGAAACTTATTCTCAAGTATCGATTTCATTCGATTTTGAAAATATTAAAATTTGAAAATCAAACTTAGTTAATTCGAATAACTAAAATATAATCATCTAATAACTCTATCGTTTTCTGTTAAATTATTAAATATAGGTACACTCAGAGACAAATTCAGTGAACCACTTCTTACCTACTTCTTTTCGTGTGGCTGGCGTCTCACCGTTCACTTGCAGTGGAGGCATTAATGTTCAAAGTAGCACAATGCATATAAGCAATTTAGCCTAAGAACTATCCGATATTTTTTGTAAAAAATTCAATAACAGGCCAAATTTTTGTAAACGGCCATTAAATATAATTTTTAAGAGACTATATTTTGGAATCCAACATAATCTCGCATTGGAAGGTATCAAAAAAAAGTTATACCCCGAAAATGGTGCAATTTTTTCAGCAAATATGCTATCACCAATTTTATCGTGAACATGTGTTTATGTTCACCATATCTAAGCACCAAAGTCGAAATCCATAAAAATAAAAAACTGGAAACTAATACTTTAGGAAGAAGTCGGTTGTTCCTAATAGCATTTTTAACATAGATGTAATGCCAATTTGAGCTTACGTAGAGAGTTTTTTTAAAGTTAATTTGTTTTTCATTTACATATATAGGGGGATTATATACTTTTACGAAAGATAATTAATAAATGTATTCAAATGTAAAGTGAATAAAACTTTTGCCCATTTTTTATAGATTTTTTATAGCTTTGTATTTTTTTTATGTCGCTATAGATTTTTTATAGCTTTGTATTTGTTTTTTTTTTAATGTTGCTGTGATAAATATTAGTGGATTACTAATGAATAAATAATTATAATCTAATTTTCTATGATAAGAAATAACTGATAAGTATAGAATTATTTTTGAGTCTCCAATCTCCATAGAGCGAATTAATTTGGCTCTCGGGCTAATTAGGGATAGGGATCCCTCATTGCTTATGCATTGTGTACTACCCCAGTTTAATACACAACTAAATACTAAAAGGGTTAGAGCGTGAATGGCGAAGCACCAGCCACACGAAAAGAAGTAAGAAGTGGTTCATCGAATTTGTCCCCGACTATACCTTTTTCTTTATTTCTAGGAGGTATCACCATACTTCTTTCTTTTTATAAAATTTTGGTTTACAATAGCAAGGATAATATGTAACGAGCTTAGGCAGATCACCCTTTTGAAGATCCATACATAGATTTGCCATTTTTTCCAAATAAGGTAGTTTCATTTGAGCATCTCTTGGCATAAAAAAATCAGTAGCTGGCACCCAAACATTATCAACTAATCGTGATGGTTGCGAGAAAGCCCCACAAAAAGTTAATCCAAAGGTACCTGCAAAAATAAGCGGTTTGATAAAATAATGCAGCGATTAAAACTTATAGATGTTTAAGGTTGGCAGAGTTTACCATCACAATGAATTCCAAGGTTAACAATGTTTGTCGGGCTAGGGTCCAAAAGCCACAATTTCACCACATCTAACGCAGCAGTTGCTTTGTTCAAATTTTGTTGTTTCTTGGCCATTTGAGTCTAAAAACAATTACCGTTACGTTAAGTATTTTATAATAATGAGTACAAAAGCCTCCACTTCACCACATTTAATATGACAGTTGATTTGTTTAAATGTTGTTGTTTGTATAAGTAAATGTATAAACCAGAATCAAGTCAAGTAACAGTAACGAATATCGCTTCTTTGTTTAAATATTGTTGTTTCTATATTACAAGCTTTTTATTAACTTGCCACGTTAGTTAGTGGAGGACAAATCTTGCAATTTGACCCACTTCCCAGTGTCCGATGGAGCTGAAATTTTGTATACTGACAGGTTTGGTTTAGATGACAATACAATATTTAAGTACAGTCAGCATAAAAACTTGTCATGAAAATGAAATTTTAACTAAAAACTTATTACTTATGAACCTGAAACAAGTAGGAACCGAACAGTATCGTGGTAAAGCATACCTACCTTTGATTCTGCAACTTTAGTCCACAAAGTATCATCAAAGTGCATCAAATATTCCATGGTTCGCAGTTCCGGAGTTAAACTCCCAATAGTTAGAGAGGAGTTCTTTACCTTAGTGTACCGGTTATAAGGCTCAAAAGAATTATATTTATGAATAGTAGTCTTGACGTCTACCAAATGATTAACTCCAACAAATCCCCAGACTGGAGAACAAAACATATTCCTCATAGGTACTTGGGCAATTTCTGCAACGAACGCAGAAATGTCCAAACCAAGATCTGAAGTTGCAACAATTATATTGTGTTTAGATATATTCGTAACTAAATTCATCAGTACAGTAGCATTAAAGCAAGCCGGGCCCAAATTAGGGAACAGTATATACATTTTCCGATAAGCAGAGGCATTAATGTTCATAGCTAACTTAGTCATCATTTTTTTATTAGCTTGAAGCCAATCCCCAATTCCACAGTCAACGCTGAAAATAAATAGATGGTTATTATCAATATCTGGAGAACAGTGTAAAGTACTTTTAATGTTTAAATGCCTCTGACAACACTTACTTAAACGGTATATGGTTCAGAATGATGAATAAGTCTGTGTGTGTGAGAGCTGTTCCTAATTTATTCACAACTTTAACAACCTTCCCTGGATTATTGGCCATAATGTAACTGCACTCGCGTTCAATAAATTCCATGAATATTTCCGAACATTCTTCATCATAGATAAATAATTTGGAGACATATTTTTCTCCGACTGCCATTTCTATTATCCCTGATATTAAATGCATTGCTAAAGGGAATCCAGTTCCAGATATACAAACAGTGAATTGTTTTTTTGGGGACTCTTCGAGTATTTCAGCCGACTTTTCCGAGTCTTCTATGGATTCTTTCTCATTCTTTAGCTTATTTTGATATTGTGCAAAGTATTCCACAATGCCTTTAATTTTTTCTGATGACATAAAAGAATCGAATTCGTAATAAGAATGACAATATTCCAAAAACTCTGAAGCCCCGCCTATGTAATACGGCTTGCTGCCTTTCATAAGCAACTCCTTCCAAATTAAAGGAGATCCTAAATGGTGCCATTTATTCTTTTGATTTATTTTGCATAGCCATTGCTGAATAAAAATCAAGAGCATCAATTACAATCATATTCTATTTTAAAATCATGCATTAAACCCACATTACAGTAGTTTTATCGCACGAGCGCGGTCCCCCTTTTGTTGCACAGAGAAAGTAATCACTACGTTTTATTTTGTTGTGTGCGCCCGTGTACCTTTAAACACGGTTTTACATGGTTTGTACGACAAAAGGAGGCTGCGGTCTACACACACAAGGCACACAAGCGTGGCTCACCCGCACTCGAGGGATAAAACAACTGTACTTATATATTGTATCTATTGTATTTATACCTGCCAATCCGTTAGTGACTTTTGAATTCTTTCATAACAAAAATTAGGCAGATTTTGAGCCAAGTGATCCGCAACTAAACACATTTGAGCAAATGTTTGACATTGAGAATTTCCAGCAATAATTATTCTGAAACCCATTTCGCTCTATAATGAATGGGACTTGTAGATATATTTATGTTTTGCTATAGAAAGTTGTTGTTAATTTACTTCATTGACTAATCAAATCACTACCGTTTGACTGTTCATTGACAGTAAAAATGACATGAGACTTTTGTCGGACAATATATTTAAAGAGTATACCTATGTATATTTTATTTGTGTGTTAAGAGTATTATTTATTGTTCTCGTGGAGTCGTGGCCCTGAATTTTAAGCCGCTTTTTTACGATACGAGTCCACTCGTGTGTATACATAGTAGGTATCATATGTGACCTTACATTCATTACTTAATTACATCTGTAATCTGTATGACAGCCTACACAAATCAAACTATCATACAGGTTGTTGCCAGAGTTCTTTCATAAAGTACCTATGTACTTATCAAAAGTTAATGGATTTTATTAGTTATAAATTATCTGCTTCGCTTTATCTTAATATATTATTATATAGAAATCTGATACAGGAGGCCAAGAGTATTCATGCAGTTAAGGTAGGTAATGATGCAAAGTAGGTCTGTCAGTTGTCTCACCTGGATGATGATTTGTCCCTCAGCCAGACTCTAGCCCCCTCGCCATCTTGGTCAGGTTGACACACCTGCGGTTAGACAATTCTTATGATCATACAGTCATGTACAATCATTAAGCACTCAGCACATATATTCTCATTAAAGTAACACATGTAATCAACATGAAATTTAGCATATCAACTTGAGTTTGTTATGTCATTAGGAGTGCAATCTCACATACTTTGTGAAGGACCTCAGTCCTCTTTATAGCTTGTTTACCTTCCGAAAGCATCGGCAGGTCTTATCGTGTCTCAATAGGTGTACTAGTGCAGACCCTACGGTCGGCACACGCCCTAGTCTCAACTACGGTCTTTTCAGACCAACCTTTATACCTCGTGATAAGATTGCGCAAACTTAACATGCAGGCCGCCATCCTATCAGGCAGGCGGCCGTGCGGGCGAGCTCTTCAAGGGCTCATTCTTTTATGGATACTCATCCAATCTTAGTTCCCTGACAAGGGACAGAATTGCACACGCCTTATGACACAAAACAACAGTGATTTGTAAGGACATTACCTCTCTGTACGATGAAACTGTACCACATCCCATCAGCTCAGCGAGTTTCGTGGGCGTACCATTCCATCGTCCTTTATCAACGCGATCCTTAACAGGAACATTATGCATTCAATTCTAAATAAGGTTTGTATAATGCTGAGTACTTAACTTAGGTGGTATTTGAGGCTGGCGGCGAGCAGCAGGCGAAGATCACACATGCCACGATTTACACTTTGAAAACTTGAAAGCGAGTCGACGTTGGAGCGAAAAATGTTGACACTTACCGATCGGAAATTAGCTCTATGGTTTGTATTGAGTGTTGCTATATACAATTATTGTTGGGTTAATTTTGATACTCGCGAACCCTTCGCGACACACCCGCCTCGCGAGTTTTACACTATAGTAGTCATCAAGTCGCGAGTCCATTTATGGATCTTCTCCATTGCTTGGACTGCAGCGGCTCGACGCGATCTCTCATCGCTTGTTTGGTTATTACATTCATGGTTATCTATTGTTTCGTTTTCTAGATCACGTTCATTATAGTCTTGTGCAAGCTCAGTGTCATTTAACGTACTAACGTTCTCTATTTCTTTTCTCGCGTCTTGTGTTGAGTCGTGTCTTACGTTTGTATTCGTGCTCTCATCATCGTTTGATTTATCACTTATCTCTGTGGTTGGATTAGTGTCGACACCTTCAATCTCGATAGACGGCGTTTGTATCGAGTCTCTATCATCAACGCTTATGTTCTCGAGATCCACTTGATTTAGTGCTTTGTCAATGGAAATTTGTGGTGTCTCTTCCTCTTCCACTTCAAGAGGATATAAATGAGCAATTGATCGTGTGAAAACATTGTTATCGACTTTTATTCTAGCAACACGGCATAAACCGTCCTTTCCTTTTAATATTTCTACTATTTTTCCTATTTTCCAACTTTCGCGGTTTCTCGTTTCACCTTTAATTTGTACCACATCTCCGATTTGAGGAATTTCACGAGTCCTCACTCTTGCTTGTTTGGGAGAATTTCCGTACCTTTCTCTGAGGCTCAGAAGGTATCGGCTGATGAACATTTCTTTGTACTCATTCATTATCGTGTTTCCACGTTTCCATCCTTCGATGAGTTGTTGTTTAATGGTTGAACCAGAGAGTGGCAAACAATCCATGAGTAATTGAATGTTCAAACATTTTCCTGGTGTTAGGAAATCAGCTGGTTTCAGAATGTGGTCCATATCGGCTCCCACGTACGTAAGTGGTCTGGTATTGACTACGGCTTCAACTTCTTTGATGATCGTCGAGAGTTGATTTTCTCCGAGCATATGTTTTTGAAGAGTTCGTTTTAGGCAATGCTTTACCACTGCTACCAGTCTTTCGTACGCGCCCCCATGCCAGGGTGCTAGTTGAGGAATGAATTTCCATTTTATCTTTTCTGTCGATTCTCTTTCTGATATTACCTCAGCTAGCAGTCTGAACTGAGGTGCGTTATCAGTTAATATAAGTGAAGGAGTTCCTCTAGTAGCAATGAAGCGTCTGAATGCCATAAGACATTCGTCTGTGGTTAGATCTTTGACAACCTCTAAATGTATTGCTCGTATCACAAGGCATGTGAAAAGACAAATCCATCTCTTTTTTATACCATTTTCTGACCTTATGACCATCGGCCCAAAGTAGTCTACACCGACGTATGTAAATGGTGTATTAAACGTTACTCTTTCAGCCGGTAACGCTGGAGTTTTAGGTAGTTCATATGGACCTCCTCCATGCTTTACGCACCTTGTACATTTGCTTAGCGTTTTTTGAATTTTTGCTCTTCCTTGAGGTATCCAAAATTTTTGTCTTATAAGGCTTAATGTATGTGGTACTCCAACATGAAGGTTTTTCTCATGAGTTTCCTTAATTATTCTTTCGGTAAGTTCACTGTTCTTTGGTAGTAGTATGGGATGTTTTGCATCGTAGGATAAATCTGAATGTGTGAGTCTTCCATCACATCTTAGAATTCCATTAGTATCAATAAATAATCCTAAGTTCTTAGATAGGTTTGTTTTCTTTCCTCCATACTCTTCTGGAAATGTACTTTTCTGTAGTTCTTTTATCTCTTGCAGTTGTGAATCTAAAATTTCGTTTGATATTGCTTCTCTCTCTGACGGTGTTATTTTTGGTTGTTTTTCTGTGTTCAACAGACCCTCCCCCATCAGAAGAGAAGTATCCCTTATCGGACCACTAGGCCAGTGTCTAGGGTTTTGTTTTAAAAATTCGGGTCCAGATAACCACTTGTTCCTTTCCTCTTCTGAGGCGGTTGGACGTGTCGCTACGTCTGCCGGGTTAAGTCCAGACGGTACGTATCTTACTATCAGATTTTTGTTGCGCTTTATTTCTTCTAGTCTTTTAGATACAAAAGGTTCAAGTAACTTTTCAGAGTGATACCAATCAATCACTATTTGACTATCTGTCCACAGTGTTAACTGGGTTATGTTCAATGGTAAGAATTTGAGTACGAATTTTATAAGTCTACTTCCAATTAGAACGCCTAATAACTCTAAGCGTGGAATCTTTAAGTTCTCTTGGTCTTTAATAGGAACTAAGCGTGATTTACCTATTATGAAGTTGACTGTGCCTTTCTGTACTATGTATATTACTGCTGCGTAAGCTACTGTAGATGAGTCAGTAAAACAGTGTATTTGTGCCTCTCTTTCGTTGGGTACAGTAATATTTCTCTGTAGGCATATGTTTTCTACTTGTTTCATTTCTTTCAAGATGTTCGTCCACTTGTGAAGTAGATCCTTTGGTAATGGTGTGTCCCATTTAATCTGTTTCTTCCATAATTGTTGAAGTAGTAACTTAGCTGGTAACATGACTGGTACAGAGAATCCACAGGGGTCATAAATAGCTGCAATAGTTCTTAAGACTCCTCTTTTTGTGGTTTCATTGTTCTCGTTGACTCTAGCTCTAAGATAAAGTACGTCCTCTTTCAAGTCCCAGTTTAGACCCAGTAATTTTACAGTTGTTTGTGTGGCAGCATCAGGTATTTGTTCGATAAAATCTTTGGAGTTGGAGCTCCATTCGCGAAGATTCATTGAGATTTCTAAAAACATGTTCTTGCTTTCTTTATAAAGGTTTAAAGCATCTGTTGCTGTTTCTACCCCAGTGACTATGTTGTCAACATATATGTCTTTAGCTAACTGTTTTGCGTAGTCTCCATTCGACCTTTGAAGATGGTGTCTAACCGTACCGTTTAAAAGGAATGGACTGGATATGATCCCAAAGGGAACACGGGTAAATCTGTAGTGTAGTAGATTGTCTTCAGTAGCGGGTTTATTGATGTCTTTCAACCATAAGAACCTAGTGACGTCTCTGTCCTCTTCTTTTAGACCAATCTGTAAAAATGCTTTTTCTACGTCTGCCGTCATGCCTACGGCGTGACTTCGGAATTTCAACAGTAGTCCAGTCAAATCCTCCAACATCATCGGACCGCAGTATAGACATTCATTCAGACTCTTTGTATCCTTTGTTTTAGCTGAAGCATCATAGACTATTCTCAGAGCCTTACCTGGTGCTAATATTCCATGGTGAGGAAGGTAGTGGATGGGATGATCACTTGTATCTTTTCTAGGTACTAGTTCAATGATACCCATTTGCAGTTGATCACTTAGTGTTTGGTCGTAGGCTGACAAAGTTTCTGTGTCTAGGCGTTTCATTAGTCCTATCAGGCGTCCGTATGCCAGACCGTAGTTAGTTGGTAATTCAGGTGGGTATTCCTTCCAAGGCCAGCTAACGTGATATCTTCCTTCTATGAATTCGGTGTTTTCATTGAAATGCTTAATAGCTTCTTCTTCACGGTTAGCATTTGGAGAATCAGTAATTCCAAGAGATTCTAAGTCCCACAAAGTTTTCATTGATGTGTTATCTAATGGCAGATCAGGCTCGTTTAATCTAGTTTCATAGGGTGCTTGGAAGTATGTGAGCATTGATAACTCATCCTCATGTTTATGCGTTATTTTGCCTGACAATATCCATCCTAAGTCGGAATTCACTAAGTACAAGTTCTCTTGTAATTTCACCTTTTCGGTTGACATAAGTGAATGATAATAATCATTTCCAATCAGAATATCTACCTTATCTGACAGAGATCCATCATCCGCCAATAAGTAATCCTTTTGATGGTTCCATTTGGTCAATTCTTTGCCATAAGATGAGATACTGCGTGTAATAGATGGTACGACATTCGCATATACTGTCCTTCGCATATGAGTTCTTGATTGAATATGAAGTTTTACCAACGGGCTATCTAGTTCTTGAGGTTTGTTCGAACCAAAGGTGAATACTGTGAGGTGGTTGTCTTCTTCGGTTTCTAAATTAAGGTCCTGCGCGACATCTTGCGTAACATAGCTTCTCATACTGCCTGAATCTAACAGTACACGACACTTCTTTGAGGTATTCTCAGGTCCTTTGACATTAACAATAGCAGTTTGTAGTATTGTGGCTCCCTTTTCATAGATGTGCATTGTACTGGTAGATTCCTTCCTTGGTACCTCATTCTTTGTTGTCACCTTCCTTGGGAACTCTCTGTTCGGACAAAGTGCTCTATTATGGAGGCCTTTCTTACCGCAGTGTCTGCAGGTTATGTGCTTAGACTTACAGGAGCCTGTTTGATGGCCTTCACGGAAACAAATAAAGCAACGGTTTCTTAATTTTAATCTTCTTTGTTGTAGAGTTTTACTTTCTGTACACTCATCATTAAAATGATCTCCTTTACAAAATATGCAGTAGAGCTTCCTTCTTTTCTGATTAGATCCATGCCCATACTTCTCTTCATTGAATTGAAATTTCCTCTTAGTGTTAAAGGTTTTGTTGAAAGCAGTTACACTACGTTTAATTCCTTTATCGGTCTTCCTTATATTATTTGGTTTTCGGACTTTTGATCCCTTCTCATTTCTAGGTTCTAGTATATGAAGCGTTTCTGTTGTATAACTGGTATCTTCTAAATTGAATTTTTCAGATGTTCTTTTAGCATCCTCTCTCGCTGAGAGTACAATATGGAGTTGTTTTCTCATTTCTTCGATAGTGTCGTTACTTAGTTTCAATTTCAACTCGTATACTATATCCTCAGGAAACTTTTCCAGGATTAAGAATCTCAGATGGTTGTGTTCTGTATTTTCGCCCAGTGAGCTCAATACACGAAGGTGTCTTTCAATCTCATCTAATATTCTTCTACAGTCTTCTTGTTTGTCTGCTCTCTTAAGTTTGTAAAGTGTTGAATAATGAGCATCGATTATTTGGGTTTTCTTTCCATATCTGTCTGTTAAAGTTGCTACAGCAATTTTATAATTTTCGTTTGTAGTCTCAAGACCATCCAAAATTGTCTTAGCCTCACCCTTCACGGAAGCCTTTAGGTACAATAACTTATCGACGTCTCTTAATGCTCTTTGATCAATATTGGAAGAGAATTGATCCCAAAATTGTGTCCATTGTAGAACATCTCCGGAGAATGTGGGCAAGTTCAATTCAGGTAGCTTTCCTCTGCTGATGGACTGACTAGAACTGGAAGAAGAATCAGCCTTGTCCTTTTTGACTTGTATTTTTACATTTAGTTCAGCTAATGCTTCCTCTCCTCTTAATTGTTCTGTCGTCATACTGGATATCTCATCCGCATCCGGATTTGTTGAAGTGTTAAAATATTGATACAATTCGCTATTAAATCGGTGAATTACTGCTTGTAATTTTGATGACACGATCCTTGCTTGTTCTAAATCATCGTCTGACCACGACTTCAAAGCACAAAGAGCGCGAGAATTACTCGTTAGATTTTTTATACTTGACACAAATGTAGTTAGTCTATCCAAATATATTTCCTCCATGGTATTAAATTATATTGACTGGTATGAATCTGAAATCATCATAAATACTGTATACCATTTATAACTCATTCATGCATGACACCGTATTAATTGATTTTAGTCAGACTCATTATAGTTAGCCTTGTTTAATTTTAACTTTGTTATGCGTTCACTGTGTGTGAAAAGTGTGTTTGTAGATTAGCACTCTTATTACCTTACAGTAACAATCATAATATTCATCTATAATAGTGCTTTCATAACTTGTTTTGAAATAATTAATCAAGTATTAAGTTTTAATTATTTAGTGACTTCTTGATCCCATAGTCAATTTTGTGAAACATCTCTAGTAAGTTATACTACTCAACCTAGTCTATAATCATAGCACTAGTTGAGCTAGTTGTTGTTACCTTTAAAACATTTGATCTTATCTAGACTTGGCTCTGGCGCTACAGTGCCCCCTTGACCTAGTTACTTGACCATGACACTACAGTGCCCCTTTGACTTAGTTACTTGGCTATGACACTACAGTGCCCCTTTGACTTAGTTACTTGGCTATGGCACTACAGTGACCGTTTGCCTTAGTTACTTGGCTATGACACTACAGTGCCTCTTTGACTCAGTTATATGGGAACACAAGAAAGTTCACTAGGCCACACTTCTTATTGGTCACACAGTGTTTAGATTGTATTTTAGCACTAACTTTATCAAACGCATGAAATCACAATCATTTTATTGCTTTTTGTACACTCAATATACCATATTGACCACCAATAATTTTTCACTTTTGACCATAGGTTATCAAACTATAGCACAGTGTGTAAACACTGAACATGAACACTGATTGTCACTTCACTATGTATCCATAAGCACAGATACTACATTCTCACAGTGTATGTAACATCTGAACATCAAATATGTATGCATGTAGTTTGTAATAGATAGGTAAGTAGGTCATTATTTATGTATTTGTTTGTGTATCATTTTCTCACAGCATTAACCAACTATTTACCGTTAGGCTATTGAGTTTGATCAGAATTTGTCTAGTTTGATGCTACTCTGTTCTTATAATTTTAAGAATCTTAGTGAGCTAACTTAAGTAGTATTTTGTTGTGATAATTATAACACCTGTCAGTACTCAAATAATAAAAGTTAGTGTGAGACGCTCATATTATCTTTGTTGTCAATGTTTTGAGTTGTATTTAATTGAAGCAATGACAATATTCAACTTGGTAGGTATGTGACACTATGTGAAAACTTAAGTGCGCTTGGTGAAAATGTCATGTTAAACCATAAGTATATAAACATTAGGTTATGATTAGTTTTGATTTGGTATAAGAATTACAACGACAATGTTCTATGATAATTTGACATGCTATCTGAAACAATCTTTGCTAGTCAGCTTCTACTTTAATGTTGGAAGTTTTATCAAGTGACTAGTCCTGTATGTGCTTGAAATAATATGGTGTGTGATCACAGTTTTACATACCTGAACCTTGACTTCAATTTATTACTCAATGTCTTCTTGTAATAGTACACTTTTATATGTATTGTTTGTAGGTACTGAGTATCGGTGTCCCTATTAGAATGATAAAAAGTTAGGTTTAAATAAAGATTCACAGCTAGAGTCCTCATTGAAACACCCTTTACTGATATTTTATTTCATCATTAAGCACATTTTCTTTGTCTAAAAAAACTTTGAAGATTGTTTTCAACATAATTATGTGACTTATAGGTTGCCGCAAAATTTTTCCTGACAATTGGTTGTTCTGACTTAAAGATATGGTTTAAACTTGAAATTATAGTTTCAAACAATGCTTGTGATGCTTTGTTGTCTTACCTGTTGAAATCTAATTCGTACTTTCTTTGTTTCACTTTAAACTATTGAAAATGTTTCGAATGACATTCAATTTGTTTGTTGACAATTACAATGACCCTTTCGTGTAAGTATAGTAGCGACCTGCGGAGAAAAATTGCAACATCTTAACACACTAGCGCTGCGTGTATTCACTGACACTTCCGTGGCGCTGATCCTAAACTTAACACTTGGCGGGAATTTTGATTGTTTTGATGTTAAGTTGCTAACACTGACTCAACAGTAGTAACTTGTTAGATCAATGTTCACAACCTTAGTAAAACTGAATTTCACTCATACCATCAGAAATAATAACTTATAGTAAGTAAGTGTGTAGGTGTGACCGCATGACTTTTACTAATAAAGTAAATTGTTGCACTTTGTTCATTGTTTTTCATGAGTATTTATCTGTTTATCTTTTTATAGGTATTGTTATCATTCGATGAGACAGCTGACAAATGCATCCTATTGCATCAAATGAATTCTCATTAAACTCTCTTCGGCCATATATCAGATAAGCTTTGTTTGAGATCTGTACTAAACATTGTTTTGTTTGGATTTATACTACTTAAATTATTTTTCAGTAAGTAGGTATAACTATATCCAATTCTTTATCCCCTTATTTTCCCCAGATAAATTCCAACTTATCTATATCAAATTTCAATCCCAGCACCTCCACCAAATTTGTGTATACATAGTAGGTATCATATGTGACCTTACATTCATTACTTAATTACATCTGTAATCTGTATGACAGCCTACACAAATCAAACTATCATACAGGTTGTTGCCAGAGTTCTTTCATAAAGTACCTATGTACTTATCAAAAGTTAATGGATTTTATTAGTTATAAATTATCTGCTTCGCTTTATCTTAATATATTATTATATAGAAATCTGATACAGGAGGCCAAGAGTATTCATGCAGTTAAGGTAGGTAATGATGCAAAGTAGGTCTGTCAGTTGTCTCACCTGGATGATGATTTGTCCCTCAGCCAGACTCTAGCCCCCTCGCCATCTTGGTCAGGTTGACACACCTGCGGTTAGACAATTCTTATGATCATACAGTCATGTACAATCATTAAGCACTCAGCACATATATTCTCATTAAAGTAACACATGTAATCAACATGAAATTTAGCATATCAACTTGAGTTTGTTATGTCATTAGGAGTGCAATCTCACATACTTTGTGAAGGACCTCAGTCCTCTTTATAGCTTGTTTACCTTCCGAAAGCATCGGCAGGTCTTATCGTGTCTCAATAGGTGTACTAGTGCAGACCCTACGGTCGGCACACGCCCTAGTCTCAACTACGGTCTTTTCAGACCAACCTTTATACCTCGTGATAAGATTGCGCAAACTTAACATGCAGGCCGCCATCCTATCAGGCAGGCGGCCGTGCGGGCGAGCTCTTCAAGGGCTCATTCTTTTATGGATACTCATCCAATCTTAGTTCCCTGACAAGGGACAGAATTGCACACGCCTTATGACACAAAACAACAGTGATTTGTAAGGACATTACCTCTCTGTACGATGAAACTGTACCACATCCCATCAGCTCAGCGAGTTTCGTGGGCGTACCATTCCATCGTCCTTTATCAACGCGATCCTTAACAGGAACATTATGCATTCAATTCTAAATAAGGTTTGTATAATGCTGAGTACTTAACTTAGGTGGTATTTGAGGCTGGCGGCGAGCAGCAGGCGAAGATCACACATGCCACGATTTACACTTTGAAAACTTGAAAGCGAGTCGACGTTGGAGCGAAAAATGTTGACACTTACCGATCGGAAATTAGCTCTATGGTTTGTATTGAGTGTTGCTATATACAATTATTGTTGGGTTAATTTTGATACTCGCGAACCCTTCGCGACAACTCGTACGAGATAAATCGTTTATGAGTTAACTCGGATTTTGGTTTACACACGAAAGAAGTGCACTCGTATTGTGGTCATTTGTCTCGCTTCATATAGTTCTAAAAACCTCAATGTGTCACGTAAGTCACGTTCACTCCCTGAGTTCACTCCTATGTCGCCATTTTGTTTTCATAATAAAAATGATCCAAGTAAGCTTGAAAAATAGAGCAGAGTCCGAGTCTACTCGGATTAGATGCCGGCGTCCGAGTGTGCTCGGATTACGTGCTTACATGAAACGAAAAGCATCCGAGTAGACATCCGAGTGCACTCGGTCTAAGCCAACTGCGGTGTTCTAACGCTCCGCAGGTATTTCGCTACCGCAATGATTTCGCAGAGATTTGCTGACGCATGCGAACGCGTCGTTGTACCAAAGACGTTACTGTGAAAACCCGGCTTTAGCCCTGAATAGCAATAAACAACAATTTATTTGTTAAGTAATCTCTCTTGAACAGATATCGATTACTATTCAATTGAGTTGAATTGAATGCATTAAGAAATTTCTTATTACATTTCTGAACGAATCAGAATATATTGTCAAATCTGTCAAACATTATGTATTTTTATTTTCGTTATTTTCAGGTTATGTAAGTTCCTTTGTTTTCTTCTTTTTCGGAGTCGTAAAGCAGCGAACTTTGATTAAGTTCTTGCAACTGGTAATAAATAACCATTTCATATAGATACACTTTCAGAAATTCATATGGTTGCATTATAACTATAACTCAATGTATGGTTGCACTTATTACTTAACTTCCATAACCTTATTAAAGAATACTAAAATCAAATTTATTCTTCCCTATAGATTCTTATAAGTACTTCAAAATGGCTTGCCGAAACTGGGGATTCTGTGACTTATCTATCAGTAAAAATTTCGATATAAATAAGCTTGAAATTATTGAAAAACTAGGTTTTAATACAATAGCAATCAATACATATGTAGAGGAACCCAATGAAGAACCGAAAAAAAAGAAAAAGAAAGGAGAAATCAAAGATAAAAAGGATTTCATACCAGATCCCATTGAAATTCCTAAGGAAATAAAAAATAGTATGAAACTCAACATATTACAGCGAGTGACAATAGAGTTTTCAGACTCCAGTGTGGCTCACAAGTTTAACCAATCTGAAAATCTAAAAAAGTTCGATATAATAGCTGTGGTTCCAAAAACACTGCAAGCTTTTCAATATGCCAGTGGGACTATGGATATAGATATGATAACATTTGAGCCAGAAAGTAGAATACCATTTAAAGTCAGCCGAAAGTTATATAGACAAGCTGTTGAGCGGGGAATTTTCTTTGAACTTATGTATACTCCTGCAATAAGAGACTCCTCTTCAAGAAAGAATATAATCAGCACGGCTCACATGTATCATGCTGTTGGGAAGTCCAAGAACATTGTGGTGACGAGTGGAGCAGAAAATCATTTACACTGCAGACATGTGCATGATGTTATAAATCTAGGTTTCGTATTAGGCCTGGACAGTAATGAAAGCTTAGAAGTTTTAAGAACAAACGCTAGGAGACTTATAATAAAAGCCGAAGGTAGAAGATGTGGAAAACATTATATGACTATTACTAACTTAAATGAAACAAGAGAAAGTGAAGTTTAATTCTTTATTAAAAATAAGTTTATAAATCATTAAATAAGTATTTTTCACTTCTCATGCTCGTAAAGTTCGTGTTTATGTTGGGTATAGGCTGCATAAAATCGCTTTTTATGCTCTAGTGCATAAAGTAAAATCTTCGTCCAAGTCTCAGACTCTAAGACAAAGGTCGTCAGGTAAACAGTCACACACGCAATTAAACTTCATTAAATAAATTTGTTATTTCATTCTGTTTCTTTAATTTTGTACACAATCCATTCTAAATTACTTACTAAATTAATAAAACTAGGCAAAATTAATGAGTTTTGTAAGAAATAAGTATTTCAAGAGCATTATGGACTACGATCTATGCTAAAGTCACTGTGCTGCCACTGCCACGTATAAAAAAAAAGAAAGTCTTCCCGCCAATATGGCGAAGTCTTTATTTTTTCTTTTTTGCAATATTGTTATTTATTTTCCTCACACTCGAAGTGAAAAGCAGAGTGTGTAACTCGTAGATAAAACCCATTTTACCCTCGAATTGACTATCCACCCTCGCCTACGGCTCGGATGGATATATACGTCTTGGGTAAAATGGTACGTTTTATGCACTTGTTGTACAATCTACTATTATTCACAATATTTTTTAAATATTACTAATTACACAAAAACTATTTTAAGCATCACAGATAAGGAATATTTCTTGTCTTATTTACAGAAAAAAATGCCTTCTCTAACTATGGTATTATCACATGAACATACCATATTTTAAAAATATTGATAATGAAGTAAGTACTAGAAAAAATCAACCTGTCTCACAACTAGCTCTGATGGGAATCAAACCCACGATCTTTCACTGTCTGGGCGTATGCTCTAACCACTGTGCTACATTTATTTTCAACAATAAAAATTGCATTGTGAATACAAAAAAGTAAAAATAGTACCTACCATTGTTTTTCCATAGTTAGGCAGGCTTTGATGGAAAAAATATGGTATGTTCATGTTCTTGCAAAAATTTACTCAGACTTTATGTGTTCAGAATTCTCTTCTTTTAGTACATGTACAGATTGATCCACTGACTCTCTGTGGGTTGGATCATTAATCGTTGTAGTGGGTTTTTCTTCTGGTAATTTCAATATATCAGTTATCCACTTGAATCTGTGTAAAAAAAACAAAATCGTTAAAAACTAAATAGAGAATGTAAAATTAATACATCCTACAACAAACACAGCACCAAGTGCCTTCGCTTTCTCAGTGCTTACATAAAGTGCTCCAGTACAGGGAGGGACCACCCCATCTGCAACGCAAAATTCGAAACTGCGTTAGCCCCGCCCCTTTTTCACTCGATTCTGTCATGCATGACGAGCGTGTGAGGGATGGGTATAACAAAGTTTCGTATTTTACGTTTTATGCTGCGGCTACATTAGCGGCCGATAATTGTCTACTATCTCTTTCCATACGCCACTACCGGTAAGTTAGAAAGAGAAAGATATAACGATACATCGCCGTAGCCCGCTAATGTAGCCGCAGCATTAGAGTAGACCCGCAGGATCGCCGAATACATCGGCGATCACCAGTATACAGGGCCTTTGTGTGAATTTGCAACGCGAAAGATTGCTAGGTACTTCGCAAACTGGCCATGTACAAGATTGCAATCTTCGTACAGTGAGCGTGCGCAGCCAGCAACGGGTTCGCCGCACGTGTACATACAGTAGGGTAGGTACTTTATATATTTTCATGTATTTTATCTATGCAAATTAGATAACGAGGAGCCTATTGGCCTAATGGTGAGGGCGCTGGGCTCGCTACCACAGAGGAAAAAAAATACTTCATAAAATCATTGAGGTTAAGCAACTTTCGCAATCGTCGGTCACGGAATGCGAGCTTTTCCGTGCTTCGGAAGGCACGTTAGGCAGTTAAAATAAATAAATAAAATAAATAACTTCTTACATTCACACCAATTATCTAAGCCCATGTTAATTTCATTAAGAAACTGTATCATGGAAAACTTGATAACGGATAAATATATACTTAAATACTTTTTGTTTGTAAATACATACTTAATATACATAGTTAACACCCAAACCAAGACAAATAGACATGTTCATGCACACAAATATTTATCTTGTTCGGGAATCGAACCCGAAACCACTGGCGCAGAAGGTGGGTAGCCTACCCCTGCGCCAAATCGGTCGTCAAGTTGCTCCTGTAGGCTGCGTTTGCAGCCGTTAATACCCACCAATCCCCATCGGGCTCGTATGGTGGGTCATGTCATGGCCCTTTCTCATTATCCATCCATATGAAAGACCTTTGGCCCAGCAGTGGGGACATAAAAAGGTCTATGATGGTGAATAAGATTTTTTGTAAGAATATTTCATCAGATTTTTCTTTTCGCCACTGTTTGTCTATGTCGAGATACTTTATATTATTAACTAGTAGCTCCAAGCGGTTTTTTACCGCGCGGTTCCCGTTCCCATGGGAATATCGGGATAAAATATAGCCTGTGTCACTTGGGAACAATGTAGGTTTCTATTGGTAAAATAATTTTTAAAATCGGTTCAGTAGTTTTTGAGTTTATCCATTACAAACATA
Organism: Crambus lathoniellus; assembly: GCA_949710035.1. Taxonomy (NCBI): domain Eukaryota; kingdom Metazoa; phylum Arthropoda; class Insecta; order Lepidoptera; family Crambidae; genus Crambus; species Crambus lathoniellus. The sequence goes on along the minus strand of OX453305.1, from coordinate 23,928,943 downwards.
CAATAATACAATAAAAAATAAATTTTTCCTCTTTATAAAATTTGTATAGAAGTATACATTAACCTCAACGGTGACAGGCCGATCGTCGATCGGTCGGTTAAGCAACTTTCGCAATGGTCGGTCACGGTATGTGTGACCAAAAACTTTTCATCTCGAGCTTCTCCGTGCTTCAGAAGGCACGTTAAGGGCAGGATCTTCCAAAAACTCAGTCTTTGTCTTTTTTCTTACGTGTGAAGAGTAATGAAAATAACCTCACTTTTTAATTTTTTCAATGTTTTTGTTATTATTTTGAGCATAAATTCACTTTTTGAAAAAGTAGCCTGAGAGTAGTCTACAATATGTCATTACCTATATTTTTATATATTATTCGTGAATTAGAGATTAATAATCTAAGTATAAAACCAAAAATATATAAAAATAATTTTTTTTTTTTTTGTTTTTGAAATTTTTTATTGGCGAGTTACGATACGAATATCGTGTTTCTAGCCACAAAATAATCAAGATCGTTTATCAAACTTCAACATTATATTTTTATCTGCTCATAATAAAGAATATTTGATTGTTTACTTTTGAATGAAAAATAGGTTGATTTCGATAATTTGGAGGTACGTGCCCTTAAGCGGTTGGTCCCGGCTGGATTTGCAGTCGTTCATACCCACCATCCAGCCCGGGGCAGCACAATGTTTCATACAATCCTAGCCTGCCTAATGGCGGGTTATCTCGTTGGCTCCCGGCGTCCCGGCGGCGGCTTGATGTGTATTTAAAGAATAGTTCATTATATTATACAGAAAATAATTTCTCATATTAGTTATAGCGTGTACCATGTATGTTAATGAATAACTTTACTTGAGATGCAATAAGTCCAGGTGAAGAACCATGCGCATGTGCGGCGCATTAATTGGAAATAATCGGTCGAGACTAAAAGAAGCAAAGCCATGAAGAAAGCAAGTCATATAATACTATGTGAAATATGACAAAGCAAAACTTAATGTCATCATTAGATGATCCAGTATTAACTCGAGGTTCAAACTGGATGTAGACAACATGTTCTGTTCTTTACATAACATTTCTTTGTACAATTATAGGGGTTAAAATAAAAGGAACAATTAATTCTTTAAGTGTATTCATTCAAATGCAACCTCAACATTTCATACAAGATATGTAATACAAAATTTATAAAAAAGCACACTTCCATTACATTTTATGTTTAATAACATGAAGACTCACTACACACCCTACATTTAACGTTTGCTATTCTACTCAGAACATGGTATTATTATTAAATTCTATTTAGCATTAAAATTGTGATACCAGCTGAATATGGAAGGTAGCACCACTAACGTTTAAAAAGTTTTTCAATCACAAGTATTACATTCATTGGCTGCACAGAATAAACTGCAATGTGTGTGTGTTAGTAATGTTAGCAGATGACTTGCAAGAAATCAATTTTTAGAGTGATAGCTTTGAAATCTATAACCAATATTTATTTCATCTGCAATAAACTTTGAGATCCACTGTGACTAGAAATAAAATCAAAGAGCCTCAAACACATGTATCACACAAATCCACCACAAAGTCATTGCAGATTAAACTGTGACGTCACATTCCGAGCGTAGCAAAGTAAATTGTGCTCCACGTATTACAGTAAAACAGTCTTGTAAATGTCTTTTATAATTCATTACAATTCGGAAATAACACCATAAATAAATTAACAAGCCTAAAATTCGTGGCAATTGTTTAAATATCTAACATAAGCTTAATAATGAGTTACCACAAAGAGTAGCATATTATAACTTAAAATTTATAATGTCATGGCAAATTTTATATTGATCCAATTAACACTCTCTCTCAATTTAAATAACCAATCTCATCAAATTAAATTATACGAAACATAGTAATCATAATATACAAATTCAGTCTCATTTGCAATAAAACAATTTAAAATTTACACTAGTCTTTCCTCAATAACTTCAAATTAAAAATAGGAAAACATTATATTTATGACACATCAATTACAAATTGTTAAATTAATAAAATAATAGATTAGATAAAAATAAATGCAGGTAATGTGTACCATTCATTATAATAATAACAAAATTATATTAGATGTTACACTCTCATTTTCAAGTATTTTACATTTTTTATGTATTTTTTAACAATACATACTTCCATTTGTATCCGTGTTTGATCATAATTACTAGGTCTATAATTAATTTCAATATCTACACGTAAAACATAGTAAGTATCGTTTCACTTATGTGCTTTTATATACTGGTCAGATCATAATATGTAATAAAGGCCTCACAGAACTAGAGCCAAACAAAAGTATATAATACAGTTCAGTCCATTAAAATACGCACAAGCGTAATACTGGATAAATCTAAATTCATATTTGATATTTAATTATTATTTGCGATAAATTGCATAATATTTACTCCTACAAGCACAGGTTGTTTATAAGTACTAAATGGCTACTTACTATCACACTATTTTCAAATTATTGAAATGTCTTTATTACAGACTTCTGGATCAACTGTCACTAACTACCGCAATGTCAAAATGATCGTGAAGACTGATAATGGAAACGCATTGCACCTATGACAACGTTAGTATGCTTTAACTGCTGTACATGATCCATGAAACTTAAAGGAATTAGCCCACTTATACCGCACCGCTCCCACCCAACCAATGTATGAGCAGTCAAATATGGACTTAATGTCGTACTCTGTAGATGCACTTTAGCTTACGGCAGGCTCGCTTACCGCGCGCTGTCTGCTATTGTATATTGTTACTGTAAAGTGCATCGACAGTGAACGATATTAAGTCCATATTTGGCTGCTCATACTTTGGTTGGGTGGGAGCGGTGCGGTATAAGTGGGCTATGACCTTAATTCAAAGCTGTTAAAGTATATAATAGTTTGCGAAGCTTCAGTGACAGTTGATCGGCGCGGGTCAGTTGTTGAGGAAAGACACGCAGTGCGCGACGGTGTTGACGTTTTCCACCAACCTGTTGTACAGCTCGCGGCGCACGCTCGCCGTGAACTTGCTCACGAGGCAGAGCGTGACTGTGGCCGCGAATATGGCGTTGTACAGGAGCACCAGCTTGAAGTTGCCCAGCCACTCGATGCGGCCGAACTCGCCGAGGAGATCGAAGTTTGTTATACCTGCAAATGAAAGAATAAGGTTGGCACATTCCACCAACTCAACATCGACTCCACTTCAACTCAACTCACAGTATGGCATTGAAATGTAAACTTTATTTCGTGTTACATACGAGTGAATTTTTCAACACTTGTTGATAGTCGACGACGCGTGGTCCACTCGTCGATGACGCGTGTTCACCTATAGTCGGATTTTTAATTAGACGAAGTAATCTGACGTTTGCTGGGTTGTCAGGTTTTGACGAAACATAAATAGTGACGCGGCAAAGTGAATGAATGAAACAAAAATATTATAATTATTTATATTAATAATCACGTATAGTTATTTCGGTAGCTTAAGGAGTGGTTAGAACATCGGGGCTACCGATATCGAGTCCCGGGTTCTAATCCTAGTTGTGCCATGTAGGCACTTTTAGTTTGTTGGTCGATTTTGATGAAACTCGGTTTTTGGTACTATTTTGACAAGAAAACAGCAACGCAATGTTAAAAATATTAAAAAATCCAAGATGGCGGCCTAATTTTTTTGTTGGAGAGCTGATTTCGATAAGGCTCGGTTTGGGGTACCTACTATTTTGACTAGAAAACAGCAACGCAATGTTAACAATATTAAAAAAGTCCAAGATGGTAGCCAACTTATTGGTTTCTGTTCTGATTTTGATGAAAATCCGTTTTTGGTACTATGTTGACAAGAAAACAGTAACGCAATGTTAAACATGACAAATGGTCAAGATGGTTGATAACTTTGTTTTTTTCTCTCTTTTGCAGTTATTAAAATGTAACACGCTTTATTTGGAAGCTTAAGACAGTGACAAGTACACAAAAATTTAATAATACATGATATGATGTTTTAGGTTTTAAAAATGTGTATATAACTGTGATATGGGCCGGATGAGTCTGATTTTGATATAGACGAAGAAGCTTCAAGAGCTACGAAATATGAAGCGGCTTATTTCCAATCTGAATAAAATTATTTTTAATTATTTAGTTTTTTATTAACAACTAATAAAAGCTTATACCTATATTTGTAATCGTTTTTTTTTTGTTTTTTAGTTATTTTAATTTAACTGTACCTGTTGAACTAAATCAAGGTCATCGGGAACTGAGAACGAACTCTCATAAAGGATTGCTTGTATGAAATTTTATGGCATTGCTATTGACCATTGAGCAATTCTCTCGCCTTGAGCCAACCTTGGATGCAGGAGCCAGGTCACCATAATTGAATGCATATATAAAATTTCGTGTCAGTGCTATTTAGCGTTGAGGAGTTTTCTCGCCTGGAGCCAACCCTGGGTGCTGCAGCCAGGACGTGGTGTATTTTGGGATTGGCTTTCATCATTGAATGAACATACAAAATTGTGTGGGTGTACTTTTGACCGTTGAGCAGTTATCTCGTCTGGAGCCAACCCTGGATATACAATCAGGTCTTGCTTATTATAAAAATGCATTGTCCCCGGAACGAATCCAACATGCAAAATTTCAGCCTTTTTCAAATGTCAAGAAGTAGGTCAAATTAACTTTGCAAGATTTCATGACAGACAGACACAGGGACAAGTAAAAATAAATAAAAGCTTGTAATACATTATATTTTGATACTTCTTTCTTACCCCTAATATGCCACTCCTAATTAATTATTTCATTTAATAATATCACAATACCTTCGGGGTCGTAAAAGACCCACCTTCACAACTTTCCGTCGCTAAACTTGGCAAAACGGCAAAATAATCACGTTTGTTGTATGGGAGCCCCCTAATAATAATAATAATAATGGGAGCCCCCTTAAATATTTATTTTATTCTGTTTTTAATATGTTATAGCGGCAACAGAAATATATCATCTGTAAAAATGACAACTGTATCTATCACGGTTCATGAGATACAGCCTGGTGATAGACAGACGGACAGCAGAGTCTTAGTAATGGAGTTCCGTTTTAACCCTTTGGGTACGGAACCCCTAAAAAATAAAATTGGCAACCATTCACCATTTTTCATTTTTATTAACATTGCGTTACAATTTTCTTAACAAAATAGTACCAAAAACAGAGTTACATCAAAATCGACCCACAAACAAAAAAGTAGGCCGCCATCTTGGATTTGTTAATATTTTTAACATTGCGTTGCTGTTTTCTTTCCAAATAATACAAAAAACCAAGTTTCGTCAAAATCGACCCACAAACAAAAAAGTTGGCCGCCATCATATTCCCGCGGGATAACGAACGTGTCCAAGCTTTGAATAGATAGAAAAAAATATGATTATAAATAAGTATAACACAGAAGATATCGACAAATTATATTAAAGTATTCATTCATCATCATTCATTCCTTTGAATGAACGAATAGAACACATCACTATTACATTGAACATGGCAGCATTATTTCGCTAAATGACATTAGCAACTGTCAGATTACTTCGTCTAATTAAAAATCCGACTTTAATGCCATACTGTGAGTTGAGTTGGAGTGGAGTCGACGTAGAGTCGATGTTATGTGCGATGACCTTAATTGTTAATCAACCATGGAATTCTTGGTCTGTTTCTGGGTGTTAATGTGTTAATTAAAGAGTACTTGTTTATTTGTTCGTAATGTTCATACAAGGCGCACTTGCCCTGCAATAGGCATGATGACTGATTTTGAAAAAGTACTCCAAAATGTTTGTACACGTCTATTTTATACGAAATAAGTCATATTTTTGTTTAAATTAAAGGTTTTGAAGTAAAAATTGACAATAACAAAGTACAATTTAAATTTCCCATCAAAACGCTAAAAGTGTCATGGCGTCTGCCTGTGACGTCACCCTTTCGTAAATAAATAGGTAATAGTGACTTTTGTGCTAATATAGTTTGTTTGCTTTGTTAATTAGTTTACAATATTTTGTGCATTGGCAGCACTGGCAATATTACGAAAACGTGACGTCACGCTCTTCTGATTGGTTTTCTATCTTACATGATTGTTTGGATTTGCATTTTTATTTTTACAAAAATAACAATGAACTCGCATGTAATCTAAAAACGAGTGCTTATGTAATAATCAATATATCCTGTAAAATTACATCAAATCGTTATTTCGGTGATCCGTAATGTATGTCATGATGCCTATTATGGTGGTTAAGCACTAGTTCTGGTTGCGGGATGGGTGACCAAAATGTAACATCTCGAGATGTGTTGGAAGGCACGACAAGGCGTTGGTCCTGGCTGCATTTGCAGTCGTTAATATCGCCATTTTGCATTGGGCCCGCGTGATGAGACATGGCTCATTCTAATCGTCAATCCTTCCATAAAGAAGCCCCACTGCTGGGACCGAGGCCGAGGTCTTACATTAAAGTAGCTAAAATATTTTGAAATTAAATAATATTAAAGAGGAATGCTGTCCGAGCGGTGCGAATATAAACGAGTGCATTCTACAACACAAAATACATACCGAGTATCTTAACGAGCAAGGGTTGCGCGGTGGAATGCGCGAGCAGTAGCGCGCACGTAGCGATAATGCGCGCGAGCGGCGTTCGGCGAGCACGCGTAATGCTCGCAGCGGCGTGCTCGGCCCGCCAGAGCGGTGCGAATATAAACGAGTGCATTCTACCATACAATATACATTACCTAGTATCTTCACGAGCAAGGGTTGCGCGGTGGAATGCGCGAGCAGCAGGGCGCACGTCGCAATAATGCGCGCGAGCGGCGTTCGGCGAGCGCGCGTAATGCTCGCAGTGGAGCGGTGCGAATATAAACTAGTGCATTCTACCATACAAAATACAAACCGAGTATCTTAACCAGCAGGGGTTGCGCGGTGGAATGCGCGAGCAGCAGCGCGCACGTAGCAATAATGCGCGCGAGCGGCGTTCGGCTAGCACGCGTAACGCTCGCAGCGACGCCGCGCGCTAGAGCTGTTCGAATATAAACGAGTGCATTCTACAATACCAAATACATACCGAGTATCTTCACGAGCAAGGGTTGCGCGGTGGAATGCGCGAGCAGCAGCGCACACGTAGCGCTAATGCGCGCGAGCGGGGTTCGGCGAGCGCGCGGCAGCACGCGTAACGCTCGCAGCGGCGCGCTCGGCCCGCCAGAGCGGTGCGAATATAAACGAGTGCATTCTACCATACAATATACATTACCTAGTATCTTCACGAGCAAGGGTTGCGCGGTGGAATGCGCGAGCAGCAGCGCGCACGTAGCAATAATGCGCGCGAGCGGCGTTCGGCGAGCACGCGTAATGCTCGCAGCGGCGCGCGCGGCCCGCCAGAGCGGTGCGAATATAAACGAGTGCATTCTACCATACAATATACATTACCTAGTATCTTCACGAGCAAGGGTTGCGCGGTGGAATGCGCGAGCAGCAGCGCGCACGTAGCAATAATGCGCGCGAGCGGCGTTCGGCGAGCGCGCGGCAGCACGCGTAACGCTCGCAGCGGCGCGCTCAGCCCCGTGAGCGACGCCGCGTGGAGGTATAGGATGAGAAACGCTTCCAGTGCTGCGCCCGCCCAGCCTAGCTTCGATAGAGACGCGATGCCTAGCGTGAATTGCTGTGGAAGGAAATGACGCAAATTATTAAATTTTAAGAACTAAATCTGCGGATTAGAGATCTAAAGAGTATTGTATCTCTAAATATTGATCCATAAAGTTTTGCGACAACTTGACAACAACTAGCTGCTCGGCTAGCTGTCTCAGCTCAGCTCACTGGTTAGTGCGATCGTCATAATTTTTTGCGATGTCCGCGATCCCTTTAAATCGGTACCTGAATATATTTTCTATGTCTAACCGTTCTCGAGAAAATGTGACTAAACCATATTGAATCACTCAACAAAAAAAAACAGCTGTTCCATACATTCTGATCGAGTAGGTATTGTGATTGTGTTAGTTGCAGAGTTGGCCCCATAGTAAAAGTGGTTAATATTCATGAGCATAATCACCACCTAAGAGGTTTTGCGTAGATTAATACGTAGTATATTGATATGCCAGCTCTCGCGCCGGCCACATACCCTCGTGCTGAGCGGCACCGCCTTGATGCCGATGAGCAGCTCGAGCGTGTTCTGCAGCACCATGAGCACCGTGATGGTGGTCAGCGCGAGCAGCAGCAGCATCGCCAGCGGGTACACCACGTTGCGCTGGAACGATGACGTTTTGCGCTGGCTCTCTACTTCCTGTAACAATTCCATATTACTTATTTTTTTATTTTTATCATTAAACAGGCGGACAGTTTATAAACCGGTACAATGGGCGCAAAATAACTTGGCGGCTCGGAACTTTGCCCGGGTTTGCTGCGCGGGCGGACGCACGGCGGCGGCGTGTCTCGTGTCTCACTCTGACGCGTACGGATACGTCGCTGTGTTGTTTTCGCACATTCGAGCTGCTCGAAATGTCACTTGCAGATAACTTCCGAGCCGCCTAGTTATTTTGCGGCCATTATAACTGCCTGTATCCAGTAAACATTACTATGTACTTGGTATAATTATTATTATAGTTCAGTCAGTTGAGTCATTCATGTTGTCGGCTGAAATGACTTGTTGTGTTAATTTATTCCACGCATCAATCACTCTGTTGCTCATGCATGAAGTGTGCGATCTTGTTTTTTGAAGTTTAAGGTTATGGCCTCTTAGCTTATTTGTTGATCAAATAATGATTCCACCAAAAGCATTTTCAAGTAAAATATTATCAAGAAGAGACCATCACCATAGGGCTCGTACTGTCAAAAGTTATCAGATCTCATGTAGTGTTCAGTAGCTCTACAGCATGTCAAAAGTTTTTTCACGGTTCATTTATTCTCTGTTATACAATAATCAGTCGTTCTTGTAGTAACGAAACGGCCAAGCCACATATTTTAACTAATACTACACATTAGTTAAAATATGTGGCTTGGTTGTATATAGAGTTTGTGAAACCCTTGCGCGTCGCTTGCTTCGTCTTTGGGAGGGAGGGGAATCAGATTAAACGAGATCGCATACATTCCTTTTATGTATATCTACATAATGTCCATCACATGAAACGAATGCTTGCCTCTTTTGACCTACGATCCTTTGCTCAAATAAAATAAAAATAATCATTCTCTTTTTTTTTATCCACAACAACAACATATCTTAAAAACATTAATATAATTGCTTTTACATTAAGTCTATCTACGAACGCAACTTGTTTAGTAAACTCTTCAAGGACAAAAGTCCTGTCTATCTAACGTCAAGCTATTAAATATTCATAACAACAAATGGGAATATTTTTATTATCTGCCGTTCGTTTGCTACGGTGTGGTCACCTTTGCCATTATTTGCAAGTCTCATAACTGAAGTATGATTGCAACATATTACACAAACAAGATGTTTGCATTATCGCGCATTTACAGAAAATTGGAACACACGCGTAGCATTCTCAGCAATCTAGAATAAGATCGCTTACTAAGATAATGTATCTTTAATTGTACTCAATATTATTATCTCAATATACATCTTGACACCGAACAAGTCACATCTCTTTTATTACCTTAGCCTCGGTAAAGCGTCATACCTCTTCATGGCGACCCTTTGCCAACCGAACTTATAAATTTTTGCGGGAAAATCATTACTACATGGAGCAGCAAAGCAAAATTTTCAACACCATACTAGCAGCAGTCTTCGTTGCGGTGCTATTTGGCTCTACACTTCTGTTCATCGCATTACTTGGGAAGACAAAACAATAATATGGGAGCACCACAAAGTAAAGAAGAAGTTATCATCGCACAAACCGCCAGCGGCGACGCCCAAGCAACGCAGAAAACTTCAAGCCAGCTCACTACAACAGAAATTTTACTATCCGTCATACTGCTTCTCATCGTTATACTCATCATTTACGCCTGCATCCGGAAAATTTGGGACCGAATTGTCAACCGACTCCGTAGAGAATTCAACAGCGCAGTTCTAAGAAACACAATATCTTCCGTGGAACTGGCAACGACGTCGACTCAACCATCAACGTAGACCAGGAGGTGTCCAGGGTAGAAACCCGGCCCATTGTACGAGGGGCAAGGGAAATCCCAGCCCGATCTTCAGTTAGCTGTTTCAAGCGGTCCAGGAACCCATCTTAGAAGTCTGAAGATCCTACACACTCAAGGAGCATGAGAAAACCCCCAGCCCGCAGCCCCAGCCCCCACACGCCACGCCGGTCACCACATACCTACTCATCGTGCAGAGACGTAATTATTTTATTCGCGCGCTATAATGCCACCGTAAGTCGTAAGTTATTTTATACCTAAACGTTTTAAATAATATGTAGGATTACATTTTTTTTCTTATTAGATAATGTCATTTATTATTTCCGATTTAAATGAATTGCATAAGAAACTATTGTATATTAAAGATAATTTAGTAAAACTAGGACCAGATAGACGTCAAAAAGAGTTAGGTTTTACGAAATTTAATGAAGCGAAACTTGAATACGCGAAATTAGAGTATATTTTAGCTCAAGTACATAATTTAGTTGAAAAATCGGAGGTATCAACTAAAGATATAACTTTAATTAATAAAATAGCAAATGACATTCAGATCATTTATGACAAAATTATTTCTTTAGAGACTTTAAGTGTTAGTAGTATTTCAAAAATGGCAGAAAAAGATAAATTTGACTTGAAGACAGCCATTGCACTTTTACCAACGATGACAGGTCAAGAACACGTCACTAAATCTCTAATTGATGGTATACAATTATATAGTTCAATGATCAGCGATGCTACTCATGGGTTACTTATTGATTTTGTGATTAAAACTAGGCTCTCTCCTAGCGCAAAATTACGTTTAAAAAGTAGTTATCCAACTATTAAAGATTTAATTAGAGATATGAATACGCATTTGATTCAGAAAAAATCTGCTGTTGCTATCCAACACAAATTACAAAACTGTCGTCAAGGTCATAGGTCGATCGAGTCATTCGGCTCGGAACTAGAACAACTTTTTGTGAATTTAACCATAGCACAAGCGGATGACGACGCTACTAAGTTTGAAGTATTGCGTCCCATTAATGAAAAGGTTGCAATCAAGCGCTTTTCAGATGGATTAGTGAATCAAAAGCTTAGTACTATCATAGCATCACGTCACTTTGATTCTTTACCAGAGGCTATAAGAACTGCCCTAGACGAGCAGTCAATGTCTACCAGACACGAGGAAGTTATGAACATTAAAAAGTTTCATACTCGTAATTTCTCACGCACACCTACTAATTATCCGCGTCAGCCATAAATATAGCAGCATTCTAATAAATATAGTTACTATAATAGATTTAGCGCAAACAATAGGTACGCTGCCGGAAACACGAGACCACAACAAGGTAAGTACATGTCGCGAGACTCCCGCGCCGCGCAAGGAACACAATCACGTTCACGTGACCGCGGTCGGCCGAGCCCGCGCCCGCCGCGCTCAGCTGTGCCTTTTCAACGTGTGCAGTACGCTAGCCACGAGCAATCGACCAATAGTGAGTCACAAGCGCGTTCTGAGCCCCAGAACGATAATAATTTAGATTTTTTTCGTTCCTACTGAAAATTATGTTTTAAACTACAATAATAGTAGTACCGTAACTTTTAACGTAAGTAATAGCAATATCGATCTTTTAGTCGATAGCGGAGCAAGCCTTTGTGTTTTAAAATACGAATGGTTATGCGATTATCCGAAGTTATTGAATTTAATTACATTTGAGAAGTTAGTTATAAAAGGTGTTAGCGGTAAACTAGTATCTGAAGGATATATTTACTTAGATTTGTCTTATAATGGGTTAGTTTTTAGAGAAAAAATGTATGTGTTTAAAAATATGTCTTGTTCTGCAAATGGTATCTTAGGTGATAATTTTTTGAAACGCTATCAAGCTATAATTAACTATAAAGAAAATACTTTGCTTTTAACTAAAGATAGTAATTATGTGTCTATACCTATATTGAGTCACTATAGACATTTGATACCGCCACGATGTGAGGTAATAAAATATATACCTACATCGTTAGGCGACGATTGTGTTTGTTTATCTAAAGAGATACAGAAAGGAGTTTTTATAGGAAGTATAATAGCGAAACCTTGTAATGGTCGCATGCCAGTAAGGATATTAAACACCACTGAGAAAGAAGTTGATCTAGATCTTACCGATTTAGAGACTTTTTCATTGAATGATTTTGAAGTCTGTAATTTTGAAAAAGAGGAGGTTTCTGTCGATCGTGTAAAAACATTATTAGGATTATTAAATTTACCTGAACTGAATTTAGAAGAAAAACGAAGTATTGAGAGTATTTGCGCTAAGTACGCAGATGTTTTTCATCTGCCAGGCGACAAACTCTCTTGTACAAACCTAATGACCCATAATATAACTTTAAAACCTAATGTCTCGCCAGTTTATGTCAAGCCACATAGATTACCGTTCGCACTAAGGAAGGAAGTTCAGAAACAGATAGATATTATGCTCGAAAATGATATTATAGAAGAGGCTACGTCAGAGTGGTCTAGTCCCGTCTTGCTTGTACCGAAAAAAACAGATAGGTCAAACGAGAAACAATGGCGATTAGTTATAGATTACAGGCAGTTAAATAATCGTATTGAGGACGACAAATTCCCTTTGCCTAATATAACTGATATCTTAGATTCGCTTGCAAATAACATTTATTTTTCAAAATTAGACCTTTCGCAAAGCTATTATCAGTTATCTTTAAGCGAAGATTCACGAAAGTACACAGCTTTCACTGCTGGTGATAAAATTTTTCAGATGAAACGCTGTCCCATGGGTCTCCGGACATCTGCGAGTGTATTTTCACGTCTTATGACTATTGCAATGTCAGGCTTAAATTATAAAAAGGCTTTTATTTATTTAGATGACTGCGTAATTTTCGGGAAATCTATAGAAAACCACAATAAAAACTTAATTAGTATACTAGAGAGATTTAGAAAAGTTAACTTAAAATTAAATCCTATGAAGTGTGAATTTTTGCGAAACGAAATAATATATCTAGGACACAAAATAACTTCTGATGGCATTTTACCAGATGAAAGTAAAATTGCAACCATGCAAAACTATCCAGTGCCGATGAACTGCGACGATGTCAATCGTTTTGTCGCGTTTGCAAATTACTACAGACGATTCATACCGAACTTTGCAAACATTGTTTATCCTTTAAATCAATTAAGAAAAAAGAATGTACAGTTTCTATGGTCATCAGAGTGTCAAACGGCATTTGAAAAATTAAAATCAGCATTAATTCAACCCCCTATTTTATCTTATCCAGATTTTTCAGAAAGTAACATCTTTCGGCTACAAACAGATGCTTGTAAGACAGGTTTAGGATCTGTTTTATCTAACATGAACGGTCAAGTAGTCGCGTATGCGAGTAGAAACCTGAAACCCGCCGAGACGAGATATCCCATCATAGAATTAGAACTTTTAGCAATTGTTTGGTCTGTGAGACATTTTCGCCCTTATTTATATGGACGTAAATTTAAAATTATAACAGACCACAAACCGTTAATTTATTTATTTAACTTGAAAGACCCAACAAGCAGACTTACTAAATTCCGATTATTCCTAGAGGAGTATGATTTTGAAATAGAGTATGTTCCAGGACGAAACAATGCAGCTGCAGACGCATTGAGTCGCATACCTATTACATCTTCTACTTTAAAATCATTACATCAAAACACAGTATCAGTTTTAACTAGAGCACAAAGTAAAAAATTAAAAACCCCCACTGATTCTTCTTCAGAGAGCTCCACCAGCACTAGGCCTGATCAACCTATTGCGGTAGAACTTCTCAAGAAACCCGATGACGTAACTGAATTAAGTTTTAATCAATTAAAGTTTGACAATTATTCAAAGTCTAAAGATAGCATTATTTCTAATGCAAGTTGTTACGTTTACGTACCTTCGCAATCAGCGATATATCTGAGTACCCGATCGTCATCTACCCCAGAGGTGTTAGCGAGGGACTTAGAGTCATTATGTCAAAAAATAGGCATACATGAGGTACTTATTATTAAAGAAAAATGTAACGAGAGTAAAATCAAAAGTCTTGTACAAGCAACAAAAAGAATTAACTCTGTTACCCCGCGCTTTCTCATAACAAAAAATATATTAAGAATATATGATAGTGAACAAAAAAGAGTAATACTAAATGATTTCCATCTATTACCTACCAGCGGACACGCAGGAGTTAATAGAATGATGAACAACATTAAGCAATATTATTTTTGGCCAGGTTTGAGTAATGATGTAAAACTTTTTGTTAAAAATTGCCATCAATGTCAATATCATAAGCATAGTAATAAACATATTAAGCAGCCCTTAACCATAACATCAACAGCCCACTCATCATTCGAAAGAATTAGTTTGGATATAATGGGTCCACTCGATGTTGATGACTATAATAATAAATATGTATTGACATTACAATGCGATTTAACCAAATTCGTTGAAGCGTATCCATTACCTAGTAAAGACTCGGTCACAGTTGCTCAATCTTTTACCAATAATTTCATTTTACGTTATGGTATTCCTAGAGAAATATTGACTGACCAGGGAACCGAATTCATGTCATCAGTGATGTCCGAAACATGTTCTCTATTACATATTAAAAAATTAAATTCTACGGCGTACCATCACGAAACTGTAGGCGCTTTAGAAAATACTCATAAAACCCTAGGAGCTTTTCTGAGAATCCAGTGTAATAATTATAAACATAACTGGAGCACCTGGATTCCATATTGGTGTTTTTCTTTTAATACCACAGTGCATAGTGAAACTAAATATACGCCTTTCGAATTAGTTTTTGGGAAAATTTGTAACCTTCCAAATAATTTACAATCAGAAATCGACCCCTTATATAACTATGACAGTTATCCCCGAGAACTTAAGTATCGTTTACAACAAGCGCAATCCGACGCACGACGTAACTTGATACAATCTAAAGAGAAAAGAAAATTATTGTATGATAAAACTAGCAATAATGTTACCTATCAGTTAGGCGATTTGTTATTATTAAAGAACCAAGTAGGAAATAAATTAGATAGTATTTACAATGGCCCTTATAAAGTTTTAAGAGATATGACGTCTAATGTAGAAATTTTAAAAGAAAATAAAGCTATAATTGTGCATAAGAATAATACCAAACCATTCAATAAATAACTATTTTATTTGATACGTAATTATAAGTATAGGTACTTAATTACATACCATGTTACTTAACACTTTGTTATTGTTATGATTAAGTGTAAAATGTGAAGCTTCCGTTTTAATTCAATACCATTTCAATTCGATACCATTTTAATTAGATACAATTTTAATTAGGTATATTGTTTATATTGTAAAACGTTTTTGTACTAGTACGATTTAATAAATGAAATAGTTTTAACTTTGCTATGTTGATAATGTTTAAATTTTGTTTACTTATTTTACTTAAGTAATTAAATTTTGGTTAAGTTCGTTAAAGTCAATGTTACGAGTCTGTTCCTTTTTGCAGGGAGGGGATGATCCTTCCACTTTTTCAGGGGAGATGAAGTATGATTGCAACATATTACACAAACAAGATGTTTGCATTATCGCGCATTTACAGAAAATTGGAACACACGCGTAGCATTCTCAGCAATCTAGAATAAGATCGCTTACTAAGATAATGTATCTTTAATTGTACTCAATATTATTATCTCAATATACATCTTGACACCGAACAAGTCACATCTCTTTTATTACCTTAGCCTCGGTAAAGCGTCATACCTCTTCATAACCAACACATGTCGTCGGAGTCCAATTTGTAGGATTCGCTCAATTATGCTTGCGTATTATATCAATGTGTGTTTGGTATTGCATTGCACGGTGATTATCTGAGATCACAACACGAACTGTAAATTAACAGTCATCAATGACTGATGTCGGGTTTCATCCTCAACGACTCGTAGTTATACCAGGCGTCTGTCACTCGATGTACTTGCGCGCAACTCTCGCCCGCACCGCCGGCGGTGCAAATCCATAGAAATTAGGTCCGCAAAAGAGCTAGAATATATGCGATAGAAAGAGATGCAACGAGTGGCCGTTCATAATTTGCGCCGTACAAGCTGAATTCCACTTTATTGCGTTATAGTTGGAGTTGCTATTTATTTAAATGGCTTAGCGGAGTGCAGTATCTGTTACATAGTAACTATTTAGTAAGCTGTGGTTATACTTCCGATACCATACGTTTTCTTGTTATCGACGACGGTTGACATCTACCAGAGCGACTAGAAATATTATGCAGCATTACACTTATACCGCATTTAAAGCCAATACTTCAGACAATCCACTAAAGGCAGACCGGCACGGCATGGAAAGGGATTTAAATTTTTACTAATGGACATTCGAACGTATCGGTATACAAATAAAACATAAAATGCTATGCTTTAAAATGATGCCGTGGCATCGGCAATGCCGTCCCGGTTCCTGGATGGTCCCGGTCTGCGACTGGATTTTCTCAAGTATTGGCACCGTGTAAATGCTGCATAACGGCTCGTTCACACGGGACGTTCATTGACTATTCGCCAAAAAACACGAATGTCAAAAAATAAGAAAGACGTATCCGTCATGTGAACACGCAACGCACAGTTAAAAAGCATTACCGTCGTCAAAAAAAGCTATTCTTGAAAATTACTATTAAGTATGTCAAAGGTCGTCGTGGAAAGCGCCGTTCGTTACAGTGCCATACAATTATCTTACAGACATTTCGTCATTATTTTTGTATTTGTTTTGCTAGTTTACCACCACCTTTACCATCGGGTGAACCGGGTCAGATAATGTTTGTGGGCCGGACTGTCTGTAGTATTGACAGTTCACTGACCACTATAAAACTATTCGTAAGAGAAACTGAGGGCCTAGACAAGTGGGTTTCTATTATCGATATCGTAGTAGAATAAAAGACAAATGTATGCGATTGACATTAGCGACTGAAATGTCAGGGGACTGCTAATGTCTAGCCCATACATTTTCTTCTTATATTACTGGCGATATTTGTCTGGGCCCTCTGTACCCTTAGTATGAGTTGATTCTAACTGTCAACGTTGTCGAAAACTATCGAATGAACTGCTCATGTCGGTAAAGCAGTCAAAGGACATGAAAGAGATAGAGCGATAGTTTTCGATTACGAATACAGTTTGCCAAACTCATTCTAAGGGTACTGATTGTTTTTCGAATAGAAACCGAGCATAAACGGTGTTTAGAATAACAAAGGTGGTTGCAGAGCGTGTCGGTGCATTACATCTCTTATCGCTATTGCTTTCGCTAATCATTCCATTAGCCCGCGAACTAAAGCTATGATATCACTCCTATACGCATTTACGTATCTACCAGAGCAAACGGAATAACTCCACGTCATTTATTTATTGGCACGCTTATTGAATACGGTGCATTACACGTATGGCATATTTTCTGCGGTAATGTTATGGTTATGACAAACGTAAATATAGCCATTTTTTTTTTATAGTGAGTGGGAATGCCTTTACCTACACCCCGTCCATGTGCGGAGTGTGGACAGTGGTTATGTGGGACTCACCTGACCACTTTTTGATTCTCCATCCAGTGACAGGACTCAATGGGGGGTTAGAAAGGGGGAATACCCACTAGACCTTTTACTACTTGCTCTCTCTGCCGTCAGTTAGGTCGCAATGTAGAGTGCCCGATGTGAATATAGACACTATTATAAATGTCAAAATTACCCTTATCACTTTATTACCTCAACCTACTTTTTATAAATTTTATTAACGTATAAGATTGTACCATATTTTCTCAGCTTCGAGAGTTTTTCTTTAGTAGAACAAGTATCGAAGATCGAAAGCTACTTAACGACTTTCACTCGGCTTCGAGAAAAACAAATAAGTATATAAGGAAAATGAACCTGTCTAACATGTTTCATTTTAACTAATGAGAATACTAACACTTTTACAAATACCTACAGACAATTCCTGGACTCAAAATACATAAAAAGACATAGTCTGCTCCCGTATTCTTGTTATTAAAAAAGACGTTGTAAAACATGCTAGGATAGTTTGTTCTCTATTTACCCAGTTTGTTTTTAACCGGCCTCAAAAAAGAAGGTGTTTATCAGTTTGACCTGTATGTACCCAGTTATGTAGAGAGTCACTGTCAATAAGTGACTTAACTCGACAGTTTTTATGTTGTTTTTTTGCTTGTGAATATTTGAGCGTATGCTTATACTTATTGTCTGTCATGGTGTGCGTAATGCATTTGTGTGAAAAAAGGTGTCAATAATAAATGAGAGCTAGCATGAAAAGACTTCTTCCATGTTTATATAAGTTCACTGTATGTACAGTCGCCAGCACGTCAGGTTACTACAAACTGACCAATTTATTTTAAATAAAATTCAACCTTATCTCCAACAGAAAGAGTTCAGTTTCAATTTATAAATTTTGACATTTTGTAGTAACCCGACGTGCTGGCGGTACGGTCGCCTGTGCCATATTGTTGGAATTGGATAATAGTTGAGTATAGCGTTACATTTAGGCTTCCAAGCACGTGTGCTAAATTTCGTAAATGTATGTACTTATGTTTATATGTCTGTCCACGAATATCTCGAAAACTAAAAATCATATCGAGATGATTCTTTTTTATATCAAGTGTATTTCAACTAAGGGAACAGTACAAGTTTCATCAAAATCGGTTCAATATGGTACAATCTACACTAAAAATTAAGAAATCTTATCCTACTATAATATTATAAATGTGAAAGTTTAGATGTTTGGATGTTTGTTACTCAATCACGCCAAAACAGCTGAACGGATTTGGCTGAAATTTGGAACATAGATACTTTGTAGCCTGGAGAGGAAAATAGACTACTTTTTATCACGAAAAAATATCACTTTCCCGCGGTACAACATCGTGTAGTCCACGCGAACGAAGCCGCGGGCGGAAAGCTAGTAAAAAATAATTTAAAAAATTAAACCGACTTCAAAAAGTCAACAAGTCAAGTCAACTGAAAAGAAATAAAATAATATCTTTAACGTACTTACCTACTTTTTTAGGTCAGTGCCAACCAGCAAGTACTTAAAGATATTATTTTTCCTTTTCAGTTGACAGGTACTTTTTGAGTGGGTTTAAATTCTAAATTACTTTTTTTACTTAATGATACTATAAATTTATTTCATACCACACAAAACATCTAGACGACCGATTTGGCGCAGGGGTAGGCTACCCACCTTCTGCGCCAGTGGTCTCGGGTTCGATTCCCGAACAAGACAAATATTTGTGTGCATGAACATGTCTATTTGTCTTGGTCTGGGTGTTAACTATGTAAATTAAGTATGTATTTACAAACAAAAAGTATTTAAGTATATATTTATCCGTTATCAAGTTTTCCATGATACAGTTTCTTAATGAAATTAACATGGGCTTAGATAATTGGAGTGAATGTAAGAAGTTATTTATTTATTTATTTGAAGTTAAAAGCAATTCCACTGTCACGGATCTTGGTAAACCATCATTACCATTCCGTGAAAATAACGAAAGCTGCCGACCTACAGAGAGGAGAAAATTCCAATCAGCCTGCGGTCGAGGCGCGCTGCCATCGGAATCAAACATGCGATGCGATGATGGATGAACTAGCTCTAACTTTACTGCTATTTTAAATGACTTTTTTGCATTCACAGTGAATTTTTCATCAACTATTGAAAACGAAATATTATATTAGAAAAAAAAAATCGGCCAAGTGCGAGTCGGACTCACTCATGAAGGGTTCCGTACCCACTTAACGTACCGATTACGTACACCTAGCAAAAATACCACTGTCAATTTTGCCAGAAAAAATAACTTTGTTTTTCATAGTATTCGTATGAATGACAAAGTTATATTTGCGGTTTTCGAAAATGTGTTATATCTCAAAAACTTGTAAGGCCTACTTGGCTGTGATAGTTTTCCTTTTTAACTTCGTTATATGTACTACTATCGCGAATTTTTTCACGTATCCAGAAACAACCATTTGGCTGGTAGGGGGGGGGACACTTGACTCTAACAAAATTTTGCACTTTAAAGCTTAATAATTCACAAACAGATGCCTCAATCAAAAACCTGTCTTCAAGAACCCACAGCGTTTTTGAAATTGCTATCCAACAACATCCGACACTATGGGGTAGACAAGAAAAAAAAATTACATACTCACTTCACGTGTAGGGGAGGTAACCTAAAAAAAAATATTTTTCTAAATTTTACTTTTACCACTTTGCTGGCGTGGTAAATATGTATATTCATGCCAAATAACAGCTTTCTAGTACTAAGAGTCTATGAGCTAGACTGGGGTCAGACGAACGGACGGACAGACGGACAGACGGACATGGCGAAACTATAAGGGTTCCTTGTTTTGACTACGGAACCCTAAAAAGATCCATCCTCCAAGTAACTCCGCTCGCACCCGGGACCTTTCACTGTCCGGGCGAATGCTCACCGCTGAGCTACGGAGTCAGTTACTGCTATTGTAATTCACATACGATTGCCCTTTTTGTATGGCGACCATCAGTCAAGTTGATTAAACGTTGGCGCTTACAATATGCGCTTAGGTGGCAAACAGCTGCTATTCAAAGATAACACAAACACATGTCAAAATTAAAGAAAAACACGTGCTTATTGTATCTACCTCATTAATAATGTACTATTGTACTCAAAATATCACGGTCACAAATCTTATCACAATATTTATAGGTAATTCAAAGTCAACTTTTGTAATTACTGATTGCACTTATGATTATATTGATTGATAATATAATTATATTATTGCTAGATTACTATCCTTTTGAAAGAGTGATTCAGACTGTTTCTCTCAAACAGGAAAATAATTTTGACCTCTTAAGGCGCTAATAAACAACTGATTATCATCATCTTGACCAAGTCTTTGCGACTTGTATATTCGCGACGACACAACTAATTGTCGCCCACGATTTTGATTGCTATATGACGATATTTGAAACGGCTAGACACGTAGTCAAATGATAATTAAAACGTCACAACTCGATGAGTGATGATTTGATGAATGGAATAATGAATTATCAAATTTATCACACACAATCAACAAACATTGAACAATCAATAAAGACAGTTCACACGTGTCCTAATAGTAAATACAGATTACCTTCTTGACTATTTAAAATAATAAACATATTTTGTCACGGCATAATCTTCGCTGATACCTGTTTGGATTACTAAGAGATATCTGCGGCAAGCGGCACCGATATGTCACAATAAGCTAAGTAGTTCATGTTATTGAAGTCAAAACTATTCTCATGGCAACTACCTTCTGCCGCCCGCTAGTTCAATTCGGCTTGCAGAGTGCCGTTCCTCAGCCTCAACAGCGGGGTCTCCTTCTGTCACATGGAGGTATCCTTGGCCTGTTTCAGCAGAGTGGTCTCTGCCGCAAGCATCGCCTATACCAAAAGTTGCGAGTTATTGAAGTCAAACCTTTCTCATGGCGACTTCCCTCTGTAGCCGCTCGTACAATCCGGCTTGGAGGGCTCCGTTCCTCAGCCTCAGCAACAGTGCCTCCTTCCCTCGGAGGGAGATGTCCTTGGCTCATTCAGCAAAGATATCTCAGCATCTAGCATCACCTATACGCAAAATAATAAGGTTTTTTAAGTCAAACCTTTCTCATAGCGACTACCCTCTGTAGCCGCTCGTTCAGGCCGGCCTGCAGGGCGCCATTCCTCAGCCTCAGCAGCGGGGTCTCCTTCCCTCGCAGGGAGGTATCCTTGCCCTCCTTCAGCAGGGATATGTCTGCATCCAGCGGCGCTGATATGTCACCACGGTCTGGGTACATGGGCTCGGGTGATATGTACCCCACACCTGTAGAAATAAGAAAAAGTTATAGATTGTTCATATAATACAACGGAATATTTTTTCATTTTCTAATGCAATTTTTTCATATTCTTATTTGAAAATAGTTGTGCAATAAAACAATGGATTTTACATGCAATCAATCAAATATCAAATAAAGTCGGCGACCGAAATAGAAGATCATTGATGACTTAAGTTACACGCGATACATACATTCTAATGTATTAAAAGAAAAAGGTCAGTGTATAAAACCACCAGAGAGATAATACCTAGCAAGTTATTTTAATGCACCAGTATCCAAAAATAAAACTTGATAACACTGTCATTATTTAAGTCGGCTAACAAATACATTACTATCTAGTCTGAGTAGATACTATTATTTATTCAGTGTTAGAGTGCCTACATTAATAAAGATCAGACAGCCAGTTATTTGATTAGGGCTGCCTCGACACACTTTCAGCTCAGACCGGATAGTTGAGCTCAGTGGTACGGTGCTCTCATATTATTATTATATTTACATAAAGTAATTACCGTTTTTCTCCATATTAAAACAAAATATTATCTTAATAGCCCAACAATACCCAATTACAAGATGTAAATAAATGCCTTTTTTATTTTTACCAGCAAATTCATTAATAGGCTTTAATTAATAAATGTTATATTTAAATTGGCGATTATATACTTTGATTTAGTAATATTTGGCGTTACCAGTTACCACCCATTTACTAACTTATTGTATCAACAATATCCGCGTCAACCCTATCGCGCGCGAGTCTCGTGACTCCAATTCTTGATTCAATTTGTAAGCATAGAATGAAGTTGTTCTACCTACACGACCTCAATTGGTACTTGTTTCATAAATTAGTAGATAAATTATTTAAATTTTTACATTTTTGCATCCACAAGGCAATTTTTACTCACAACCCGCTCCGATGGGACTCGAACCCACGACCGTTCGCTATCCGGGCGACTGCTCTGACCACTGAGCTCATTACGACTCCGTAGCTCAGACGGGTCGATTTTTTCTAAATACTTCATTTTCAATTTTTCATTAGTAGATAATTCAAAACCAATATTATTCTATTTCGTAGCATTCGCCCGGACAGTGAAAGGTCTTGGGTTCGATTCCCGTCGGAGCTTGTAATTGTGAGACGGGACGATTTTTTGTAATACCTACTTCATCTTCAATAATAAAAGTAGAAATATGAATGCAAAAAAGTAAAAATAATCCAATATTATTAGCTAAAATTTACTTTGGTACTTTTAATGCATTTAAAAAAACATGGTCGATCAGAAATTCCTCTCGATTGCGTCGTTCTGAGTCTGACCAAGGTCAGACTTATGCCTGCTTAAGCCTTGGCTATCTTCGCATGTCCATATAGGAAGTACTTATATGCCGCTTATTAGAATACTATAGAGCTTACAAAAAAATGCGAGTTGACCTTATACGCTCAAGGCTCAAAATACAATGCGACTGTCATTACATCTCAATACCTATATAAAAGGAGAAGGTAACTGCCAGACTGGCTGACCAACATATCAACTCATTATTGAGATTCCATACTTAATTATTTTCTCAAGGTTTTTATTACTATGAAAATGAATTTTAAAATAACCCAGTCGGTAATATATTGAATGAAAACTCTGAAACCACCCTTTGTCTATGAGCAGTGCGAGTGCAAGAGGAACGCAGCTTGACAAAAAATATTTTTCATCAATTAATGTAACAATACAGACATTCCGTAGTTGCTTCCTGTTTTTTATTGTAAAGCTAACTGTTCAAGTTCGTTAATCTATTCAATTGCCGCTTACGACCGTGACAATAAAATATACGTCCATATACAGGGCGTCCCAAAATTAACTCACATGGAGGGAAAGTACCTTAAATACTGAAGATATAAAATTTTACTGAAAGGAGACTTCATTTTTATTTTGAAAAGAAAACGAACGGCATTCAAAGAATTTTAAGTAATCAACTGTCTGAACTGGGAATCGAACCCGCCGAATAAAAAAAATATTTCTCTAATTTAATTGTACCGATCGAAAGGCTCGATCATACCTTATCATTTTTTCTTAATAACATAGCATCTTAAATAAAAGGAAGACTACGAAATTTAACATTTAATGTTGAATAACAAGTTTGTGCAGCGTTATGGATAGCCTTTCCTGTGACTGTCGTGCTCAAAACTTTAACATTTCAATGTATTACTAATGAGTGAAGATTGGAGCAATTATCATAAAGTGTTTGATAAAGTTATAATGTGATAAGTAACACCAGCTCGATTGGTTTAAAAATGTTTGAATAGGTACTTTGGTGCGGTCTATTCCAACATATGGCATAGTCGTGGGACGCCCCCAGGGCTTCCAATGACTATGTCACATGGTGGCATAGACCACACCAAATACTGTAGATAGAAAGTTTTATTGAAATAGGACTTTATTTTTATTTAAATAACAATAGAACTGCATTCAATTTTTTTTAAATAATAGCATGTCCAAACCGAGAATCGAACCCGCACAAAATTATTCAAACTTTTTAAAACCAATCGAGGTGGTGTTACTTATCACATTATCAAATACTTAAAGGTATAATTGCTCCAATCTTCACTCATTAGTAATACCTACATTGAAATGTTAAAGTCTGTATTGAGCACGACAGTCACAGAAAAGGCTATTCATAACGCTGCACAAACTTGTTATTCAACATTAAATGTTAAATTTCGTAGTCTTCCTTATATTTAAGATGCTATGTTATTAAGAAAAAATGATAAGGTATGATCGAGCCTTTCGATCGGTACAATTAAATTAGAGAAATATTTTTTTTTACATTTGGCGGGTTCGATTCCCAGTTCAGACAGTTGATTACTTAAATTTCTTTGAATGCAGTCCGTTTTCTTTTTAAAATAAAAATGAAGTCTCCTTTCAGTAAAATTTTATATCTTCAGTATTTAAGGTACTTTCCCTCCATGTGAGTTAATTTTGGGACGCCCTGTATACACGCAGTGATTAAAACAAGAGCAGCGAAAAAGTGTCTGCCTAGTTGCACGGAAAATTGTTACAAAGAATTCAGCAATGCAGCGGAAAACTAGAGTATTTTTTTATTTGGCAGTGAAACGAAGTACTTAGTTCATAAAATATTAAACACTAGTCATGTGGCTCCTCACGGTTTTACCTGCGTGCCGCGTGGTACCGGTGTTCCCGTGGGAATATCGGGATAAAATATAGCCCTATGTCAATCGGGAAGAATGTAGCTTTCTACTGGTGAAAGAATTTTCATAATCGGTCCAGTAGTTTTTGAGTTTATTTGTTACAAACAAAAATAAATCTTTTCTCTTTATAATATTAGCATGGATTTAACCATTTAACATAGACTATTGATATTTGTAAAAGTCGTTAAGCATTAAATTCTCAAATAGTATCCTATTTTGTTATTGAATAGAAATATACATAGGTAACATAGTTATGTAAAAAATTGCTACGTCCTAGAATGTTCAAAAAATAACGGAGCTTACTAGTAACTATTATTTATTCTGTGGCTTTAGTGCGAAAAATATGACCTGAATCTGAATAGTGTGCTATTGATATGTATGACATTGGCAGTGAAATTATGACGGTCGTCATACATAGCGCAAGGAATGATAATAACCGAGCCGTTATTTATATTTACATTATTTTGTTTTGTTGTTTTGTTTTAACAAATATTTAAGTATCTAAAATTTACAGCATCACTTTTTCCCAAAATAAAAAGAGTAATTAACAAGCAAAGTAAATGTCAATTTTACAATATAAAATACCTAATATAAAATCAATAACCAAAATGCATCTGTCTGTACATCACACACATAAGCCTCAATTAGAATTAGGCCTCATTTCCACCTGCAAGTAAGTCTTCTGCGATAAATGTCCGACAGTCTGTCCGATAGCAACTTGCAAGTGTAAACACGTGTTTATACGTCCGTTACACGTCCTTATAGCCTAATAGAAAGAAGTGTTTTAATAGAAACACGTTTGTTTTAAAAACTGGAAGAAAAAAAACACAAGTCAATTAGAGTTCAATTAATAAAGGTCTGAAAAAAACGCTGCTGCTTTGTTAATCATCCGTCGGAAAAAACCTAATAGAAACCGGTTGCGGACACGATTAGTAAATCCAAACTACTAGCACCACGTAAGGTCACCCAATGCATGATCGAACGTTAAAAATACTATAACAAAAGAATTAATGCAGTCGGCAGAATATCATGGTTGATAGTAGGTTTATATTTGTCGCAAGGATATGAGGAAATCAGGGATTTCACGAAATCCCTAGGGATACCACGAAATCACGGAAGATGACGAATATTCTTATTTACGACGTCTTCTTCCTAAACAAGTTCAGTGATATGTCATTTCACTAAACTAAATCTAGTGAAATGTCAGAAAAGTGGATTTCAGAGGTGAGAGTTTGCCTCGGAAGTCCTGTAGAACACGTGATAGGTTAGAAATATAAATCTTATTTTATTTTATTTTATTAAATTTAAATTTCTAACCTATCACGTGTTCTACAGGGCTTCCGATACAAACTCGCTCATACCTGTCACCTGCAGCCGTGAGCTTACTGTTATTTGACGACCGATTTGGCGCAGGGGTAGGCTACCCACCTTCTGCGCCAGTGGTCTCGGGTTCGATTCCCGAACAAGGCAAATATTATTGTGTGCATGAACATGTCTATTTGTCTTGGTCTGGGTGTTTACTATGTATATTAAGTATGTATTTCCAAACAAAAAGTATTTAAGTATATATTTATCCGTTATCAAGTTTTCCATGATACAGTTTCTTAATGAAATTAAAATGGGCTTAGATAATTGGTGTGAATGTAAGAAGTTATTACTTCAGTCATTCTTCATTTCACTAGATTTAGTTTAGTGAGATGACATATCACTGAACTTGTTTAGGAAGAAGACGTCGTAAATAAGACTATTCCACATCTTCCGTGATTTCGTGATATTCCTAGGGATTTCGTGAAATTTCTGATTTCCTCATATCCCTGCGACATATTGATAAGCTCGAAGAAACGAAAAAGCAGTTACTTAAACGTAATTTTTAATAATCATAAAATGATTTTTCAGTTCCTTTATACTTCTTCTTCTACTACCAACATTACCTATACTTACTTTATAATACAAAATAAGAAATAAGTAACGATTTTTTTTATTTCAAATGTTTAAAGTTTTATTTAAGTATTAATAAAATCTAATTTTTAACGATTTTAAGTAATTTAGTGGTAATGCGTGTACCTAAGTAATGAATTTTATATTATATATAAGAAAAATGTGATTGTAAATAACCACGAGCTCTATAAGTAGCATTCATGCGGGATTCTACCTCACGTGGTTTTTTACTATCATATATTTTTCCTATACTTACTTAAAGAATTGCAGTGTGGATGCATAATATAATTTAAAATGTCAAAAAAAATGAAAAGTGCAGACTAAGCAAAAAATCTAGCTTAATATAAGTAAGTAAGTTAATTGCATTGCGTATATCAGTTTTCAGAGACAATAGGCTTCAGGCTGGCAGCAGTGGTTCAATAAAACTATATCTTCAGGGTACTTGGTTTATATTCACTTTTTTCTATATCACTAATGCACATTTGCTAGTATGATAGCTTATTCGTATTATACGGAACTCCTATCGCCATTCGCGGCTGAACATTCACTATTTGGTTGGATCAACACCGCTTTCAACGCATTTTTGTCCGTAAAATGGGATAGCATCAACCTACTCCACAGGTAGGATGTAGATACTGTGTTATAAATATGCTATCCTCTACATACTTTAAAATTGTACAACGATAAAAGTAATAAAATAAATATTAATTAACCATTTTTAATACTAATTAGTGTTTAGGCAAAATAAAAATATGAAAAGTGCAGACTAAGTAAAAAATCTAACTTAATATAAGTAAGTTAATTGCATTGCGTATATCAGTTTTCAGAGACAATACCCAACTAGCACAAACTAGTTGCTTAAGAGCTTTGGAGCCAATCCGATTATTCCCAAAGGCGCCAAGCTCAAGCGCCAGAGCGTGCACTGCAGACCTCATGCAGCCGATTTGCAGCCAAAGGGGCACAACTTTTTGCAACCTACAGTTCCATTAGAACTTCACAATAGCGGCATAAAAGCGCTACAGGAGGTGCAACTAATAATTAACACCACACTAAAGCTCTTGTGGCGCTTATTGAATGAAGGACAGGTTTAACTGAACGAATAAAGGATCACTGATTGTTCACCTTGTCTCTCATTTATTAAATACAATTCTGTTTGAGTCAGACATTACTGAATACAAATAAATAATAAGTGAAGTGAAGGTAAGTGTTATTGAGCTATATTTTGTATTAAATGCAAGTGGCTTAAACGCCGATCAGTTTATCGTGAATATAGTTGATATTATTGGAGTATTTTTAACGCGCCTCAATAATTACCTCAGAATATCGTTAAATATGTAAAATATTATTATATAAATAATATTATATCACATACCTACACGATATTGAAATTAAATACTTGACAACATTTGTATTTAATAAGTTGCTGGTTCTATATTTAGTTATATTTTACTACAAATTGTGATAAAAACCTATGAATTTCAAAAGTAATGATAAATAATTGTCTTGTAAACATGGCGTCTATGAGAAGCAGCTTTAAGTTGCAACTTCAACCTTAATACTTCCTCTCTGCGCGTCAAAGCGTTAAGTTTCACTCCTCTGAAGGGCCAAGTAGTACCTGTACCACTAACGCAGTTCAAGTCTTTACAATCACTTTTATTTCGTACTTACTGCAGGTATCGAACCACACTTATGGTTATTTGTTTAGAGATCCGTAGAACTCGTTGAAAACCCTAAAATACGATGATCGTTTGTAGCTGCTTCTATATTTTTCGCTCTTTCAATTGTTTAACACTTTATGTCTTACCATGTTTTCAGAATGCCTTTCAAAATAATTCAAACTTATAATGAACAACAAAATAAACAAGAACTTTGCATCTGTCCATCTACGTGGGAAAAACAGGGAGTGTTACACTGGCCGAACAAAAAAAAGTAAAAAATGATGTAAAATAGAAGATTCAACTCCACAACCAAACTGGACTAAAATAAACTGCATAGTTAAAAGGAACAATATTATGTCGTACGAAATTGCTGACAAGCACTTGACAGAAATGTTAGATGGTTCGACAACAGAACAAGAAGCCACAGAACTCTTACCAACGCTCTCACCACACCTTATCGGACCAACCAACCAACTTGAAAATTTCAACATTATAGTCAAATCTCTCTTATTAAACGTGTTGATTATTTCAATTAAGTAATTTAGGGCCAATTTGCCAAAGAAACATGTTGATTTTGATTCAAATATTTGGTATATTCCGATTCACCATGTCAGACACAATGTTGTGCAAATATTGTTTAAACTGTTGTTATTTTAGAATTTACTTAGTTTAATTGATTTAATAATGTCAATTATGGGCCAATTTGCCAATAAAACAAGTTGATTTTATCTCAAATATTTTTTTAAATCAATTCACCAATACAATTCTACAAGAGGCGCTTCGATTGTACTAGTTACTCGCTTGTGTTTGTTGAACTCGAACTTGGCGCATTATTTTTGTTTGTTTCCAATGAATCCCTTAAAGAATAAATGAAACACATGATTGCATCTAGAATCAAGAAACAAAGAATTACGCAAAGAAGGTTATATTACTTTATTTTTATAATATGCCACACCAAGCTATAACTTACTTTTCCTCTGTAACTGGTCCGTTATCATTATTTGAGGAAACAAAATCTACGGGGCCCGCGCTTGTGTTTGTTGAACTCGAACTTGGTGCATTATTTTTGTTTCTTTGCAATAAATCCCTTACAGAATAAATCAAATGAATAGAGTTTTATAAATGAAAGCTAAATTACTCTCATGTAATTGAGTTAAAAAAAAACTTAGGTACGTGTTATTTAATATTTCAATTGTTTCAACTTGTTGTTGTCTTTTTTAATTTCTGCATATTCTGATAAACTCTTCGTACTTTCTTGCGATATCCACCAGTTCTTAGTTTGAACTTCCATGCTTTCAGATCCATATTTTTTTTAAGCTGGCTCAAATATTTTATAAAGATTTCTACAATAAAAATAGCAGAATGTATCCAAATGTGTAGGCAATGTCCATTACGCTCCTGCTTTTATTGTGAAGCCTTAATGTCGCTATTAGTAAAACAGTCGATCAAATTGCTACTTATGTCTGTGCAAAAGTACAAATTACTTCTGCAATGAAACTTTCAGTGGCAGAACAGTGATAAATATATCTTTTATACAGTTCCGTTAAAAAGTCTGTAATTAAAGTCTTTATGCAGTTTTGAAGCGTACAGCAGCGGCAAAAGAAGCTTTTTAGCAGCTTTAAGCTTTAACATAAATGTTTTAACTCTCTTTTAAAGCTATAGTCGGCAAATGGGTTGTAAAATGAACTCTTATAAGGCCTAGAGTGGCATTTGGTTCAGTTTCTACTACCCCTAGTGATATTTACAGCTATGAGCAGTTACGGAAGCAATAATAGAACTTAAACCCACTTTCTGAACCCCTAAAGCGCTACTGTACAGCTAAAAGTTGCAAAATAGGCTGCTATTTCCACTAATGTGCTAGTTGGGTAGGCTTCAGGCTGGCTGCAGGTGAATGGAACACTTGCGAAAACAATACAAAGCGTTAGCACTTTAAAATTGTACAACGATAAAAGTAAGTAATAAAATAAATATTAATTAACCATTTTTAATACTAATTAGTGTTTAGGCAAAAAGAAAATTTATAATATTTAAAAAAGGTAAACATGATTACTATACTTGGGTATGAAAACTCTATTATGATTTTTCTAAACACTTAAAAAACTGCAATATGAATATGCAAGCAAAATCTAAGAACCAAATATTCACTGTTTAATTAGAAAAACAATTCTAGAAACTGATTTTACGAACATGGTTAAAAATCAGTAGTCGTTTTTCAAGTTCAATGAATCCTAGACAATTTGAGGACATCCGCTAGCAACACCGATACCTCTCCGTTATATAGAATAGAACATAATATGTATGGATGTTTGGAACATAATATAAAGATGTATTTTATTTTATTTATTTTTATTTAATTTATTCATATTTATACATTAAAAGTTATACATATTTTATAGTTCGCCAAACTGTAAGGCAGTAAACATCAAAGTGTATGGATGTTTGTTAATCTTTTACGCAAAACTACTGAACGGATCTGAATGAAATTTGTAACATAGATAGATTTTTGGCTGGAATAACACATAGGATACTTTTGATCCCGATATTCCCACGGGAATAGGAACCACGCGGGTGTAGCCGCGAGCGGCCGCTAGTCTATATACATAAAAACTCTTGCGTTACTGACTGCCTGACAGACAACGCACAGCCGACACTCCTAGGCGCAAGTAGCTGAAATTGGACATGTATGTTCTATGGGCAGTGTAGGGTAGCACTAAGAGAGGATTTGTGGAAATTCTCCCGCTGAGGAGGTAAAAAGTGGGTACAACTTCTTTTTTAAATTCTTCAATGGATTCACATAAAACTGTGTGCATAGGTTCTTCAATTACTTAAGTGAGCATGTGAGTGAGTGAAGTTGAAATTCCAAAAAGGTATTTTGGAATTTCAACTTCCTACGGGAACGGGTATCATGCGGGCTAAACTGCGCGGAGCCGCTATTACGTATAAACTTAAAAACTACTGGACCGATTTTGAAAATTCTCTCCTAATTAATTTAATCACCATTTATAAAAATAATTAATAAATTCAAATTCAAAATTAATAGTTACCTATATAAAATCTTTTTTAGTTCAAAGTCGCGTAATTATCTAATTTCGACGCAGACAAAGTCGCGTGATTATGTGAATTCCACGCAGAAGAAGTCGCGGGCATCCACTAATAAGTAAAAAACAAAGGTGCTTCTCGCCGCCTGTACGCTAGTCTTTCAGCTACGTAACTAAATAATGTATAATATTATATATACTTACAGTCACGAGCAATAATATGTAAACATGTGTGTGTTTACAAAGTATCTGTGTCTCAAATTTTAACTAAGTACCTATATCCGTTCACGTTCAGCCGTTTTGGCGTGATTGAGTAACAAACATCCAAATATCTAAACATCCAAACATCATCATCATCATCTTAACTTTCACATTTATAATATTAGTAGGATAATGCAATATTGTACTCACTGTTGGAGAACCAAATTAAATAAATAAATAAATAAATGCCGAGCCAACTTACCAGTGGAGACAGCATTGTTGATGCGCCGTTTGATGGTCTCCTCTTCGAAGGAGTACATGTAGTATTCTTCATTCAGATCCCTCAGGAATTGTGGCTTCACCAGAACTCCTCCCACTACGCCAAACAGCCTCACGAAGCCGAGAGGTGTGAACACTGCGACAAAAAAGTATATAAAATTAAGAACTTGTTGGACGTGCTTATATTATCAAAAATATCAGTCGCATATAATAGTAGTTTATGTGACTCATACACTACACTACTTTCTCTACACTCATTACATTTATTATATACTAGCTGACCCAGCGCGACTTCGTTCCCGTGGCCCTACCCCCTACTCCACCCTACCCTACCCGTACTCTACCCCTACCCTACTCTACCCCTACCCTACCCCTACCTCTACTCTACCCCTACCCCTACCCTACCCTACCCTACCCCTACCCTACCCCTACCCCTACCCTACCCTACCTATACCCTACCCTACCTTTACCCTACCCTACTTCTACTCTACCCCCACTTACCCCCTCTTCCCCTATTTTCTCACCGTAAGAACCTTCCTTGGACTTCCATGAACATTTCAAGACCAAAATTAGCCAAATCGGTCCAGCCGTTCACGCGTGATGTCGTGACCAAGGGAAATAGGGATTCATTTTTATATATATAGATTTCAAAAATAAAGCAAATCAATATTAATTATAAAATGTGAATTGGTGCCAAACCCCACTCATAGGAGTCTATACGGTCTATTCCTTCTAAATTCAAAATTCTAATTTTAAAAACGTCTCTGATTGTTGCCGGCTAAAGAAAGGCTTGAAAGTCAGGGCCGGTAAATCCTACGACGGTTGCCATGGAGACTGTAAATTTAAGAAAAATAAGTGTTTTATAATGAGTGACAGCTGTATCCGGGTGTTTCATAATGGTCATTATGAAACACCCGGATACAGTACAGCAGCTTTATTTTTTAAAGTTGACTATGGCATAAAGTGTATCAGTATACGTTCAGGCATGAGTTCATAATTCGAATATTATAACATGAGTGTAGATAATAGTAGATTGTATTACAAGGGAGCAAAATAATATATTTACGGCGAGGGCGCTATTTTGAATCCAGAGCGCAGTGAAGGATTCTAGAGTAGAATCTCGAGCGCAGCGAGGGATTCTAAAGTAGAATCCTGAACGCAGCGAGGGATTCAATATACGCCGCCCAAGGTGAAAATAATTTTGCGGCCGAGTAATACACTCTGCTTTTCATCCCCCTCTATAAGAAAAGCAGTAAAGACAACTCAGACTACCTACCTTTCTTTGTCGTTCGGATACATCATAGCGCTAGTCGGGCAAGAAAAAAAATGAGTTTTGAAATAAAAAAAATAAAAAAAAATATATGTCCATCAGATTCCTTATAAGTATCTCCGGGGATGCCGTAGGGGGTTGAAAATTTTGTTAGATTTTAGCTACGACTCACCGTTTACGAGATAATCTCAATTTAATAAAATTCCGTTTTTGAAAATTTCTCAATCATACAAAATCAGTTGAATTTTTTTTAAGTACTGCACACCCTTTGCTACACTCCAACCAATGCGTCTTTAATTATGTTCTAAATTCAAATCTCATCGTTTTGGACCCTGTTATGAAGCTGTTCAAAATTCAAATCTCATTTATACCCTCTTGTCATAACAGGTAAAAAATGAATCGTTTTGGACCCTGTTATTAGATAAACAATCATCGCTTTTCGAATCGATGGGATGAAAAACATATTTTGTAATAGATTATTTTTTAATATTAATGATCATACTTGGTTTAATTGCCCAAACTTGGATCAAATTAAATAAATAAGTAAGTAATATATAAATATTGGACACCATCACATACATTGTTCCAATACCAAAGTATAGTAGCTTATGCACTAGTATTATGGAAATTGGAAACAACGACGGGTATTACCCCACATACAACCAGATCCGAGGAAATATTGAAAAGTTCTATTTCAATATTTACCCGACTGGGGATCGAATCCGGGACCTCTAGAGATAGCGGCACCATGAAGACTGCTGGTACGTACACCACTCGGCCACGGAGGTAGTCATACATGGTCGTTAAATTTAATATAAAGGTTAATTAATATTTAAATTTCATGCATAACAAACTTAAAAAAAAATAAACAAAATGTCGTAAAAATGTCGTATTACATAAGGATTCCTAACGATTATTATCACTTTAAAATACCTTATTTTAATTGCCATTGGCGAAAATGACGAAAAGTTAATTAGAAAACTTTTAGAGCAAAAAGTGGCCAAAACCGGGGCTTCTGGCCTTTATAGCAAATAATATTTTTTCACATATTTACATTAACCAGTAAATATAAGGAACCACAGCTTTTTTGTTTACACTCAAATACATGTATACTCTAGAAGTGATAAACTATTTATACATCCCGTTAAAACTCGGTCAATAAAAATATATTGGTCGATAGTGGGTTATTTTGTTATTTATAACTTTAGATTCGATAAAGGTAGTTAGACGTCCAAACTTATGCACGTTTTTAAAAACATGCCGAATAACCTATTGTTAATAATGTAAAAATATTAATGGAAATATTAGCCTATTTAACAGTAACTTCATGGTAAAATCCTTTTTTATCATACTGTCATTGTCATTATTACTGACGCTACTGACAGTTTCACCATAACCATAGTAACTGTTGCTATGTACGGCTATTATATCAATTTGACAACAGACATTGTAAACAAGTAAACAAGGTTTTTCTCAGGCTGCGAAAATACTGGTAAAAAATGAGTTACAAAAGTATTTTGAACAATCCTGCTTTGAAAGAATACGAAGCAATGCAAGATAACGATGAATTTACCAACTTCATGAAAAGAGTCGGCGAAGTGTCGAACCTCGTAAAAGACATGGCTAGTGGAGATAAAAAGAAAGCTGACACAGCCCAAGCTGTGGCTGAACAATATTTAGAAGGAAAAATAATCACCGACGACAATATAGAAATGAAGGTCAAAGATAACAGAACGGTTATTAATAAGAAAGCATTCGCATCCTTGGAGAAGAAAGACACGGTAAGACAACGCAATGCAGAGCACAAGATGGATGGACTGCTGCCAAAATTTTGTAAACATTTTAAAAGTCAGGGTCAAGATTGGTTTATGTAATTCTGCGTAATCTAGTGACCTTAACTTTCAATTAGCTAGAGGAAAGCATTTCTTTTTAGTAACAATTTGATACCGACTTCGTATCGACTCTGTTCGTGTTCTATAACGGTGCAAATAGACACGAGGTTACATTATTATCGCGATATGATAAGATGCCAAACATTATAATAGTCTAGTCCCAGTATTTGGGTCGACGTGCATTCATTAGTTGCTTAATGTATGTCGTCGCACCATACCGTGTTTTGATGCACCTAGTTTATTATTTTAAGAGAAATCGATTTGGCAAACGTCTTTCAGAAACATCTTTCTCTTAACGCAAAACGCACGCGAGAAAGGCCTTTTCTCATTTCTAATATAGTTTAAGTTGGCTGTGTAAATATACTGTCTATAAAGATTCTCAAAAAGTAGAGTCCATTGTCAGTCTGGCTGGTAGGTACTACATACACACAAATCACTACCAATACCACATACATAAACATCAATTTACCCAACAAAAAACCTACTTAGCAACAATAGTTACACGTGGCACCTACTTTCTCTAAAGATCGATAAATAATTGGCAGCAAGTATAAAGAAAATAAATGTCAGAGTTTACTCGAAAAAACAGAGTTCTCTCTTTCTATTTCTGTACCGCTAAGATTTAGATATTCGAACAAGTCTAAATATAAAGACCGTGAATTATCACATAAAGAAACTTTATTTCCACATAAATAGAACAGAGTAGGTAGTTTTTTTATTGTATACCAAACTACATTTAACACACTGGAAACAAAAATAAACGACAATGTAACTATTTTTATGAAACATAAAGTTAGCTGCAGAAAAGCTTTTAAATAGAACACAGTAGTCTGTTATTGTTGATCGAAGCATGTAGGAAAATAAAAAGATTAAATATTTATATAAAAAATGTCTCTCATTCTCAGGATGAAATTGACAAAGATGCCTGGATGGCTGAAGTGAGCAAGGACGCGGAGAGGCGGGCTCTAGACAGGAAGATCCGCCGCGAGAAGGCAGACACCCTGAACACCCAGGCCATCAAAGCCTTCCGCCGTGAAGAGTACGACAAAGCATTGTCGTGCTACAATCGTGCTATGGAGCACGTCAAGGATAACCCGATGCTGTACTGCGATCGTGCCCTCACTAACATAAAGCTTGGGAACTATGACAAGGTTAAGTTTATTCAAATAAAAATATTACATTTAAAGATGCTTAGCATTCTTTGAGCTGTATCATGAACCTAAACCAGTTGTTAGAACCGCGAATTGAAATAAGGTACTTACACGATAAATTTATTAATAATGAACGGATTCAATTGATATTACAGAAAAAAATAACAAATTTAATTTTCTTATAATAAGCGCTGGAAGCAGAATCAAAAGCTTAATTTCTAAAAATGTTACATCTATTGCATTTACAGTTAAAGCTTATTAGGTCATAACTGTTTGAAACTCAAGCTGGCGAGACTAGGTCAACTAGAGAATAAAACGTAAACAACCTGTTTTACACTACTTGTAGCAAAATTTAAATAACTATCGCGTCTCGATACAGTCAGACATGTCATGTCAGAAAGTTATGTCTTTTTAGGAATCATAAAAGTCTTCATTATAAGTTAACTTAAATGTTTTTAAGACATCTTGTTCAAGTTTTTGTCAATTGTGATGGGTCGTTGTCCTCTGGTGCACCGTTAGCTATTTACAGAGGCAATTGTTTAGATCATGTAGCTTTTTATAGATTTACTACGCGATAATACAAACTGAAACCAAGTTAAGAAAAATTGGAACGTAACCAATCTAAAGATATCCGGTGTGAAGGCCCCAGGCTGGCCGTAACACGGCACTGTTGCGATGTTTAAATGGTTCATGATAACATAGTTATTGTTCACTAGCTGCCCCGCGCGGTTTTACCCACGTACCTAGATCCCTTCCCGTGGGTATATCGTAATAAAATATTTATAATAAAACAGCAGTCTACTATTAAAATAATTTTCAAAATCTGTTCAGTAGTTTAAGAGATTATCTTCGACTTCAAAAAAGGAGGAGGTTATCAATTCGACTGTGTTTTTTTTTTCATCTTAACTTACAAACAACTATCTAGGGTATCTCTTTATCTTATAATATTTTATTGTGCCAATGTCTTAAATATTTTTAGTGACAGTTAACTAATTCAGCTATAATCAATCAGATTTTAGATTAAATATTATGTAGATTGCAGTCTCTGATTCATAAGTAGGCGTACAGGCGTTTGGTAAAATGCATAGTAGTCTTGCATTAGTACTATACACAGAAAGGAGTATAAATATTTTTAGAATTGTTGACTCAATCCTTGTACAGATTAAACAAAACATACTGAATGAATGTTACTCTGTCTGTTTGTTACCCTTTACGTCTGAAGCTTTGAATCAGACTTTTATTAATTATTAAGCGATCTTATCCTTTGGAGAGCGCAATGCATTACTTTTTGACGTAGATAATAATTTAATCTCGAATGAGGAAAATAAAAAGAAAATTCGAATAGGTTCTCGATTTAAGTTTTCCTTATTTTAAGTTTAACAGTATGGAAATTCTTATTTTTTCTGTTAATAAAAAAGTAAATAATTGTAAATGTACATGGGCTTCATTATTTACGAGAACAAAGCGGTCTATTGACGAGACTTCGCACGAAGAGTTGGTTCACTAACACGTGTATGACTACAACTGTATTTTTAAACTTAATGTTAGTAGTAATTTATAGAGAAAAAAAGAAGAAAGATTTCATTTAAACTTACACTTGAGGTAATGCGTGCAACTAAAGAACCGATTTTGAAAATTCTTTTACCAGTAGAAAGCTATAGGTGTTTTCCTCAGTGAGATCGGCTATATTGTATTTGTATTCCGATGTTACCAATGGTTATGATGCGGGTAAAACGGCGGAGAGCAGCTAGTAAATAATATTAAGTTGTTGTTTTCAGGTAATCACTGACTGCGAAATAATATTAAGTTGTTGTTTCCAGGTAATCACTGACTGCGACTGGGCTATCCGTCTTTATGAGAACAGTTTCAAAGCAAGGCTTTACAAAGCTAAGGCACATAAGGAATTGGAAGAAACGGAAAAATATACCGAATGTAGGAAGGAACTGGATGAAATGTTCCCTCAACACAATGACCTTATTAAATACTTCTTGGATAAAAAACATGACATCTTGGAAGACGAAGAAGAAGAAGAGGAAGATAATTAATCGTATTATGATAATGATGATACTAATTGGTTTTAACTACATTTATTAATATTTTGTTTTATATTAATTTTGCGATATACTAATTGTGTCCATTTGCGCGTTCAACGTATTGTGTAGTTGGTGTATATGTATGTATATCCTCGTACGTGGCCTAATTTCGTAATGGCTGTTCGATTTTATTACTACAGTTAAGTAGGTACTTAGTTTTATCAGTTAAATTATATTTGTGCCACGTCTAGAGGGTTTTCTTTAAACTTTCTTGCGATATTTTATAGATCTGATAGCTTTATCTAAATCCTCTGCCGTAATTATCAATTTATCAGATACCAAAACCGGATTCTTGAGATAAAATTGCATCATTATAAACATTGTTAATATCAATATAATCAATCAACAGTAAAATACGTTACAGATAGTAGAATCAACAGTTTTGTTCAATTTGAACAATAATAGATTTCCGCCCGCGGCTTCGCCCGCGTGGACTACACCGACGTTATGCCGCGGGAATATGATGGTTTTTCCGGGATAAAAATGTATCCAATGTGACTCTCTAGCTCCTAAACTACCAAAAATCACGTCGATCCGATGCTCCGTTTTGACGTGAAAAACGGGCGAAACAAACAAACAATGTCACATTTACAACTAGGTGTTATTGTTGATCGAAGATAAGTAGGTATGGATAAATTTCTTTTTAATTATTAGTAATTAATTGTCTACATATGCATATTGTTACGATATTGCCGTCATTGACATTGACACTATTACATACACTCAGCGAGGATGTTCATTATTGTTTATCTCAAATATGTAATGCGCAGAAGCAATCTATTGTCACGTATTTATTAAAATTTACGTTGATCAAAGCATCTACAAATGCTTTGATCAACAATACCCTATGTAGATGTTACAGAAATTTATCTATTTTACAAGCTTTTTATTAACTTGCCATGTTAGTTAGTTAGTGGGGCACAAATCTTGCAAGTTCTATTTGAACCACTTCCAAGTGTCCGATCGAGCTGAAACTTTGCACACAGGTTTGGTTTGGATGACAATACAATATTAAAGTACAGTCAACAAAAAAGCTTGTCACAAAAAAAGTTTTTACTTATTTACAAGCTTTTTATTAACTTGCCATGTTAGTTAGTTAGTTAGTGGGGGACAAATCTTGCAAGCTTAATTTGACCGACTTCCCAGTGTCTGACGGAGCTGAAATTTTGTATACTGGTTTGGTTTAGATGACAATACAATATTAAAGTACAGTCAGCAAAAAGCTTGTCATAAAAATAATTTTTTTATAGTAAATACTTTTTATTGACTTGCCAATCTTGCCATGTTAGTTACTTAGTGGGGGACAAATCTTGCAAGCTTAATTTGACCCACTTCCCAGTGTCCGATGGAGCTGAAATTTTGTATACAGGTTTGGTTCAGATGACAATACAATATTTAAGTACAGTCAGCAAAAAAGCTTGTCATGAAAATGAAATTTTTACTAAAAACTTATTTAGTTACAATACAATATCCAATGAGTAACTATTTTTACAACTTTTTTTATTAACTTGCCATGTTAGTTAGTTCTTTAGTTTGTAAGGTCCGGTTGCTCGTACATTTAACTTTTGTCAAAATTGACAAAAGTTAAAATTTAACTGATGTCAATTTTGACATCGGTAAAAGAAAAATACATTGGTTATTTTAGGGTTAAAAGTGTTGTCTGTACTATTTTATTAACCTTCCCTTAATTACTAAAGGCAAAATTTAAACCACCCCCACCCTGTCGGTTATTTTGACCGCCGTTAAATCTGTAATTTGACTGCTCGTTAAAGTAACCGCTGCTTCAACAACGCTTTTTAAATTTGACCGCCGGTTAATTTTACTTTAACCATAATTTAACCCTAACCAAGCTTCGAGCAACCGGACCTTAGTTAGTGGGGGACAAATCTTGCAAGATTAAT
This sequence comes from Crambus lathoniellus, assembly GCA_949710035.1. Classification (NCBI taxonomy): domain Eukaryota; kingdom Metazoa; phylum Arthropoda; class Insecta; order Lepidoptera; family Crambidae; genus Crambus; species Crambus lathoniellus. Next base: position 23,888,380 of record OX453305.1, on the reverse strand, counting down.
TTGACCTACTTCCCAGTGTCCGATGGAGCTGAAATTTTGTATACAGTTTTGGTTTAAGGCGCTACTCGGAAAAAGTATGGACTCTTTGATATAAAACTATAGGACGGTTAGAGTTGTTATAAATCTGGTAATAAGATATATATTTCTTCATACCTTTATCTAGAATCGTATAGTTTCAGAAACACGATTTTATGATTTTGGCTCGACACTTTTTATTTTCGAAAATACCTCTAAAAAATAAGAAATATCAAGATTATTCTTATATGGGGATACATATACTATTGAAAATTGGTTTAATTAGTGGACACCAATAATATTTAGGATCGTATAGAAGCATTTTTTTAAAATCGCTATAGTTTTTTAATACGAAGTGATTTTGTGTTTTTTTTGCGTAATCGGCAAAATCGGTCTCGCTCCCGCGCGCGTCGTTTTCTCATTGCTATCTCGCTTTAGCATAATTTTTCCGAGTATCGCCTTAAATGATATTATTTGAAATTCCTTGCAAAGTTTATATAACCTAGATCTATCATATCAGTGAGTTGATATGACTTTTAAGTAACAATATGATTACAGTATAGTTAGCGACGCGCCCTTCGCGATGAATAAATAAATATTGGACACCATCACATACATTGTTTCAATACCAAAGTGGAAAGTATCGTTAGTAGCTTAAGCACTAGTATAATGGAAATTGGAAACAACGACGGGTATTACCACATACACCTAGACCCGAGAAAACGACCGAAGATGGAACCCGGAACCTCTAGAGATAGCGGCACCTTGAAAACCGGTGCGTACACCACTCGGCCACGGAGGTCGTCGAATACCTACGAATCAAACCACGCTAGACGTGCGCGCCAGATAAGTCTGCGGGCGGTAGAAATCGAAAACCTGTTTTTACCATAATGGTAATATTACACGGTTCAACCAAATTGGTTCACTTTAGTTGAACGAAAGGCGCAGAAATACAGGCGCACATTGACATTGAATGATTCACTTTAACGTTTACATTGTTGAATTCGGTTGCTTCATCAAATTGAAATGCAAAAGTGAACCGTGTATTATTGCCATTACCTTAGAACAATAAAATGTACTGTTACTAGCGCCAAAAACACCCCAGTCACGCAGTTATCTGGCACGCACTCGAGACGTGCTCTTATCATTTGATCTAAAAAAGAGCTTCTGATCTTCAAAATATGTATATGTATGCTCTCAGTTGCTCTTTTACACGCACAAAAACGCGCGTCGGCGGCGCGTGAAAAAACGCGGTGTGCATAAATGCACTTTTACCTATGTAAACGATGTAACAATTTGCAATATGTGAAACTCAGCCTACACAACTAAGCATTTTCCGTTTGAGTATTAGATTAGATTAGATCATACAAGTTAATTAAGCGAACCGAGAAATTATTACGATGCAAACAGATGATCCGCATTTAAATCTATTACGTATTAGAAACAAAAAACTCACCTAATAACATTAAAACGCCCACAAAGGACACACAGGAATACAGGAAAGGCAGATATGTCCATAAATCTGTGAACAAAAACAAAAATAATATCATCATCATCATCATCATCATTTGCCATTTTAATGTCCCCACTGCTGGGGCACTGGCCTTCCTTATGGATGAATAAGGAGAATGAGCCATGACCCACCACGCGGGCTCAGTGCGGATTGGTGGGTATTAACGACTGCAAGTGCAGCCGGGACCAACAGCTTAACGTGCCTTCCGAAGCACGGAAATAATAAATAATATACTTAGTTAAATACTGGCTTCCCATACACAAAGATTGGCGACGAATGAAAACTTCGTAGACGTTTTTAGATAAATTTTACTACAGAAGATGAAAAATTAACCAAGGAAATTTTGTATGATCGCAATAGTTTTTCGCGTTATGTTGTAATTCTAGACACTAAGGGGCAACTAAAATTGCTCAATTCCTGTCAATACCCGTCAGCTCTGCTATGAGGTCACGCACGACCACATCAATCAATTTAGGGCGATGGCAAAATGTAGCAACCTGTTGCTGAGATACGCACGGATACGCATACCACAAAATATGGAGCAACTCTAAAAACTAGGCAATACTCCTACAATATACCTCTACCACCCAAGCTGTCCTGTTTCTGTCGCGAAAGCGTGATGGTATATGTATAAACGAGATAGAAAAAAATTGTCTAAAAATTTACCGACATTGAGAAATGTGGAATATATGGAGCAATTTTTTTTATTCACGACGACGACGGGGCGCGGTAGCTCTTACTTAGTCTTCATCACACCTGATGTTAAGTGGTGATAAGGCTGAAGGTAGAGGAACGTGACGTGAAGAACTGGCTATCTTATCTCTTACTGACGGAACACGATAATGCTGAAAACATCATTGTTATGGCGTCATACTTTAATAAGATGGTGGAAGCTAGCCAGGCGGACTAAGAACAAGCCCTACCACCACCATACAAAGTTTCTAGGTATTATATTAGACTCGCGACTACAATGGGATCCTCATATCGAAGCCTTGGCGAGTAGACTCAGTTCGGCCGCATTCGCAGTTAAGAAAATAAGGCTCTTAACCGATATTGAAACGGCTAGAATAGTCTATTTTAGTTATTTTCATAGTGTTATGTCCTACGGCCTTTTGTTGTGGGGCTCAGCCGCTAACATCCACAGTATATTCGTGCTCCAAAAAAGGGCTATTCGCGCCATGTACAACCTCCGATCGAGAGATTCTTTAAGAGATCTATTTAAAGAAATAAACATTTTAACTGTTGCAGGACAATACATCTATGAAAATATAATCTATGTGAAAAAGTATTATAATACATTTGCAAAGCAGAGCGATATTCATCGCTTTAACACAAGAAATAAAGATAAACTTGTCGTTCCCAAGTTTAGGCTAGAAAAATCCAGAGCCTCATTTCTGGGGAAAAGCATAGCCTTTTTTAATAAAGTTCCACAGCATATAATTGAACTACCATTGCATAAATTTAAATGTTACATTAAAGAGTCGCTGATGAGCAAAGGATACTATAAAGTAGACGATTATTTGAATGACCGCAATGCATGGTCATGATGTAACACATAACATAATCACTGTTTAATATGATGTATTTTTATACTAAGCAATTGTTGTATTAGTAACGATATGTTTTTTTTTGTAAATGTCGTTACCTAACTAAGAAACGCTGGCAAGTTTCTTGCGCCCATTCTTCTTGTCAGTTAAAAAAGTCTTGAATGGGTGGTAGGAAAATATTGACGATTCATAAGTACATATTTATTATGTCTAAGTGAATAAAGAATATTTTTATCTTTATCTTTATCTTTACCAACCAATTGCAAGCAATATTTCCGAAGAAATGCCGCAATTTATTGTGATTGCTCCGGAATCCGGATTGATCCATTACAGTTGCACAGCAAATTATAGCAAAAAAAGCCCATGTAAGCGCAGCTTTAGGGTTGGTAGGTCCACGTAAGCGCAAGTTTAGGGTTGGTAGGTCCACGTCTGGCAGCACGGAACAGGACTTTCTCCTGCTGCCATCCTTAAGGCGCTACTCGGAAAAATATGGACTTTTTGATTTAAAACTATAGGACGGTTACAGTTGTTAAAAATCTGGTAATAAGATATATATTTCTTCATACCTTTATCTAGAATCGTATAGTTTCAAAAACACAATTTTATGATTTTGCTTCGACACTTTTTATTTTCGAAAAGACCTCTAAAAAATACGAAAAGTGAAGATTATTCTTAAATGGGGCTACTTACACTATTGGAAATTGGTTTAATTAGTGGACACCAATAATATTGAGGGTCGTATAGAAGCATTTTTTTTAAATCGCTGTAGTTTTTTAATACGAAGTGATTTTGTGTTTTTTTTGCCTAATCTGCAAAATCGGTCTCGCTCCCGCGCATGTCGTTTTCTCATTGCTATATCGCTTCAGCACATTTTTTCCGAGTATCGCCTTAACAGAGACTGTTCAGGATAGTAGCGTAGGAAGCTGTTCTGTGCTGCAAGAAGTGATCTAGGAATAGAAATTTCACTCATCGCTGACGATATCGACATCTCATAAAATTGCATTGTTACATATTCGCAATAGCATTATAGGCTCAGAATTCATACAGCATTGTATTGTATACTGTATCGTAATATAACTATTACATGGGCAATGGGCATAACTATTATATCGTATTGACGTATTGTGTACGGTTCTTCGAGCGTAAATTTAATGCTGGGAATGTAACACGCCATACATAACAATTTAATAGAATATTAAATAATAGGGCATACCGAACAATAATCAAGAATAAAATTATAACGTCTAAGTATATCTTATTCTATACTAGTTGTGCCGCGCAGTTTTACCTGCGTTAATTTGAGGAAAAGGAAAAAACCTGCTAAAAAGAAATATTTTTTCCCGTTTTTGCTACATTTTTCATTAATGCTCCACTTCTGTTGGTCGTAGCATGATGTTTTATAGCCTATAGCCTATAGAGGTAAAACAGACTATTTGGGGCTCCATTATAGTTACGTATAATATTGTGCCTAATAAATAAATAACAATTGAATTGGCTTTTTACTAATGTGCAAACGAAGAATCAACGAATATCCTTATCGAATCGGAAAACAAAAACATTATATATTTTAATACTAAAATTAGTCTACAAAGTTCGGATCAATTTTACTCAACATTTTGCATTGTGTTTTTTGGACGATATAGTCGGTTTTTTAACACGGCGATATCACGAGATATGATATAGCACGTCATGCTGTCTTGCTTACCCCACTAAGGTGTAAGCAAGACAGCATGACGTGCTATATCATATCACGTCATAAAAGCCGCTCATGCTAGGCCGGATTAGTGGGGTAAGCAAGATATAGCCTATATCATATCGCGTGATAAAATCCGCTCATGCTGCAGGCAGGGGATTATTGTGTAACTCAGTATGTACCACGATCGCTTTCATTTTGAAATATTATATTGTTTACTAGGTACTGTACTTGTTTATTATTACTTGTTTACTAGGTACTGTATTGTCTACTAGGTACTGTACTGCTACTGCTGCAGTAATATTTTAATTACTGCAGCAGCAGCAGTGCTGCAGTAATAAAAATATATTTTTTTGCAACTGTCTTTACCAACAAGTTTTGGAAGACAAATAGATGGCAAGCAATATCGTGATAGATGTTGAGTTACACAGATTACACAATAATTCCTCAGTTTTATCTAATACACTTGGATTTTCTTTTTAATAACGATTATAACCGGCTAATCAATTAAAAATCTGTTTGTTTGAAATGGTTAGTTAAGTACTAATACATCATACTCAAATATTTGACTAATTACAATACTTAAACAATGATGACTACAAACATAAGTTCGTTATTCTCTCGGTGATCGATCGTATTGTTATTCGACAATGACGAGAAAGTAAAATATTTGAAAACATTTACTCGGAACACAAACTAGAAAGCAATTAGTATTCTTTTGTTGAGAGAATTGCGTCAGTGCTAATGAGCAGGTCCACATAACATTAAAAGCAAATGCTGGGAGAGCGCTTAAATCAACAAAATTGGGTTAGCAGGGCTTCCCAAACTGTGTCTCAGGAGCCGTACCTATCTACTCTAAAACGCAAAATCCGAAACGCCCCTTTCACTCGATTCCGTCATGACTGGAGAGCGAGAGAGACGGGTATACCGAAGTTTCGGATTTTGCGTTTCAGAGTAGGCCCTCAGGTGCGTCGCAAAACGATCTAGGTACATGACTGTCTTGAAGGCACTTTGTAAAGAACTTAGTGTCATATTATTACTATAAATAGAAACTTAGCCCCGTTTAAGAGGCTATGTTCTGAAATCAAGCCCTTCCTTCTCACTAGTAGCCATTGTAGCTCTTATTTGTTAATAAAGACAGCACCAACTCTCGAAACCACTGGCTGTAACGCCTAGCATTTAAGGTGTATGATCTTGTTGGTTGTCAAAATAAATAAATAAAGAAATTGGCCAGGGGCCCCAGGGGGGCGGGGCCGGGCGTTCGTAAACAAATAGCGAATGCCCAAAGGCGTCACAATAAAGAAAAGTTTGGAGCCCCTGGTTAGGGCATTGTGTTGTGGTTGTGTGTGAGTGTGACATAATTGCATCCGCCGACTACGCGACGCCGACGCGCCATCGCGGGCGCAGGCACCCAGACATTGACTGCCAAACAATCGCATCCGTCACGCGCAATTAAACTAGACAACACGATGAGCTACAACACGCATCAACGGGACGCCGCCGCGCCGATCGAATGTTCGATACCTACCACTATTAAAATAGAAACGTACTATTTACATTGACAATGACATCACGCTCTTAGTTAAGTATTTTAATCGCTATTGTCTCTAACGATATCACAATAAAGTTAGACATAGTAGGTAGACGTCACGGGCCGATGCGCAGCCCAATTTCCTAGGTGACCTAAGGGTCTAAGCCATTATGGGCAAACTTCGGCCCACGAAAGCATATTTTAATCCCGGCCCGCCTTAGATCCTTCGAAATTAATAGTTACTATTAAAGCAAATCATGGCAGGCCTTCAAATGAAAGTTTAGATCAATCCATACTAATATCCATACTAATATTATAAATGTGAAAGTGTGTTTGTTTGTTTGTTTGTTTGTCCGTCTTTCACGTCAAAACGGAGCAACGGATCGACGAGATTTTCGGTATGGAGATAATTTGAGAGCTGGAGACTAACCTATGCTACTTTTTATCCAGGAAAATTATAAAATAAAAATGGTAATTTTGTATAAAAAACGTTAAACTGTCATACTTCACACAAGTGTCATTTCTTAGCCGCTTCCAAAGAGAAGGTATGTCAAAGAGTATGTAATCACTGACATTTTTGCAGCTTAGGATTTCTTTTTTTTAATAAGTGACATTGTGTCAGGCAGGTGATACGAAGTTCGTGTCCAATAAAATTTATATGGCAAAACAACGTTTGCCGGGTCAGCTAGTATAATAATAAATATTGGACACCATCACATACATTGCTCCAATACCAAAGTATAGTAGCTTAAGCACTAGTTTTATGGAAACTGGAAACAACGACGGGTATTACCACATACACCCAGGCCCGAGGAAATATTGAAAAGTTCATTTAATATTTACCCGACCGGAGATCGAACCCGGAACCTCTAGAGATAGCGGCACCTTGAAAACCCGTACACCACTCGGCCACGGAGGTCGTCAAAGTTATATTGTAATTTGCAATTATTTTTTTATGTTTGTACTGGGTACTACCATCCAGCATAGCAGACTTTTGTGCAAGTGTGCAATGTTGTAACGAGTTTGGAATAGAATAGAATAAAAATCGTTAATTTTACATACCTAATTAAAATTTTCATCACAGAATGAATTTTTCCTGTAATTCTGGCCATCCTCTTAAATTTCTTACGCTTTCTGGCTCCTCATTATAAAAGTTTACCCACCACTCTGCTCTAAGCTGTTTTGAACTAGACTGGAGATTCAGATAACCTACGTACATCACGTAGGTAATTTGAATCTCCAGGTTGCATGTCTTTGAAAACATGCACTGTGGCTTATATTATGGAAAGGGGAATGTAATTGAAAAATAACAAAGAATTATTTATGTTTCACCTGGCGATGGCGCCGGCGCAGATGCCAGAACGTATTCATGTGCGTAGTATAATATATTACAGCTTCGTACATTTCGCACAATGACTTTAAAGTTTATGTGTCATTCTTATAATTGCCCAAATGGAATCTATCTATTAGAACGTGTCATGCGTGCTTCAGTTAGCTGAAGAGACATTTGAGCGAAATTAGTGTAATTTTCGAAATCATTTTCGTAACAGCAATTTTTCACATATTGTATTACTAGCTTTCCGCCCGCGGCTTCGCCCGCGTGGACTTCACGACGTCATCCCGCAGGAATGTGATATTTTTCCGGGATAAAAAGTAGCCTATGTTCCTCTCCAAGCTACAAAGTATCTGTGTCCCAAATTTCAGGCAAATCCGTTCAGCCATTTTGACGTGATTGAGTAACAAACATCCAAATATCCAAACACCTAAACTTTCACATTTATAATATTAGTAGGATATTTAAGTACGTCAATCCCAACATGGCAACCTCGAGCAAAATCAGGACTATATGAACGTCTCGTAGACCCATTTCGCGGAGCCACACGTTGTTTAAATACTTACTAAGCAAAGCATCAATACTGGATCGGTCTCCTTCAAGCCAGGCGGATATGACGTACGCCAATCCCAACATGGCCACCCCGAGCAACGCCAGGACTATGAAGGTCTCGTACACCCTGCCGCGGAGCCCCCGGCAGCCCGGGAACCCCGACGACTCGGAGAACAGATACGCGAACGGCAGGAACACGAACATCGACAGATTTGAGAATAGGAACACATGGTTCCAAAGTCCTGTAACAAAAGAAAAACGCCTTTGTACTTGCTTCAATAAAAACAGGATAGCAGCTGGCTTTGGGTTGCATTTGCGTCCCTTTCTTTAAATTTACGGCGTTACTTTTACGAAAATTCTGTAGTCCATCCTATTTGTAAATACGTATTTATTACGTAAGTACATTTGAATAGTGCTTAAACGTCTAAAACGAATACAAGTTATAAATGATTGTTTTAAAATTTTTTGTGCAATAGTTGATATAAGTTGCATCAGAAAACTTTTTTCAGTAAACAAGAACAAAAAAATATAAAATATAATACACTGTGTAGATGTTGTATTATTGATCAAATTTAACTGTACATAGTAGACATTCTTTTTGTGATATTTGGATATAAGCTTAGCATACAAGTAAGCACTATGTGTAATAGTTGTAACTCGTTGCATCAGTTACGTGTTTCAGTGACGCCAAACTCTGTCAATAGTCAGGAACAATAGAGAGAAAAACACATGTACAGATGCTGAATATTTGTACATCAAAATCAAAAGAAACTACTACTAACTCTCAAAGATTAATATTTTGTTACATATGGGTTAATAGATAATTGGTGTGATTGTAAAAAGTTAATTATTTATTTTCTTGAACTATCAGTACAGTATTTGACTTTGTCTTCTTTTTCTTCATGAATAAACATTACAGAATCCTAAACTTACAGATGTTAGGGAAGTATTATCCAAACCAGTAGATCATACACATGTTCCTCGCCAGATTTGGGGCAGATCTTGCTTACTAATGGTAAAAGAGTTTTTAAAATAGGTCCAGTAGTTTTTAGATTTTATTAATCTACTAGCGGCCGCCCGCGGTTTCACCCGCGTGGTTCTCGTTCCCGTGGGAATATCGGGATAAAAAGTAGCTTAAGTTACTCCTTAGTACATCCGCTATCTGCCAGTGAAAGTCCCGTCAAAATCGGTCCAGCTGTTCCAGAGATTAGCCGGAACAAACAGACAGACAAAAATTGCAAAAATAAAAAAAATATTTTGGTATATGTACCATAGATATAATCATATGCATGTAGTAAAAAGCGGTTATTTTAATATTACACACAGAGACTCCAATTTAATTTTATTTATATGTATGTATGTATAGGTAAAAATACTTAAATAAAAAATTACCTTGTATCAAGGAACTGTTGAGCCATTTCACATAATAGCTGTTAGGGTACAATATGAGCACCTCATTGCTGACTATGGATGCTGGCAGCAACAGTGCCGACCCCAAAGACACAGCCAGGGCAAACGTGCATAGCCACAGGCTTATGCGGTACACCTTCACTTCATCTTCATCAGCTGTGAAGTAATCCTCGCTGTCACGCCTTCTGAACTTTTCAATCAATACAAAGGACAGAAGGTAAAGCAATATGAAAAGCAGCAAAAATATCTGGAACAAAAGAAAATTAGCATTAATGTTTGATATTTGATTAGCATAAATCTCTCGTTGACAAGCATAAATGTTTGAAACTATTAAAGAAGTTTAACTATAACACAAAGTAGAGTACACAGCACATAGCCACATCATCAGCCCGTTTTCGTCCAATCCTGGACATAGGCCTCTCCTAATTTAAGCCACTGAACTCGGTCTTCAGCTCTTCGCACATAACCTGGTGTGTGTCAATTTCTGGAACTAAATTATAACATGGGAATAAGGTTTATTTTTTCAACTGACCACGAGGACCAGCGCCCTCTAGCACACAACAAGTTATGTGGAGAGGACTCTATCTACAAAACTGTTTCTTGACACTATTTTTTAATGATTTTGCCTTTTATCTTTATCTCAGATTTGAGTAAAACTAAATTAAAAACATATTATACACAAATGAATGACTACTTTGTATTATTTCTTCTAGATTTTATATTATTTTTATGCATTCACAGTGCAATTTTTACTATCACATTTTTCCTTATTTCTTCTAGTTATAAAACAAGGTTTATACAAAACTTTATACTTTCTTTATTTGTAGAATTTCTGATAAAACCCACAAAATAGTTTGTCGGAAGTTACCAAAAGAAAGAAAGACAGCAACAAAAAGTAGTATATATATACCTATTGAGAAAAGAAAAATATAGGGCTTTATATTTTATTCCCCTATTTAAAAAAGACAACCACAGTATCTAGTCAACTTATTCTGCTAAGTCACTACTCACATCAACATCATCCTATGCCTACTCCCATTGCAACCTCAATTTAATCTAGATTCTAGCTAGCTATAGAAAGAATGACTATACATATTTATACTGTAATTATAGTTTTATTCTCTCTATAGAAAAAACGTAAGTATTGTGTTTATTGTAAAAAGTGCCATGAGAGTGATATTTTTTCTATCAATATCTTATTCACTACCTGTGCTATGGAAAAGCTTTAGCCCAAAAGTGGCTACATTAAACATGTATGATGATGATGATGACAAAAAATAATCATTTTATTCTTGGAGTACATATTCAATAAGCTGTAATTGACCTCTATGATTAGGCATTAAAATTTGACCAATTTTAAACCATCTCAATCTCAACCACCTAGATTAATTGAAACATCACCTAAACTTTACAAACTTCTTGAAATAGTGTTCATACTTGAACAAATAGTAAAATGGACAAAATATCACCAAAATTCATGCCCAAATGCTGAGTGTACCTAATGTTAAACTGTTTAACTTACGATTTGCTCCCTGACGTTGTTATGAAAAATTTGCTCACGCAAGTCAGCTTCCTCATCATCCATTGTCCACTCGAATAATATTTATCTCATGCAAACCGTTGTTTCTATATTTTTTTTCACTTTGTAGCACTCCATGTTCACAACATTTTTAACACCAAATTACACTGCACTGTGTCATTATAATTCACTTTGTGCTTTGAATCACTAACACAATAAGATTCAAGCAGACGAAACGCATTGAGTGAGTTTTATTTATAAAATTACCACACAATAATCTTACAACGCACAAAATACACGACTAATTTTTCTTTTTTTTTACAGCTGATTTTGTTGGCCACAGACTAGCTAGACTATTTCATTGATGACAGATGAGATGACAGCATACAGCAACGAAAAATGACCGCTAGTGATGTAGCCATTACTAAACGATTTACATTTTGAACCGTGGGGGCTACCCCCAAAGAACTATGGATATGGGTATGGGCTTCAAGCCCTGGGTATGGGTTTTGACCGCGCGCAGACTAGTGATGGGACATTGGAACCTTTAAAGCCCCCAGTACAGGGGGGCTACCGCGTAACTTTATGGGTATGAACTTCATACGTTTTTCGGAACTTTAAGTCAATTTTATAAAGAAAATAGCCGCTATCAGTTCCTTGTTTTGTGACGTCGGGTATACCGATAACTAACTAGCAACGTTCAACAAAACAAAGCAGCAAAAATCTATCAAGATAAGCAATTCAAATGACAGTTGAATTAAAGTTCCCAAAAACGTATGAAGTTCATACCCATAAAGTTACGCGGTAGCCCCCAGTACCGTCACTTATTACAAAAAGAAAAAAAATATGTCAAATACCATTAAGTAGTGTTGCCAGATCTCCCGATTTTACAGGAGATTTACTGTCTTTCTACACGAATCTACTGATTTACTTTGAATAAAATCCTTTTTCCTCTCTTTTTTTCTTGTAGCTCTTTCCATACATACATCTACAGTGGCACAATTCTTTTCTGAAGAGTGAGACGCCGCTCTACACGCCGTATAGCGGCGTCTCACTCTCTCAACTTAAAAATAACTGCTATAAGAGCTTGTGGTAGGCCACCTGTTCCAGTGACAGCGGCGCCATGAACGGTTTTCTTTTTTATGTAGCAATTTAACCGGCCCTGACTTCTAAGACCTTCAGCCGCCAGCAGCGCTATGGTTGGACATCAACTTGACAGAAAAATGACATTTAAAAATAACGCTTTACTTTGTAGTTTCAAATTTTGGCCACCGGAACCGAAAAGTTTGTGGCACACACAACACAACGCATCCCGATTTTTGAAAATCAGATCTGGCCACACTCGTAACGTCAGTTACGTCAGTTATGTCATTGTCACAAATTATATGTCATTGTCAAATTGACAACATTAGCGAAATTAGCGAATCTGCGAATTAGCGGCATAAAAATAATTTTACTTGTACTTACTTTGTACTGTAAATAAATTAAAATAAATAAAACATTCTGTTAAATAAGATTTATCATATTTAGTTGTGATAAGTTATGAGTGTATCGCATTGTATGTATGTCAATTAAATAATCTAAACCCTTACAGTCAAGTCAATAAACTTAATAAAAGTTATTTTCAGCAGTTTCTTGGTGTTCTCCTCAATTCTCTGTAAGGATTGTGGTTTGTGATCATTACATAACGAAACCAATACCAGGCTTAGACGTTATTTATTCTGATTTTAGAGGTGCTGACATTAAACAGGTAAGACCAAGATTTATAGTCAAGAGTGTTTACATTAGTATTCATATATATTTTTGTAAAGTACTCTATCATTTCGCCAATAGTGAAAGCTACTGGAATTGTGTAACATACATGTATGATACAAAAACGATACAATCTTGAAATAACCGTAAAGGGCCCCACAGACGATCAGTCCGCCAGCAGGCATCAGTCAGTAGGCCGAATACCTATACATTTAGATTTTAAGTAGGTAAACTGTTAGTTACATAGGTACCTGGTTGGTTTTTTGTGGTTGTAGAATAAAATGGCACTTCGGTATATATATACTTATTAAAAAACAACAACTCTTTAACAGGTTCCAGTTCTTAGAATATTTGGCCCAGCTGCTGATGGACATAAAACATGTCTGCATGTGCATGGTGTGTTCCCATATTTTTATATCCCCTGCCCAACATCAAATCCAGAACCTCAACTTTTGTATCAAGTAAGTAAAATTACATTCTATATTTTTTTTCAACTTCTATGCATCTGATGTAAATATTTATGAGTATGCATTTCTATTCTACAGATAGCTGCAAGTCTAGACAAAGCATTGAATATAGCCTTAAAACAAGCAACATCTACTAACCAACATGTGTACAAAATCACATTGGTCAAGGGACTGTAAGTTGTGTAATTATCATTACAAGTTACAAATGTCTTATATGTTACAAGTTATAATTATGTAGTCTTACAAGTTTTGACTTAGGCTGAAGTACACAATATACATTGCTATGTGAGTTTAATTAAAGTAACGTAGCAATGTTCAAACTCACATAGCAATGTACACATGGCACCTCATCAGACTATACATGTTGCCCTTGAGATCGCCTTTATGCCCTACGTAATAAAAGCTGCACTGCAGTATTGCAGTTCAACTGTTTAGCTTGATGTGCTGTCGAGTATACAACAAATTGTATGCAATAACTTGTCTCATATAATTCAGCCTTAAAAATAACTTAACATACTTTCTGTTTCAGGCCCTTTTATGGATTTCATGACAAGGAACACTTGTATTTGAAAGTTTTCCTTTACAGTCCAAACTTGATCAAACAAGCTGTTGAACTATGTAGCAATGGAGCCATCTTAGGGCAAACCTTCCAACCACATGAATCCCATCTCAATTTCACTTTGCAATTTTTTATTGATTTCAATCTATTTGGTATGAGCAACATTGATCTCCAAAAAGTAATTTTTCGGAAATCAGGTTGTTCACAAAACTCTACTGAACCAGCAGATTTTGAAGAGTATAGGCTTAAGCCAGAAAGCATTTGTTTCTATGAGGGAGACTGTATTGCTTCACATATAATTAATAGGCAAAGGATTGGACGTGGTGATGGCATAGAAAACCCAGGGCTTGAAGAGGTGTGGCAAAAAGAAATAGAAAGGAGAAAGCAACTCAATATGTCCATTGCCTCAAAATCGCTTAGTCAAGGAAGAATAAGGGCGGAAGAAACAGAATCACATTATAAATTTGAGCAGATTTATTTGATTAAGTTGTCTGGAGCCATTGACAAACCAGTAGACTTAGAGCCTGATGTTAATAGACTTCAAGAACCTATATATTACCCCGCTGAGAGTCTTGAGGGAACACAACTGCTTGATGCAGTTGATGTCAGTATTCATGTGCCTGAAAGTAGTGTCAGATATAGTTTAAGCGAAATATCCAGAAGGAATGTGGAGGAGTCACAAAATGAAGAACTAGAGCAAACAATAGTTGATGAAAGTGTTGCTTTAAACAGTAGTCTTTCAGTACATCACAGTCAAGTTTTGTGTAAGTACATAGAAAAATACTAGTTGGCACTATAATAAACCAGTTTGTTATAGTAATTTTAATATTTTTGTAGTAAACAGTGAAGATTTTGATCTGCTGGATATGTTAGAAGGTATGGATGAGAAACCAGTCGATGAAGACAGTATAATGGCGACTCCAGTAAATGTAGAACAAGATGCAGAAAATGAATCTGATGATGGTGAATATTCACAAATCTTCAATGAAGAAACGATCATAGGAGATATTTATCAGAGGTATTAATTTTTGATTCCTCAATGTGTTATTTATTAGTGATTTACATAACAAATATACAATAAATATTTTCATACAATCACACCAATTATCTAAGCTCGTAGTTAATTTCTTAAGAAACTGTGTCTACGTGAACTTGATAACGGATAAATATATACTTAAATACTTTTTGTTTTTAAATACATACTTAATATACATAGAAAACACCCAGACCAAGACGAATAGACGTGTTCATGCATACAAATATTTGTCTTGTTCGGGAATCGAACCCAAGACCTCTGGCGCAGAAGGCAGGTAGTTTACCCCTGCGCCAAATCGGTCGTCAAAAAAATAAAAAATGACAGTTTTTTTTTTTTTTCGATGTTACTGCTTCATTGCAATCTGTTCTAGGAACGATAAGCCACTTCGTTGGCTGAAAAATATCTGTAAAATGTTATCTATGAGAGCCATAAACTGTTGAAAAATTTCTTTTCAGCAAACTCTCAATATGTCTTATTGTGGGAATCTATTGACGAGATTGGGGATGTAATGTCTCTTTAGCCTGTTATGCTGAAGTCCACCTCTTCCACTCAGAGTCTGGGCAAGTTCATTTACGTGGGTTGTTAGCTTCTCCTGGTACTTCAGGCTGCTTTGGATAATTTCTTGTCTGACAGTTTTTATGTTAAAGTCTAGATACATAAATTTATTGCTAATACACTGTGGGATACCGAACATTGTTCTAAGTGCTTTGCTCTGAAATCTTTCTAAAATGTCGATGTTGCTATTGCTGGCGGTTCCCCACAGCTGTATGCCATAGGTCCAAATAGGTTTAAATATTGTTTTGTATATCAACATTTTGCTACTGTCATTCAGTTGTGAATTACGTCCTATTAGCCAGCTGTAGTTACGAAGTTTTCCGTCTAGTTGTTTTCTTTTCGTCCATATGTGCTTTTGCCATGTCAATCTTCTGTCCAAATGGATTCCCAAGTACTTTGCACTGTCTTCTTGAGGTATTACTTTGTCGTTCAATTTAACGGGAGGACAAGTTTCTCTCCTGAGGGTAAATGTTACGTGAGCAGATTTACTTTCATTTGCCCTAATTCTCCACCTCTTTAACCACAACTCAATTTTGTGGAGGTGGTTTTGGAGTAAAAGTGAGGCAGTTTCTGGGTTAGTGTGGGTAGCCAGCAAGGCTGTATCATCAGCATACGTCGCGGTTGATGTTTGATTGTTTGTCGGTAAATCTGCTGTAAAGATGAGATACAAAATAGGGCCCAGTATACTACCCTGCGGAACTCCTGACTTGACTTCATGAAGATCGGAGCATTCATCGCTGTACTTCACCTGATAGCTCCTTTTATGCAGGTACGATTTGAGTATGTGAAGAAAACAGTGTGGGAGCGTCTTCTTTAGTTTAAAGATAAGACCATCGTGCCATACCCTATCGAACGCCTGGCTGATGTCGAGAAAGACCGCTGAGCAGTATAGTTTGTTCTCTAGGCTTTTGCTGATGAGGTCGACTATACGGTGAACTTGTTCGATTGTTCCATGTTTTTCACGAAATCCGAATTGGTGTTTAGGTAGCACTGTGCCTAGATGTTCTTTCATTCGGTTGAGGAGTATCCGCTCGAAAAGTTTTCCTACTAGCAAGCAGTAGCAAGCTGATTGGTCTATAGGAGGTAGTCTCTTGAGCTGGTTTTCCAGGTTTTGCTATCATAACTACTTGTGCGATCTTCCATTGACCAAGATAGTGTTCAAGTCTCAGGCAATCATTGAATATTTGTACCAGTTTCATTATTCCTTTATGTGGTAGTTTTTTTACCAGTGCAATAGAAGTAGCTTGGATCTTGTGAGTGCAGTATTCCTCTTTGGGGTAATGCTTGATATTACTTTTAAAAACCACTGCGGAGCCGCCATGGCTGTTTCCAGAGGGATGATTGGTCGTGTAGATTGTGTAGTATTTAAATGTGATATAAGTCTTTGAGGTAAACCTGGTTTTGGATATTAATGCTATATCGATCATTTCAGTTTGAAGAAAAGCTTCAAATTCTTGACGTCGTTCCGTCAAGCCGTTGGCGTTCCAAGTGACAACTCGGAGATTGCGATTCATTTCTTTACTAGGCTGGTGACTAATTGAACCATGCGGTCCATCATTCTGTCCATCATTGTTTCCATCATTGTCAACATTATATGCTGTAGTTTTTCCAGCATTGTTTCCATTATGTCGGTCATGTCGTTCAGATCGTGGTTTCTCTCTAATGGAGGAGCTGGTGGTTTGTACCGAGTGGCCTTAGCGTATGTTTTATTAGCATTAAATTCACGTGTAGTAACAATGGCTATGTTTTTGGTCTCCAATTTTTTTGAAGTTTGTTGTTCTTTAGGTTTGAGAGCGGTCTTCAAAATTCTTTCCTTATATTGCTTGTAGATTTTGCAGCCTTTGTAGCTGGCTGGGTGTTTCTCATCACTTTTTGCACATGTAGCTTCGGTGTCTGGTTTTTTGGTGCACTGAGTTGTTGGGTGGTCGTTGCCACATTTGACACAGCGAAAAGGTCTGTGACACTGATTTTTTGAATGTCCAAATCTTTGGCATCTTTTACATTGAAGAATTTCTTTCTTTTTATAAGGCGCTTCAAATGAAATTTTCGTTTGGTTCAAATGTTTAACATTAAATATGTCTTTGTTATTCTGCTTTGGTTCTAGGTCGACATAGAACATAGGCAGCGGTTCTTTTGTAGCTCGATGCCGTATATTTACTACTTGTCTCACTTGATGTCCAGCGCTTTCTATTTATTTTGATATTTCCGTGATATTTTCCGAAGCATGCAGTCCACGCAGGACTACCCTGTATGCTCGTTCACTTTTTAACTGATATGTATAGTGTGAAATGTTGTTTGCTATGAAGTTTTCTCTAATAATTTTGTATGTTTGAATATCTTTCGGCATTATTTTGATTGTATGTCCGGATCTTAGGGTAGTGATTATAATTTTATTGGTTTTAGTGAAGAAGATATTAAAGAGGGTTCGCCGAATTGGAATGATTCGTTTTGGGATGGGGCGAATATACCACAATTAGATGGCACTTTTGACGACGATCGTAAGTAAGATTGGTATACAATTTTATTGACATAATACTTTGAAATATATTCAAAGTCAAAGTAAATTTTTTTTATTCATATAAGTAGATTAAATAAAATTAATGCTTATGAATCGTCCAATTTTTTTACCTACCACCTGTTATGGACATCTTTTTACTGACAAGAGAGACAGGCGAAAAAAACTCGTCAGCTTTAACAGATTTACAAAGTCAAAGTCAATACATTTTTATTCATATAGATTAAATAAAATGAATGCTTATGAATCGTCCAACATTTTTTTACCTACCACCTGTTATGGACATCTTTTAACTGACAAGAAAAACAGGCGAAAAAACTCACCAGTTTTAACATAAGCAACGCATTTATGTACATGTATGTAACTCGATTGTCAACTTTCAGATGTAAAAAAAGTACGAAAAAGAAAAATGAGGCCACTGAGATTGGGATTGTCAAAACCCAAGGAAAAGTTAAATAAAATTTCATGTGATAATAGTAACATCGATTCAAATGTGGAAAGTGAATCAGATGAAATAAATGCTTCCAGAGATACAATTGATAGTATTTCTAGCTTACACTTTAAAAAATCTATAAAGGTAGAACAAAGAAGTATCTTAGAAAATAGTACCGACTGTGATAATTTACTTAGTAATAGTGAAAAAACCGAAACTATTTTCGATTTGGTGAATAAAGTTACAACGAATCATGAAATTAAAGCGGCTGAAGTCTACGATGATCATAATAAATTTGTTCCTGAAGCTGGGACTTCCACAAGTCATGTTATCAAAAAGGAAAATGATGTCAAGGATCAATCTGATCGCTCCTTTGATTCATCTCCAGAAGACGATAGACTAGGTATTGTAAGTTTTTATAACAAATCAAAATTATTCGAAAGTTCTATAAACATATCTTTAGAAGATAGTACAGCAGAACTCAATATTAAAAACAGCCTTACTGAAGAAAAAAAAGGTGTAAAAGAGCTTCAAAATTTTGATAAAATTGTAATCACTCCGAAAATAAGACCACCAACAAGAAATCACATTGTATCAACAATGGCTAAATACAAAATTCCAGAAGTTAAGAATGTCCAGCCGTTTTATTCCGATCCTAATGATGTTGGTGATAAAGTTGAATTGGGTCAAATGTTGTTAAAACTTCAAAGCAAAGTAGCCCGTGATCAAAAACCTTTCGATAGTGAGCTAGACATCACAAGTATAGAAGAATGGCGACAATTATTATTTTTACAATCAAACGAAATATCGGAAGAGTGTTCTAAGCCCGATACGCTGAAGAAACTGCTAGCTGGCAATAAACATTGTATTCTAACACCTGTGCTGAAACCGCCAACCACAGGTCAAGTAAAAAAGAGTATGGAAAACAACAACGATACTTTGAAAGAATCTAAAATCAACATAGATCATGATGAAATCAGCAAAAATATAGATGAACTTGATAACTCCCAAGCTTTAGGGTTGCATGACGAAATTAATAATACAATCACTCCTGATGATGACGAGAAAGTAAGTAATTTATCATAAACTAGCCTTCCGCCCGCGGCTTCGCCCGCGTGTACTACACGACGACGTTATCCCGCGGGAAGGTGATATTTTTCAGGAATAAAAAGTAGCCTATGTCCTTTCTCAGGCTCTAGACTATCTCTATACCAAAATTCATTCAAATCGGTTCAGTAGTTTAGGTGTGATTGTGTAACACACAGACAGACAGAGACGCATTTATAATATAAGTAAGGATTAAATATTGTATATAATCCTCATAAATACTTATTTTTAGATGTTAACATTTTTCTTTCACATAACAGGATAAAATTGCAGGAAGCAACGACAGTTTTCAAGTCACAATGCAACCTGACGGATCCTTTTTATGTTTCAATAGCGATAATCAGAAAGAAAGTTTGTCGTTAAAAGATACGCCCTTGGTTGAAGTACTTAAGTATTATTTATCTAATACTTATAAAATATTGTTATAACGTTCTCTCTCAGTCAAGAAGTTCTCATTGGAAATATTTTTTTAGGTTGATTACCTTACTGTAATGCTGACAGAGGTACATGCTTCAGTTAGGGGTGATCTACACCCTGACCCTTCCATTGACGCCATTCAAGCTGTATTTATTATGATCACAAATGATTGTCCACCTGATAGTTTTCTCTCAAGAACTATTATAGACGCTTTAGTCTTGGACGAAGGGACATCATTTAAACATCTGGAAAGATGTGTTTCAAATATCCGTATAAGTTACTTCAAAAACGAGTGTGAAATTTTAGAAAAAGTTGTAGAATTAGTGAAGTTACATGACCCAGATATAATGTGTGGGTATGAAATAGAGATGAATTCTTGGGGATACCTTTTAGAGAGAGCCCAACTCCTAGGCATAGAGGTAGTTAAGGAAGTATCCAGGATAACGGAAAAGTATAGACAAAAGCGTTGGAAAAGTGAAGACAATGAATTCGAAGGGCGTATCATTGGCAGAATTACTTTCAATGTATGGCGTTTGTTTCGCCACGAATTGGCTCTTTCTAGTTACAGCTTCGAGAACTGCATGTATGAGATATTGAAAGAGAGAGTACCTAAACATAGTTACGCCCAGCTTGCCGAATGGTGGAGCCATGAATCGAGAATTCTTAGATGGATACCAGTTGAATATTACTTGACGAGATTAAAAGGAACTGTGAGAATGTTAGAAAAACTGGATATAATAAGTAAGTATCTTTAAGTGAAAATTAAATATTAGAAAATAAAATTTTAGAACCTCATTTTCAATAATAAACATTGCATTGTAAATGCAAAAAAGTAAAAATAATAATTTAAAGGTAAGTATCCGTTTATATTTTGTTTTAGAGATAAGTTAAAGAGGTTGTTTATCATTTAATTTATTTGCAGATCGTACATCAGAACTGGCGCGGTTATTCGGCCTGCAGTGGTGGGAGGTGCTATCGCGAGGGTCTCAGTTCCGGGTGGAATCGCTGATGTTGAGAGCCGCTCGGCCGTTGAACTTGATCGCATTGTCCCCTTCTGTCAAACAAAGGGCAGCGATGCGAGCGCCAGAATGTTTGCCTCTAATATTTGAACCAGGTTTGTTTCAATTTTTTCATCATCATTAATTTTACCTTTCCACACACTTTCCAAACACACTTTAATTGTTGGTCCAGAAATAAATTTAACTGCAATATATAATATGGTACTTTTTGTTTGCTTTCAGAATCTCGTTTCTACTCAGATCCTGTAATAGTCTTAGATTTTCAAAGTCTTTACCCATCTATGATGATCGCTTATAATTACTGCTTTTCGACCTGCATTGGTCGCGTACAAAATATTAGTGGGTAAGAAGCATTTTTATTATTAAATATTTATTTTATTTTTGGCTTTAAACTTACAAGGTTTATGTATTTACTACAGTGATACAGCTTATGAATTTGGTGCGTGGCGTCTTCGTATACCGAAACAGAAGCTTGAAGCCTTAGTAAAAAATGGTTTAGTGCACTGGTCCCCTGTTGGAGTGGGCTTTGTGAAGCCGTCTGTTCGTCGCGGAGTGCTACCAGCGCTGCTGAGGAGAATTTTGGCTGCGAGGCAAGCTGTTAAAAAGAGCATGAAACAACAAACCGATGAGAGTATAAAAAAGGCTATGCATTCTAGGCAACTGGGTTTGTGTATATTGTATATCTTTCAAAAGATAAAGTAAAACGTCAAGAAATTACATTATTCAGTTAAATAATCCATATTAAAATGCAGTAAGGCTTTTAATCAAATCATCTTTAAGAAAATTTTATCATTTAGAGTCAGACCGATTTATCTGATATAATTAAATGTTGTTTGTTGTTGGTGTTTCGACTTTTACTAGTAGCATTTCTTATACTTGGATTTCTCGGTTGCAATTTCTTACTCAATCTGTCAAAATTTCAGGTGTTCCACAGGGATACATTCTGGGACCGAACTTATTAATAATGTATTAACAAAATGTTTAACAAGTAGGTAGTAACTCTATCATTTTCTTCAGGGTTAAAGCTAATTGCTAATGTAACATACGGCTACACCGCAGCTAACTTTAGTGGACGAATGCCTTGCGTCGAAGTGGGGGACAGTGTCGTTGCCAAAGGTCGGGAAACCCTCGAGCGAGCTATTAAACTGGTGCAGGAAAACACAGAATGGAATGTAAAGGTAAATGTTTTACATAACTTTACATTATATTGATTAATATATTGTCTTGTGTATGATAATAAGTGATTTTGGGTTTATTATCAATTTTGTACGATTAAGTGCTATAAAATGTTGGTAAAGGTTATGTATGGTTTAAACACAAGTCTGTATTAACTATAAGCACCTACTATTCCAAATCTTCGTTAAATCTATCGAAGTATTTTTAAGTCACTTTTTGTAAAACTATATTTTTCTGTAGGTTGTGTGGAGAAGAAAATATATTCATTTATTTGACATTTGAAGATGTTCAAAGTGTCTGCGAATGTTTGTTTGCCATTTTACCCATTTCTAAAGAATTTATTTTTCCGGGATAAAAAGTAGCCCATGTCACTCTCCAGCTCCCAAACTATCCCCATACCAAAAATCACGTCGATCCCTTGCTCCGTTTCGACGTGGAAGACGGTCAAACAAACAAACACACTTTCACATTAATTATAATAGGATAGTAATTAACCGATCGACTAAAAAACATTTTGAGGTACCAAAATTACTAGGTGAGCGACTTAGTCGCCAATCTAACCAAACCTAAACCTATTTCCGCTGCTCACTTAGTATTTTTAGTCGCTCAACCTAGTAATTTTTAGTCGCCTGGTTTATTATATTCCGTTATAATATTAGTATGAATTTTAGGTGATATATGGCGACACGGACTCGATGTTTGTATTGGTGCCGGGCGCGAACCGAGACGAGGCGTTCAGGATAGGACAGCAGATAGCTGATGCCGTCACCGCCGATAATCCCTCACCTGTAGCCCTCAAACTGGAAAAGGTTGGTAGATTTTTGTAGTGCTTAAGACTTAAAATATAAGGAATTATCAAAGGTTGTACGAATATGGCTTCTTTTTTTAAAAATTGGTTTAGATTTTTTGATATTAATTTATATTGACAAAATGAAGAATATTATTCTGTTGTGAAAAGATTTTTTAAGGTAATAAACTGTTAAAAGTTGGTACCTACAACTACATACATATTAAACAGACAGACAGTTACTATACATTTAAAGGAATAATAAAAAAAAATCTATTGATTTATTATTATTATTGATTGTTTCAACTAAAGATTCTTTTATTAGGTTCTCAAAATTAATTAAAAATATATTATACTTGGGGGAGGCCTATGCCCAGCAATGGGCGTCGTTCGGCTGACATGATGATGATGATGATGTTATGATACCTAAGTATTGAAAAGTGACTAACGGCCGATTTCAATAACCTATCCTTATTAAGACATAGGCTTACTTAAGATTTGTTGCCTAGATATTACTGTTAAATGACGGGAAAAAGTTGCTTAGTACCAGATCCATAGTAGCCCTATCTCTAACTGAAGTTACATTATTGAAATCGGCCGTAAATGTTAATGAATTATTTGACAGGTTTACCAACCCTGTATTTTACAAACGAAGAAGCGTTACGTGGGCTTTATGTACGAAAGCCCGGACCAAGAGAAGCCCGTCTACGAAGCGAAGGGCATCGAGACCGTCCGCCGGGACGGCTGCCCTGCGGCTGTCAAGGTATTCTAAACGTTTTTTGTTAAAGAACATTTTACATAATAATCGAGGAGCTGGCGAACAAAATAAGACTTTTCCATCGTAATAAAAAAAATGATATTTGTTCCAAGAGGTCAAATCTATACACTTACAAAATATTTTCAGTCAAAACCAGTCGTAACTTACATAAAATTGACATCATTAAGTGCATTTTCGAACAGACTTGTCCATTAGTTTCTTGATCAAAACCAAAGTTGTACAGTCTTTCCAAACAAAACCAAACCTGTCCATTAAGAATAAATAAATAATAAAACCATGGTCGTATTTCACTCGACGAAAGTGGGCTTTTGTTTAATATCAAGTTAAGATTATGATTGTGACAAAAAGCTATCTGAATCCTATCCATATGTTTTAGTTTATTGGCTCTCTTGTAAAAAAACCTTAAATGGACAAGTCTGCATTTGTTCACCAGCTCCTCAATTGCTGTTATATGTAGGTCTTCGTATTCATTTATAGATAGAAAGCCTCTTAGACACTTTTGAAACGAAATCGGTGTTAATGGATGAAACGAAGGTGCTTACATATAAGCTTGTGTCCACTTAATAGTCAAAGCAATAGGGTTGATATCTCAACCGTCCGTAGTCCGCTCCATCTGCGAGCTATTCGAGTCGGGCGACTGTTCCGCCCTCTGGCGACATGTCCGGCGTGAAGCGTCTCGTGGAGGCGATGCTTTTGCAACTGGTATCTGGGACTATATTGCCGCCCGACCTTATGTTTGCACGGGAGTATATTCTAGAGCCGTTGGTTCGGGCTGCATTTCCACATTGGACCTATGTAGTGTTTCATGGCCCTTTTCCTTATCCGGGCTTATCACTTGAGCACAGGCCTCCTCACTGGAGCACAGGCCTCCTCTAAGTGCTCCAGTGCAATCAGAACGCTGCTCATCCTGAGCGGATAAGCCTATATCTACTTTAAAGTTATACAAATAAGGACTAAATCTCACCAGCTCCTCCACGGCTTCCTGTGCGAGCTGTTCGAGTCGGGCGACATGTCGCGCGTGAAGCGTCTCGTGGAGGCGATGCTGTCCCAGCTGGCGTCGGGCACCATAACGCCGCCCGACCTCATGTTTATGCGGTTATTGTATATCAACAGCTCCTCCACCGCTCCCTGTGCGAGCTGTTCGAGTCGGGCGACATGTCGCGCGTGAAGCGTCTCGTGGAGGCGACGCTGTCCCAGCTGGCGTCGGGCACCATAACGCCGCCCGACCTCATGTTTATGCGGTTATTGTATATCAACAGCTCCTCCACCGCTCCCTGTGCGAGCTGTTCGAGTCGGGCGACATGTCGCGCGTGAAGCGTCTCGTGGAGGCGACGCTGTCCCAGCTGGCGTCGGGCACCATAACGCCGCCCGACCTCATGTTTATGCGGTTATTGTATATCAACAGCTCCTCCACCGCTCCCTGTGCGAGCTGTTCGAGTCGGGCGACATGTCGCGCGTGAAGCGTCTCGTGGAGGCGACGCTGTCCCAGCTGGCGTCGGGCACCATAACGCCGCCCGACCTCATGTTTATGCGGTTATTGTATATCAACAGCTCCTCCACCGCTCCCTGTGCGAGCTGTTCGAGTCGGGCGACATGTCGCGCGTGAAGCGTCTCGTGGAGGCGACGCTGTCCCAGCTGGCGTCGGGCACCATAACGCCGCCCGACCTCATGTTTATGCGGTTATTGTATATCAACAGCTCCTCCACCGCTCCCTGTGCGAGCTGTTCGAGTCGGGCGACATGTCGCGCGTGAAGCGTCTCGTGGAGGCGACGCTGTCCCAGCTGGCGTCGGGCACCATAACGCCGCCCGACCTCATGTTTATGCGGTTATTGTATATCAACAGCTCCTCCACCGCTCCCTGTGCGAGCTGTTCGAGTCGGGCGACATGTCGCGCGTGAAGCGTCTCGTGGAGGCGACGCTGTCCCAGCTGGCGTCGGGCACCATAACGCCGCCCGACCTCATGTTTATGCGGTTATTGTATATCAACAGCTCCTCCACCGCTCCCTGTGCGAGCTGTTCGAGTCGGGCGACATGTCGCGCGTGAAGCGTCTCGTGGAGGCGACGCTGTCCCAGCTGGCGTCGGGCACCGTCCCGCCGCCCGACCTCATGTTCACGCGCGAGTACCACGGGCCAAACGGGTACCGGCCCGGGGCGACCGCACCGCCCAACGAGATTGCCAAGTATGCCAATTTATTTAAAATTATCTTATTTAAGTGCAGAGTTATTTTTTTAACAGACAAAAAAAACCCTATAAATTCTCTCTCACTAATTTCTATTGTCTTTCTGAAGTCAAGAGGATTAGTTTGACTGCGAATTTTCTAGTTGTATTGTATTACTTTTGTCTGTTCTGTTTTCAAACGTATTGATTTGTAAACTACGTATTGGGTCCTGTACTCCTGTAGAATAATTATTTTACCACAGATTAAATAATAGTACACTGGTACAGAAACTTCACTCCGCTAAACCATTTAAATTAATGGCAACTCTAATTACAACGCAATAAAGTGTAATTCAGCTTGTACGGCGCCACTCGTTTCATCTCTTTCTATCGCATATATTCTAGCTCTTTTGCGGACCTAATTTCTATGGATTTGCACCGCCGGCGGAGAGTAGCGCGCAAGTACATACATCGGGTAACAGACGCCTGATTTTACTTTCAGGCGCATAGCATCTCGCGACCGCCGAGCGGTCCCCCGCACCGGGGAGCGGGTGTCGTGGATGATAGCGGGCGGCGCGCCGGGCGCTGCGCTGGTACGGCTGGCTCGTACGCCGCGCGAGGTGGTGCGGGACCGGCCGCCGCCGCACGTGGCCTACTACGCGGCTAGAGCGATCCTGCCGCCGCTGCAGCGCTGCCTGTCGCTGCTCGGAGCCGACGCTGCCAAGTGGTGAGTGACTTCACAATAAGTGGGACGTGGATGGTAGCGGGCGCGAGGTGGTGCGCGACCGGCCGCCGCCGCACGTGGCCTACTACGCGGCTAGAGCGATCCTGCCGCCGCTGCAGCGCTGCCTGTCGCTGCTCGGAGCCGACGCTGCCAAGTGGTGAGTGACTTCACAATAAGTGGGACGTGGATGGTAGCGGGCGCGAGGTGGTGCGCGACCGGCCGCCGCCGCACGTGGCCTACTACGCGGCTAGAGCGATCCTGCCGCCGCTGCAGCGCTGCCTGTCGCTGCTCGGCGCCGACGCTGCCAAGTGGTGAGTGACTTCACAATAAGTGGGACGTGGATGGTAGCGGGCGCGAGGTGGTGCGCGACCGGCCGCCGCCGCACGTGGCCTACTACGCGGCTAGAGCGATCCTGCCGCCGCTGCAGCGCTGCCTGTCGCTGCTCGGCGCCGACGCTGCCAAGTGGTGAGTGACTTCACAATAAGTGGGACGTGGATGGTAGCGGGCGCGAGGTGGTGCGCGACCGGCCGCCGCCGCACGTGGCCTACTACGCGGCTAGAGCGATCCTGCCGCCGCTGCAGCGCTGCCTGTCGCTGCTCGGCGCCGACGCTGCCAAGTGGTGAGTGACTTCACAATAAGTGGGACGTGGATGGTAGCGGGCGCGAGGCGGTGCGCGACCGGCCGCCGCCGCACGTGGCCTACTACGCGGCTAGAGCGATCCTGCCGCCGCTGCAGCGCTGCCTGTCGCTGCTCGGCGCCGACGCTGCCAAGTGGTGAGTGACTTCACAATAAGTGGGACGTGGATGGTAGCGGGCGCGAGGTGGTGCGCGACCGGCCGCCGCCGCACGTGGCCTACTACGCGGCTAGAGCGATCCTGCCGCCGCTGCAGCGCTGCCTGTCGCTGCTCGGCGCCGACGCTGCCAAGTGGTGAGTGACTTCACAATAAGTGGGATGTCGTGGTTGGTAAGTAGTTGGCGCGAGGTGGTGCGCGACCGGCCGCCGCCGCACGTGGCCTACTACGCGGCTAGAGCGATCCTGCCGCCGCTGCAGCGCTGCCTCTCGCTGCTCGGCGCCTACGCTGCCACGTGGTGAGTGACGTCACGGCACAAGTTAGAAAATAGTTACACGTAAGAGATAAATCACTCCTTTACAAAAGCTAAAATACCTACGCTATATTAGCCTACAAAAACCGCTACAAGAAGAAACGTATTCTACGGACGTCCGCCGAGAGTAGAAATTCCCGCGTACACCGCATGAGTAGGTACGTTATCCAGCGAAATCGTCAAGGTTGTACAAAGAACATAAATTAAACAAAATGGCTGAAGTGAAACTTCATCATCATCATTTCAGCCGTACGACGCCCACTGCTGGGCATAGGCCTCCCCCAAGGATCTCCACAACGATCGGTCCTGCGCTGCCCGCATCCAGCGGCTTCCCGCGACCTTGACCAGATCGTCGGTCCACCTTGTAGGGGGCCTGCCCACGGAACGTCGTCCGGTTCGCGGTCGCCATTCGAGAACCTTTCCGCCCCAACGGCCATCGGTTCTCCGCGCTATGTGTCCCGCCCACTGCCACTTCAACTGAGCAATCCTTCGAGCGATGTCGGTCGTTTTAGTTCTCCTGCGGATCTCATCATTTCTGATTCGATCGAGCACGAGCAGGGAAATACCAAGCATCGCTCTCTCCATTGCTCGCTGGGTAACCTTGAGCCTTCTTATGAGACCCATAGTAAAAGACCACGTCTCGCTTCCATAAGTCATAACTGGCAACACACACTGGTCAAAGACCTTAGTCTTGAGACATTGAGGAATTTTGGACGCAAATTATGCCGGAGCTTCCCAAACGCTGCCCATCCGAGCTGGATTCGACGAGAGATCTCTTTCTCGAAGTTGGACTTACCTAATTGGATTGTCTGTCCTAGGTAGACATAGTGGTCAACAACTGCGAGTGTATTGTTCCCAACATTAACTGGAGCGGATGCAACATGGGCATTGGACATGATTTTCGTCTTATCCATGTTCATCTTCATACCCACTCTTTGGGAAGCATTGCTGAGATCTTCGAGCATTGTGTTCAGGTCTTCCAAAGTCTCAGCCATGAGAACTACATCATCGGCAAACCGCAGGTGTGTTAGGTACTCGCCATTGATGTTAATGCCGAATCCTTTCCAGTCCAGTAGGTTAAAAATATCCTCCAACGCAGCTGTGAACAGTTTCGGAGAAATGAAGTCTCCCTGTCTCACACCTCGCTGTAGTTGGATAGGATTAGAGCTCCGGTTCTGTAATCGGACCGACATGGTGGCGTTTTGGTATAAGTACCTCAGCACCTCGATGTACCTGTAGTCTATTTGGCACCTCTGGAGAGACTGCAGCACTGCCCAGGTCTCGATCGAATCAAAGGCTTTCTCATAGTCCACGAACGCCAAGCATAGTGGCAAGGTATACTCTTCGGTCTTCTGTATAACTTGCCGCAGCGTATGAATGTGGTCTATGGTACTATAACCTTTTCGGAACCCGGCTTGTTCGGGAGGTTGGAAGTCGTCGAACCTGCGAGCGAGACGATTCGTAATGACTCTCGAAAACAACTTGTAGATATGGCTCAGAAGCGAGATGGGTCGGTAATTCTTCAGGAGAGTCTTATCACCCTTCTTGAAGAACAGCATCACATCGCTTCTGCCCCATGCCTTTGGCGTTTTGCCCTCGAGGATGACAGAGTTGTAGAGCTTCTGGAGAACCTTAAGTATCGGCTTACCGCCCGCTCTCAGAAGTTCTGTTGTGATTCCGTCATCGCCCGCCGCCTTGTTGTTTTTGAGCTGCTTGAGAGCCATTCTAATCTCGTACAGGCTGACGTCCGGGATATCTTCGGTATAGTGTCGGGTAAGTTTGGCTCTAGGTTCTGTAGCCTTACTTTCAACAGGTGTTTGCGTGGAGTACAACTGTCCATAGAAACTCTCAATCTCCCTCAGGATTTCAGGTGTTGATGAAGTGAAACTTAAATTTAATTAACTATGAATAATGCTCAATGGAGTGAATTAAATGTGGTTTAATTTTATAAAATGATCTATATTTTTACCACACTTTTATAAGCTTCACTTGTAACTAAGTCACACAATGTAAGAAAATCTTGGAATTCAATTTTAACCTACTTGTAATTGTCGTATTGATTTCAAACGTTGCAAGTCTATATGAATCTGATGACAATACAATAATTTGCTACTATCGAGCTGATCTGATGATGGAGTCAAGAGGTGGGCAATAGAACTCTTCAATGGCTGCTAGGAAACCCTTCGAGTTTAAGCTCATTTGTTTTGTTCTGATGAGACCTATTCGCTACAATTGGTGGTGAGGGTCTGATGATGGAGCAGAGAGGAAGCCAGTGGCACTCCTTTATCACCAATAGGAAACAAATCGAGTTCTAGCTCAATTGTTTCGTTCTGATGAGACCTATTCGCTACACTTGCTGGTGAGGGTCTGATGATGGAGCAGAAAGGAAGTCAGTGACCCTCCTTAATGACCACTAGGAAACCCCTCAAGTTTGAGCTCATTTGTTTCGTTTTAATAAGACCTATTCGCTTCACTTGGTGGTGAGGGTCTCAAAATGGAGCAGTGAGGAAGCCAGTGACACTCCTAAATTACCACTAGGAAACCCCTCGAGTTTAGGCTCATTTGTTTCATTCAGATGAGACCTATTCGCTACACTTGGTGGTGAGGGTCTGATGATGGAGCAGGGAGGAAGCCTGTGGCACTCCTTAATGACCACTAGGAAACCCCTCGAGTTTGGGCTCATTCGGTTCGTTCTTATGAGACCTATTCGCTTCACTTGGTGGTAAGGGTCTCAAAATGGAGCAGTGAGGAAGCCAGTGACACTCCTAAATTACCACTAGGAAACCCCTCGAGTTTAGGCTCATTTGTTTCATTCAGATGAGACCTATTCGGTACACTTGGTGGTGAGGGTCTGATGTTGGAACAGAGGGGAATAAATTAGTCTTATACTTTCATCATCATCATCATCATTTCAGCCGTACGACGCCCACTGCTGGGCATAGGCCTCCCCCAAGGATCTCCACAATACGGAAATATACTAAAATACTAATAATACTAATAAAATAAATAAATACTACTAATATTCTTTATTACATATAAAGGAAGCCAGTGGTATTAATAATTTGGTTTGCCATTTATTAAACTAAAAAGAAAAAAATAAATAAATATTTTAATTTTTAGTTTTTTGCATTCACAATGCAATTTTTATTACAGAAAAATGGAAAATGAAGTATTTAGAAAAAATCGACCCGTCTCAAAAATTGCATTGTGAATGCAAAAAACTAAAAATTAAAATAAGTTGCAATAGTAATTTCATCTTTAGCGATTGCCAAATACCTGGAAAGGTATTTCTTTCGCGTGTGAGGGTAGTAATATCTCCACATTGATGAAATTAACGCTGACTATACAGCGTGTAAGAAGTATTGGATAAATTCGACGCTTCTCGTAACGACTCCGTAGCTCAGTGGTTAGAGCAGTCGCCCGGAAAGCGAAAGGTCGTGGGTTCGAGTCCCATCGGAGCTAGTTGTGAGACGGGTCGATTTTTTCTAAATACTTCATTTTCCATTTTTCTGTAATAAATAAATAGTTTAAAAAACTAAACAAACACACTTTTAATAGTAACAGACTAAAAAGTACAAAATAACCGTCTATTCAGTAACTGAAATTAAAAAGCGTGGTACGCGTTGTCAAAATTAAGTTCTTGAAATTCATGCTTTGCAAAGGGCGCACCACGCTTTTTAATTATAGACGGTTATTTTGTACTTTTTAGTCTTGTTACTACTAAAAGTGTGTTTGTTTAGTTTTTTAAACAATTTTTTTTATTTTTTTATTCTATCTTTGATGTCCTGATCAGGTGGCGCGAGCTCGGCTACAGCCGCACGTCATCAGAGCGCCAAGCAGGCGGCGGCATCGCGCGCTACATGTGGCGCGTGCGATGCGCGCGGTGCGGCGCGCCGTGTGCGCGGGCGCTGTGCGCGCGCTGCGCCAGCACCGCGCCCGCCGCCGCCGCGCTCGCCGCCAGCCTCACCGCCGCGCGCACACAGCTCACCTACTGCGATATGGTGAGCGTCCTTTGGTCGGCAATGAACACAGGCGCGCCGTGTGCGCGGGCGCTGTGCGCGCGCTGCGCCAGCACCGCGCCCGCCGCCGCCGCGCTCGCCGCCAGCCTCACCGCCGCGCGCACACAGCTCACCTACTGCGATATGGTGAGCGTCCTTTGGTCGGCAATGAACACAGGCGCGCCGTGTGCGCGGGCGCTGTGCGCGCGCTGCGCCAGCACCGCGCCCGCCGCCGCCGCGCTCGCCGCCAGCCTCACCGCCGCGCGCACACAGCTCACCTACTGCGATATGGTGAGCGTCCTTTGGTCGGCAATGAACACAGGCGCGCCGTGTGCGCGGGCGCTGTGCGCGCGCTGCGCCAGCACCGCGCCCGCCGCCGCCGCGCTCGCCGCCAGCCTCACCGCCGCGCGCACACAGCTCACCTACTGCGATATGGTGAGCGTCCTTTGGTCGGCAATGAACACAGGCGCGCCGTGTGCGCGGGCGCTGTGCGCGCGCTGCGCCAGCACCGCGCCCGCCGCCGCCGCGCTCGCCGCCAGCCTCACCGCCGCGCGCACACAGCTCACCTACTGCGATATGGTGAGCGTCCTTTGGTCGGCAATGAACACAGGCGCGCCGTGTGCGCGGGCGCTGTGCGCGCGCTGCGCCAGCACCGCGCCCGCCGCCGCCGCGCTCGCCGCCAGCCTCACCGCCGCGCGCACACAGCTCACCTACTGCGATATGGTGAGCGTCCTTTGGTCGGCAATGAACACAGGCGCGCCGTGTGCGCGGGCGCTGTGCGCGCGCTGCGCCAGCACCGCGCCCGCCGCCGCCGCGCTCGCCGCCAGCCTCACCGCCGCGCGCACACAGCTCACCTACTGCGATATGGTGAGCGTCCTTTGGTCGGCAATGAACACAGGCGCGCCGTGTGCGCGGGCGCTGTGCGCGCGCTGCGCCAGCACCGCGCCCGCCGCCGCCGCGCTCGCCGCCAGCCTCACCGCCGCGCGCACACAGCTCACCTACTGCGATATGGTGAGCGTCCTTTGGTCGGCAATGAACACAGGCGCGCCGTGTGCGCGGGCGCTGTGCGCGCGCTGCGCCAGCACCGCGCCCGCCGCCGCCGCGCTCGCCGCCAGCCTCACCGCCGCGCGCACACAGCTCACCTACTGCGATATGGTGAGCGTCCTTTGGTCGGCAATGAACACAGGCGCGCCGTGTGCGCGGGCGCTGTGCGCGCGCTGCGCCAGCACCGCGCCAAAAAAAGTAGAAAAATGTAGAAAAATTTATGTAATTTTGCTGTTGGTCTTCCCAAAATAAATAAATGATAGAAATAGAGAAAAACGTCCTAGTAGACGAAATTAGTGTAGCTCTTCACCGTAATGTCTTTGGTTCACAGTTGTGCCGCTCTTGTACTGGTCATGCTCACGGAAAACAATGCGAAAATATGGAATGTCCAGTGTTCTGGAGGAAACTTAGCGCTGAACAAAAACTCGCTGAAGAACAGGATATTGTAGCACATTTACCTGCCCAGTTTAACAGAGAAACCATGGAGTTTTAGTGTAGTTAATTTTTGTATTGTGGTGGTCGAAAGGTTGTGGCTATTGTTATAATGATATTTTTATAAGATTTTTTTGTTTACTTACTTTTAAATTCAATCTTTTAATAAATAATATTTACAAACAAAAATATGCAGGATTATTTATAACAAGTTACTAAATTAGCACATTTTAGATTTATGCGCGAACTGTTCATGGAAATAAAACCACTTTTAATAGGTTTAATCACGAAAATGTGGTCGTCCAAATCAAAAGGGACCTTATTGCGGCCGGCACATACGTCATTATTGTCGTTGTTTTGTATGTATTCGATCAACTACAATAAAGGCGTAACCGAGCGCCACAAGGTCCCTTTTGATTTGGACGACCACATGCATTGTATACGGCGTGATGCTATGGGGAAATAGTGTGGATGCTCAAGTACTGTTCATCATGCAAAAACGATGCCTTAGAACACAGCCATCTCTATAGAGACGGCTGTGCTTAGAATCATTGCTCAAATAGAAAACACAGACAGCTGCAGGCCATACTTTATAAAATATAAAATGCTCACTTTACCCTCCATTTATATACTTGACATATGTATATTAGTTTTTAAAAACAAAGATAAGTTTAAAAAAGTAAGTGAGACCCACACTATAAATACTCGTCATAAAAATAGATTATAGAGTGTGTGTCAGATAACTCTGCACGTGCCTGGCGCCTTTTTCGCGCTAGTTACAGTACATTTTTTTGTTCTAATGTTATAGAAAAGATTAGTATTCGATTTTTACCGCGCGCAGACTTTACCTCCCTCATTCAAGAACTGCATTCCACACTACATGGCTGTAAAAATATTCAACAAATTACCACATGAAATAAAATATTTACCAACAATTAAAGCATGTTCAACGTCATCGGGGGTTTTAAGAGCGATATCTAGACTAACATTTTCATTAATATAGGCTCTGAAAGCATTGTCCAAGTTAGTTATATACCTTAAAACCGCTTTGGTCGCGGCGCAAAGTAAATGTAATGTGACCTCTTTTAAGTTCATGTTTAGTTTATTCTTTTTTGTAAATACCTATAGTTTTTCTTTTGTTTGTGAATTGTCAAGTTTTTACACTCAAAATAAAAATGTAACACACTCCGGATATTTTTGTTTAAATTATTAAAATTCCTGGTTTAGTACAACTTTAGACATGGTCCTTACGAGTCAGAGCGTTATTAATTGAAAAATACATACTTGTAATAATTAATCAGTTGCTAATAGTTATCGAAGAAGTACTACAACAAGATATCAATGTTCGATCGATATTGTGTCGAATTCTATGAGCATTGTGTCGACGGCGGATAGTTGGAAGTACCTACCTACATATGCAACATCTAGAGACGAATACATTGACAACTCGTTGAAGCCTTGAGAATTGTGGGAAGTTCGAATAGTGGTAAAGGGCAAGTTAAACTGTGAGTACAACTTTCAATCATAGAAGCTAGTGCGGAAAGGCGAAGTGCTTGTGTTTATTTAAATTTTAGCACAAACAACACAAAATGGAAGCTGATATGAGGGTTATGGATGACTTATACAAACAAATAGAGAAAGGTAGAGCCAATTACAAAAAGTCGCCGAAAGATAGAATAACTGAGTCATACATTATGGCGCGATTAGAAGGCTTAGAAAACTTAATCAAGAACTTTTGCGGAAGACATGAAAAGATCGTTTTTTCCTATTTGTTCGACGATTTACAAGCAAGCTCTTATGTGAAAAATGATGTTTATGACAACGGTTATGAACTTTATTTAGTTTATAAGGCCGAGTTAAATGCCATTTTAATGGAATATAAGTCACCTAAAATCAATGTTTCTGATTCGCATAATATTAAAAACGACTCCGTTGTTAGATTGCCTAAAATTTCCTTACCTGTTTTCACAGGTCAATACGCTGAATGGCCATCTTTTAGAGATTTGTTTAGTTCTTTAATTATTAATAACCCGTCCCTGGATGATGTTCAACGACTTCATTATTTAAAAACTCAAGTTAAAGGCGAAGCAGAACAATTGATAAAACATATTCCTATTACACTGACAAACTTTAGTAAATGCTGGGGAATGTTGCAAAATAGATATAATAATAAACGCTATGTTTCTAATTGTGTAATGAAACGATTGTTTAATCTACTTTCTATGAATTGTGAATCATCACAAGCCTTAAAAGATCTCCTTGATACTACATCTGATTGCATTCATGAATTATCCAATTTAGGTGTAGAGGTTAAACATTGGGATATTATTATTATATACATTGTCAGTTCAAAATTGGATACTGAGACGCGAAAGCAATGGGAGCTACATGTTAACTACTCGTGTGATGATTTACCGTCATATACTCAGTTTAAAGGATTTATAGAGTCAAGATTTCGTGCATTAGAATTCGTAGAACCGAATAAGATGAAGTCAAATAAGTATAATATTAACTCTCCTAATAATTCTCCTAATACAAAAGTCATGCACGTTACTTCTGAAGTCATCTGCCCTCACTGCAACGACAATCATAAATTGTATTACTGTAGTAATTTTTCTCAGGAAGATGTAGGTAAACGCCATGAAATAGTTAAATCGCTCTCGCTTTGTTTTAATTGTTTAGGCAAGAACCATTCAGGAAAAGTATGCCGAGTACCTACTAATTGTCGTATATGCAATGGTAGGCATCATACGCTACTACATGGAAAACCTAGTGATCTAACGGTAGCTTTAGCAACTGAAACGCCAGAGAATGTGATAGACCAGCCGGAAACGTTTTTCACGACGGACGAGACTACTGATATTACGAGCCATTTAATGACAGGTAAGGTGTTGAATCAAACGCTATTACCCACAGTTTTAGTAAAGGCTGAGTCAAGAAATGGTCATCCTCAGATAATAAGGGCATTGTTAGATCAAGGATCTCAAGCCTCCTTCATATCTGAAGCGTCCGTGCAGTTATTACGACTAAAAAAGATAGCAACTAAATGCAATATTTCCGGTTTAGGTGGAAAGAAGAGTGACTTAACCTCAAAATATGTAGTTATGTTGGACATTCAGTCGCTCTACGACCCCTCTTTTAAAGTACAAGTTACGGCACATGTATTAAATAGAGTTACCTCTATTTTACCGGAAAGTAAATTTAGTATACCTAACTGGGCCGAATTAAGCCGCTTACAACTAGCTGATCCTCAGTATAATTCACCTAATAAAATAGATATTTTACTAGGTTCCGAAGTGTATTGTAAAATCCTGAAAGAGGGCTTAATAAGCA
Organism: Crambus lathoniellus; assembly: GCA_949710035.1. NCBI lineage: Eukaryota > Metazoa > Arthropoda > Insecta > Lepidoptera > Crambidae > Crambus > Crambus lathoniellus. Next base: position 23,851,874 of record OX453305.1, on the reverse strand, counting down.
GTCCTTCGGGCTCTACAATTGCGCAGGATACGTACCTCGGATGGGTATTGTCGGGTCAAGTTAACGAAAAGAATGAAGGTAAGATCCAAGATTACCATAACGTGATTTTAAACTTACACGTTATGAGTTCAGATGAAAATGAAGTGCAAAATAAGTTTTTAGAGCTCAAATCAGAATCAAATACTATTGCGAATGGAAAATTAACTCCAGAAAAACAAGCTTGCGAAGAATGTTTTAATGCCACAACATATAGAAATGACGAAGGGCTATATGTTGTAGAGATACCCTTTCGTCAAAAAATACTGCGCGATTACGGTGATACCCGAAATATTGCTGTACAACGACAACTTAGCCTGGAAAAACGATTGCAAAAAAATAAAGAATTAAAACAAAACTATACCCAAGTAAATAAAGAACATTCTGCAGACTTTGCTTCACGAGAGCTAAAGCCATCGGAATTGATTAAGAACCTCCTTTGGAAACATGGTTCTTCTTGTTTGAAAGATGATTGTGTGGTAAAAGGAAAACCTCCTTCTATTTACAACAAGACTGATTTAGAAATGAAGTCAGTTAAGGTTTATACTGTGACGTGACACAAAATGGCAATGAGAAGATTGTAATATGTTCGCAATATTCGTCACTTAGCTAGTTGATAGGAATTATTGCATTATGTCGCCGTTATATTCAAGTTCAATTGTTGAAAAAGCAATACCCTTCTTATTTAACCGAGTCCGAGTATGAGAAAGCCACCATGTGTTGCGTACGACTTCATCAAAGTACTTATTTCCAAGAGCAAATAACAAAACTCCGCAACAATTAAAATCTAAATGTAAAAAGTAAATTGTCTCACTCCAATCCATTCCTAGATCAAAATGGAATATTAAGGGTGGGGAGTCGTATAAAGAATTCTAATTTGCTATACAATAGTAAACACCCTTTAATAGTTTTTGGAGATTCTCATCTGGAAGATCTTATAATAGATAATGTCCATGAAAAAACTATACACGGTGCTCACTCAACTGTTAACTTGTAACTATGTGTGCTCCAAATATCGGATTACTAATTCAAAAAAAGAAGATTCATCTATATATTCATCATTGCCACCCTTGCTTTCACAATGCAGCCAAAAACAAAACTCTACTTATGCAATTACCGGATTGTTGAGTAATATCCCAAAATACATTTTTGTATCGGGTGTAGATTACGCAGGTCCAATTAATGTAAGAGTCTTAAAAGCCAGAGTTAGCCGATCATTTAAGGATTACATTTGTCTAATTTATATGCATGGTTACGATGGCAGTCCATCTAGAAGCAGTCTGGAATCTAACATCAGAAGGGATTTTTCGACCTTCAAACGATTTGTGGCAAGACGCGGAGGTTGTACTCATCTTTGGAGTGACGATATATCTAATTTCGTAGGAGCTTCGATGGAGGTAATAACATTACTTGCTAGCGAACAGTCTTCTTTCTCAGTTGAGGTTGCGGAGGCCCTAGCCAATAATGGAACCGAATGGCATTTTATCCCTCCTTACGCTCCGAGTTTTGGTAGACTTTGGGAGGCAGGGATAGAAAGAAGGCGCCAAACTCCATTTACCTAAAGTCATCGGAGAGAAATCGCTCACTTATGAGGAATTAGCTACGTACGGTGCTTAAGCAAGTTGAAGCGTGTCTCAATTCGCGACTGTTAACACAAGCTAGCGATGATTCTGATGATCTTACCTCTCTGACGCCCGGTCATTTCTTAAGAGGAGAACCCTTGGTAATAGCTGCAGACCATGATTTTGCCAACACTAAAATGCATACTTTACGTCGTTGGCAAATTACTCAAATAATGATACAGTATTTTTGGAAGCAATTGTCTCAAAAATACTTAAACACTGTTTTCCAGAGGTATAAATGGAAAAACAAAGTACCCGAACTGAGGGTTAGTGACGTCGTTTTCGTGAACGAAGATAATTGCCACCAGTTAAGTTTGTTTACGGGTTAGTAGTTCAACTACACTCGGGAAAATATAACGTCACACGAGTAGTTACATTACGAGTTACGATATAAAATAAAAATTCCGCGAGCTGCATCTTAACTTTGTCCATTATCTGTAAATACCCCTTAAAGTAATCTGTTTATTGTTATTTTTTATGTACAATCCCATAGAGGTCCAAAATACTGTTATTCACAACGTAAATAAAACTAGTGTGTAGGTCGAGGATAATTTATTGGGTGCATCGACAAGACTATATCAATCACCAAAAAATCTTAACACCGCCGTTCAGCATTACGTACGTTTGGCACAACGCCATCTATGTACAATAATTACAACTTATATTTAAATACAACGGCTTAACATTCCGCCCACCATGAACGGAACGTCCATCAGAAACAACACAATCAAATAAGAAACTTAACAAAAACAACAAAATTTAGGTATGCAATACATCAATAATACATAACTAACACATACACATACTTGACTAAATTAAAATACAAAAAAACATAGTAGTAGGTATTTACATTTATTAAGTGACAGGTAAAATTATAAGTTTGGATACAGGTCTTTTTACTAGAGACCCCTTGCATCGCAAGGTTACGACTCTCGTAAGATTGTCCGCACCAACATGTTTTTCCTTAATTACGCCATACAACCATCTGGACGGTGGGAGGTCATCCTCCTTTACTAACACGACATCCCCTACAGAAGGTTCAGGAGCAATATAGGACCATTTATATCTATGCTGTAATTGAGTCAAGTACTCATGAGACCATCGTCTCCAAAAGTCTTGCAGTAGTCTCTGTACAAACTGCCATCTTTTAAGAGTACTCACGTTACTCTGCTCAAAGTTTGCATCGGGTATAAGCAGCAACTCTTAATAATTTATTCAATGAAGAATAACGACATAATATAGATTCTGACTCTGACTGAATAGTGTGGCACGAAATTTGCTCTTTTTTCTTTTCTAAATCCGTTAATTTAAATTGTCCCTTTGAATAATTAATAACCTTTTCTTGCAGCCATTGTGGACCCTCTCTCCAGATCTTCAAATCCGATAGTTTGCTCGGATTTATACCTCGCGACGCACAATCTGCAGGGTTAGATTCGGACTTGACATGTGACCACTGAGTATTATTCATAAGCGTTAATATTTCAGAGACCCGATTCGCGACATAGGTTTTCCATTTGCTGGGATGACTGCTCAACCATGAAAGGACTACACTTGAGTCCGTCCAGGCGTAAACGCACTCCTTCGGAATCTCTAAAACTTCTGCAATTTCGTGAAGCAGGTTGGCTAACAATACCGCTCCGCACAACTCCAACCGAGGAATCGAGACTTGCTTCACCGGAGCAACCTTCGTCTTTGCGGCAAGTAATCGTACATGCACATCACCTTTAAAATCAACGATTCTCATATAGACTACAGCTGCGTATGCTGCATTTGAAGCATCGCAGAATCCTTGAAGTTCTCTGCTAACATCTTTGGTGCTAGTGCCAATCCATCTTGGAATCTTAAATTGAGCAAGATGTGTAAGTTCTTCTCGAAACTCAAGCCATGCCTTCAAAATATCACATGGCAATTCTTCATCCCATTGTATCCCTGACAGCCAGACTGTTTGAATAAATATTTTAGCAGTGGTGACCACAGGAGCTAGCCAACCGAGGGGATCAAACAGTTTTGCTATTTCCGAAATCATTTTCCTTTTAGTTATGGGTGTTTCCAGTGCTGTAAGTTGGACAGTGTATTGAAATTCATCTTGGTGTCTATTCCAAGTGAGACCTAAAATTTTGATAACCGTATCTAATTTTAGCTCTAAAGTTTCCTTTGAATTCTTACTTTCTCTATCCCACTTTGACAGCATATTTATATATTTGACCATACACTTCCGCCCCCAGTAAAATATCAATTTTACTCGGAGTATCAAACTTCGGGTCTGCTAACTCTATAGCAGGAATCTGAGGAGAAAACATCGGAACAGACATTTTCCTCTCAGGTAAAAGAGAAGTGAGCTTATTGAGAACATGAGCTTTAACTTCAACTATAAAGTTGGGGTCATGGCGTGACTGAATTTTGACCATAACGGTCCATTTAGACTGCAAGGATGAACCTTGATCACTACCTAACCCTGAAATGTAGCTCATGTTTGAAACTCTTCTAAGACCAAGCATTTGTACAACAGACTCTGCTATAAATGAAGCTTGTGAACCTTGGTCCAGAAGAGCTCTGATACAAAAAGTTCCATTTCTCGTATCTACATTGACCAAAGCAGTGGCCAATAATACTTGACTATTTGCATTAGAAAAGCATGATACTATATTTGATGCCTCGCCTTGAGATGATTCTACATTGGACGACTGAGCGCCCCCTTCCACTACGGAAGTGTTTACCTGATCATCTTTAGGACCTAACTTTGGGTGCAGTAAAGAGTGATGTCGCCTTTTACAAATGCGACAGCTGGTTGATTGACGGCAATTGTATATCGAATGATTCGGAGCAAGACAATTAAAACATAACTTGTTGGTTTGGGCAAAAGTACGACGTACATTTACATCTTCCTTTGCGAATTTTTTACAATTACACAGTTTGTGAGCATCGGAACAAAATATACATGATACAGCAGGAATTGCATGCATTGTTTTAGGAACATTATAACGAACATTACTCTGTTTAGTGGATTTATTGTCAAGAAATTCTAAAGATCTAAAACGATGATCCAAAAAGTTTTTGAAGTTAATAAGTTTAGGCAATTCATCATTACACCTACTGACTTCTACTTCCCACAACTTTCGAGATTCTGTATCAAGTTTCAACGAAACTATATAAATTACAATAAGATCCCAGGAATCTACATTTACATCTAAATTAGTAAGAGCATTTAAACACTCATTAGTTGTGTCCAGTAATTCCTTTATCGCACTTGAAGATTCCGACAATACATTTTTTTGGTTCATAAAACGTTTTAGTACACAATTGGCTAAAAACCTTTTGTTGTTGTAACGATGCTCTAACTGATCCCAACAAGTTTTATAATTACATGCCGTGATAGGAATGTGTCTTAACATTTGCTCGGCTTCGCCAGACAAGTGACTTTTCAAATAGTGCAGCTTTTGAACGTCATCCAATCCCTTATTGTTGTGAATTAAAGACAAAAATAAATCACGAAAACTACTCCATTCTGTGTATTTGCCACTGAAATTAGGTATTTCTATTTTCGGTAATTTAACAGTAAAGGATTGGGTGCTGCTAGTTGCATTTGCATCATAAAATTCATTAACATTAACATCTTTCTTTAACCTAAGGATGGCTTCCTTTAACTCCGACTTGTAATTTATGTACAGTTCTTCGGTCTCATCATACATGTCATTTTTAAAATAAGTAGATTTTTCAAGTATGTCTCCAGAAACTTCCATTATAATCTTCTTATGTGTTTCATCAAATGAAGACCACTGTTTTTCTAATGCTTCTAGACGTGTTTCTATGTATGACAAAGAGATCCTATCTTTCGGAGATTTTCTAAAGTTAGACCTTCCCTTCTGAACCTTTGACTTAGTATCATCTTGCATTTTACCGTAGGCATCCATCTCGATAGTTATTCTAACTATTCACCGTATGAGAAAATTCAAAATTATTTTCTAAGTCAATCGTAAAATTTACGAAATTTTTCTAAGTGTTTTCGCACTTGGCTCCGCAAACTAGCGTGGATTCCCCGTATTTCACTTTTGGAGAAATTATTCTAAGTCTATGAAAACACTTCTAAAATTTCCAAGTTCTAACTTTCTTGAAATTATTCTAAGTTAATGAATGACACAAATGTACTCACAGTTTCATCACAGCACAACACTCACTCATACGCTTCCGCTTACGCAATCGCTCGCTTCGTGGTAGCACCCAGATCCGCTGACGTCACTGCTGGAGCTGCTGCTGCAAACTCAAAACTCCGATCCTCCGTAGTCCCTGCTCCTGTCACTCGTACTGAGCTGGTTCCAGGTCAACCAACCGAAACTTCCGACTCGGTTAGGACCATGTACAATCCCATAGAGGTCCAAAATACTGTTATTCACAACGTAAATAAAACTAGTGTGTAGGTCGAGGATAATTTATTGGGTGCATCGACAAGACTATATCAATCACCAAAAAATCTTAACACCGCCGTTCAGCATTACGTACGTTTGGCACAACGCCATCTATGTACAATAATTACAACTTATATTTAAATACAACGGCTTAACACTTAATCTATTCTTAATATTTTACAGTCCACTTATGATAAGCTGGTAACAATAAAAATGTTTAATTCTAGTTATGATAAAGGTTATTTGTCCGTTATGTTAAAGTTCGTTGTTGTTTCAGTTATTTTGTATGTTTTAAGGACTATTCGTCCTTGGTGGGCGGTATGTCCAAGTTAGTTATATACCTTAAAACCGCTTTGGTCGCGGCGCAAAGTAAATGTAATGTGACCTCTTTTAAGTTCATGTTTAGTTTATTCTTTTTTGTAAATACCTATAGTTTTTCTTTTGTTTGTGAATTGTCAAGTTTTTACACTCAAAATAAAAATGTAACACACTCCGGATATTTTTGTTTAAATTATTAAAATTCCTGGTTTAGTACAACTTTAGACAAGCATCCCAGTCAGTTCGGCTGTTGTAGAGAGTTTCTTGAGGTTCTCGATATATAATTGAGGCACTAAGGTTGCATATTGCCGATGTGTGATCAGAAGAACCATCGAAGCAAGACTCCACTTTTATGTATAATTCCGAGATACCTCTAGCTACAAAGTAATCCAGGAGGTCAGGTGTTTAATCTAATATCTGAAAAAAGAAGGTTAAGGCGGCAATGGCATACCAGTAGAAATGTGCAAGATAAACGAGCTCTAAACAAAACGCAAAAGATTCTAAAAGAGATGCTCAAGGAAAGTGACAATTCAACACTCCAAACACAACTCAAACTGCTATCACCACACAGAAAAGAAGATTACTCACTGTGGAAGATGACGAAGAAACTCAAAAGACCTACGGAACATATGACACCTATAAGACAGACTAGTGGTAATTGGGCTAGGAGTTCAGAGGACAAAGAATTGTTTGCAAACTTTCTTGAAGACGTATTTCAACCAAATGAATCCAACTTGTTGCAAACAGAAGATGACATTGATGCTGTCATCAACAGTGACCAACAGATGTCGCTGCCGCTAGAGCTGGTTAAACTTAAAGAAATATGGAAACAAATTGGACAGCTAAAATCTAAAAAGGCTCACGGGTTTGATCTTATTACTGCAGAAGTTGCAATTACCAAGAAAAGGAATTGTGTTAATAACAATAGTATTTAATTCAATGTTGCGATTGCAGTATTTTCCACTGGCCTGGAAAGTTTCTGTCGTCAATATGATTGCAAAACCGGGAAAACCTGCCACGGAAGTATCCTTATAGACCTATTAGTCTTCTTCCAGTTCTATCAAAGCTATTCGAGAAACTTTTGATAAAGCGCCTACAACCAATACTGGAAGACCAAAAGGTACTACCCGACCACCAATTCGGTTTCCGAGCACATCATGGTACAACAGAACAAATTCACCGAGTTGCCCACACTATCAGACAGGCAATGGAAAGAAAGGAGTATTGCTCTGCAGTGTTCCTCGATGTGCAGCAAGCATTCGACCGAGTGTGGCACAAAGGCCTGTTGTGTAAACTCAAGCTTTGCCTGCCAAATACAGCATACATGCTCCTAAAATCATACCTCGAGGACAGACTATTTCAAATAAGAGTGGAGGACAGTATATCTACTCTGAGAGAAATAAAAGCGGGAGTCCCTCAAGGCTCCGTGCTGGGACCTGTTCTGTATACGGTGTACACATCTGATTTGCCCACCTCAGATAATGTAGTAACAGCAACATATGCAGACGATACAGCCTTGCTTTCATGCAGTGCAGACCCTCACATAGCTTCAAATAACCTCCAAGAGCACTTGAACACTGTAGATGCCTGGTTGAAAAAATGGAGGATAAAACCTAGTGGAACTAAGTCTAGCCACATAACTTTCACGATGAGGAAACAAGACTGTCCCCCCGTCTCACTTAATGGTACTACCTTACCCCATCAAACAACAATAAAGTACTTGGGAATGCATTTGGATAGACGACTAACTTGGAGAAACCACATAAAGGCCAAAAGGGACCAAGCCAACAGAAAACTGAAAGAAATGCATTGGCTCATCGGAAGACAATCTGCTCTCAGCTTACAAAATAAAGTTCTTGTTTACAAAACCATAATTAAACCTATATGGACTTATATAATGGAAGACTTATATAATATAATGGAACTCTGGGGTTCTGCAAGTCACTCCAATGTGGAAATACTTCAGCGTTTTCAAAACGCAGCTCTTAAAACTCTTTGCAATGCTCCATGGTTCACAAAAAATATAGAGGTGCACGAATACCTACAGATTCGGTACATCAAAGATGATATAAGAGAATCATGTGTGAAGTACAAAAAACGACTCGATCATCATAAAAATCAACTCGCTACAGGCCTGCTTAACACCACCCACACAATTAAGCGACTTAAGAGAATGCCACTGGCCACCATTTAGCTGGGGCTTAAATCGTGGGACGACATGTCGTTAGATGTGTGATGTCCTAAAAATCATTAGCAAAGTAACCAATCTGATTATAGCCGGGAGGCTGATCGCAGATAGAGAAAGGAGACAAAAAAAAAAATAAGCATTCCAAAATAAACTACGAAAATACCTAATTGACTAAATAACATCCAAATATACAACAAATTATCTGCCTCTATCTAACAAACTAATATCATAAATTTCTAAATTACACAATAAATAAATATTGAAACTACATTAATATAAAATGACAACATGATTTAAATTATAATAAAAATGAAATAATAATAATAATAATTTTGCTATATTTTTAGTGTTCTACATTGTAAAAATTTAATGTTTAGAAATATAATTTTGTAAGTATTTTAAGTGTAATAAAGGGAATCATTTATATAATAAGTATAAAATTGAAATACCAATACAACAATATAATTATAATAATACAAATTCTATTATACATTATTATAATGTTGATATGACGATTTTCATTTTCATTTTGGCCTAATTTAGAAAATTTAGTTAATAAAAAAAAAAGTTTTTATTGGAATATATTGGGAGCGCCAATGACGTTTTATTAATAGACACGTTACACTCGAATAGATTGCATTTTAAAATGGCGAATTTGTTTTTCATTACGTACTATTGTACACGCTTTATGAGACAAAAAACAAACACATGTTGTCAAAATATATTTATCTCTTCCTAACAACAGGCATTTCCGCATATCTATCTCCTTTTCACCAAATAATGTTAGTAAGAGACATATATACACAAACCCCCACTCTCAAAAAGAGATAAACAATTATTGCAAGCACTGTCTTGTGTGCCAGTTTTCTGTCTCTTTCATGCGTTCACAAGCATCTCGCTCATGCATGTCAAACTGGCAACAGCGCAAATGTCATCACTAATTATTTAATTTTTAATTTAAATTTATAATTTCAATAATACGGTATTTTACTGATTTTTTTTTATTTCTTTAAAATATTTTTCGAAATATTAGCTACACAAAACAAGTTTTCATTTTGAATTATCTTGAATATTTTCAAAGATATAGGACTTCAAACTTTATAATTAGACAAGGACAGGACGCTATCTTAGTGACGTCAGTGGGTCAGTAGCGTCATAGGTCATAGTCACGCCATAGAAGATTTCGTTTTAGAAAGAGACAGCTATAGTCAAAATCAAACAGACTATAATTCTTTTATTATAAAACAGATTCAAATAATTTTTTCACATTTGGTATTCTTAATTGCAATATTTTTTAACGTCATCATTAATTAACTACATTTCAACAACAGTAAAATACCCTATTACGTATGAACTCAGACCAAAATTTGGTCTGAGCGTATGAAATGAATATTTTTTTTTGTCTTTTAAAGATCCGGCATAGTTTTTGCAACTTTTCTAAACACAGGAAGGCATTAAATTCATTATTTCAGGCGTAATCGAGAAATTCTCACAGCGCGTTGACACGACAATGGTCTGTATGTGACTGAGTAAACTTGGTCAGCCAGCAATAACGATTTGATTATTTGATTACATAGTTGGTAAAAACCTAACTGTATCCTGTTTCCGAACGAAAAATAAAAACACAGACAAATTACATAATATGGGCACAGTGTAAAAGGCTGTAGTATGGGTAGGTATATAATTCTTATAATCAGATTCAATTTAAAAAATAGTAGGTAGATTTCCGTGGCCACGGCCCCCTTGAAAGGTGCCGAAACGTCGGAAAAACGGAACCCTTTAAAACACAACAAAAAATTACCAATTATGTGTGCAGCGTGATTTAATTAAATCCGTAAAAAGTGGTTTTATTACTCTGTGGTTTTATTTCAAGCTACTATTTTCCTCGTCTCCAATCCAGATGCACATCTAAGCTTGATTCCTTGATTCCATTTGTTGTGCTAATGAAATAAAAACAAATTATACATTTTATAGAAATTTAATTTTGAATTTTTAAGGAGATTTTATTTCAGTCTTAATAACATTTAATTCCTTAATAAAACATTCTTTAAATTTGCTTTCCTGTATTTGGTGCTCTATGTGATCATGGATTTGTTTTTGTTTTTCTTTGGAGCAAAGATGCAATAATGTAATTAAAATGTTCTTTAGTCTGCCAGAAAACTTTTCATTTTCACAGTAAATATAAAGGGTTTTTATTAATACTGATAATAACTTATTGTTAGGTTGTATTCTCCAAATGCACCAACAGTATCCAATCCAGTTCTCAAGGCACTGAAAATATAAAATGAATTGTTTGTTTTGAGCTCAACAAATATATTATAACTACCTACATAATATTATTATTATGAAAAACTGAATTTTTTCCATGTTTAAATAATAATTAAAACATTATTGTGAAAAACTAAATATATCACCAAATGTAACTAATTCGGTATTAGTTTTTGCACAAACAATTTCATGAGGATGCCCCGGGTTGGGGCCAAAACATGTGTAGAGTAGTCTATGCGGTGATGGTGCAAAGTGAATTGCTGTCTTGCTAATTGCAGGTATTGTGCACTGATATTTTAGTGGCTGGCGGGCGGGCGGTGCATCTTGCATGTTGTGTTTTTTGCGGAAGTAAGCTAGATATATTTGTTTGGTTTTTACAATGGTTAGGGACTTCCGCCAAGTGACGCCTGATTCAATTAAACAATTAAAACATTGTAAAAATCCCGTTTTTCTAATAGTTATAGTGAAAGTGTCATGAAAGTTTGAAATCAGAAAATATATTTATCAGATTTACCTCAATAACATCTTCAAGTAAAATTTCAGCGACAGAATCATTGCTACAAATGTCCAAGTTATCACATATGACTGTTAGAAACATCCTTCTCTTTACACAGTGAACCCCATGCATTGGTATTAATTTGTTGACAAAGCTGAATACTGCTTTCTTTTTATACAAGTTGGTTTCAACATACAGTTGTTCCAACACAATATGTAGGGTATCATCAATTGAAGTCATCTGCAATCACAACAAATATACAAATAAGCATATTTTTTTACTAAAGTATCTTTATCTAGATACTCAAAACAAGAATAGTTACGGAGTTAAAAATCATTCAAGAAACAATAGTTTGATGAAGACCAAAAATTAAAAACAAACCTTTGCATCTGCTGGCATTATTTCAAAAAGATTTCTTAAACATTCCAGTACTAAATTGGTTACTTTGCTTTCCTTCTCTGTGATCAATTTTTTTAGTAAACTATATATAACTTCATAATAATTCCCTTCTTGGAAGTCGTTTGGTGACTAAAAGTAGAAACCATAGTAAAACACGGAGATAGCAATTTCCTTTAAAAATTAGAATTAATCAATTAAATTTACAATAAAATATTTTCCTTTAAAATTAAACATACCAAACATTGTAATATTGTAGAACAGCATTGTAAGCCTTTTATCCTATTTTCATTTATATAATCATCAATCAATAGCAGTGACACTGGCAATAATGAAGCTGGCCTTAGCACCAATTCATAGTCCTGGAAAATATTTAAATACAATTTCAATATTTGAAATTGAGGGCACTTTTTCAGTTTCAATATCCACAAATAAAAAACTAGGTATTGCGCAATACATAAGTACTTGAGTTTCAATTTCTGTTTTTTTTTCAAATGTGTACAACACAATGAATCAATAAATAAATAACAAATAAATATAAAAAAACACTTATTTACATTATAACTTAGATTACATTGAATTAAAAGTTTTTTTACAATTCAGGAAGTACCAACCTGTAATTTTGTAATTATTGAAAAATAAACTTCAATAAGTGCTGGACATTTTTTGAAATTTTCTTCAGTTAATTGTCGATGCAACAATTCCATACACTTATCAAAGACTTCTTGGGTATTAAAAATATTGTTAGTTTTGTTTCCTAACATTTTCTCCAAAGATATACTGTATAGGAGGTCGAAGTGGATTTTCATTAGTTCCATACATTCTTTGACCTTTTCAGATTGCCATGGACCCTCGCTTTGTAGTTCACTAAATAATATAAATAATGATGCAATCACAGAAGCATTATCATTGTATTGTTGAAAATTAATATCACATAACATAACTTTAACTTTTTCAAAATACACCGACAAGTTCTTCTCCCATAATTCGAATTCTGGATGTTTTTCACTTTCCTCTAAGTTGCGACGAAGTTTTGGGAGTCGACATTTATCTATAACTTGCTGAAATGAGTCCATCGTTTTTAATACATGGACTGTATATTTAAATATTATATAAATAATAAAACTACTGCCATGCCATTGACCATTGGCCTTGCATTGACAAATGTCAAATTTGAATTTGACATTGACAGTGACAAACCTACGAATTGTAAAGCCCCCAGTACAGGATGGCCGATCATGGTCGGCGACCATGTTGGGCCATCGTATACAGGGCCGGTTTGCGTGTGATTGCCGTCTGCGGGCAACGCAAACCACCCCTGTACACGATGGCCCATCATGGTCGGCCAACATGATCGGCCATCCTGTACTGGGGGCTTAAAGCATAGTATGGCATATTCCTCTGAGTACTACAGTACTCAGAGGCATAGTCATATGGCAGCGCAGCAGAACCGATCGTTGTGGAGATCCTTGGGGGAAGCCTATGCCTAGCAGTGGGCGTCGTTCGGCTGACAGATGATGATGATGATGGCATAGTTTACATTAGTCGAGCAGCTCGGCCCAGTGAACTGGGCCGAGTAACTGAGGTAATACTCGACTCGGCTTCCACCGTTTACATTGGTCAAGTAATTGGGCCCAGCAGGGGGGCTACCGGCTAAGAAATATGGATATGGGCATGGAACTGTAGGTAAACCTGGAAGCCACACTTTGAACAAAAGATTGAAGACTAAATTCCGTGACATTTGAATGTTTTCGAGGCCCCTCCGTCTCTTTCTAACTCATTGTAAATGTTAACATTGATCGAATGATGTCAAGTTTTGAATTTCGAAATGGTGGATGTTTACTAGGTTGACCAAGAGTGTCCCCATTTTTTGGGACGTCCCGTTTTTCAGCTATAAAGGAGATCAGTCAAATTGGACCAAAAAAGTAAAAGTGCCGGCCAACGAAAATAAATTCCAAATTACTATTGTAAACAGTGTAACAATCATTTTTTGTTATGACGTCAACAGTGTACGATTAGTGGCCAAGCAGTTATTCAAGTTTTAAAATGACGAGGAACTGATCTCAATGTTATTACTGATATTCTAATAAACTATTACATTTTACGTGGTGAGTCAATCCGTTTTGCGATTGTATTTATACCAAAAATAATAACATTTTCAAACTTGAATAACTGCTTGGCCGCTAATCGTACACTGTTGACGCCATAACAAAAAATGATCATTTCACTGTTTACAATAGTAATGTGCAATTTTTTTTCGTTGGCCGCACTTTGGCCAAGCTGTATTCAAGTTTGAAAATAAAGAGAAAAAAATGTCATTTTCAAACTTGAATAACTGCTTGGCCGCTAATCGTACACTGTTGACGCCATAACAAAAAATGATCGTTACACTGTTTACAATAGTAATGTGCAATTCTTTTTCGTTGGCCGCACTTTGGCCAAGCTGTATTCAAGTTTGAAAATAAAGAGAAAAAAATATACATTTTCAAACTTGAATAACTGCTTGGCCGCTAATCGTACACTGTTGTCGCCATAACAAAAAATGATCGTTGCACTGTTTACAATAGTAATGAGCAATTTTTTTCGTTGGCCGCACTTTGGCCGTGCGGTATTCAAGTTTGAAAAAAAAGAGAAAAAAACATACATTTTCAAACTTGAACAACTGCTTGGCCGCTAATCGTACACTGTTGTCGCCATAACAAAAAATGATCGTTGCACTGTTTACAATAGTAATGTGCAATTTTTTTTCATTGGCCGCACTTTGGCCGTGCGGTGTTCAAGTTTGAAAATAAAGAGAAAAAAAATGACATTTTTAAACGTGAATAACTGCTTGGCCGCTAATCGTACACTGTTGACGCCTTAACAAAAAATGATCGCTACACTGTTTACAATAGTAATATGCAATTTTTTTTCGTTGGCCGATACTTTTACTTTTTTGGTCCAAACATGTATGAAGCGTGACTGATCTCCTTTGACCGTGTCCCTTAATTAAAAAAATACCTATGCGGGACAGTACATTAATAAATACAATTAAACCTCTGTGCCATTCAGTCGTCAACAACATTTTGTATTTGTATTTTGTATTTATTTATTTCCACACTTACATTTATCATTCTCCCTTTATTATTATTATTATTAATCATTTATTCTCAGATTTTACAATCCATAAGTGTTAGTAACATGACAAACTTATAATAGTGTTAGTAACAAACAATGTACTGATAAAAACAAATTGTGGCTTTCAATGCGGCTCCTTAGCTATAGGTAATTATAGCGCGTGACAGGGGCATGTAGCTGCAGCCACCGGCGCAGCAGTGGGGAGTCCCATCGATCAGCCAGAGCGCTCAGAATACTGTTCGAGCTGTCGCGTGCGCGCGCCCACAGCGAAGCGCAGCGTTTTCTAATGATGGTGTAAAAACAATTAGTGCGCGCCTCAGCAAACATTAATGACGCACTGCAGTGACGCGGCAGGCCGAACAGCATCCTGAACGCGTTATTGTATTGGACGCGTAGTGCATTATAGGTCCGCTGCGTAAAGTTAACCCACAAACCGCACGTGTAGAATGACTGACAGTAAGCTATATGCTAGCTTTATGCTATTCCGGCATCCAATGCGCACTTAGAGCGAATTTTTCCTTGTGTTACTACGCCTGCACGGGTAGCATGACGAACTCGAGAAAGACTTTGTCTATATCGAAACGTCAAAAATGACATTCATCGTAGACAAATCTATTGTTCGGCTGTCAATTATAGACTTTCGAGGTAGACAAAACTCTTCTCGGGTTTGTCATGCTACGCGTGCTGGTTTAAAAATAGAAACAGCTTGTCTGATGACTGTAAAGGATTAGTTCCAAATTAAAGCTATCATTGATAATATAAATAAAAAAACCGGACAAATGCGAGTCGGGCTCGCCGACCGAGGGTTCCGTACCTACATCTATACATATAATAAAGCTATAGAAACGATTAACCGACTGTGTTGTCACTACTTGTTTGACCGCAAAATTAAGCTGGAGAGGGCTACCGGCAAAAAAATATGGGTATGGGTATGGGCTTCAACTGTCATTTGAATTTCTTATTTTGATAGATTTTTGCTGCTTTGTTCTGTTGAACGTTGCTAGATAGCTATCGTTATACCCGACGTCACAAAACAAGAAACTAATAGTGGCTAACTTATTTTTTTTTTTATAAAATTTACTTAAAGTCCTAAAAAACGTATGAAGTTCATACTCATAAAGTTACGCGGTAGCCCCCCTGGTTTGCCTCATCCCTCCTTAGCGGGGCGGTGCGGTTCGGGCGACGGCATGGCTGTCGTCCGGATCGCACGGTCGCCCCCGGTAGTCTTGGGAGTTTGCGCCGCTTGCTCGGCCATCTCCCGCTGTGCAGGAGCCCGGAAACGGACTACCCGTCAGGCCGGGGTGCTTCTCACCACGACCCCCCCACAGTCGGTGTACCTAAAACTGACGGCGGAGAGCAAGTAGTGAGGGGTTTAGTTGGTAGTGGTGCCTGCTCTCGATCGCCCCATCTGGTCAGCCCACCTTGAGTGGGTAACCTTATGAAGAGATTGTGAGGAGGCTCCCTCCCTCTGTCCTGGGGGGCTACCGCGGAACTTTATGGATATGAACATCATACATTTTTGGGAACTTTAAGTCAATTTTATAAAGAAAATAGCCGCTATCAGTTCCTTGTTTTGTGACGTCTGGTATAACGATAACTAGCTACAGTCGTCACAAATTAAGATGCCCGTTTTGACACATGGTAATGACCCTAGAATGTAACTTGTTACTGTTGTTACGAAAACCAAAAAATCAAATATATGCTGATTACTTACCAAAGGTGTATGAAAATAATATGTTACATTTTTTAACGCATTATAAATAAAGGCAAAGTGTATTCCGCGTATTATTTTTGCGTTTATTCTAAAGTAAACGCAGATTCGATTAACTACGAAACGTATCGAAAAACAGTTACGTTCTCAGTCTTTATTTTTTTAAATACTAGTGTTGTAACCGTTGTGTGCAGAATTTCTCCACCTTCATTCAATTCTATCGAAATAATCGTTATAACCACTTTAATAGATTAATTTGTCAAATTGATCTTTTTTGTGTGAAAACAAGATTGGCGCTTAAAGCATTGGTGAAATTATGATTTGGCAACAACGATTTCGATACAACGGTTTCTAGGCAAACGCACACTTATCCAAGGAGAACGTTTCGAATGAAACGAATGAAAAAAAAAATCTTTGAATAAAACCTAGACAACGTTGCACATCTCATCATGTCGAATCGTCACGTTCACCTTTCCAGAGATTTCTTAAAACACGTTTCGTTCGGCTGGTTCGCATCGGACAAGCGTGCGTTCACCATAAGCGGCCTGTATAGTGCAGCAAGCTTTTCTGTTCCGGTGATTATCTTTGGAACTAAAACAGTTTTCATACGACAGTCCATTTTGACAGCTAATTTGGTATTGCAAGTGGCTCCTCTGTCACGGCTGTCACCGGAACAGGAAAGCTTGTGGCACTGTACACGTTGGTCCAACCACTGGCTAATACGTCGTATATTAACACTTTTGAAAGAACCTTTTTAAACGTCTTGTTCGTGCCGCTATAATAAGTAATGTAGCTACTCTATGACCATGTCTATGCTGTGAGCTGTAGTTAAAATACTTGCACTTTTAGAGCTAACGCGCACTTGTGATTTTTAGTGGTCCGCTAGTTTAGTCGGAATCGTAATACGATCGTGATCAAACTGTCGGCCGATAGTTTGGTTTTGAGAACCTGCGAGCACTTGTGACTTTTAGTCGACCGATAGTTGGTCGATAGTTTAGTTGAATCCGGGCGCGCGCTCACATAGTCCTTCATGCATAGGCCGATAGTTGTCCGATAGCTGTTGTATAACTGTAACTATATAGTTGTAGTAACTATTGGTCAGTCATTTTCGATAGTTCGATACTGAATGCGCAGTCTACCGATAGGTGGGCGATAGTTTAGTTGAATGCAGTGCGCGCGCTCACATAGTCCTTCATGCACATTACCGCCCGGCCGATAGTTGTGCGATAGTTTGATCGTACAACTATCGGCCAGTCATTTTCGATAGTTTGATCGGTCGATAGTTTAAGCGCACTGACGGATTGCCACTGCCATATAACTCGATACTGAATCCGAGAACGACCAAACTATCGCCCGATTAAAAATCACAAGAGCGCGTTCGCTCTTATATAAATTATGCAATTTAAGTGGATTCGATTCAAGTTAATATAACATAAAAGGTCAATTTATACTTTAATAATATGTTTATTAAAAGTATAAGTACCTATATAGTAAGTTTAACATTTTATAATAATAACTTTAGTCTTAATCCACATAAGTTGCAAACTTACTATAATCGATTAGTTACTCAGAACCTTAATCGATTAATCGCGAGAATCGATCACAGACTCGTATGGTTACATGCCTAATCATGTCACTTTAGCATGTGTCAAAACGGGCATCTTAATTTGTGACGACTGTAGCAACGTTCAACAGAACAAAGCAGCAAAAATCTATCAGAATAAGGAATTCAAATGACAGTTGAAGCCCATACCCATATCCAGATTTCTTAGCCGGTAGCCCCCCTGTTCCCTCTCAAGCTTTCGAGCTCAGTAGGGGGCCGGGGGCAGGGGTTAAAACCGCCCAGCCCTGACGCGAAGCCTATTAGGCTTGGTGTGAGGGCTGGGCGCGGCGAGGGACAGGCCCTGTGTCTGACCGAGTCAAACATGCTGTGTGGTATACGTAAAGACAGTATTTGCCCTCACTATAAAAAAAGGAACCCGTCGTTGTTGATATTTATTTTGTATATTGAGTTCCCGCCCGACTGACACCCCCTACCAAAGTCCCCAACAAAGTCCGGTCTGAAAATAAATTGTGGCCACCCTCTTTCTGTGTACTTAGAACACTGACCTCTATTGTTTATTGTGACTCAGAAAGAGATGAAGGGGCCCCCAACAAAAAGAAATGTCAAATTTTTCATCCTGTTTTTATTTCAGGGTGTGGCTTCCATACTACAACAACATACAAGTTTCTTGGATATGGGTACAATTACTTTTGTACATGGGCTTCAACTGTCATTTGAATTCCTTATCTTGGTAGATTTTTGCTGCTTTGTTCTGTTGAACCTTGCTAGCTAAAGTCTATTTATTTCAGCATGTCTTATTATAAAGCCTCCAGTACAGGATGGCCGATCATGTTGGCCGACCATGATGGGCCATCGTGTACAGGGGTGGTTTGCGTTGCTCGCAGACGGCAATCACACGCACACCGGCCCTGTACACGATGGCCCATCATGGTCGGCCAACATGATCGGCCATCCTGTACTGGGGGCTAAAGGTAAACAAACATGACGTCACAAACAACTATAGTGTTGGGCACAAAATGATCAATTGAATTCAATTCGTTTTCTATTCGATTTTTTCGATTTTTTTAGATCAGTTCATTAGTTTAACGCTTATTCATAGTTTTCTTTTTCACTGACTGTTATTATCGTACAGACGTTCACTGAAGATAGGTACCTAAGTAAAAAAAAACATACTTACAAAAAATATATTTATTTAAAAAAAATACAATTTTGATAAAAGGTACTACTTACTACAAATACTGAATCATTTTAAATCGATAGACCAAAAAGACAGTACAGTGCCAGTGATCAGTACTCCGGCCGGCACTAATTAAAACACAAGGATGCTGGATTAGCGGAGAATTCGAATTAGAGGATATAATCTTTAGTGTGAGGAACATACAAAACCCGCAGTGTATAACAAACTCACGTCGCATCTCCATCCACCGGAGCGGAAACAATACATAAAAGAGCGAGTAAAACAATGTACTTATTGTTATAATTATTGAGAATTAAAATTATCTAATAGGTTATATAAGGAATCTAAATTTAATAGAACAGTGTATTGTCTATGGTAGTCAAAGTCCACAATCTGTAGTCGTACTTTTTATTGAAAATTAAACAAATGTCGTTGTTAAAATTAAAATGTTGGCTTTATAAAGTTATAATTGTATTTAATAATTATATTCAAACTCGCATGATGTTATAACAAAAAAAAAATAACAGATTGGCCGGAAACAAACTCGGCAGAAGGCCGTTTGGTGTTACCGGCCATATTGTTTTGAGCGAGCTATAAAGGAGGTAGGATAAGGCGAAACGGGCTCATTCTGCATCGGGAATTCAAAGCAAAGCTAAGTATTTTATTACATCGATGTGAGATTATTGGTGTTGTAAATTGTTAGATATCTAATGCGAAACAAACTTGAATTAGCATCAAATAGTTTCTGTTGGAATTTGTTATTCTTTGTCACAATATTCTATTGTTGTAAATGTATTAAAACTATTATCAGTATGGTTATAATTCAAATACACATTGTGCATTTCACACTTAAAAATGTAATTTGTCTGACTTGTTTTATGAAAATAAAAGTGTATGATGAAGGGAGAATTGCACCCCTTGGCGAGTTTCTTGCTGGCTCTTCTCGTTACAAGGTCTCCCGCCGTAGGGTTTTCTGAACCAATAGCGTAGCATCCTTGACAATCACAAAGGCTTACTAATAACTTGAATAAATGAAAATGAATATTAATTATTGAGTTATTTATTGTAATACCTGACCCATAATCTTAACATTATTGGAGTGAACTATATTGTAATATTGTATCGGATTACTGAACGAGCCGTATATTAAAGTAGGTACCGGATTACTGAGATTGTACTGTAGTTCTATACAAAAATTCACCACAATTAATCATTACCGTAACGAGATACAAATAGTTATTAGTCTGAATCACTTGATTCATAGGAAGATTCAGATTCTTCATTTAGGTTAATGGTGAATTGTGGCGTTACTTCGTCAGTTGCTGTGTCTATTATTCCATCGAGTCTCATCATCTCGTTTTCTTTTTTAATAACATGCTCGATACATTTTTTCCATGAATCCGCACCAATGCGAGCTAAACCCTCTTTCATTAAATTTTGAATTTCAGCTATCTTAAAAGTTTTATTATTTCGCCCTACGTATGATTTTAACTGTGCCCATATCATTTATAATATTATATTGGGATAAGTAGGAAGTAGCATTAATTAATCCTTAAAACTAAATTAAACTAATTTAAGGCAATTGCGAAGCGCAGCAAAGCGATCGCCCTAGGTGGTTATTTTTATTGTGAAAAAACAAAGAATTAGAAAAAAAATCGTGATGCGCTATACAGAATCCATCTATCCACCAAGTTTCAACAGTGAAGTCTTAAAAGATTCGCAATAAAGTGCCTGTGACATACGGACGGACGGACGGACAGACTAATAAACAAGGTGTACATTTTACCGCCCTAAGAACTCTTTAGAACGCTTTTTAAAAAGGTTCTTTCAAAAGTGTCAATGTACGATGTATTGGTCATGGTCGCCGACCATGGTCGGCCATCCTGTACTGGGGGCTTTAAGTGGCAATTTGTTTCATAGTGGACTTTGTGACTCAAGATAGATGTGGTTTTGTGCCCCAAGTGTCTACGCAACTGGACGATGTGTGAAATGATTAAAATATGCGCTATCTCGGTATCGTGATGCCGAGAGTGTTTTATTGTAGTGGTGACTACCTCAGCAAGAATTACCGAGAAGACCAACTCGACATACTTGACGCCAAATACTCCAAGAAGCATTGGGATGGAATGTAACACAACTACATTCTAATGAAAACATAAGAAACTATAATAACATACATGATTGATACTTAAGATTTGGCAGTATGGCGCCTTCGCCTGTCCAAAAGAACGAACTTTTTTATTATTTACTACTATTGACACTTGATGTCACCTTGACGTTGATCGGTGTTGACAAGTAAAATTTTAGGTTATAATTATATAATTTATTTCGTTTATTTTGCCAAGCAGTGATAAAGAAGACATAAATAATTCATAAAACCGAACAATGATAAAGTATGATATATTTGTATTTTTTTACGCATATTAATATCTCGTTTATACATATTGTATTGTAATCGCTTTTAGATTTGGTGTCAAGTCAGCTGTTTTGGGAGCCGCAGTTTACTACACAATAGATAAAGGAGTTTGGAAAGATACCTCAGTGACGAGCGCTATATATGAGGATCTTGAAAAAGGTGCCTCACCCTATGTTGGTGAGCTGAAAAAGCAAATTCCTTATGAAGTAAGTTCCAGGCTTTGAGTTATGTTCTGTTTCCAATTTTTTAACTGCCAAAACATAATGTGTAAGTAAATGAAACATGTTATTTTAACGATCCGTTTATGTTTTCAGTTGCCTCCTTTGCCATCAAATGACAGAGTGTCCTACTTATTTAAATACTACTGGAACAGCGGTGTGAAAGCAACCTTCAGATTCTTAGTCGACTTACCTACTCATGCCTCTGATGCTGCAGATAAAGCTGTAGATATTATTTCTTCCTCATTAAATGCTGTTGAAAGTAACCCTGCTTCTACTGAAGAAAAAGTTAAATAAGTTTTAATTAATATTTATTTCTAGGAAACAATGTATTTATTTCAAAGTGATATTGTCAGCTTCAAAGTAAATTATAATATGTGAACAATTCTGTATTTATTTTGTTCCAGTTTTATGTACCTCAATTGTTTTATCAACCATACATCTAAGTAGTAGTATTCTTTAAGCTGAAGCTTATGGTGTTGTCCATTATGCACAGATATTTTGAGAGCTTTGTTGTGGCTTTGTTTGCTTGGACAATTTTGAACACTCCGACTGCTCATATAAATATGAAACAATGAGTGCCTAGATATTTTGAACACCTTGCCTTGCGCACATACAATACAACAATATGATGATTCGAACTGTTTAGATCAAATTGCGTTTATGTTTTTCAGATCTTTTTACTACTCTAGACGCTTATATCAATTTTACGCTGACTGTACATACAATGTCCATACAAAACTGTTAACTGGAAAGTATCTCCTAATCGGTCATTGGGAAACAGGCACTAAGAATGTTAGTACTATTATATATTCTGTGACTAAGGCCCGTTATCTAGAATAACACTCAAGTGGAGATGTACCTATTTGTTGCATGTATTTGCATCCCTTTCTAACTATACTTGGGAAAAGATCTCCACTTGACTGTTGTTCTAAAGAGCAAGAAAAAGAATCTTTCGTAACGCTCTCGTCACTTCGTTCTTCAGCTTATCTCCTCAAGTCAAGCGTGCATAAAGGATTTTTACTTAAAAAAAAAGTGTGCTGAGGACAGTTTAGACCACACAACAGAAGTACAACCTGTTTAAAAGTTTATATTCTTCCATCAACGTCATTTCCGTTCGCCTCTTTCGAAACGGTCTCGTCACTTCCGTTCGCCAGCTTACCCCCCAAGTCAACAAACACCTTTTCAACTTTGGTATCATTGTCAAATATCTGGAAAGGTATTTCTTTCGCGTGTGGGGGTAGTAATATCTTCACATTGATGAAATTAACGCTGGCTATACAGCGTGTAAGAAGTATTTGATAAATTCGACGCTTCTCGTAACGACTCCGTAGCTCAGTGGTTAGAGCAGTCGCCCGGATAGCGAAAGGTCGTGGGTTCGAGTCCCATCGGAGCTGGTTGTGAGACGGGTCGATTTTTTCTAAATACTTCATTTTTCATTTTTCAAATGTAACCATGCATATTTGATCAAACGTATGATAGATAATTATAATATATTATATTAATATGCCTATGCCCAGCAGTGGGCGTCGTTCGGCTGACATGATGATGATGATGATGATATTAATATACCCTTTTTACCTACCGGGTGGGACCTTAGCCACGTCATAGATTCCGTTCTATAACTTGGGAAACATTATCCATCTTGGCCTCACCGCGAATTGCACCAACTGCGAATTGGACGAACTGCGAATTGGACAAACTGAGAATTTGACCAATTGTGAATTGGACTAAGTGCAAATTGGACATTTTTTTGAACATTGGACCAAATGCGCCTAAAGGCTAATTAGTAATCTGCAGCATGAGGGCCGAAGAGACAGCTGCTCACGTCCTGGGTCGAATGTGACGGAGTGGCCCCCTACCGGGCGAGGTACCTCGGATCGCCGGGAAAGCGTCCACGAAGCGGTCTTCGACGTGAGGGCGCTGGGTGCTTTCCTGGCAGAGCTGGGCTGGCTGTAGCCCAGCTGCACACCCTCCTCACGCAATAAGACATAGAGTAGAGTTGCTGAAAACACCCGTATCGCACGAAGAAGACCCCCAAGCCAAGAGTGAGTAAAGAAATTTTACTTCAGACTGAAGTAAAACCTCTACAGTTTACTCTTCCATCAACGTCACTTCCGTTCGCCTCTTTCGTAACATATTCAGATCGCGACTCTCGGATGGATTTGCGGCGACCCTCAAAAAACGATGTCGCATCCTATCCAAGAAATTTGTACGTGTAGTCCACGTCGTGCGCCCCCGCTACAGCGTCTATGTTCAGCCAGCGAATCAGGAACGAGCAGGTCACGCAAGGCGCCGAGGAATCCGTACACCATCCTTAAAAAGTATAGATATCGATTGTTTGCCATCGAAACGCTACAAAGAAAATTAAATTGAATTTCTGATAATGTACCACAAGTTGGTACCTAGTTTGATCTGCTGTTCTTATCAACTCAAAAACTTGGGGAGTTGGAGTTGGGTTGTGCTTGGTGCACAGTTTTATTCATAAATAAAACAAAAATTACAAAACAGTCCACATTTGTGGCACAATTTGATTTATTTTTTGCTCAGTGTCACATTTTTACAACTTTTCCTAGCAGTTACACTTCCTTATTATAGTCAGCTCCACAAATTTGAAAATTATTGGAAAGAAACTATGTCAAATTTATTAAAATTGCTCTTGAGCAGAATATTTTATGTCCAAATGCAAAAAAAAATATTTGTCTAAACAATTTGTGCAATTTACTTACCAATCATATACTTAAATTTTAACCAATATCAAGACAGTAGCCTGACAAGTTCATATTTCTATCTTTGTTGTTTTTGTAATCATTTAGCTACCTAATCTTTTCATTATGAAATTGCTGTTAACAAATATAAAATCTGTGGAACAGACAATGTGAAAACGAATTTGTGCATATTACAATATTCAAAATACACAACACTAGGGAATGGCATTTTAATAGTAAAAAAGTATGGTAAGAGACCATGGGAATATTTACGTTTTTATATACATTTTTAGTAAAATCTTTACGGCAAATATTCTGTAGATCAAGTAAATAACATATATGCACAACAATACAATTTATTATGAGAGAAAGGGATATTAATAATATCAACTATATGTAGAACTAATCGGCACTCTTGTACACAGAACTATCCAATGACGTTATTGGGGAAATTTGTACATATGACATAGAATACTAAAAATTGCAATTATGTATTTCTTTTGGACTCAAATGTGCCAATAGAAAAATTCTTTATAATCGAAAAGCTACATATAAACGATAGTAACAGTTCCCTGCTGTACAACAGTTTTTTTAATAAAATTATTTATAACATGCAGCTTCTTGACTTATCAGAATAAGTATAGCTGGTTTCAGATATTTTATATCCACTAAGGGGAAATTGGGCAAAGGCGATCTCATTAGTATTAGTAATAATTTTGTTTCAACTGTATTCCCATTGCTAGGCAACTGTTTCTGTTTCCATTGGCTCTTCAGCGCCAGTTTTCTTTTTCTTCTTCTTATTGGACTTGGCAGAAGAATTGAGGAGGGACTGAAAAATATAAAAAAAATTGATAAGATTTTTACATTTCGTTAATTTTTTTTCATTTAGGAGCACGGTAATGTCGCAATAGTTCAAACCAAAATGTCAATGTAAACAAATTGGCTCAAAATAATTACTTTTAATATACCCTGCGCTTGTCCAAAAAACACTATAGAGTGTAATTTGAAAAATAACAGGGATATGTTTTGTTGGACAATAAATTGATAGGTATGCTTACATTGAGTTCAGGGTCCTTGATGCTGCGGTCGGTCTTGCATTGGCTCTTGTCGAACGGCAACCCCGTGATGCGGTGCGTGCCGCTCGGCAGCAGCAGCGCTGTGAATTTGAACTGCGCTACAAGTTCACCTGGACGCTCGTACAACACCTACGAATCATACCAGTAACTAAGTAAAATAACCTTCATGGGATGGGAAAAATAATATTACTAATTCTTTTTTTTTTATTGAAATACTAATATATTTTAACAACAAACCTGGAAGGGCTCAATGAGTTTGTGATTAACACATTCAACAACTCCTAATCTTGCACTTGTCTCCTTGTCGAAGGTACGTAAGTTGAATGGCATATTTCCATGCTTGTTGCGGACCTAATGAAAGCATACAATAATAATATAAATTAGATATGAAACATCAAAAGTTTTTGCAGTAATAATGTAAGAAGTTTTTATTGTTCATTACTATTATTTTATAATGAGAAAAGAGATATTTTACAACTACTATATAATAAGGGGTTAATGTTGTAATGTTCTATACCAATATACTAAGGTAACATATTGGTTCAAACACATTACACTTATATTCCCAGAATTTAATAATAATGATTCTGAAATGCAGTACCATTATAAAAGAAAAATAATGGGGTCTATTTAATGATAAAGTGTTGTTACCTCACTGTAGAACATTCTTGACGCCTTCAGTTTCAATTGATATACCTCATCAGTTTTTTTGTATATTGTACACCTTGTATCCATTTCACGACCCTGAAATATATAAGTATGATGCTGAATACCTATTCACATTTAAGGATCGCGCACATTTGTCGAACAGCGCAAAAATCCGCTCAAATCGCTTGTATGTATTTTATATGAACTATTGCACACTATGCCGGGGAGCAACAGGCCGCATAATCCGCCGCGGATTTTGGTTGCGAGCGATGCGGCCCGCCTCGTCCCGCTGCACCCCAACAGTGTGCTATAGCAAACGAATTTTTCTCTTCAAACAAATTGGATGTTTCGCGACGTCTGACAGTACACTGTACTCAAAATCCGTCAATGCGCTACGGCGAGGCTCCTCACTGATGTGCTAAGTAAGCATTTTAAGTGCTTGTCAGTAAATAAATACTAAATTGAGACAGCTCAGTTTAGTTAAAAGAGATTTACTTTCAATATCCCCTGAGTACTGCCAGAGGAGTTATTTAAAACACTTCTGGAAAGAATTCAGGGACTAAATGTAGTTATACAATTTAACTTGTTAAGAAAGTAAATAAGAATAAAAGTATTTATTACTTACAACACCTTCACCAGTTGAAATAAGTACATCCATTGCGTAAACTTCATATGTTTCTAAAGTGGCCTTTTCATGTTCCTTACGTTGTGCCTCTGATGGATTTTGAATAATACTCTTCTCTCCATCAATGCGGAACTGTTTAAGTTGATGGGAGAGCATACCCTCGATAGGTTTGGATCCATATTCTGCACTTATTTTCTGCACAACTTCAGTAATAGCAGTATTCTATAAAACAAAAACATTTTTATATAATAACTATTTAAAGATTTTAAAATAAAGCATTCAGCCGGCCTAGCATGAGCGGCTTATAACACGCGATATGATATAGCATGCCGTGTCGGCAGCATAAGCATTAGTTTGTAATGTAGTAGTGCAATCAATCATATGAAGATAAAATCAACAAATGTCTAAAGAGAAATACATTTCTTTTCCCTGTGCTTGTACCAATATCATAATAGAAATATGATACAGGAAAGATTCAGGGTAATCATCAAAGTAAGAACTTAACCTAAGAATACCTCATGTTGTAATGTATGGAGACAGCAGCTCAATTAATTGGAATTTGTTTTTAGATTTAAATCAAATGAATGCAAGTAGGATTGCTAGTTTAAATAGTTAAGTTTTATCATAACAGCTGATTCCTATCAACACCACACTTAAAATTCATAAACTTTTTATCAAATCCAGGGGGCTACCAGTTAAAAAATATGGTTAGGAGACTGGGCTTCATTTGACATTTGAAGTCATGTGAGACATACAAGCTTCAGTTGGCATTTGAAGTTCATAAATAGTCTGCAAATGAAGCCCATGTTCATATCCATATTTTTAAGCCAGTAGCACACATGATTACTGTCAGAATCTCAGAATACTGGCAATACTACAATATACCATTCAATGCTACAGCAGTAAATGAAAAAAAAGTGATTTCGCACCTCATTACCGGGTCTCAAGAGCCGCAATGCCGCTTCACTGGCATTATGGGCCGCCAGCAGGACGTCGGCGGAGCGCCCGGTCACCTCACCACCCCCAACTGCCACTGTGTGGGCCACTACAGCAATGAAGCCATCTATGTGTGCACCTAGGTCACTAAAAGAACAAAGACAATAATTTAATAGGTTTGCAACAAGTGTTTTGATACTATAAAAGAAAGGATATTTTTCAGTTCTGTATGGAGCCTCAGCTAGAACTTTGTACACTATACCATAGGCAAGCAAAATATAAATGTAATAACTGAAAACTAATTATATTGCTATAAGCTAACGCGTTTGATGGTACAAAAGCATTATCTAGTCTTAATTTTATGCAACCCCGATTCAATATGGCGGTAAAACGTCACACTCACATTTGAAAAAAAGGTTAACATTGACAGATTATTATCATCAGTCGTCAATGTCATCGTTTTTTCGTACAGAAACATCAATGTTTCCGAACGTGATTTAAATATGGTTGCCAGTGTGACCATGGATGGCAAATAATTTTTATTTTAAAGTTTATTTTTGTACCATTTTTCCAGAAAGACAATGAGAATTTTAATAATTTATATGACTGTACTATATTTTTTACAAAGTCCTAGCCGAAAATGAAAAATGTCCTTTCATATTAGTTCATATAAACACAGCCTTACTATTTACAAGGCCCAACCAAGAAATTGCTTTATCACCTTAAGTTTTAAAATTCTTTGTATGCTGTAGATTGATAAGGTCTGATTAATTCTTTTGAAAGTTCAAAGTGACAATTTCTATGGATGTCGGTGGCACATAGTGCATGACAATATTGAAAATATGGACAATGGAATTGCATTTTTGTAATCGTATTGATTTGACAGTTCATATTGTATTCAATAGGCTGCAATTTGTTTGGAATGACATTTATTATGATACAATATGAACTGTCAAATGAATACGATTGACTTTACACTATTCGGGGTGCAATTGTGTAAAATTATTGTATTGAATTGACAGTTCATATTGTATTCAATAGGCTGCAATTTGTTTGGAATGACATTCATTATGATACATATTAATGATATGATACATTTATAATGAATACAATTGACTTTACACAATTCCATAGTTGATCTTTAGCTATAGTTAACGAAACTGATATAGAATTTTTCTGGTCAACTATACTTAAATATTTGACTACTGAACTGGATGAATTTTAGGTTATCTAAAGCAAGGTTTTGGTTTACACATGCCACAATAATAATTAAGGTTTTACATAAAAATAACTAATGAGTCTTTCGACTTCAATTTGAGCTTATACATACAGTTACTACATTGGACATTAAATTAAATTATAACGTATGGTAACAGTGACAGCTGAATTCACTAGAAGCAAATGTAGGACTTACATCTTCGCCAAATCACCTTGTTTCAATACGTAATCAGTTTCGCTAGGAATAGGTGAGAAGTGGCAAATACAGTTGTTTACAGACACACATGTTGAAAAAGCTATGCCCTTCTTGGAATCCTTTTCCTTTTTGAAGACCTTAGAGGTCTCTTCTAAGATCAACTTATCGCCGTACTCGCAAATTTCACGAGCAGACGCGTCAGGAACACATTTTGCGAGCAGTTGCTCCAAAACACCTGTAACAAATTTAAGGTTCTATGTATTGGTCAGAACTCATTCAGGTTATTCGAAAAATCTATACGTTAGTGGTGATCTAGAGTAGCGGCACCGCATGGCGATGACACGCGTCCGAAGCCCTCGCAACGCATTGAGTTCTTGTACCGTGGTTCCAGGTAGATTTAATTTCACATTGACCACATTTGAAATTCACTTACGATTCACAATTTGACCAGCGAGTTTGTACTTGGTAACGACCAAGTCCTCCGCAATAGTCTTTTCCACTTCTTTTTCGTCAGCCATTTCTCAAATTGTGGTTTGGTTTGGTTATTCGCCATTCACTGATTGGTTGTTGAATTGTCAGTCACGTGACCGGAACATAAAGTTGCAGAAAAGAGCGGGAAAATAAAACGATATTAAATACTGCAATAATAAAACACACAGACACCACCTACACTGAAATATTTAAACGTTGGTTCCCAGATTATTTAATAAATTAAACTGAGCGTGAGACAAGCGCGAAAATTATTATAAATTATTATACAAACTATTTTTTATACAGGTTTTTTTTTATTCATTCCTAAAGGAACAGGCTAGGGTCTGAGACCATACTGCCTCGTCATTAGTCTTGATTATTATGTCTTCCCACGGGCTTTTTTCTTTCCTATATTTCCTCCTTTTCTTGCTAACCTTACTCATTAAAATACGATGTGTGGAATGATTAAAATATGCGCTATCTCGGTAACGTGATGCCGAGTGTTTTATTGTAGTGGTGACTACCTCAGCAAGAATTACCGAGAAGACCGACTCGACATACTTGACGCCAAATACTCCAAGAAGCATTGGATGGAATGTAACACACCTACATTCTGAAAACATAAGAAACTATAATAACATACATAATACTCAAGAATTGGCAGTATGGCTTAATGTCTTCGCCTGTCCAAAAGGACGAACTTTTTTTTGCTTTTTACTACATATTAGTTCTGTGCTATATAGGCTACGTTCCGTTTTGCGCCAACAGCGATAATATCACTGATATCGCGCTCACACATCGTTCCGATTTGTTGTGAGCGCGACAACGAAAGCAGTAATTACGTCACGGATGACGTCACTACCGCCGCCATTTTGCGATCACGGTGATATCGTTCTCAAGCGTTAGCACTGTGAGCGGGCTGTCATATTTGACGTTTTGTTGTCAAACGTCATTGTTTGTTGTGGTTTTGTTTGAGTAATCTCTGCGTTTTAGGTTTTATTTAGGTATTTTATTTGTTTATCCCGAAGCAGAAAGCCAGAAAAATGATAGTGCTTATTAAAGATGAGACGACGGGTAGAGACATTACTCTAAATTTAAGCACGGATCACTATCATCATCGCTGTCCAATAAAACGTTTACTAATTGACGAATATCCATACTAAACCGGTGATTATTTACTTACAAATTCAAATCAAAACAACGCTCGCTCGCGTGCTTGCAAATAGCCGTTCCGAATTGAAATCGCGTCAACAGTGCTGTCAGCGCGATAATCAAATCGGAACAGCTTTTAGCGCTCACAGCGCCAACAGTACTATTGACTCAAAACGGAACACGGCCATAATTTGTGGTTCTGTGGGTGACAGGTGGGTGACAGTTGGGTGACAGTGACAGTGTGTCAATCATGTCAGCAGTGTGTCAGCAGCTATAATTTGTGGTCAGCAGTGGGCGAGAGTGCAAGTTTTCATGTGGTTTTCATCACAATTTCATATTTTCTTAATCTTTACATTTATTTCTTTGCTAATTTGCTTGTTTAAGGGACTGGCTTTTTAAATTTTATTTAATTATGGCGACAACATCAGAAGAACTGTTATCTATGCTTGAAGGTAAAATAAAATTAGGTGGAGATCTCATGATACAATTACAATCGGTAGAATATATTGATGGTATTTCAAAATTACAAAGAAAAATTCGTCAAGAAATAGAGTTTTTAAAAAGGGTATGTTTCTTCTAATTGTTTACCGTTTACTTCAAATATAACATCAATACAAACTACTGCTAAATGAGTTCACTTTTACAGCTACAAAAGAACAAAAAATTTAAATCAGAACAACTGTCTTGTTCTAATCTCAGACACTTGGGTGCAATGGTTGACTGTGCTTTGAGACCAGGAGTAGTTGCTGTTTGCAAAATATTTCATATAAATGATGAGAGTAAACTGCTTATTGATATAATAAGTGATGGAGGGAAAACATGGACAAAAGGTGAATTTTCCTAAGTTAACCATGGGCTTGAATAATTTTAGCAAAGAACTGTTTAGTGACAACTATTTTATTGTTCCAGTAATTGCTCGTAACCCAAAATCACTCACTGCCTTAAGTACCGGGAAAGCATCATATGGCGCTCGATCAATTTTGGATCAAGCAGAAGATTATATGGAATGTGCAAAGCTTTATCCTTGCATGTACAAACCTCCAAGTGTATGTACTAAATCCTTTTCCCACTTGTTTCGCAAATAAGAAAAAAAAACTCAACAATATGCAAATAAATCAACTTGATTGATTTTTACTAATTGGACCCATAACAGACAAAATAAAATTGTCTGTTAATCTAAGTACTATGGCAAAATTTTCCAGACATTTTCAATGTCTATTTAAGTACTAATATACTTAAGATAGCAAAGTTTAAAGTCAATGATATAATGAAAATGTTTATAGGTGGTCTTTGAGTTTATGAGTGGAATAGAAGAAAGTCTAGCAAACAAATTAAAACTAATTGGTGTCATAGTAAAAGGTGAAATACTTCCTGATTCTTATATACTTGAAGAATGCAATGACTTATGGGAATCAAGTTCAAGTGATGAAGAATTATCCTGCCAAAGGTAATATTTTTGAAAGCTAAATTTAATAATAATTTTGAAAATAAATATTGAATATTTATGTACCTACATTATTTTGAAACTACTTAGTGGATTACATAGTCCCACAAGTCTAATAGTTATAGTATTTGTAAGTTTGTTTAAAATTAAATAATGATAGTTATTTTATAATGTTTTAGTAACCAAAATACTCTGGAAGATTTATCCCAATGTATTCAAGAGCATGCAGAACTTGATACACTGAATTTAGATGTCACTGCCATGATGGCCTATGTCAGTAATATGACAAATGGACATTGCAATTATGTTTTTAAGCAAGAAGTGCTGACACAGCAATCATCCTGGGAAGCAGAGAGACCAGTCAAGCCAATTTTGGATAGATTATTTGAAGGTAGTTTAATAAGACTTGCTTAATCATTAGCTCAAGTGGGTCGGGGCAGCTTTGTGTTATTAACATATAATTCTATAGTCCTGCTAATTATTAAAATAACCAAGTTTCTATTGAATTTCATAATCAACCAACCTATGAAAAGTGAGTTGACACAGAATAATATGTATTGTTAAAATTGTATTTTATTTTTCAAAAAAGTTATTTTTCTAATAACATTTCTCAAGCCTATTAAAAGATGTATAAATTATCTATCTTCCTTTTAGGTAAAAAGCTTGTATGTTGTAAAACTGCATGGGATGACTTTGAAAAAATAGTAGACACTCTAGGTGGTGCCATGGAGAGAAAAAGGACAGCAAATCTGAAGGAACTGGTGACTATTTATCCAGACAATTATAAAGGTAATTTTCTACACTGTTAGTTCATTTTGTGTTTATAATAAAAATTGCATTGTGAATGCAAAAAAGTAAATATTTAAATGACTCATTTTGTGATTTAAATACCTGCTTATTTTTATACATACTTAATTGGTATTTAAAAATGTTTTTTTATTGTATATGATTTTCATATTAACATTTTTTGTTTGTGGTTTATAATAAACAAGTTAGGACCTATTAAAGTCCCTTGCGGTATTCCATAGCTAATATTTATAACTTCTGATAATGCCGATAATATTTAATGTTTACAGGTCCTGATGACTATCCTCGTCAAAATTTAAAAGTCAGAGGTCATGTCCGGTTAAGATCTAAAATTATTTTTAATTTTGGACACAGAATTAAGGCACTCACTGTTTCTGCTAATGAAGGTTTTGTGAGAGCGGCGATGCAACAGGTTAAAACTTAGAATTAGAATTAGAATTATTTATTATTTGCCATAAATAGGGTGTTATACAGAGAAGTTGGAAGTCATAATTTAAGAGCTTATTCCTATTTAGCCATTTATAATAGCATGCAATTTTTTTTGATTGATTATTTATAAGGATTACAATTTAAATGATCATTTATACAATCATATTAAGTTTCTAACATATATCAACATCAGTCATTGTCATACATATGTCTTGGTATATAAAATTAAATGGCATAAACCTAAATTAAATGTAAAAGTAATCCGTGCATAGACAGTCCTAAGAACTATTCCTTAAATTAAAGAAACTTAATTTGTATAAATCAGAAGTCTCCTGTCTAATACTATTCAACACTGTTTATTGCATGATTTCTAAAAAATACATTTTCTATGTAATAATATCAACTTTGACAACATTATGTTTATGTGGGTAAAGTCCATTCGCTTAGATAGTGTCGCCCTTTGATCGCGCCGCCTTGGCACGTGCCGCTGCTTTTTAAAGGATGCCGCCGCATAAACAAAAGAAGCCGCGTGCGGCGTACACCCGAAAATGGAATTGGATTTTGGGACTCGGCATTTATTAAATTATATTTTCTTAAATAATCTATGTTTATTATAAATACAGGTGGTAACGACGGTTATGACTCGTGACAATTCGAGCGATGATAAGTAATCATAATAATCATATAAAAAATTTATAAAAATTATTATTATTTGTAAATCACTTATTTAACTTCCTTTTATATAAAAATATCCAAATTTTCATTAAAATTGACTTTGGTACTCAACTTGAGTGTATTATTTTATATCTGCATTTTATAGCAAGAGCCTCAATGCCGTGCGGGTGTACCGACACTATCTAACCGAACGGACTTTACTTACTTACTTCTTAGCTTGTCAATCAATTTGGCTTTAAATCTGTGCAGCCCAGATGGGGGTACTTTAAAATATGTATCTGTCTTTATGCTTTAATATTTCCTAATATTAAGAGATTCTTAAAACTGCAATACATCAGTGCACTTCAAACTATAAATCTCAATAGATTTTGAATTTAATTAGTATTGAATTAAGGTTCATATTTGATCGTTTATTTTTTGTTTCAGGGAGTAACCTATGCCACCTTCATCCACGAGTCGCGGGCTCTAACAGAAGGCAAAGAAAGCAGTGCCACTCAAATCTCACTATGATAAAGATTTTGAGTAGCAGACATCAATACTATTATATTTAGATAGTGATTTTTATACTTATAAATTAACTAAAGTTAATGCCTACTTGGTCCTGCGTTGCCCGCATCCAGCGGCTCGGCTTCCCGCTGTTGTTGTGGAGATCCTTGGGGGAGGCCTATGCCCAGCAGTGGCGTCGTTCGGCTGACATGATGATGATGATGATGAATGCCTTCCTGTGACTGTGATTGTAAAAATCGTGATAATAAAGTGCTTAGCATAGAACTTGTATTTTTTTAAATATATTTATTCACAGTGAGGAGCCCGTGGCGCAGTGGTTAGCGCGCTCGGCCTGCAATCGTTGAGGTTTAGCAACTTTCGCTCCGTGCTTCGGA
This sequence comes from Crambus lathoniellus, assembly GCA_949710035.1. Taxonomy (NCBI): domain Eukaryota; kingdom Metazoa; phylum Arthropoda; class Insecta; order Lepidoptera; family Crambidae; genus Crambus; species Crambus lathoniellus. The sequence continues at coordinate 23,816,678 of OX453305.1, read as the reverse complement.
AGGCACGTTGCCGTTGGTTGTAAGCCGTTGGTCCGGCTGCATTTGCAGTCGTTAATACTCGCAAATCTGCATTGGGCCCGCGTGGTAGGTATGGCCCATTCTGCTTATACATATCCATCTAAGGGAGGCCAGTGCCCCAGCAGTGGGGACATAAAATGGCTGTTAATGATTATGAGAGAAACAAATGGCCCATTGCCCTTGACGAGTTTCTTGCCGGTTCTTATCGCAAGGTCTCCCGCCGTAGGATTTGCGAAGCGATGGCGTTAGCTTCTTTGCCGTTCATAAGTGTTGTTAACTCGACCTAAATGGAATTAAAAAAAAAGTTTACAGTGCGATTCAAACTTGATGGCGGTCGTGAAGTTACAATAGCAGCTATGCGCAGCAGAGAACCCCGTACCCCGCTGTATGCCCTAGTTTGCATTGTACTGTAACAGTATTTACTTAATTCTAGTTGTCTGCACCCTATTGCTAATACTTGGTCTGGTTGGCGCTGCAGTTTATTTTTTTTATTCACTACACGGGGTAGCACTTAGCCTTCATCACACCTGATGTTAAGTGGTGATAAAGCTGAAGGTGGAAGCGCGCTAATCCCGGAATCCTCAGTCACTGAGGAACTACTTAGATATCTTTTCTAACTGCCGGAACACAATAATGCTGAAAACACCATTGTTATGGCGTCAGACTTGGATAAGATGGTGGTAGCTAGCCAGGCGGACTGAGAACAAGTCCTACCACCAACCAAACCGAATACAATATGTACCCCCACTGGGAATCGAACCCGGGACCTCTGGGTCCGAAATCGATGGTGTGAACCGCTAGACCACAGAGGCGGTAAAAGTATAAATGGCCGTTTGTTACGGCAAGTAGTTGGCTCAGCCCATAGATGTATTATTCCAGTAGATGGAGCATATGAAAATGAACAATTCCTTCTATAATCGACTCTCGTCTCTCAAATGGCGACATGTCGTGTGTTAAAAAGAGATAACAATAGCCCGACGTGTGCGTCTTAATGAGCTGCGCGCCACTTGAAAGTAAACGTCATATTTGTTTGTTAACCAGCTGGTTAACAAATGCTTCAGAAAGAAAAGCTTTTTTTGGACAAAAATATAGAAAGATTTGATGGTGTGGTGCGGTAAATCTGTTGTTTGTTAAGAATGGCCTGTACTGTTCCCGGTTATTCAAGCAGAGTGAGTGTTTTGAAAGAGAATAATGAACACATATCATTTCAGAGGTAAGTCACACTCATTGTTTTGTGTTTTTGCGAACACATTTTTATAGCTTACTGGTCCGTATTTGCAAAAACTAAATCGCTGTACGTGTATATACAGTTTAACATTGACTTGGTTGAAAAAAATCGGGTGTTTTTAGGCTAAAAATATATAATTTAAACCCAATTGGGATTTTTTGACATTTGGCCAACCTGATAGTGTTGTAGTCCGATTTTATTATGTAATATCGATAAAAAATTGTAGTGTTAACAATTTTGTATTTAAACTTAATTTTTCTCAATTCTCAACAGATTTCCCACCGCCGCGCCGCCGTCAATGTAAAGGAAACGTGAATAAGAAACGTAAGAAAAGGCGACGATTCGAGACCTTCGCAACATACAAGAATATGCTCGATGCACTTATTAAAGCAAATTGTGGATTTATACTTAAAAATCGAATACATTAAGAGTATAAAAATAAGCGTGAAATCTGTATTTTTTTATTTGATATCATTCAGCAGATTATTTAATTTAATAAATTGATAACGACTTGATGATTGATACTAGGAGGTATTGGTCATATTCAGTTTTACGACTATACCTCCTAGTATAAATAGTATAATTATCATCATTATCATATGTCCTCACTGCTGGGTCATAGGCCTTCCTTGTGCATGAAAACACCACAGGTAGAACGGGCCATAAGTGCCATAACCCACCACGCGAAGCCAATGCGGATGCGAATAAAGGGTGCCAACGACTGCTAATGCAACCGGGACCGACGGCTTAACGTGCCTTTCAAAGCACAGAGGAGACCGAGATAATAAAGTTTTGGTCACCCATCGGATCTCCGCAGCAAATGTTTCTTAACATCAACGAACGGATGCAGAGTGCGCGTACAAATGAGCCATCGATCTCCTCAAGTATAATTATAGTACTTCATATTTGGCACTGATTAAAAATTAAAGGGCTTGCTTAGACCATGAAACTGAACAACTCTCTTTGGAGCATAGCATACGTCGAAATATAAAAAAAATATTCTGCTACACAAGATCGATCAGCTGAGCGTGCGCTTTTCTCTGGAGGGAAGAAATTTTTGCCATATTTCGACCTATGCTGAAGTTTCATAGCATAAACAAAATTCTAAGGCCGTGACGTGAGCACTTTGGACACGAATAGTACTAAAAACTGTCAGAAAAGTGTCTTCTGCCGGCCTAGCATGAGCGGCTTATAACGCGCGATATGATATGGTACGGCATGCCGTCTTGCTTACATCTAAGAGGGGTAAGCAAGACAACTTGCCGTACCATATCATATCGCGCGTTATAAGCCGCTCATGCTAGGCCGGATGAACCGCCCAATTACATTAAGTCTAGCCGCATTGAAAATCGAGAAGCGCTCTATTCAATGTAGCGTACTTTCGTTCAGCCGTATTGAATACGGCGTATCTTTAATCCTCCGCATTACAATGCGGTGCTGTTTTCCAATACATCTAGTTGCTATGTAATACGGTGAAATATACAATACGCCTGCGATATATACATATACATTGTAATTTAATGTATCGCATCGCATTCAAATTATCGATACTTTTATCGATAACTTGTTATCAAAAAGAACCACAGCACTATTTAACGCTATGACTTTTCTAGCATTGGCTAGTCAAAATGGAGACATTCACTAATTACGACGCAACAGATTAACATGTATGTCTCTTTCTATCTTATGACAATTTGATAGTGTTAGAAAGGGTAAAGGATGGGTGAGTTATAGCTTATTTTTGTGATCCATCTACAGGAATAATACATCTATGGCTCAGCCCAAAGATGGCTTAAGCCCCCAGTACACGATGGCCGATCATGGTCGGCGACCATGACCAATACATCGTACATTGACACTTTTGAAAGAACCTTTTTAAACTTGTTCGTTCAAAAGTGTCAATGTACGATGTATTGGTCATGGTCGGCCAACCTGTACTGGGGGCTTCAGACATACGCACGACACGAGATAAGGGTGAATTGATACTTTTGAGGGTGATATTCCACTTATCACATTTGATCTTTGAAGAAATTGGACCACTTTATCAATAAAACCATTCATGAAGTTTTCAACTTTGATCAAAATATTTGATAAGTGGAATACCACCCTAAAACTACTGGCGAAACGTTCACCGGGGGGTTGTTTTGAATACTCAAAGACCGGGGGCTACCGCGTAACTTTATGGGTATGAACTTCATACGTTTTTGGGAACTTTAAGTCAATTTTATAAAGAAAATAGCCGCTATCAGTTCCTTGTTTTGTGACGTCGGGTATAACGATAACTAGCTAGCAACGTTCAACAGAACAAAGCAGCAAAAATCTATCAAGATAAGGAATTCAAATGACAGTTGAAGCCCATACCCATACCCATATTTCTTAGCCGGTAGCCCCCCGTCGTGCATGTCTCGCCGCTCGCCCAACCGTACCGTTCACAGTTTCACACATTCGCAGTTCGCTCATGGTTCGCTCGCCACACCACACCGCAGCCAGCGGTCGGTGGTGTGTGGCGAGATTAATTACCTATAAGGTTAATAAATAATTTAAAAATTACTCTGAGCAGGGGGGCTACCGCGTAACTTTATGGGTATGAACTTCATACGTTTTTGGGGACTTTAAGTCAATTTTAAGCCCCCAGTACAGGTTGGCCGACCATGGTCGGCGACCATGACCAATACATCGTACATTGACACACATTGACACTTTTGAACGAACAAGTTTAAAAAAGTTATTTCAAAAGTGTCAATGTACGATGTATTGGTCATGGTCGCCGACCATGGTCGGCCAACCTGTACTGGGGGCTTTATAAAAAAATAGCCGCTATCAGTTCCTTGTTTTGTGACGTGGGGTATAACGATAACGTTTCTAGCTAGAGTGCGCGTCAGATAAGTCTGCACGCGGTCAAAATCGAATACTAATCTTTTCCCTAAGCTTAGAAACAAAAAATGTACTGTAACTAGCGCTAAAAACGCCCCAGTCGCGCGCAGAGTTATCTGACACCCACTCTAGATACAGTGCCACAAACTTTGATGTGCCGGTGGCCAAAATGTGAAACTAACTAGATTTTTTTTAATGTCATTTTGCTGTCAAGTTGATGTCCAACCATAGCGCTGCTGGCGGCTGAAGTTCTTAGAAGTCAGGGCCGGTTAAATTACTACAAAAAAAAGAAAAACGTACGTAGCGCCGCTGTCACCGGCACAGAAAAGGTTGTGGCACTGTAACATTATACTCGACGTCACAAAACAAGGAACTGATAGCGGCTACTTTCCTTATAAAATTGACTTAAAGTTCCCAAAAACGTATGAAGTTCATACCCATAAAGTTACGCGGTAGCCCTACAGAATTCCTGAACGAAAAATGAGGATCCGTTTGACATTGACACTTGACAGTGTCAGTCAAGTTGACATTGAATGAGCGATTTTCTCATGAAGTTTGACTTAATACTCTGAGGTAACTGGAGCTCTCACCCTGAATAAAAAAGTGTCGCCAGCAAATTTGACATTTATGTATGTAGTGGCTGTCAGCTGTCTCATATGACCATACGTATTTTTTTAAAGTGTAGGTGAGACGGAAGACAGCCACTGTGTTATTTGTGGTATTCAAAAAATTGTTCGTACTGCACTCTCCAGTTACCTCAGTATTTAGTCTAAGCTTTTTGGATTTTCTGAGAGGCTATTAAAAAAAAAAAAGCTTCCAATTGCTTCACTAGATGGCGTTGAATAAGTATGTACATGTCTATGGTATATTTTGGTATGAAACATAATTAAATTAATTACTTTTTAACAACCCAAAGGAAACTAATAATATATTAAATAAGTACTACTGTGAGGAACAGAAATGAAATAGGTAAATTTAAAGATTTAGGTAAATAAATAACATCTGTCTGACGTTCCGTTTTACGTAAAAAAGTCGCGTCAAAGTAAAATTTATAACGTTCCGTTCCTTCTAACTGCATAGGTGGGACAGCGCCATCTAGTGACTGAGCTTTCAGAAAATCGCCCATTGTTTTTGTTCTATGTTTTGTTGATTTCAGGCGTTGGAATCACCCATAGAATAGGTCAAAACTTAGTGGCCGGTAGCCCCGATACCCATTCATTGGCTATAATTAAGACCGCCATTTTGTTGGGGTGCCCCCATTGGCTAAAACTAAGGCTGTCACTTTTTTCAAGAATTTCAAGATGACGTTTATTTAGTTTGTGTTTTTTTACTCATTTCGGTTTTCTAGTATTCTATATAGATGTTTTTCCACTTTTTCTCTGATATTTCTTTACAGAAATATGGATACATTATTCGAAGATGCCTTCGGTACACGTAAGTAAATCTATTTACGTAGTTTTATGTATCAATTATTTATTACATTAACCTAAATTTGAGTTTTGTTGTTTTAGGTAATTCCAAGAGGCAACATTGTATTTCTTAAAACTAACCAAAACAAAAGAAAATACAGTTCACAACATAACCGGAGTAAAGAAGATTCGGTTTCTCAGAAAGTTATGAAATTTATCAAAGGCTAAAGAGTCGCAATAGTTTTTACAAGTGCGTCATTCCTGGCACCACGGAGACCTCTTTAACCAAAGTTAAACTGTGGGAAAACTCTGCTACCCTTTCACACCCATATGCACTCATCCAGGAAAAGCTCCCTCCTGGCCTTGAACTTCCCAGATCATTATGGAGATCTTTAAATAGACTCCGTACCCAAGTTGGTCGAAGTAAAGACAACCTGTCCAGGTGGGACTTCACCAGTAACACGGATCTCGCTTGCAGGTGTGGTTACACTCCACAGACCCTGGCCCACCTCATTGATTGCTCTTTATGCCCGGACACCTGCATGCGTTAGGACCTCATGTTGGCTGCAGATAACGTGGTGAGAGTGGCACAGTTTTGGGCCAACAACATATGATTTTGTACTTGTCATTGACATGTTGAAGAAGAAGTTATGAATGAAAGGTAGGTAATGTTTGTTTATTCTTTTTATATGAATGTAAGTAGGTATGTGTAATTAATTATTGATTAGTTTTGTTAAAAAAACCTTCCTAATACCTTATTTCAATATACATTTAGAAGTGATATCATATGGTGATAATGATAAAGCACAGTAGATTACTTGGGATTAAATTTAAATAATCAGTTGTCACATTTAACAAGTTTCAATTTAGTGAAGTTGTTAATACCAAGTCAAGAGAAAATAACAGTGTAAGTAATTCAATAACTTTGTCAAAACATTTAAAATGCCTTATCATCAAATTCATATTTCTAATTTTGACAAACAGAACAGAATTATAACATGTACCGATGATTGTTGTCGGTACGAATGATGGTTTATTGTGATTGTCTTATGACTATGCTATTTATAACTGTTACTGCTACCTACTATCTTAGATCTTACTTAATTATATATACTACCTCTCATCAGTCTATGTACAAAGCTTATCTACTTAATAACAGTTATTAACTATAAACATTGATTATCTATAACTTGTGCATAGCGGCACAACAAACAAAATGTGCTTTATACACACTACTCTTTCTTGATTTACAAACTTTTCAGTTCAACTATCACTTATTTGTTTATAAAATGTTATGGCAGATTATAGTTACAATATGTAGAATATATACTAACCAAATCTAATCTTTTCAGATAACTTGAGTCTCAACGAGGTTCGTGGAGTGCTGCGAAGATGCCCATGTCTGCCTATTCTTGCGGTAATAAGTTATCAAATCAGAATTATGGTGCAAATTACTGCTGTTAGTTGCTATATTGATTACTTACTGCATTAAATATTTAACTATTAGAGTTAGGTTATTGCGTCTTGCATTGAAAGTGATATTAACAGTAAATAATGAAATGGCAGATACTAAATAAAACTACTAGGAAAAATAGCATTAGCATTTGTGCGTAAAAAATTTTTTGCAAGCAGTTTAATTTTTCATGTGGCTGATAAAGTATTTATATTTCTTAGTTTATCTATTAAGTCAATTTAGTAAGTAATTTCATTACTCTCATTCTTTGTCTTGTATAAATCTCAACTTATAGTTATGTACTTTGTATTTGATAAAATTATAATGTCAAGTAATAAATGCCTTCTTTCATCAAATGTGTTTTTTATTTGAGCAGAATTTAAAATAGTATACTACTAGGGTTGTACCAAACGTCGATGATTTGCACAACTATCGATAACGAATCAAGGGTCGATAGTTTTGACAGCACTATGTTGTCAAAATCTAATCGGGGTCCGTCATTCACTAACAAACGGCCGCTATAAGGCTTGATTCCTATCTGTACTAGTCTATATAATTTGTGGTTGATTTTGAATAATTTGAATTGAATCTTGATTGTGATCTTGATCGTTCTGTTACATTACAATACCTATTATCTAAATAATATAGCCCTACCTATTTATTTTGTTAAAAAAATATGTATTAAAAAAGCTATGGCATGTCCTAAAGAGTTATTGGACTCACAAATTTTATCAGAAAGTGTTGGTTTCTTGGAGAATTGTTTTGAAAATTCGTTTACAGTTTTACAGTCGTCTCTGCAAATAGTTAAAGAATATTTATCTGAAGAAAAGCAGCTAAGCTCGTCCTCGAACAAACCAGGCACTCAAACAAAGGTAAATGAATCTAATCTCCAAAAATCAGTCTTGTGTACTAACGAGAAAAGGAACAGCTCTCTCCGTCAACCTGAATTACTTAAAACTAAGGAAAGCCATAAAAAGTTAAAAGACTGGGGCTTACCACACGAAATATCAAGCAAATATGAGGCAAGAGGTATCACACAAATGTTTGATTGGCAGGTTGCTTGCCTAAGTAATCCGAAAGTTCTTATGGAATGTTGTAACTTAGTTTATTCGGCGCCCACTTCTGCTGGCAAGACACTGGTTGCTGAAATTATCACTGTGAAAACAATATTGGAGCGTCAAAAGAAGGTAATAATTATATTACCATTTGTATCTATTGTAAGAGAGAAGATGTTCTATTTGCAAGATGTGTTGTCTAGTTCAGGGATTAGAGTGGAGGGTTTTATGGGATCCCAGTCACCACCAGGGGGACTGCATGCTGTTCATGTGGCTATTTGCACTATAGAAAAAGCAAATAGTTTGATAAATAAAATGTTAGATGATGGCAGCATTTCGGAATTGGGTGCAGTTATTGTTGACGAGCTTCACTTACTGGGGGACCCTCACCGTGGATATATCTTAGAACTACTTTTGACCAAAGTAAGGTATGTTTCAATGAAGCTTGAAGACACTCACATCCAGATTGTAGGCATGTCAGCTACATTACCAAACTTAAAGGTGCTGGCCAATTGGTTAGAAGCAGAATTATTCATAACAGACTTTAGACCAATACCATTGGATGAATATTGCTTAGTTGGTAATAAGTATTATAATAAGAGTGGTGAATTGTTGAAACACATAGAAGATGGGGAAAAACATACAGGAGATGGTGATAAGGTACTGAAAATATGTCTAGACACTCTCACTGAAAATTGTTCTGTGTTGATATTCTGTATGACAAAGACTAGATGTGAAAATTTAGCTCTTAGTATTTCATCATCATTTTTTAAAATTGGTTGTTCAGGTAGTGAGATGGGCATTGCCTTAAGGAGTCAGTTGAAAAGTGATGATATTTCTGAAGTCCTAGAACAGTTGAAAAATAGTCCTGTTGGCTTAGACCAAGTTCTTAAGAATACAATATCGTTTGGAGTAGCATACCACCATGCAGGACTTACATTTGATGAGAGGGACATTATAGAAGGTGGGTTTAAATCTGGAGCCATAAGAGTATTGGTGGCCACCTCTACATTGAGCTCTGGGGTAAATTTACCTGCTAGGAAAGTTATAATAAGAACACCAGTCTTTCAAAGACAGCCAATTAATATTTTAACTTATAAACAAATGATTGGTAGAGCTGGTAGAATGGGAAAAGACACCAAAGGTGAGAGTATTTTGATATGCACAGAAGCAGAAAAGAAAATTGGCTTTGACTTAATGATGGGAGCATTAGCACCAGTCAAGAGTTGCATAGAAAGTGAAGATAAATTTATGAGAGCTGTTCTTGAAATGATAGCAAGCCAAATTGTCTGTACTGAAGCTGAATTAGAATTTTATGCAAAGTGTACTTTGTTATTTAATGAGCAAAGAGAAGTTGAATCAGATAGCAATCTTTTGAACAATACTTTAAAAGAATTATTACATTATGAGTTAGTAAGAATACAAATTGGTGATGGAGAATCTCAGTATGTTGCTACACCTCTTGGGAAAGCCTGTCTTTCATCATCTATGGCACCTAATGATGGATTATCTTTATTTTGTGAGCTGCAGAAAGCTCGACAATGTTTAGTTATGGAAAATGATCTGCATCTTATCTATTTAGTTACACCATACAGTGTAAGTAATCAGTGGGGAGAGATTGATTGGCTGCATTTACTAACTTTGTGGGAATCATTGACTAAAGCAATGAAAAAAGTAGGAGAGTTAGTTGGTGTGCAGGAAAGTTTTATTGTACGTTCTTTAAGAGGAGGTGTCAAGTCTGACAATTCTAAACAAAAGCTGAACATACATAAAAGGTTTGTATTGAAACAACATAACAATATGCAGTGTTACTCATGTTTCTATCAGTATATGCTAGATATATCTTTTTCTGTTTAAGGTTTTATACAGCACTGGCTTTGCAGGATTTAGTAGATGAAGTCCCTTTATCTGAAGTAGCAGCAAAATTCCAATGTGCTCGAGGATTCCTGCAAAGCCTTCAACAGGCAGCAGCTACGTTTGCAGGTGCAGTACACCTTATGATAACATACATCAATTACATTAATGGTGTCCATTACAGAGTCCATAGGCCTATTTCGTATTTTATTGCAGGAATGGTGACAGCTTTCTGTAATCAATTGGGATGGAAAAATATGAGCATGCTAGTATCGCAATTTCAGGACCGATTACACTTTGGAATACAGTCAGATTTAATAGAACTGATGAGATTGCCATCTTTAAATGGCGTAAGAGCTCGTAGTCTATTTGATAACGGTTTTGAAACTGTTGCTAGCATTGCATCAGGAGATGTAAATAAAATCGAAAATGCGCTCCATAAAGCTATACCCTTTCAAAGTGAGAAAGTGAATGAAGATGAGGACAATGAAGACGTAAAAAAACGAAATAAGATCAAAAATGTATGGATAACTGGATGTTGTGCCATGACAACGAAACAAGCAGCTGAAAATTTAATAACTGAAGCTAGAAAATACTTAGAATATGAAATTGGTATTTCTGAAATTAAATGGGATAAGACGAATTCAGCAGAAGTTGACAATAAGTCTGATTCAGGAATAATTCCAACTTACGATAACAAAATTACAGTCAAATCAATAAATAAAGAAAATATTTTAAACATTGCTAATGAGCAAAATGTGTCTAATATAAATAGCATTGAAAAAGTATCAGATTTAAATATAAATAAAGAAAAATCTCTTATAAATAATGTCTCCAATGACACTGAAAATATTCCTGGTGCCGAAGCTATTGATATAAGTATTTTTATAGAAGATAATGTTAATCATGATATATGTGTAAGAGAAACTACAAATCATAAGAAAATTGATAAACTTGATAAAGATGAAAACAAAAGTTTACTTACATCAAAAGCAAAAGCTGTAAATTATACTAATATAAGTAATAGTAAACCTTTAAAAAATGTTACTAATGTAAGCAGAGTCCTGAAGGATACTAAGGAGGATGTCGTATGGGATACATTAAATTTCACAGAAATTCCCATTAGTGCTATAACAAAACTGCGTAACAGCGATCATATGTTTTCACCCGACATATCTTTTGATGGTGTTGAAGATAAAGTAGAAAAGAATAATGAGTCTAAAAGGCTGTCAATATTTAAATCATCTAAGGATGTTAGTCTTTTTTCATCTGACAGGGACAATTCGAGTTTATTTGAAGATAGCCTACCATTAGATCTCATACCTAGCAAGTTGCTTGACAATCATGAGGAACATGTAGATATGCATAATGCAATACAAAATGATACTGACATTCTCTTTAATAACCAATCTAATATAAACGATAACGAATTTAAATCAACTTTCATCAGAGTAGATGAGGATGAAGATATTAAATTAGTATATGAGGAAGACAATAAGATGGCAGAAAATAAAAATGACGTTGGATTCGATATGACTATTGATATTGAAGAAATAAATACGCAAGATGTGCAGAATGTTCAAATTAGTCGATGTTTTGTTAGTCCATACAAACGCCATATTAATAATGAAGATGATTTACAGCCAACTAAAAAAACAAAAACAGAAGACGTGTGTCTCACTTTGAATGCAATACCACAAGCTAGTAATATGCCACTGTTGAAAATGGCTGTATCGAAAAAGCGAACGATAATTATACAGAATATAAAATTAGATTGTTTCGTGTTAGCGGAAGAAGATATTATAGAAAACATACATATTCTCAAATATATCGATAATGCCTCTGTTTATTTGGATGTCAAAAATAGTATGCAATCTCCTACTACCATTGGAAGTAATATCCTCAGACCAGGGAAGCCACATGCAACAGATATCAATGAATATAGTTCTCAAAATAAGTGTATCAAAAGTATAACAATCTGCTATGGATCGAATACATGTATTAATTTAGATTTGACTTCATTAGATAAAAGCAATATGAATTTGGTCAAAAAGCAATTATGCACCTTCTTCAGACGTAAAGACATAAAATGGAAATATTTATCATTACAATCATTATTCGTGCACATAAAACGATTTCTTGATATTGAATTACATTTACCTTGGGTTGACCTGTCACTTGTTGAATGGTTGATAGATAGTGATGAAAAGCCGCGACATCTTGCATATCTAGTAAGTACTACAAACAGACTATTTAAAAAAAAATAGTTTTATTTTATATGTTATCAACTTATCATAGAGAACACTATTGTTATTTTATTGTGCTAGTTTTTTCCTAAGTTATTTTTATATAATTTTCCTTCACATAATAAAACGTGACTTTTACATATTCTTACATCGCATGCATGGTAATCTGCGTGTTTTATAAGCAAACACCATAAATAAAAGCCAACCATAAATAAAGAAAATAATCATTAACATTCTGCAGGCCAAGAAATATTGTGATGTAGACCTATCGGCGATTTCTATATTGGTGGATTATAAAGAAAAAAAGTTAAAGAATCTGGAACCCAGTGAAGAATTGTGTCTTAAATCATGGTTAATTTGGGATATCGCAGAAAGACTGTACAAAACATTATTTACTCAATATAAGTGTATACCAAAAACTCTCGGTGAGTATTTAATTAATTTATTTAGAATTTTCTATACTTATGTCGAGGAGCCCGTGGCGCAGTGGATAGCGCGCTTGGCCTGCGATCGTTGAGGTTAAGCAACGTTCGCAATGGTCGGGTCACGGGATGGGTGACCAAAAACTTTTCATCTCGAGCTCCTCCGTGCTTCGGAAGGCACGTTAAGCCGTTGGTCCCGGCTGCACTTGCAGTCGTTAATACCTACCAATCCGCACTGAGCCCGCGTGGTGGGTCATGGCTCATTCTCCTTATTCATCCATAAGGAAGGCCAGTGCCCCAGCAGTGGGGACATTAAATGGCTGATGATGATGATGATGATACTTATGTGATAAAGAGTAAAATTAGATTTTTTGTTTGTTTGTATGTTTGTAATGGATAGACTCAAAAACCAATGGACCGATTTTAAAGATTATTTCATCATTAGAAAGCTACATTCTTCCTAAGTGACATAGGCTATATTTTATCCCGAAATTTCCACGGGAACAGGTACAAGTGTTAGATAAACTCTTTTTATACGTGCTTGAGGTAATGTAATAGTTGAAAATATTTTGGTCCTTCGAGCCGTATTTATCGATAGAGAGTCGGAATTTTAACAGAAGCTTATTTTTGTTTGATTAGACATAGAGGGTCAAGTTCTCAAGATTCTATCCGCTTGCGAATATAGTGGTGTGACTGTTGACAAGCAATTAGCGTCGCAGTTGTTGATCGACGTAAGGCAATCACAAGACACACTTCAGCGGAAAGCATTTAAAATATGCGGGTACCATTTCAATTTCAATTCCTCCAAAGACGTTGCTAAGGTAGGTACTATACTGATCGTAAAATATTTCTTTGTCTATTGATTGCGTATAATTGGTAGCTTATGTGTCGTAGGATAATTTGATATACCGATTTATTGCGAAAACCCTAGGGATTGTGCAAAAAACACGGATAAATTAGACACAAGTGAAGACATTTCAGTGTTACTGAAAAAGTTTGTCTGGTTAGCTTGATTTTTTACTTGCTGGCTAAATCTTTTCTGATTGGCTTCTAGCCTAGTTATATCTTGCAACTTTTGACATTTAAAGCGTCAAATCATCAACTACCAACAACCTACCGTAGCTATCGTTTTTTACTCACCAGTTGGCGCCACTGTCGCGTGAGGTCCTGTCAAAGTTTGTTTACTACTACGGCCATATTGTGTAAGGAGTTTTTGGCGCCATCTTGGCGGGTTAGGTTAAGTGGATATTTTAATTAATCGCAATTTGTTTCATAGTGGACTTTGTGACTCAAGATAGGTGTAGTTTTGTGCCCCAAGTGTTTACGCAACTGGACGATGTGTGGAATGATTAAAATATGCGCTATCTCGGTAACGTGATGCCGAGTGTTTTATTGTAGTGGTGACTACCTCAGCAAGAATTACCGAGAAGACCGACTCGACATACTTGACGCCAAATACTCCAAGAAGCATTAGAATGTAACACACCTACATTCTAATGAAAACATAAGAAACTATAATAACATACATAATACTCAAGAATTGGCAGTATGGCTTGATGTCTTCGCCTGTCCAAAAAGGACGAACTTTTTTACAATACAATACCATATTGTGTAAAAGAAAACTAATCTTAGTTAATACCAATTTATTAAAAATATCCAGCATGCCGCAATGTTGTGCAGTCCCGCTTTGTTCTGATAAAAAAGGGGGACATAAGTTTCCCAGGCCAGGGGTAAAACTGTCTTAAAGCAGTGGTTAGTAGTGTTATCATCATATTGTAGCCCTTTCTATGTACACTCGCATACTCTGTCATTCTCGCATTGTCTTTATAGACTTCTAAAAAGTATATAGTAATGTAATATTCACTATATCCAAGTCGGGTGATACACTTTTAGATGTTACACTACTGTACAAACTGTCTGATGGCCACTCGACAGATATACGCCAAATCGTTTTGTAATGTTTCAAATATGTTTCCAACAAAATTATTATTTCTATCATAGTCTTCAAGTCTGTAAAAAGAAACAACATAGCTGTAAACTCGGTATAATAAATAAGCGTACTTTTGATAGAAAACGTGTTTGTACTGGAGCCAACGCGCACTTGTGATTTTTAATCGGGCGATAGTTTGATCGTTCTCGGATTCAGTATAGAGTTAAATGGCAGTGCGCGCACTGACGATTAAAAATCGACCGATCAAACTATCGGCCGATAGTTGTTCGATCAAACTATCGCACAGCACAACTAAGTATCGGCCGGACGGTAATGTGCATGAAGGACTATGTGATCGCGCGCACTGCATTCAACTAAACTATCGCCTAACTATCAGCCGACAGTTTAATCACGATCGTCTTACGTTTCCGACTAAACTATCGGTCGACTAAAAATCACAAGTGCGCGTTGGCTAAACAAACTCACCTCTGAATTAGCTGTTCTTTCAACACGCTCTATTTTGCACCTCTTTTTCTTAGCTCCGCTTTTAAAGCACCGACGCTCATTGACCCGTAAATCCCGTAATTCATATTTGCAATCAAACAAAACATTTTATTTATTGGCGAATTCATACACGTTAACCCCCAATAAAGAAGATTTTGTTTCGGGCGCTACTTCCGGCCAACTTCTGTTCTTATTTCGTTGAAGCTAAAGATTACTTTGCAATCTTTCAAAGCGGACCCGTATTTTTGCAAAAACCATGTTTATTTTCAGTAAGATTGAGAAATGTCATCACCTTTGTATAGTTTCTTGGCGTGTTTATCCGTGTTTTTGCAAAATCCCTAGAGTTTTCGCGAAAAATCGGTTTATCAAATAATTATCCTACGACATTATGCATTTCTAAAGTTTCTTACTTTTTTTGTAGGTGCTAGGTTTATACAAAGGACGTAAAGTGAGCACGAAAAAAAGTGTCTTAACAGCACATAATACTCCGATCTCCAGTATAATAATATTCTGGAGGAAACTGAATTCCATTTTGACAAAAACGCTGTACCCCTTGACGGAGAAGGCATGCATTTATAGCGAAGGCGACAGGTAAAGTTTAATTAGATTTTTATCCATGTCCAATTTAAAAAACCCTTGTTAGGCTTCGATCAACAATAATAAAGTTGTTAGGCAAGATTTTTTTATATCTATTTTGACAGCCCAGGTATAAAGTCAAAGTCAATGTCAATAAATTTTTATTCATATAGATTAAATAAAATTAATGCTTATGAATCGTCCAACATTTTTTTACCTACCACCTGTTATGGACATCTTTTAACTGACAAGAAAAACAGGCGAAAAAACTCATCAGCTTTAACAGAACTCATATAATACTCATAAATAACTCATATACCCCATTGATTTCCCTTTCAGTGGTGTAAATTGTGCCTATAAACGAATCTATTGATATCTATTTAGTCCATATCGATTCTGGGTTTTTAGTCCATACATTTATGGATCATGTCCTTATTAGTTGGAAATCTGTTTCAGAATTAACCCTTCTTATACCATGTACACGTGTACCGGTCGAGTCAGTATGCACGAACCGAACTTACAAAACGTGCCTCGTACTTTCTGTATTCCGATGAATTACCTCTCGCTGAATAACGAAGAATCCACAAGTGAGGTGGTAGAATTTAACTGCCGGAACGTTTTCAAAGCAGCTCCTGGTTATGTGTTGGTGTCAGCTGATTACTGCCAGCTGGAAATGAGGATACTGACTCATTACAGCGAAGATCCAGTACTTATGGAAATAATGAGCTCAAACGTCGATGTATTTAAGTCCATTGCAGCCTCATGGAGCGGGGTTAATGAGGATGAGGTGAGTTTCAGGTTTACGTAGTACTATTTCAAAATATTTTGATACTTACCATGAGATACAGCTCAGCTCATGACGTAACATTAAATGCTCAATCCAGACTGTCATATCATTGGAACAATTTTAAACCTTAACCTGTTAGATGTAAAGTTTAAAATCGATTAAGAGACATTAAGATATGTGCTAAACAAACAAGCACCTTGTGCTTTTGACTGCTGTGTATTTTAAAGATTCACGAAAGGTATAAAAGTCTTGTGTAAAGTTTATCTTGTTCAGTAGGTTGTCACGTTCTTACCTCCTTCACCCTAAATCTACCGGGATAAGGATAGGAAAAGAAACGCGAACAAATGATGGGTTAAGATATGTTTTTATATTAAAATAAAATACCGATGAGAGGGAGCGGTCATGGGTGAAGCCCAAAGAATTTATAAGGTAGACTTGGCTCGATTTCCTGCTAGTCGGGTACTTCCCGTGTTGAGCGCCTCGGTGAGGGACAGGAGCACAGCAGGGACGCAACAGGAACGCAACAGGAACGGTGTCGGGCGCAACAGGAGCGCAGCCCAAGATGACCTTCAGGTAAAGGTAGCAGTGACCTCGGACCCCAATCTGGGGTTTTCCAAACACAATTTCACTATTTTGGCCGACTAGGCACGAAATATTATAATCTTAATAACTAATTTAAATAGGTTAGGCTGCCAATAAATAAATCTTTATTGATTATTTAAATTTGAGGTAAAGAGCAGCTAGCTACGACTGTTGCCGGTCAGGGAATGAGTCGGCCGGTGTGAGTGAGCAACGAGCGAACGGCCGTCGAACGAATGAATGGATGGCTTGCGAACGAACAGGTGATCGGTTCTACAGACGAAACGTCAAACGCGACGGCAAAGTAAATGAGCGCTAAAATGAAATATTCCTTTGATTTTCTTAACTATTTATATTTCATGTTATTAATATTTTGTTACTTATAAGCTTTTAGTTTATGGTTTTATTTAATAATTCAAGTAAACATTGTTAGATTAGGTAAGTGTGTTTAGTAAAATTATAAGTTTTATTGTGAAGTTGTAATAAAATCAAAAATTGTAAGTTATCTTTATTATTAGTTTATAGAAATAGGTCTCATAAACTTGATTCAAATTATCATGTACGATTACAACGTTACATTATCATTTAATTTAATCTTATTAGATTATAAAAAGATTACTTCAGTGATCAAAATCTGTGTTTCGTCACTTTATTTAATTTAAAATAAATTCAGTGTACAATCCCCGAAAGGGGACCCAGGTTAACCCAGGTTAACCCAAGGGGATTCAAGTTAACCCAAGGGGATCCAAGTTAACCCAAGAGCGGACGACCAACCAGCCACCCGGCGGTTCTTCTGGTCGCCATACTGCGACGCGCACCACACGCTGCACTGCACTGCACCTTCCCCTCGCCCCGTCGGGCCACCTACCACCTGTAGGCCCCCGTTAAGATAAGTTTGGGACACGCAAGCGAATACCAGTCGGGCCCTTTACTCACGACCCCATTATATATGCTCAACCACGAATAAATTTTGTGAACGTAAGTTGTGGTTCTCATTTAAGCAACCCGCTACGCGACAAGGTATATCTCAAATTCAGGCGGCAATCTAAATCACAGCATTGAAATTGCCCGTTGATGTTTATGGGACAAAAAAATTAACACAAGTATATCTAAAATACTAGTGACTCCTTTCACTTCTGACTCTTCTGCCGGCTTCACACGGGTGCAGTGTATGTTTCTGTTTGTATGTTTGTAATCAATTGACAAAGATATACTGGAGCCCGTGGCACAGTAGTTATCGCATTCGGCCTGCGATCGTTGAAATTAAACTTTTGCAATGGTGAAAAAAAACATCATCTTCGAGCTCCTCCGTGCTTCGGAAGGCACGTTCAGCCTTTGCTCCCTACTGCATTTGCAGTCATTAATTCCCACCAACCCGCATTGGGCCCACGCGCCACGTGGTGGGTCATGCATGGCCCATTCTCCTTATCCATCCATAAGGAAGGCCAGTAATTCCCCAGCAGTGGCGACATTAAATGGCTGATGATGAAGAAGAAGATCTTTGTCAATAGACATTCTATTGTTGAAAAAAGGATAGATAGAATCCGTTGCGTATTTTGAAAAATCTAAGCGTAATAGCGGGAAGCGACTTTGTTTTATACATTGTTGTGACGTTATAAAACTAGTACAATTTACAGGTAGATGACGATTTGCGGCAAAAAGCGAAGCAGCTTTGCTACGGCATTTTATACGGCATGGGAAACAAAACGCTTGCTCAGCATCTAGATGTGACTGAGTTAGAAGCTGCTGTATTCATGGACTCCTTCTACAAGACCTACCCTGCGATCAAAGCCTTCACGAGAGCGGTGGTCGAAGACTGCCGGAAGAATGGATACGTGGAGACGCTGACCAAGCGGCGAAGGTACCTGCAGGATATTAACAACCCTTTACCGGCAAAGAGATGTAAGTATTACTGTCACCGCACACGAGCAACAAACGCCGCCACTTGAAGCTAGAATAAGAAACAAGCGACTATATTGTATGAAAACTACACGAAAGTGGTCGATCGGTATGGTTTTTAGTGACCTGTGTGCCGGCGACGCTTAGACTTTTATAATTTTGTTTGCTGTATTAGAACGAGGAAGCATTGGTACAACACCTGTATAGGGTTAGCATTCACGCACACCACGAGATAATTTAGTCTACTGACTTACAGCGTATGTTGCTGTCTCACTTATCTTAGTTATATGTGAACGGGACAAAATCACTTTGTGTCAGAGCCAGAAAAGAGTCGACTAAATGTCTCGTGTTGCGCATGCTAGGCCTATTGTAGACTGTAGACTACAGGCTACTGTATGACTATGAGACTCATTTAATGAAAGTGATTAGTCGCGTCGCTTTTACTGTGCCGATGCGGCCTCAACCATAGTTGTGTACTCATAATTATCTATTTTATTGTGCTTTCTGCTATGATAGTTCCTAAGTACAAACGAATTTGAACTTTAACAATATCATATCAAAGATTATAGTGTATCAATAACGATGCCACGTCCGATCCCTAATATTATTTTATTTTATGAAGCGACTTTACTGTTTACGATTCATTACTTGATCTATGAACTGATACAGTAGATTGCCTATTATAAATGAAGGCCTAGTATGTAGCGAATTGCTCAATTAATTTTATGACTTATTTTGATGAATTTTCTTCGAGTACGAGTATCTCTAGAGAGACAGACAGGTAGAGCGTTTTCATATTATCCGATCCGATATCGGTATCGAACCGTTGTTCGTAAACTATCAAGTAGGTACAATGGTATCGGAAAGATTTTATCGGAAATCCGCTGTTTTCACATATTTCCGATAAAATCTTTCCGATCCGATACGGCCATTGTACTGGTTTATAATAAAATATAATATCTATTATACAACGTGTTTATGAATTAACCCAAAACCTCTTAGGTGTTGATTGTGCTCATGAATATGAACAACTTTTACTATGGGGCCAACTCTGCAAATCAACAAAAAATATCAGCTGTTCCATACACTTTGGTCAACAAACAGCTGTTTTTTTCGTTGAGTTGCAGAAGTTGTTCATATTCATGAGCACTATCACCACCTAAGAGGTTTTGGGTTAATTCATTAACACGTTGTATTTGAGACGCAAAAAAGGTCTGTAGTTGTATTTTAGGAATAAAAGCATATTAAATAAATTACGTACAGTTTTTTTTCTCATCCTGATTTAAAATTTCATAACTCTGTTCCAGGTAAGTTTTCACATAGGTACCTCTCGCCAATTATTGCCTCGGAGTATCTATTTATTGATATTATCTATTTTTGTATTCCACGTGATTTTTATCCCACAAGCATGGTCTAGCTTCTACTAGTTCAATTAGTGTAATTATGTCATATTTAAATGATGACGATAAGACGTCATGATAATCTAACTAGCAAATAAACAAGTTCAAAATTGTTGCCGCGCATCGGGCTTTGCGCACACAGAGACAATATAGACACTCGTATAGCACACATACAAACATTAACGTCCGTTAGGTCACGGGCGTCCGAACTGTGCCACCAATATATCGGTGTCGGACGGATCCGATAACCAATATCAGACTGGACAATGTGAATGGCAGGTACATACATATTTCATACATTTTACTTGCCCCGATATGTCGCCGATCGTATCGGCGACCGATACCGATATCGGATCGGTTAATGTGTAAACGCTCTTACGAGAGGACGGTTAACGGACGATAGCATCATAGCATGTTAGTTCAAAAAGTAGTAAACATGTTTGATTACCTTTATCTATGTTTTTATTTGTGCGATTTATGTTGTTGGCGTAACATTGGTTGTGGTGAGCTTTACCTTTCATATTTACTCATGTTTAATTCTTCACTTTATCAGAGATATGTTTCGTTGTTACCTCTTTAAAATAATCTGGTATTACTAGACTCTAAACTCTGTTCAATGAGAGACTATGTCGCTTAATTATCGCAAACTTTATGGCGGCCGACGTTTATCTCTCGCTTTCGCCGTGTTTCGTGGTAAGAGGCAGGCAGTTGTTGTCAACCGTGGCCGGACAAGCAAGCGGACGCGCGCCGGCCGCAACTTAAGTGGGCCGCAATTAGTAATCAGTTAGGAATCCCTGAATTTACAAATCTCGTTGAACAGAATATACATATATCTCGAATCTCTTTCCAGCACATGTCACGAAATAACCAGTAAAGGGCTCTATCTCATTGGGAGGCCGAGGCAGCGATGCCAGCAGCATTTACTTGACTTCTGGTGGCTTGGCGTCGCAACCAAGCCACTGCCAAGTGAGGTGGGGCTAGGAATGTTGTACTATAATTGACATGTTTATTGGCGTCGCTCGCTGCCATGGCATCCCAATAAGAAAGAGCTCTAATCTCGCAATAGCAGAATATCAAATAAATAAAACTTTTCAGCTGCCGCCGAGCGGCAAGCAGTGAACACCACAATCCAAGGGTCTGCCGCCGACATAGCCAAGGCGGCCATGTGTGCCATCGACAAGAGGACCGACCAACATCGCTACAAACCAAACCTCTGCCTCCAAATGCACGACGAACTTATCTACGAGGTCCACGATTCATACAAAAGTACCTTCCTTAAAATATTAAAAGAAGAAATGGAAGGAACGCTCCGTCTAAAAGTCCCTTTGCCTGTCAAAGTAAAGTCTGGACCCAGTTGGGGGTCCTTAGAAGAAGTCCAAGTCTAATGTGATACTGATACCATTTTATTAAGCTGTGATATTAGAACTACCATGTGATTCCCTTTTTTTGTAATGTAGAGTAATTTTTTGATTTATGAAATAAATATTGCCTTTGTAATTTTTGTAATTTTTTTAACGACATGGGTCGCAATTTTTTATTACTGAAAATGAAACTCTGTTAGGTTCTTAGAAAAATTTAAGTCTGTGTAACAACAGAAAAAAATCTAATTGGATTGAAGCAAAGGTGGCGTAGTAACAGTAATTTTGGACTTGGCAAAATATTTAATCTTATCGTCGAAAATGAGGCCAGTTACCTAATAAACAAACGTCATGTATAATTCCCAGTTAACCGCGTAACTGACGACACGGTCGGGAACACTGCAGTACTGACATTGCCAAAATTAAACCTGCGACAAAAATTAAAATAGCACTATTTGCGGTGGGCGTGCCTTGAATGAAGATCAGATGTTGGCACGTGAGTCGAGTGCCGTGTGCGTGTCTGTTGTTACATTCATAATTTTTTCCGCGTAAATTTTAATTTCTAAGTTTATCAAATTATTTATGAAAATATAGTGAGTTGGTTGTTAAAGAACAGCATCAAATTATTAGAAATTTAATAGAAATACCTACTTACTTTTAAATATAAGTAGAATTTAGTAGAACAACTTCAAAGTTTAAACCTTGAAAATTATATAACGCAATATTTAATAAACAAATCCTTCATACATATTGGTCCGCTCGCGGTCACATCGAGAGGATTAAGGCTTTTCATTTCTATGTAGGCACTAATCTGGTGTTAGTCACGTAACTTTCGTATCGTCGCGCGGTAGCCGCGTATTTTCCGAGGGGTTTCCCAGGTTCTAGCCGAGGGCGGCAGAGGGCGCGGCGCGCAGCCCTCGCGCAATCAATACCTGCGCGCGGAGGCTCGGCTTGTCACCCTGTCACGGCGGCGCCATCGCGCCATCGCGCTACCGACCGAGCGACGCTTCTCTGTCAACCCCGCACACGTACTTACACTCGCCAAATGTCCGTTTACATCACGTAAGATGTCCGCTCCGAATAGAGAGCTCGCGGCATCGGGCCCGCGCGCCCCGGCCACGTAGCGCCCCGCGTTATCGTCCGAGTGCTAATTGCAACATCGCGAAAATGCATCTTCATTTCGAGAGGAACGTCAACGCTAAGTGCGATTGCACGATACTCTCGCTGTCATGGATGGGCAAGGTCCCCGACGAGCTGCCAGAGGTAAGAAGCTTTTCAATTACTAACGAACCTATACGATGTTAACAGAACACATTAGTACTTAATTGTTGAATCTGATGAGGTTTTAACAGAACCTCCAATCACACTAGGTGGGATTGTTAAATCGTTTGTTTCACGTAGATGTACTAATAGACAATTAGAGTAAATGAGCAGAAACGTGCTAATAAACCAATTATATTTCTGTGTGGTAGAATGAATATTTTAATAATGGATTGCTTTTACTTCACCGATTCTCATATGGAATGTTTATTTTGATCTAATAAATAGCTGATAACAGTTGTAACCGTTTGATTCTTATAATATTTACTTATTTTTTTATCATAATAGTAAAAAAATCTTAGTTACAGGCTACAGGTTGAAATAAATTCCTTCAGCCATCAAGGCACGTAAGGCTTGATTGCCTCCGAAACCTGCGCTACATTATTACACTGCATTAAATTTCCATTTCTCTTCTATGTAGATTGAAAGCGATTTGCCTTGAGCGAATCGTAGTTGGCAGGAGAGGGTGAGCGCGATTCAGGCAATTGTATAGATTTAACCGCGGCAGCAGGCCCGCCGCCGAGCACAGGGTGTCGCAAAGTTCCCTAACTAAGCGTAATTTCTATGCCTAGTTCAGTGGGAAGTCTGTATGTGTGTGTATGGTGTGATGTTTTTCTACAATACATCGTGCTATACATTATTCTGTATCATCAAATCAGATGATCTTTTTAGTTAGGGACCTTGTCCCCCCAAGTGGCCTCTCTTTGCCTCCCCAATAGCCACCCCTTTCCACCAGACGTACACATTTAAAGATTCCCATGTTCACATGTTCATTTATATGGTATACAAAGAAAACTTACCAAGTCTCCAGAGTCATCTTACCACATAGCTCAATCACTGGACGGAGCGTCACTTACTCCCGCTCCAAGAAGCCTTTTCCTCAGCAAGGCATATCCTTTTTTACATTTTTGTTGTCGCTCGACTCCTCACGTCGTCTCCCGCGCCAACCCCTCCCCCTGCTCCCCTCTCATACCAACCTGACCATTTCTAGCTGCGTTTCGTTTAACGCAGAACTTTTCGCATTTCGCGACACTCCCCGCCCAAGAGAAGAAACACAATCAAACAAATCTAATTAAGTGCCCACATTTATTTGTGTCAGAATTAAATTATGTCTTTTACAAAAAGTAATTTCAACCACTCTTTCATTTTTATTTCTGCTCCTTTCGCTGCCTTCCTTCTTCCTTTTTGCCTCCTGGCGTCTTCATCCTCACCCACATCTCTCCCTTTTTCCTCTTCTATTTCATTCTCTTTATCCTTTTCATTATCCTTCTCTTCATCATTTTCTTTTTCTTCCTCCCCTTTCTCGTTTGTGACAATCTCTTCGTTTCTATTTTCTTCCTCCGGGTTTTCACTGTCTATATTATTATCCAAGTCTGCCTCTTGTTGTTGTACCTCGTTTACATTTCTTAAATCTTCCTGTTCTTTTTCAATCTGTAGCTCATGGGCTTCACCCTCTGCATCTATTTCCAAGGGATATAAATGAGTGATAGACCGCCGCAGCGTGTCCCCATTTAACAATTTTACAATAGCAACCCGAAATAATCCATCCTTACTTTCAATTAATTTATATATTTTTGCCACTTTCCATTTCACTCTCGGAGCATTTTCTTTTATTTGCACAAGATCCCCTTCTTTAGGTAATGCATTAGTTGCACCCCTGCAGCATTTTTTAGACATGAGAGATCTTTCTCTCAGAGACGCCAAGTATTGGTTCTGAAACATTTTTTTAAATTCTTCTAGCAAACATTGTCCTTTTTTCCATCCTTCTACTAAGTTTCTTTTAGTTGATGAAACTGTCATTGTAGATGTAGACGGATCTAGGTTCATCATCTCTAGAAGCCCTCCGGCGCACAAAAAATCCGACGGCGTAAGAACATGTTCCAGGTCAGCTGATACGGCTGTAAGAGGTCTAGCATTTACAACCGCTTCCACTTCTTTTACTATTGTAGTCAGTTGGCTATTTGTCAAAAGATGTTTATCAATAGTTCTCTTTAAGCAATGTTTTACGAGTCCTACCATACGCTCGTATGTTCCGCCAAACCACGGCGCCAATTCTGGAATGAACTGCCATTCGATTTTATTTTCAATGCAGTATTCGCTTTTCAGGACATCTGCGGTAAGTTTAAAATTTGCTGCATTGTCTGACAAGATCTTTTTAGGTACTCGTCTGTCCGCTACAAAACGTCGCAAGGCTAAAAGACACTCTTCCGCAGAAAGATCTTTCACTACTTCTAAGTGAATAGCTCTTACGGCTAGACAGGTAAATAAACATATCCACCGTTTCATTTGCTCACCGGATGAACTTTCTCCGTGTACGAAAAGTGGACCTAAATAATCCACTCCAACATATGTAAATGGTGGAGTGATGTTTACTCTTTCCATAGGTAATGGAGGCGCAGGTGGCTTCTGGTAAGGTCCCCCACCATATTTCTTGCACTGTTTGCAGTGCTTCAAGACTTTCTGGACCTGTGATCTTCCATGAGGAATCCAAAAGGTAAGTCTTATATTTGCTAATGTTTGTGAGACTCCGGCATGATGTAGTTTTTTATGAGTTCTTTCTATTATTTCTCTTGTAAACTCTGTGTCTTTGGGTAGTAATATAGGAAATTTTTGTCCCACTGCCCAATCAGTATTTTTAAAACGACCTCTACAACGTAATATTCCTTCGTCAAAGAAAAGTCCCCATGCTTTAGATAGATTTGTGGATTTATTCATCTCATTGGCGAAATGTTTAGCCTGTATTTCTTTTATTAAATCTAAATCTCTCTGATTTAGTTGCTCACTATCATTGAATAACATAACATGCTCTTTAGTTTGCCTCGGCCATTTTGATCTTTCTTCTCTAAGATAGTCTGGTCCATTTTCCCATTTCTTTTCTTCTCTTAAGCTGAAACATGGGCGCGTGGCTAGATCAGCTGGATTTAGCTTCGTTGGTACGTACATCAATTCTGTATCTTCAGTCCTTTTAATTTCCTGTACTCTTGCAGTGACAAATGGCGGTAGCACTCTATTTGAATTTAGCCAGCATAGTACTATTTGGCTATCTGTCCAAATATACTGTCCTGTAATGTTAATATTTAGAGATCTTTTGATACAGTTCAAAAGACGACATCCAATTAAAACTCCCATTAGCTCCAGGCGAGGTATTGTGTGAACGACTCTATCTTTTAAAGGTGTAAGACGTGATTTTGACATCAGCATTGTCACTTTAATGTCATTTTGTTGCTGTATCTTTAGGTATGCTACTGCAGCGTAAGCTTCCATAGATGCGTCGGTGAACACATGTAATTCTTGTTTTGAATCCTTGCTATCTAAGGGGTATTTTACTCCATACCAACGTGGTATTTCAATATATTTTGTTTGTTCCAAATCTTTACTTATATCTTTCCATTCATTTTGCATCTTTTCAGGAATTACAGTGTCCCAGTCTAGTTTTTCTTTCCATAGACGTTGCAAGAAAAGTTTAGGGCGAAGTAGTAATGGTGATGCAAAGCCGCATGGATCATATACTGACGCCATCTGACGTAGAACTTCCCGTTTAGTTATTTGCGTTCCTGTTCCTTGTAATTTAATATTTAGACTCAGAGTATCACTATCTAATTCCCAAGCCATGCCTAAACTGTTTGCTTTTTTGTCTTCTTTTCCGATTAAGTTTCTGTCTACACATTTAATAAATTCTTTGTTATTTGAATACCAGTCTCGTATATTCATTGACAAAGATTCAAACATAGTTTTCACCTCTTTATGATACTCAATACATTCCTGTGTTGTATCTTTTCCAGTCATTAAATTGTCTACGTAGTGATTTTTGGCAACATCTCGGCTCACTTCTGTATTCAGCTTCATTAAATGGTGTTTCAGTACAATAGCCAGCAGAAACGGGCTGCATACAATTCCAAATGGCACCCGGCAGAATCTAAGATGCATTAAATTTGTAGTGGAAGGACCATGTGTGATATTCTGTAGCCATAAAAATCTCGTCACATCTCTGTCTGGTTCTTGAATTCCTAATTGCAGGAACGCCTTTTCTATATCTGCCATAATGCCATATTTGTGTGTTCGAAATCTAAGCAACAGTCCTACTAAGTCTTCCAGAAGCAGGGGTCCCTTATACATACAATCATTCAAACTATTATTTCCTTTTGTTTTTGACGAAGCATCATACACTATACGTCCTGTCTTTCCTGGCTGTTTTACAATATGATGAGGTAAATAATGCACTGGTGGATTATTCTGTTCAAATTCATCCAACGGAGGGCTTGTTACTTCAATAATGCCTACTCTGAGTTGTTCTTGAATAATCTCATTATATTCATACAATGTTGATTGGTCCAGTCGGCGAATTAATCCCACTAATCTTCCCAAGGCCAGTCTGTAATTAACAGGAAGGTCTGGTGGATATTCTGTCCAGGGCCATTTAATCCAATATCTGTCATTGATAAACAATACGGTTTTATTAAATTTCTCTACAGCTTGATCATCGCGTGTAGCTTTAGGGGGGTCTACTATCCCTATGGTTTCCAGGTCCCATAACTTATGAACATAACTTTGCCTAAGAGGCAAGTCTACTTCATTTTTTGACTCTATATTGTCGTTCTGTATGTAGGTAACTAGTGATAATTGATCATTATCTTTTGAATATTGTGTTTGAACTCCCGACCAGATCCATCCAAAGACCGATTTTACTAAAAACAAGTGGTGATCATACTGCATCCGCTCCGGGTGAATGAATGTGTGGTAGTAGTCATTCCCTATCAGTATGTCGATTTGTGCCCCTGAAGAGCCATCGTCTGCAAATTTAATATCGCCGATATCTCTTCTTACTACCGGGACCTTGGGACATTCAACTTCAGTGGTAATGAATGGAATTATATTCAGCCTGATTTTAATATTGTTCAAATTCATTTCTGTTGTAGGACTATCAATTTCCTGAGGTTTCTGAGATCCAAATGTATATACAGTAAGAATTGTGTCTTCTATGATATTTAGATTAAGCTTTCGGGCTGCTTCTGTTGTTACATAGCTCCGTTGGCTTCCTGTATCAAACAATATTCTATATTTTTCTCCATGAATCATAGTAACAGCTGTTTGCAGAAATGTCATTGAACCTTTTGTAGTTTCACTAGAGTTAGTATACAATGTAGAAGTATTTTTAGGATTGTTAAAGTGTTTCTTTATTTCCTTTCTGGGGCAAATGGCTGAATTATGATTTCCTTTACAGTGGTAACATGGTTTCTTCTTTCTGCATTCCCTCGCCATATGATCACCAAAACATATATAACATTTACCTCTTAAACATTTCTTTCTTTCTTTTACGGAATAAACTTTCTTACATTGATCATTGAAGTGGTCCTGTCCTTTGCAAAAAATGCATGGGTTAAGTTTCCTCCTTTTATAGTTACTTAGCTTTTCGTCTTTCTTCTCATAATTAAAATCCCTATTTCTTTTAAAAACTTTCTTTTCTCTGACATGCAGGGCCTCTATTGTTGTAGTTGGCTGTTGCTCACGTGTAGCCACTCTTGCTGTAATTATATGCTCCAATTCTTTCCTTATTTTCTCCACAGTCTCTTCTTCAGTCTTAATTCTAGTCTTGAGTTCATAAGTTAAGTCATCTGGAAATTTACCTAGTATAATAGTCCGCAAATTGTTATGACCTATATCTTCACCCATGGACTTAAGTACTCTAAGGTGCCTTTCAATCTCATTAAAAGTTTCTAGACAGTCTTTAGCTGAAGATGTTGCTCGGCTTAATCCCATAAGTGCTGCATAATGAGCATCCAATACTGATCCAGGTTTTCCATAACGTTCTTTAAGTATTTGCATTGCTATTGAATAATTCTCATTAGTTATGTCTAATCCTCGGATGGTTGCTAATGCTTCGCCTTCTAAAGATGCCTGAAGGTATGTTAGTTTGTCTGCATTAGATATATTCTTTGAGTCCACACTCGAATTAAATCTATCATAGAATTCCATCCATTTAATTATATTTCCCCGGAACTTGGGCAGTTCAAGCTTCGGAAGTTTGGTCTGATTGTTATAAACAGGATGTGGATGTGGGGTTGATGTGAGAAGTTCAGCTTCTAATTGTAAATTTGTATATTCTTCTATTTCGGCTTCACTCATTTTATTTATGAAAAGTCGAATTTCTTCCACAAATCTTTGTGTTGTAGTACGTAGTCTACATAGTTCAGTGGCCGAAGTGTCACAACTAGCAGACTTGCATTTCTCTAATCCAGCAGACACTGCCTCTTTTAGGAGCTCTAAGCGCCTTTTCCAACCCCTTTCATTTCCAGACTTCATAGCTTCAAAGGTCCCTTCTTCGCATCTATATCAGTATACACTGATAAGTGAAATTATATTGACTTTTTTGTAGACTCCGGGGCACACAATTTTCACCAACGTTCTTTTCGGATTCCGTCACACGAACAATCCTGCATAATATTATCATGATGAAATACACTTATTTTCGTCATAAGCCTTTTGATTATTACAGTTTAAAACACAATAATCTTCGCTATGATCCTTGCAAAATAAATGCAAAGTGACAGCCGGTAGCAACGCGCTAATCCGCGCCATATTTTATCAAATTGATTTGGACAACTATCCTGTACGGACTAGTTGTAAATTCACTTTTTATACAATTATTTTTCATTCAGCAGTTTCGAACGAACATAACACTTCTTAAATTGCCTTGGTTTTATTAAAATATTTAGCCATTGAACCCGCCATTTTGGTAAACAACTGCTAACGTTCTGTACGCTCAAATTAAAAGAAAAATCATTTGATTTACTCACCAATAACGTATAAAAGCATAATCACATTGATTCACATTGCACTTTATACGAATAACAACTTTTCTGCGACCGCAAACCGCAACAAACTTTTTCTTTTCCTCATACATAGAACGTAAACGTAAAAGTAGTGAACACTTTGCCATGCCAGTTAAAAGTGAGTGAATGAAAAATACAACATACAACAAACAAACCGGTCTTCAACCGGAAACAATTTGGTGTCTTTGTTTGACACTAGAAATTTATAATGACCATATCTCTTTCTATAATTTTACTTTTATCACGTTGGTACACAGGGATTAGAGAGGGGGCGAGGTTTGACAAAAACCGGTTAGACTATTGTCACTGACAAGTACAAGAAACCGGTAAAATTATTTTAAAACTTCATTGGCTTCCTTTTGTGTAACACAACACACCTTTTATAAGCCTCTGAATTGTTTCCTGCACATATTCCTTTTAAGTGCTTCTTTTTATGACAATGCATAAGCACACTTCATTTCATTCTTTCGTAGACAGACGCATGGTCGTCCTTATTTTTTACACATACTATCGACCACCTTTTCATGTCCTCGTGGCATCTTTTTTAATGTGATTTACGCTTAAATTGTAAGCCACCTTTCCAAGTCACCATGACTTCTTTTTGTGATATTATTTACGAACAAACCTTCATAGTCACCTTTTTTAAGTCATCATGACTTCTTTTTATGACATATAAACACACTTACCTAGGTCACCTTTTCAAGTCTATTATTAGACTTCTTTTTGTGACATACCCACTTTGAACACACTTGCCTAGTCACTTTTTTAAGTCTCCCGACTTCTTTTTGTGACATATCCACTTTGAGCACACTTGCCTAGTCACTTTTTTAAATCTCTATGACTTCTTTTTGTGACATATTTTAAACACTCGCCTATTCACCTTTTCAAGTACTTTCATGACTTGTTTTTGTGACATAGGTACTTACATAAAACACACGCATAACTTCTTTATGTCTCATTTTACAACAATAAGGACCACGCTGGCCCAGTACGAATTGGATTATTGTTTCTAAAATACCCAGCACTGACATATCTTTCTTTTATTTTATGATCTCTGGAAATGTGTGTAAATTAGTAGCATGCGATCCTAACCCGACAAACCGGAATTTATTTTGATATTTCACCTCACTAGTGACCGAATGAGTATTGAACGAATGTACTCACGATATGAAATTAGTCAAATAAATCACATTATTATTTTTGTTTAAAAATTGCACATTTAATAGTAAAATACAACATCGCTAAATAACAAATAGAAACATCCAAAACTATATTTCGAGATCCCAGCTCCTCCACCATGTCGCAAAGTTCCCTAACTAAGCGTAATTTCTATGCCTAGTTCAGTGGGAAGTCTGTATGTGTGTGTATGGTGTGATGTTTTTCTACAATACATCGTGCTATACATTATTCTGTATCATCAAATCAGATGATCTTTTTAGTTAGGGACCTTGTCCCCCCAAGTGGCCTCTCTTTGCCTCCCCAATAGCCACCCCTTTCCACCAGACGTACACATTTAAAGATTCCCATGTTCACATGTTCATTTATATGGTATACAAAGAAAACTTACCAAGTCTCCAGAGTCATCTTACCACATAGCTCAATCACTGGACGGAGCGTCACTTACTCCCGCTCCAAGAAGCCTTTTCCTCAGCAAGGCATATCCTTTTTTACATTTTTGTTGTCGCTCGACTCCTCACGTCGTCTCCCGCGCCAACCCCTCCCCCTGCTCCCCTCTCATACCAACCTGACCATTTCTAGCTGCGTTTCGTTTAACGCAGAACTTTTCGCATTTCGCGACACAGGGCTCCCATTCAATTAACCTTCCTTCGCATCTACTGCTTTTGACCTATTTAAGCACTTTCATTTCGACGTGCGGCGCTTCGCACTTTCTTGGCTACGAACTATCGTATAATGCACACTTTTTGTGTACGAAGGCAGCTCGTAAAGGGAATGCGGAGGGCTGCGGATAGTCTCTTTTGTCGTTGAAGATGAGCTACGTCAGAGGCAAGCCTAATTGCTACTCGTTACGTGTCTCAATAGGATCGTTACCTCGGCTCGCTTCAGTCTCTTACTAATCTAGATTACTGTCGGTCTGTTTTGTTACTAAATATCATTTTCTTAGACCAAGTACCTATTCATTCTCTTGAAGAAAGGATTATCAATCATTACTTTCGTAGGTTGGTTACCTAGATCCTATTTGAAAAGCATAATTTTGTCTCGCTCGTTCCTTTGGGCCAGCGGCGGCGGCGGCGGCGGGGCGTCTGTTAATTATCACTCGCAGTATTGTTTTCAAAACAATTTCTCTTTTGTTTAAATGCTTTGTATTATTTAACAAAACAAACGATAATTGCCTTTAGTATTGTATCGTTGGTATAGTGTTGAAATGTCATGTAATGGAATGGACAATCTACTTATGTTGATACTCTACTTAACTAGTTTTAGATATTTACTGCGTCATGGTGTTGAGAAGATGGCATGTAAATCGAATCTGTGACCCAATACTTACGTGTTTGCGTCGGAGTAATAAATAAATGCATAAAATTACCATGAATCATCTACTGAATCTATGTTTTCCGTTTTCCCACGTTTGTTGATAGAATAAATTTGTACTTACTCGGAAAGTAGGAAAGAAAGTAAGAATGTTAATTTGTTCTTCTGCAAAGCATTCCCTTGGCATTGGCAGTTAAAGAAGTGAAATGCATCCAGATGGGCAGTAGAGAGCTAGAGCACCTCGATGCCCAAAAATGTTTGTAACAAAATATAAATTTCGCGTTTCATTATTGTTTAAGTACTTATAAAAAAAAACCACAACTTAACGTGAAGTTACGGCTGATGGTGGAAGCGCGCTACTCATGGAATCTTCAACCACTGAGGAACTGGCTATCTTATCTCTAACTGCCGGAACAAAACAATGCTGAAAACATCGTTGTTATCGCGTCAGACTTAGATGAGATGGTGGTAGCTAGCCATGTAACTCCACTGGGAATCTCGGGAACTTTGGGCCTGATACCAGTGGTGTGTACCTCAAGACCACAGACAGAGGCACTTTTTTGAAAAAGTGAAACACAAATGTAAAAAAACTTAAAAGTTTAAAAAAATTGGTATTTTTGTCAACATCTCAATGCAGCGATAAAGACGAGGAGGCACCAGCCACACGAAAAAAGTAAGAAGCGGTTCACCGAATTTATCCCTGAGTGTACCAACACAGGCGGATCCGGATAAAGGGGTTTGAACATTTTGGCATAGTGGTAACCAAACTTTCCGATGGAATTTTCGTAAAACGTGACGCATCATGAAACCAATGTATATATCGATAGAGGATCTTTATAAGAACAAAAAATGTCTTATACCGCAGAAAATATAATACTATACTAGTACTTATACCTTTGACATTATGTCCTAAAACGTACCGGTTTCGAGATATTCCATTCCGTTGCCGGAGTTTTAGTTTCTGTTTAGGATTGCTACGTGTTCGTAAATAACTGCTACTTAACTCAGTGAAAATAGGTTTACTCGTCCGTTACTTCCTCGAAAGGGAATTACTAGGTACTGTAGCAGCATTTATTCTTAGAACTTCTCGTCCCACGGGCGTCAGGCGAGCGAGCGAGTGCTTGTAGAGGTTGCGCTTAATTAACGAAACCAAACCTCACACTATGTCGCAGTTACTATACTGCTAACGACTAAGAAAAGGCTCTTTTACTTTACCCTTTATTAAAGCTTCCTTTGATTGAAGCGTTTGAAGAAGAGATATTTCTCTATTAATTGATTACGTTTTTACCGAGTTTCACTAAAAAGCTCCAACGATTTGTTATTTTTCGTTACGAGCAGTAACTTATCGTTAAACGGCATCGGCACTCACATCATCCGATCACACTTTCGTTGTTTGTCGAATCGATCGGATATTGGGTAATTGTTCGTGGTTGGTAGTCGCAACATTCTATTTGATTTATTATCTAACTTAGGTTTTTCGTAGGACCTGTTGAGCGTCCCGAGGAAAGCGACCACTATATAAGTGGAACTGTGGAAATCAGCGCTTAATTGGGAGCCGATTGACGTATTAATGGGGGGTGACGCGCCGCACTGTCTGAGTAATTGCCAATTTCGCCTTCGATCTCCGGTCTGCTTCGACCACTGGCCCTCCATCAACCCTTCGCCACTCCCGACGCATCGTGCATAACTTTGTATAAGTATTTGGCAAACATCGATCTCATGCTAAGGATTTAAGTTTCAAAATGCTTAGCGATCCTACCGACAGTCTGATTGGCAATTCGGTTCATTTCCTTTCCAATATTTGACAATTATCTTTACTGCATGGCGGTATTTTCGGCCTAGATAAGATTTCTAATTTAAATGTAGGTAGGTGTTATTGTTGTTTTCAAATGTTAAGTTTGTTCTAGTTGTGGTAATTGAATGGGTTTGTAATTTCAAATCGTTGGCATTTTAATTCTTCAAGCTTGGGAAAATGAAACACTATAGATTTTCCATTGGGTCGGGACATCGAAATGTGTAGACCGAACTGCCAGGTATAAAATAGTGAAATTACCTACTTATCTATATCGAATTGACCTATTCAAAATTTTGCATACATATTTAATGGGTTTTGAGCAATAAGTATTTAACTAGGGAAATTTTCGAAGCTGCTTAAGGTGGCTGTGGCACCAATAATAACATAATTTTGAATCTAATAGTATCTACCTATTAAATAAAGTATGTTTCCAGTCTTACATTATAATTTATAACAAAGGCAAAACAACTTTCTCATCTTTATCTCGTATCCGGCTTGATTGCATGACATTCACACGGCTAAAGTAGATTTTTAACCGACTTCTAAATCAAAAAGAAGGAGGTTCTCTATTCGTCTGTATGTATGTTTTTTTTTTTTTTTTTTTTTTTTTTGTGTATGTCCACCGATTACTCGAAGACGGCTGAACCGATTGAAATGGTTCAAACGTTATTACATCAGGTTGGTTTCCAAGTTGGTCCCATTTTTTGAAATTTTGAAATCGGTTCAGTAGTTTTCAGGAAATCTTGAAAATACTGTCGTTTTCGTTACCACTTTATGTGAATTTAATACTTATCTTTAGGCATAACTCCTTTGTTCATGAACCGATTTAGATGATTCTTGTTTTGTTAAAAAGGGGATACCTCAAGGTATTTTAACCGACTTCGAGAAAGGAGTTTTGAGTTTGATCACATACCTATTTACCAGAAAACACGCAAATTGCCTGCACGATGCACTAAAAAGAGTGAAATAAAAATTATATTTATATAAAAAAATAAAACCGCCTTCTAAAAAACCACATCAAAAAAGTAAGAAATAATTCCTCACCAAATAAATAGCGTACTATGCGATTATTATAAGAATAGGACGGGTTGTTGACAAACTTCACTCTGAAAAGGTACAGTTCGCAAGAAAGTGCAAAACAATATGAAAATAGTTTATTTTTTTATTTTAGCAGAAGGTGGTTTGGGTATTGCCACTTTCAAAACGAAGTTTTTTATTTTTTAAATCCACCTACTTCCCTTTTTCTTCGTACACAACTTTACTGCTCATGCCCTTCGTTATGCCGCCGGCGCCAGACATAGCACAAACATTTGAACTAATGTTTGGACACATGTGGTATTTGAGTATTTGTTCAAAGCTTTGATAAAAAACTAGAACATATTTCTACAGTACTTTGCAATGTCAAAAGGAAAAGTATTCAATGTCCTTGTAGCAGTAGCAGCTCAGACCAGCGGGACGTTGATTCTCAAATGAGTGGAATAGAAGAGGTGGAATAGCATTAGCAAGCATAATGTGTTGTGTTTTGATTTACAATTGGCGGATTCACGAAAGGCGCCTCCCCGAGTGGCTAGATTGAATCGTTCGCACCCTGGTAACAGCTAGATTCTGACGAATCTAACTTCAATCAACGTGCAGACTCTAGCTGGCCAATTCTTTTACCATGATAGACCAATACAATTTTTCACGAGTACCCCAATTTACCAATTTTATTGTAAAGTTGATTATTAAATTATTTTCATAACTTGAAATCCTGTTTTATTTAAATTCTTAAACCAGTAAATAGAATCAAAATTCAATTTATTCTGTGTTATTCAAGCATCAGAACAATGTATGAAAAAATGGTTTCAGTTAAATATCACAAAATTTTAATTTGATTGAGATTCAAATTACCTGATCATTTTCGTAAAAGCATACTTTCATGAGCCCTATACTTTCCGAAAAAATCAAGTTAATGATTTGTATAATTAATTATTATCTGCAAATTATTCATATGTTTTGGTTTGCACGAACATCATTATTTATCGTAAGTTATGACATGATCAGCCACGATAAATTTCTTTTTTTGCACACCGTACTGAAGTGAAGTGAAGTTAGTTTGACAGCACTTTGACAGCTTGACGTCACAACATGGCGGCGTCCCTATCCTATTCTTATTTTAATCGCATAGTAAGTACTTTGAAGTCGGGCGGGTTTTAACAAAAAACAACAAAAAATTGTACATGTTTCACGCCCGACTTCAAAGTACTTACGCTATTTATTTGGTGAGGAATATTTCTTACTTTTTTGATGTGGTTTTTTAGAAGGCGGTTTTATTTTTTTTAGTAGGTAGGTACCTATAAGGGGCTTGTTTCACACAATGTCTAAGTCTAACTCCTAATCGGAAATTGTGAAACAGGCACTATGTGCCTGTAACACAATGTCTGATTAGGAGATACTTTCCAGTGTAAATGAGTTTTGTATGGACTATCTGTCAAGTAACAGCCAATGAGAACTTACTT
Source organism: Crambus lathoniellus (assembly GCA_949710035.1). Lineage (NCBI taxonomy): Eukaryota > Metazoa > Arthropoda > Insecta > Lepidoptera > Crambidae > Crambus > Crambus lathoniellus. The sequence continues at coordinate 23,780,153 of OX453305.1, read as the reverse complement.
GGACATTGTGAAACAGGCAAGGAATTTATATAGTACTTATAAATTCCTTGGAAACAGGTCCTTAGTAGGTGTATAGTAGATTAGGTATACTTGTTACGGGACAAAAGTTGCGTGTAATGCCATATCGAGCAAGATAGCAAGTCTATCCGTCTGTCCGTCCACTGCATTTATAAATATAGTTTGTCGCCGTGTTTTATGTTATAAAATAGTTTTAAATTAGTTTTATAATTTGTTACAGTCTTGCCACAAAATTCGGTCATCTTTTTTCTGTGACGCTTCCATATCTGTGCCATAGAGAATTGTAAAAAAGTTCGTCCTTTTTGGACAGGCGAAGACATCAAGCCATACTGCCAATTCTTGAGTATTATGTATGTTATTATAGTTTCTTATGTTTTCATTAGAATGTAGGTGTGTTACATTCTAATGCTTCTTGGAGTATTTGGCGTCAAGTATGTCGAGTCGGTCTTCTCGGTAATTCTTGCTGAGGTAGTCACCACTACAATAAAACACTCGGCATCACGTTACCGAGATAGCGCATATTTTAATCATTCCACACATCGTCCAGTTGCGTAAACACTTGGGGCACAAAACTACACCTATCTTGAGTCACAAAGTCCACTATGAAACAAATTGCGATTAATTAAAATATCCACTTAACCTAACCCGCCAAGATGGCGCCAAAAACTCTGTGCCATAGAGAAAGACGCGACGCGTCTTTTTCTTTTTATTGTCATGCTGGCCCTGGCTTACGTGGCCTTCAGTCAGCCTTGTTCTTTTTTTATTTTTCTTGTGACGGATGACGGTCACATGAAAAAAACAATATTTTTCTTTTTAAAACCTACTGGTTCGTGTATTTTAAGTGTTTTTTTTTTAATTATTTTTTATTTGTTAATATTTTAGTTTTTTATTGTTAACTCTTTTGTGTTAATTAGCTCCCTGCCCCACCAAGACGGTTCCGACGGAAGATCAGCGCTGGTCACAAGCCAAGCATTATGCTGAGTCGGGACCGTTTTGGGACATACTATGGTTTTTGTGTTTTTTGTTTTTTTTTTAATGTGTTTTTGTGATGTCCCAAATAAATGAGTTTTCTTTCTTTTCTTTCTTTCTATAAGTTTCAAAGATTAACACACTAACCGTTGTTATTTGAGTGTTATCCTGAAAACTTGGAACGATCGGTCCCAAGGCGGATGATCCTGACCCTAAGTTTGAAAGATAACGAAAGTTTTATGTTAAATGTAACCGATACGGCAGCAGTGTAACCTTTTCTATCGTAGTAAATAAGGGCTATTTGACTCACGGGCTTAGAGTTAGAGACAGTATGATGTCTAGGTATATATACCATCACTGATTTGTAGTACCTACTTATGGAAGGCCAAATTTTTAGTATTAATTCAGCCTGTTATGGTTTTATTTCATTTACCTTCGCATTTCGTTCGACTAATAATTAATATGGTCTGCAGGAGGAGGGATGGAAGCTGAACCGCAACAACTACTACCAGGAGGGCTGGCTGGCGACGGGCAACGTGCGAGGCGTCGTCGGCGTCACGTTCACCTCGTCGCACGCGCGCCGGCCGCACGAGTTGCCGCTGCGTACCAACTACAACCTGCGCGGACACCGCTCTGATGTGAGTACACACAGTATACATACACCCTGTGTAGCGTCTAGCGTCACGTGCGCCTTGTCGCAGTCGCGCCGGCCGCACATGCTGCCGCTGCGCACCAACTACAACCTGCGCGGACACCGCTCTGATGTGAGTACACACAGTATACATACACCCTGTGTAGCGTCTAGCGTCACGTGCGCCTTGTCGCAGTCGCGCCGGCCGCACATGCTGCCGCTGCGCACCAACTACAACCTGCGCGGACACCGCTCTGATGTGAGTACACACAGTATACATACACCCTGTGTAGCGTCTAGCGTCACGTGCGCCTTGTCGCAGTCGCGCCGGCCGCACATGCTGCCGCTGCGCACCAACTACAACCTGCGCGGACACCGCTCTGATGTGAGTACACACAGTATACATACACCCTGTGTAGCGTCTAGCGTCACGTGCGCCTTGTCGCAGTCGCGCCGGCCGCACATGCTGCCGCTGCGCACCAACTACAACCTGCGCGGACACCGCTCTGATGTGAGTACACACAGTATACATACACCCTGTGTAGCGTCTAGCGTCACGTGCGCCTTGTCGCAGTCGCGCCGGCCGCACATGCTGCCGCTGCGCACCAACTACAACCTGCGCGGACACCGCTCTGATGTGAGTACACACAGTATACATACACCCTGTGTAGCGTCTAGCGTCACGTGCGCCTTGTCGCAGTCGCGCCGGCCGCACATGCTGCCGCTGCGCACCAACTACAACCTGCGCGGACACCGCTCTGATGTGAGTACACACAGTATACATACACCCTGTGTAGCGTCTAGCGTCACGTGCGCCTTGTCGCAGTCGCGCCGGCCGCACATGCTGCCGCTGCGCACCAACTACAACCTGCGCGGACACCGCTCTGATGTAAATACACACAGTATACAGTTTGTGTAGCGTCACGTGCACCTGTTTGCAGGCGCGCCGGCCACACGAGCTGCCGCTGCGCCCCCACTACAACCTGCGCGGACACTGCTCTGATGTGAGTACACATAGTATACAGCCTGTGTAGCTTCACGTGCACCTGGTCGCAGCCGCGCCGGCCGCACGAGCTGCCGCTGCGCAACAACTACGACCTGCGCGGACACCGCTCTGATGTGCGTACGCATAGTAGGTAAACATCGTGTGTAGCGTCACGTTCACCTCGTCTATGTCCTGCAACTACGCGACCTGCGCGGACACTGTTGTCCCAAATGCGACGAAGAAATATATTATTACTTTTCTCTAATACATACCATACTATCTTTACTTTGCCAATCCATCTAAGCAAGCTCGCCTATACTTATCCAGTGTAAAGATGATTTATTGGCTTGGTTTATTTATAGGTAAGGTTGTTGGTCTTTTAACAGAACTTATTAAAAATATAGAAATATATTTCTCAGAAACTAATGAGAACCGCTTATAAAGAAGATTTACCTTGTTACTTTGCTTCGAAAGTCTTTTACAATTCAAAACAAACAATAATTGGGTACTTACCTAAACGTTATGTTTCTTCGCTCATCCGAGATCTCAACATAATAATATCATCCGAGATAAATTCTATGTCCCGCCTGCCATTTCCCTCCATTATAAAGCATCTTTCAAAAGGAAATCATAATAAGTATTCCCAAGTATCTCTTGACAAGCACCTTTAAAAGCCTGTGCGACCTTTAAAGACAGTATGTGAACAGTGAAGAGTGAGAGACATGCTTTACTTCTTAAGTAGAAGGACTTACTTAACAACAGTCTTTCTATGTGTAAGACACAGTGTTGCAAGTATATTTAGAGGTATTCCTTTGTTGTATTATTCTTAATAAAAGTCCTCTTACTTTTGTAATGAATATGACATGTTCCGTTGTTATGATTTTCTTAACATTTTCGACACATCTCACAGCTGGGTCTGGGTCTCAATCTAAGTCACCAGAGATTTTAGAAACACTGCTGCTCGTTGCTTTATATCTGTTCACTGTTGATACCCACGGGACACAACACATACGGCAACACAGTTCCAAACATTTATTTAAAAAGGAAAAACAAGAATAACATCCCATAATTTTCTCGGATATAGGTATCCGTAATAAATTCACTTTCTCCTGTTGCCCCTGAAATGGCATGCCGAATTCGAAGGATCCGTTTTGCCAATGTCGTATCGTTACAATAAACGATTCCAAACATTGTATTCTACCTCAACCAGACCCATTGTTGCATATTCCACCTTATTCTATTGTAATAAGCGACAAATTGATGTTACAAAATCAACTTTCCTTCTCAGGTATTTATATGTTATCGATATCAACTGCGATCAAAATTCGCTACATTCATTCAATATGTAAGACAGATTTTCTTGAATGCCGATTTAGAAGAAATGTATGATGATGATTTTGTCAATGTATTTTTTTTTTTGTGTAAAACTAAATAAATTTTTTGTTGAATTTGTGAAACAAGAATATAGTTGCAGATAATAGTCACCGTCACGACTGCCTGTCTAGCGAATGTGCAAATGCCCGCGAATTTGTGATCGACCCACACTTCTTGCCCTTGGCCTTCTTGCGGATTACCATAAACAAACTTGGTTTTTTAAGCTTATCCTTCGCAATCTAGTCCAAATTACAGGATTAACATTGTTAATTAGATAAAGGCCTGGATTTTTAGGGTGCCGTTGTCAACAAGGACCTTTGTAGTTTCAAAATGTGTGGTTTGTCCATCTGTCTGCGGTAGGGTCTCCTTAGGTCTATACTCTGTTCATCGAGAGCTGATAAATTCAGGGTTTCATAACTGGTTACTGATTGCGAGCTGCTAAATTACTTATTTAAAAAGAGAAAATGCCAAAATGGCCGCCTCGTCCGCTCGCCCGTTTGGGCCGCTCTGTTGACAACAACTCGGTGACTGTTACCACGAAACACGGCGAACACGAGAGTTAAGCGATGGCAGACCATACAGTTTGCGATAATTAAGCGACAAAAATGCGTTAGTTACTGTTCGGAGACATATCATAATATTTATCAACTCTCGTTAAACAGAGCTTAGCGACACTTTATCGCTAGATTTCTCCATTAGACCAGTTAAAAGTTGTATGATTTTGAAGAGTTTTTTTTGTTAAAGTCATTAATTCTAACACTACCTACCTAGGTACTAGGTACCTTAGGTAGGTAGGTATGCAAAATACAAAAGTTATCGGATGAAATTACGTGTAGCAAATATGTTTGCGATATTTTAACTCTCAAACACAACTTTAGCAGCTGACCGACTTTAATCAATTTAAAATTTAGGGACGGATCAGGGACCGTACTCTGAAACGCTAATCCGAAACTTCGGTTAGCCCCGCCCCTTTCACTTGATTCTGTCGCGGCTAGAGAGTGAGAGGGACGGGTATACCGAAGTTTCGGGTTTTGCGTTTCAGAGTAGGCCCTCAGGGACGTAAAGATAGATTTAATTAAAAATCAACCGAGTCTAAACAAAGGATCGCGACGCGAAACGAAGTTTATGTAAAATATTCCTACCTATACCCAGACGATATCTTTTTATTTGCATAATTCTTATGTTATCACTAGCCTTCCGCCCGCGGCTTCACCCGCTTTTACTACAAGACGATGTCCCGCGGGAATGTGATATCTTTCCGGGATACAGAGTAAGCTATGTCACTCTCCAGCTCCTAAACTCTCCCCGTACCAAAAATCACGTTGATCTGTTGTTCTTTTTTGAGATGCAAAAACGGACAAACACACTTTTACACACTTATAAAATATATTTGTATGGATAGCATACACTTCTGATTCAAAGTAAAAAATTGTTTTTGTTTTAAAACGAATTTATTTCAAGAAATTTTAATGTGAATAAGAACCTACCTACACAGTTAGTAGTTTTTGCATACCTACTCACAGAAATATTGTAGAGATCGTAACTCAGCGCAGTTGTAACGAGGTTGGGGCTGAGCTAAGTAAGTAAATTTTTATTAAGTAAAAAGAATCTCATTAGAGGGTAATGTAACAAAAGAAATATTTGTTTTAATTACGGAAAGCACAATCTCTCGTCTCGACTCGGCTTGCTCCCTCTCACCTTTTAATTTAACGTAATTGAACGTAAGCCCCTCACTGCGATACGTTTGCTCCTCTTTAAAGTACTAATTACTCTTGAATCGTTTCCTTAAAACTAGATTCTTTTGCACGTTTAATTTAATATAAGAAAGAGAATTATTTGATCGCTTTGAATTTAGATGCTATTTTCATATTTAAGTCGCTTTTTCACTTAATTTGTTTATTTTATAACATTTATTAATTAACATAAGTACCGAATATTGTTAAACGTTGTTTTATTATTGGAAACGCTTTCCAGCAAATTTAAATAAGCTAGCAAAATAATAATTCTCGGGGCGGACGGAATGTATAAATTAATTTTCGTCACGCTCTCCTGAATAGGTTTGTTGAATAATTTGAATAAGTATTCAATATGAGGCGCAGTGAAAAAACTTAAGTTTAACAGACACTTGGGAAGTATCCATCAGATCAGATGTAGAACAATGGGAGTCATTAGTATAGTCAATTAGATCGATAATGGAAATGACGCCCGGACGTCCGAGCAGGGTCGCGATAACTTTAATTAACTTCGGTGTTAGATCTCTTTATAGATGTTTATGTTTATGTTTATTGAAATAGATCCACACAATAACATATCATTACAAAATTAAAATAACATTAAAAAAGTTCAATTAATAAAAGATATGCCTTTACAGGTAGATACAGCTTACAATAGATAGATCTTCATCTGATACTTCATCTAGACTAGATAATCATCTTGACACAAATTTGCGCAAGGACCAGTGGAATTGACCCATTAAATAGCATTTTTTCTTAGCAATTACATTGATCATTGAGATAAGTACTGCAACACGGTCGTCCGATACTCAAGTTCTGTGCCTTAAATTAATGTCAACTTGTAAAATGTCCACTAAAACTTCGTGTCTACTATACTTTATGATATGTTTACATACAGAAACCCTTTTATTTTATCCACAACCGGGTTACGCTTACGCTTAGCTTTCATCACTGCCGATGTTATTTAAGTGATGAAAAAAGTCTAGCCCCCTTATTACAAAACGTGGATTAAAGTTAGACCTGGTTTAAAATTCATGCTAATTCTGTCTTTCATTTGGAAAATGAAAGTGACAGCACCAGTTTAGTACCAGTTTTAAACCAGGACTATTTTAGTCCACGTTTTGTAATAAGGGGGTAAAAGTTTAAACGCGCTACTCTACTCTCGCATTCTGAGGAACTGGACTATCTTATCTCCAACTGCCGGAACACGACAATGCTGGTTGGAAACAAAGATTTACATTAGCTCTATGATAGTGAATCGGCAGTTCGATTTTGAAGTGAAAACTTAGCGGCGGCGTTGTGCACTTTTTGATGGGTACCTAACAAATGTTAAACTCGCGTCAGGACACGTGACCGTCAGATCGAAATTTCGTAAGACGGACACGTGACCAGCCCCCTGATTCACGGACCGTCGGAATCACACTATTCCATATAGTGAGTGACAAAGTCAGTGCCTTGGAGTAATTGTGTTCTGTGGTCAGTGCTACATTCCGCTGTCGGGAGCATTTCCGACGGTTCGTGAATCAGGGGGCTGATCGAAAAACTGTTACAATGTCATTAGAATACGAAGGCAAATTTCGCCACCGTTTCCAAAGTGGTAATAGCTCAGGTTAGAAAACGGGGCATTGATTGAAGTCAGAAGACCCTCGGTTCAAAAATCCAGTCCGTATTTTTTTCTTGTTTTTTGTCAAATTCCTTTTTTTCTGCCGGCACTCCCGGAGTGCAAGTTTTTTTTAAGTACCTAACTAATGTAAAATGTGCGAAAGCCACTTATAAGTATTTCCAAATAATGTGGTTCATAAAGACACTTCGGTCGTCAATATAACACGCCTCACGAACTAAAACAAAACTCAAATATGGCTCAGGCTGATTATTTTTTAAACGAAGAAAAAGGCTACGAATCTTTCGATCTTACGTCTGAAATGCCAGGTAGCGATAAGAAATAAGAGCGCACCTTTGAACTGCGCTCATATTTTCGCGCCCGTTTTTTACACAACTGGTTACGTAGTGGTATTGTTGATCAAAGTACAGACAGACACGATAATCGTTTTAAGATTTTAGATTATTTTTATGCATTCACATTGCTATTCTGTAATGTGTTTATAGGAAAAAATGTGATAGAAAAAAACCACCAGCCCTGTAGTAACTATCCCACCTGAAAGCTACTTACAGGGATGCTGGGTTTTTTTCCTTTCACAATGTTTCCTACGATATTCGTTGACAAAATTTTGCAACAAATCAAATAGTATTTCTAGAAGACAGTTCGTACACTTCTCACTGTGGAATTTTTATAACCTGGTACTAAATAAATAACAGCTGTACGTTTTCTCAATGAAAATAAGGGTTCGGTGTGTGTTGCTTTAACCTTTAATGAAATCGAAAGAGGATTTTATTTTGTTTTCAAGACAAACATTTTTTTTTCTTTTGTCGCATAATGTCAAAATGAGTTTTAACCTAAGTATATTTAATTTAATAAAGTTCGTGACTGTTTATTTTCGCTGCTGAAATAGCTGCTTGCACGTCATTTTAAAGAAGTTGTACGCCTCTTAGAGTTTTCCACTTCATATGATTAGGTAAGGTACATCTTTACCTTATATGTAGGTAGGTAATGGAGTTCTATAGCTTATAATATATAGGTAAATTTTATAGATTATTGACGGACTTAATTGAAATCAACTTCTAGTTTCTAGTCTAATTTTATGTGTGTAAAAGTGCGTGCAGTGCTTGAAATGAAATGTTTGTCCAATATTCATTGCCAGTGTCTCTAAATGAACATTAAATTTATTTGGTTAAATTATGTTCACAATATCAAAGTAGGTATATCTAAAGTGACGCCTTGTCAGTTCCAGTGTGCAAACGTCTGGTATTTTCGTTTGAGAGCGTCGAAATCTAATAATATGACCATTACCATCCACCCAGCGCCGGACCCGTATCAATCAATTTTGTTACTCTTTACTTCTTATTCAGCAAAAGAAAATATTGATGACTAATGTTGGAGGCTACATTCGATAAAAGCAGGAAATAAAAATAGTCAAGTCTCATCAATTTCGTACCAATATTGACAATAATCTACCTTTCATTTGTCTTCACAAAAAGCTGTTTGGTAGGTGAAAGGGTTTCCTTTATTTTGCCATTAAAACGTTATTAGAGCAATATGGCTTCAACTGGAGGAAAAGACATGAGATGTGTCGTAAATAACAGGTGTCTGCGTTTGGCGAAATGGCGAAGGGCCGTGCATTAGTTTAATGTGCTGACTCTACTCTTTGTCTCGAGCTGGAGTGCCGAAGACATGTTAGATGATACAGATTCTAACATTTCGTATTCTGTTTGTGTAAATAAAAATTTAAATATGAACATACCTACAAACATCAGTACTTACATAATATGTAAGTACAGAATATTATTCTTTAACGTATTATTTGAGAAGTCGAATAATAAATTGTCAGCTATTTTGAACAACGAAAAATATATTTTTACATAAGTACGTATCAACATTTTCTATGTATATATATATATATATAAGTACTAGCCTTCACCCGTGGCTTTGTTCGCGTGAACTACACGACGTTATTCCGCGGGAATGTGGTGTTTACCGGGATAAAAAGTAGCCTATGTCACTCTCCAACTCCAAATCTATCCCCATACCAAAAATCACGTCGATCCGTTGCTCCGTTTTGACGTGAAAGACGGACAAACAACAAACAAACTGAACACACTCACATATTTATAACATTACTAGCTTTCCGCCCGCGGCTTCGGCCGCGTGGACTGCACGACGACGTTATCCCGAGGAATGTGATATTTTACCGGGATAAAAAGTAGCCTATTATGTCACTCTCCAGCCCCCATATTATCCACATTTTCACATTTATAATATTAGTATGGATATATTTATTAACAATCATAAACGTATTTCAAGTATGTACCTACCTATACCTACCTACCTAAGTATATTTAATCTGTTATCTAGATTCCATGTAACTTAATGAAAACTTCGTTTATACTTATAAGCTAGATAAATGGTGTCATTGAAAGTTTATTATTTATTAATTTTATTTTAAAATAGGATAGTAGTATTAATTGGGCTGCGCATCGAAGCTCCAACGTGCCATCGTGCCATGAAAAGTGTTCGTTCAGTTTATAAAGATATAGATAAAGCAACATTGACTCTATTCACATCAGTACCTAGCAGTGAATATTTTTCCAATCGAAACTGAATTATTCCTTGATTGTGTCCATTTGGAACCTAACTTAGTTTCGTATCCAATTCCTAGAGTTTCCGTGTAATGACCGGGGCCGAAATTCGCTTAGCGAGTTAGTAACAAACAATTAGTTGAACTTTCATTCCACTTACAGCGCTCACGGGAGGCTTTCTGAAAGCCCCTTTTACTGTCCGGTTCATAATGTGATCCCTTACAATTGGTTTTGGATAATGTAGTGCCATTGTCCTTTGTACTGAAATATTATGTACGTAGGTACGTAACTTCGAATCGTTAAAACATTTCTAAAATTATGTTTTTCTTACCAGTCAACGCATATTATAAAACATGCGTTTACTTTAAATAACACAACTTTTCCACGGATATTTTCACGTTTTATTTAACTCATGTGGTGATTGGTTGAGTTATTAGGATTTCAAGGAGGAGGAGGTCAGTTTCCGTGACCGTCGGAAAAAACTAAAAAATCCCTTAAAATAATTCAATCAATCACCAAATGAGTTAAATACTTAAAGCGTGAAAATATCCATGGAAAAGTTGTTTTAAGTATTTAAATGAACAGTTTACGAAGAAATCTAAGATGTGCTTATGCGTTTACTTTTCTTACCGGCAGCTAGGTACGGTCAACAAAACGACCAGGTATACACTGAAAAAAACAACCCTTAGAGTTTCTTGCCGGTTCTTCTCCAAGGTCTCCCGCTGTAGGGTTTGCGAACCGATGGCGTAGCTTCTATGACGTTCACAAGTATTGTAAATAACAATCTAAATTGAATAAACAAATTTGACTTGACTTGACTTGACTAAGGTTCAACGCCAGTTTTAGTATACTACACTAAGGACCTTTTGCCACGGACTGCCACCCATCTGGTAATCTACCCATAGTGTCACAGATGGGCACTCAACCAAACGAAACACAAATTATATTTTTTATAATGTTTTTTAACCTGGGATCTAAAATTTAAAAAAGTGCGAAAATAGCATTTGTCGTTTCTTTATAAAATCCGCTACAAATAGGTATTTAGTAGGAATGACGTAACCAGTATCAAATAATTATCAAAATTTTGAAAAAGATTTATTTGGTATTGCTCTCGAATATAGACCTTCTTAGGTAGCTGCTATCTAATATTTCAGTGGCACATATTTTTTTGTAGAATACCTACCTCGATTATTATTATAATCATTGTTTTCTCATCAGGTGATCCTGGTGAAGTGGAACGAGCCATACCAGAAGCTTGCGTCGTGTGACAGCTCCGGCGTGATCTTCGTTTGGATCAAGTACGAGGGCCGCTGGAGCATCGAGCTGATCAATGACCGCAGCACGCCCGTCACGCACTTCTCCTGGTCGCACGACGGTCGGATGGCGCTCATCTGCTACCAGGTTAGTTCAGTGTGTCAACCCTTGGTCCTGTGTGGATCAAGTACGAGAGCCGCTGGAGCATCGAGCTGATCAATGACTGCAGCACGCCCGTCACGCACTTCTCCTGGTCACACGACGGCCGGATGGCGCTCATCTGCTACCAGGTTAGTTCCGTGTCTCAACCCGTGGTCCTGTGTGGATCAAGTACGAGGGCGTCCAGGTTCCACAGATTGTTTTATCGGGGGTAAAATCATGGGGCACAAAAAGAAAATACTTAGTTAGGTACCTACTACTGAAAATCTATAGAACCTAGGTACTTTTATTTTTTAATTAAAGTACTTGAATAATATAAAAGGGTACCTTGTTGAATAATGGCCATTTAAAAAGTTGTGTTTCAGCTCCTTGGCCGTTGAATGAAACATAATTAACGACTGAGTGCTTTGCATAAAGGCGTTGCGTTAAATACCTACATTAATATAGCAGCACATTATTCTTCGTAGTAACTTTACCGTGGAATATAACAAAGTTTCGAATTGCAATTTCAAAAGGAAATGTTCGATTGTCGATTTTTGTTGTTTCTAGAACATAGATATACCTAGGTACTAGTGTTGATGAATGATGAGCAAAAAATATTATTTTGTTTAAAATATCTCCACGTCCATTGCACAAGCAATTTCCATAAAAAGGAAGAAAATGTACAAAAGTTTCGTTTTTTCACCTGGCAACATTCACAAGATTACTTAAAAGTGATTTCTCTGCCTACGCTTTTCTTAGGAAACTCAGTTACTTTGTTCATATTTTTTTAAACTCGAACCCAAAAGTTTTTATGTGATGATTTCTTTCCTTTTCTCAAAATAAATAATGAATTGTTAAATCAAACGATTTAGCACCACTCAAAGTGCTAAATCGCTTTTATTGTTAAGGCACATCATCAATAACATCCGTTTCCATTTATTACATTTCATTTTAATTAGCTTTTAAAAATTTACAACTCTAGATTTATTATCTTGAAAACATTCATAACGCTTTTGTTGGCTACCATTTATATTCGTTGTCGTGTTTGTCTTGTCATAATTCGTTAGATGTATCTTCCGTTCTTCGTATTCGCATAAAACGTAGGTACATAATCGATCGATTCCAAATCTGGTTTCGGCGAACCACAGAAATATTTAAATGGGAACTTCAAATGGATTTCCTCGCTCGTAGCATTTATAGTTTCATTTCCGTAGCGGTATTCTGTGCCGTCGTAACGGTTGCTACGAGATTCAGGACTACGGCTACATGCCGTTTGCACGTTCCTAGTTCGTTTTTGTTTTGCCCGCGTGGTACCCGTTCCCTTGGGAATATTGGGATAAAAAAATAAAACCGCCTTCTAAAAAACCACATCAAAAAAGTAAGAAATAATTCCTCACCAAATAAGTACTTTGAAGTCGGGCGTGAAACATGTACAATTTTTTGTTGTTTTTGTTAAAACCCGCCCGACTTCAAAGTACTTATTTGGTGAGGAATTATTTCTTACTTTTTTGATGTGGTTTTTTAGAAGGCGGTTTTATTTTTTTATAAAAATAATTTTTATTTCACTCTTTTTAGTGCATCGTGCAGGCAATTTACGTGTTTTCTGGTAAATAGGTATGTGATCAAACTCAAAACCTCCTTTTTCGAAGTCGGTTAATATACCTTGAGGTATCCCCTTTTATACAAAACAAGAATCATCTAAATCGGTTTATAAACAAAGGAGTGATGCCTAAAGATACGTATTAAATTCACATAAAGTGGTAACGAAAACGACAGTATTTTCAAGATTTCCTGAAAACTACTGAACCGATTTCAAAATTTCAAAAAATGGGACCAACTTGGAAACCAACCTGATGTAATAACGTTTGAACCATTTCAATCGGTTCAGCCGTCTTCGAGTAATCGGTGGACATACACAAAAAAAAAAAAAAACATACATACAGACGAATAGGGAACCTCTTCCTTTTTGATTTAGAAGTCGGTTAAAAAGTAGCCTATGTTATATTCTGTTGTTTGCTATATTACTGTTAAGTTTCATCTAAATCAACTCATTAGTCAAGAGTAAAAAAAATAAAACCGCCTTCTAAAAAACCACATCAAAAAAGTAAGAAATAATTCCTCACCAAATAAATAACGTAAGTACTTTGAAGTCGGGCGTGAAACATGTACAATTTCTTGTTGTTTTTGTTAAAACCCGCCCGACTTCAAAGTACTTACGTTATTTATTTGGTGAGGAATTATTTCTTACTTTTTTGATGTGGTTTTTTAGAAGGCGGTTTTATTTTTTTATAAAAATAATTTTTATTTCACTCTTTTTAGTGCATCGTGCAGGCAATTTGCGTGTTTTCTGGTAAATAGGTATGTGATCAAACTCAAAACCTCCTTTTTCGAAGTCGGTTAAAATACCTTGAGGTATCCCCTTTTTAACAAAACAAGAATCATCTAAATCGGTTTATAAACAAAGGAGTTATGCCTAAAGATACGTATTAAATTCACATAAAGTGGTAACGAAAACGACAGTATTTTCAAGATTTCCTGAAAACTACTGAACCGATTTCAAAGTTTCAAAAAATGGGACCAACTTGAAATCCAACCTGATGTAATAACGTTTGAACCATTTCAATCGGTTCAGCCGTCTTCGAGTAATCGGTGGACATACATTAAAAAAAAAAAAAAAAAAAAAAAAAAACATACATACAGACGAATAGAGAACCTCCTCCTTTTTGATTTAGAAGTCGGTTAAAAACATCCATCATCCATCACAATCGTATTTACAATATTAGTAGGATTTTCGTAGCGGTATTGTATTGTGCCGTCGCGTTCGTTACGGTTGTTACGAGGTTTAGACTTTGGCTACATACTGTTTGCACGTAGTTTGTGGCTTGTTGACCTTGTTGTAAGGAACAGTATATTTTAAGTTGAAATAAAGTATGTTATTGTAATAAAGTATGTATAGTGTGTTATTCTTCTTCTTCTTATCGAGTCGTTGGTTCGTAAAAACTTAGATTTGATTTTTAAATATGATTCGCCCAGTACGCAGCCAGGCCAATCGCCGCATCAGATGCCGCCATTCGTCCATGTTGCACGCATTTGGGGCCAGGGGGAAGTGTGTTGATTTAAGTCTGTGATTCCCCAAAATAGGGTATTTGAAATTAAGGATTATTTGCAAATCACAAGTACTTAAGATTTGGAAAAAATATATGTTAATTTACAGTTATTTATCTAGTGCTTTCGGCCGATTTTTTTCGATTGCTGATATTTTACTGTGTCAAATAGAATCCCAAACATCCGTCTAATCGTAATCCAAATATCTTATTACTTGCAGTATACTTGGTATTAGTTAATGAAAATTTACGAAAATAATTGTCTTAGAATAGCCGAGGGACTCCGGCCATCATAAGTTTAATATTTTTATTATTTAATTGAATTTTAAGTGATTTTCGATTCGCGGGGCGCTCGCGAGTTCACAGTTCACTGCCGGCTGCCGCTGCGTCCGCGTGAAGTGTATCGCGCGTGGCCGAGCAAGCGTTAGCGTGCCTATTTTGGTCGGGAATCATTGCCTTAAATTGCTTACAATTTTATTTAACATCCATCCGCCGCGCCACCGTACACCGCCACCGTGAAATTTTTATAAACATTAACCAGATAAGTGACGAGGATATCGCACCGTTCTCGTTCTAAAGAAATTGAAAATATTTTACATACGATAAAAGGGTAAAATGTAAAATAAAATTAATTTTAATTAAGCAGCAGTTTTGAAATCAAAGACTTATCAACAACGCATCGTTAGGTATCTATTTTCAGGACAAAAATAGAAACTCCGATTTATTCCTTGTCATTAACAGGGCCGGTTGAAACGCTCCTGGCTGGAGGAGCCGGAGAGCACGAGTCAGAAATAAAAGAGGGTATATGAAATTAAGTGTATTTTATTTTCCACAATTAGACCGTGGGTTCTGTCGCTCGGGGATCAGTGCAAAGAACAAGTTGGGAGGACTTAACTTAGGGACTTCCTAAAGAGGGGAGAAGTCGCTGTAGCCTAGAGGCAGCGGGGTCTGGTCCGGGGTAGGCCGGAGCAGAGCAGGGTCCTGGCGGTTAGGCGCGCAGGAGCAGGTGGAGAGCGGCACGAAGTAGGCAGGTACTGGTGCAGGTACAGCAGGTAGGTACCGGTGAGACTCGGGGAGATGTTGCCCGGAGATACGACCCCAATTATGTTGGGGCGAGAAACCAGAAAAAGGAGAAATCTTTAGCGAATCTTTATATATTAAAAATCTTCCAGAACATTCTGGCTGTAAGTAGGGTTATAATTTTTTTGCCTAGATAGATTCAACTTGTCATTGGATTTTAATCATACAGCCAAGGCACCGACTAATTACGTCGCGAAGATTTCAGAATTATCTGGAAGATTAATTTAGTAAAATCTATGGCGCGCGTAAGACAAAATTGCTTCCAATAGACTATTTATGTTGTTACGTTAAGAAATGCAATATAAATATGCACGAAACTACAATCAAAGTATTTCGCATACAGATCACAGTCTGCCACGGAACGCGCGGCGGTTTATAGCTATGTTACTTCGGAACATCGCAAACAAACAGACAGCTGAGTGGCATCTGACATTGACAGCTCCTATCACATAAATACAATAGAACTGAATAGACCATATTTGTTTATAATTGTAATGATTTTTTCATAAAATTAATAGTTGGTGCGATTATTATGGATAAAACAATGAAAGAAGTAAGTAAAAATGGCAGCCGTTACATATCCCCCTTTTTAGAGAAGGATTTTGCCTGGGAAAAATCCACTAAGAACACAAAACCACCGAATACAAAACTAAGGTTTAGAGTAGCAGTATACAATAAGATAAGCTAACTGTACGTTATCGACAGTAAAAGTAACACCATAAAATTGACGAGAGGTATCGACAACCAGTTCAAGACTAATCGAATAGAACGGTACAAGGACCAAGAATCGCAAGACAGGAGAAGAATTCCAGTTATTTAGTGTAACTGAATCAACATTCCCGTTGAGAATGCTAATGTTAAAACAATGCGAAATTAAAAATAAAATAGTCGAGAGATAAACTTCATGCAGACACAATTCAAACGAACAGGTTCCCTAGCTATAAATGTATTTAATTAAAATTATATTTATGTATAATTTTATGCAATAAAAGCCCTAGCTAAAAATAATCAGATTAAAAAGTAAAAAACGATGACCAACAATTTATTCAATACATCTAAAACAAAATTTTGCTATAAAAAGGTAAAAATAACGACGAAGACTAATACTTTGTAGAATTTCTATTTAAAAAATTTATTTAATTTAGGAATAGTTATTTATTTTAAAATCTTTAATATGCCAGGAACCTAGATTTTTCCCATTCATATCTTCAAGTTCATAAACTAGAGGAGATAGTTTAGATTTAATGAGACATTTTATATATTTAGGAGCAAGTTTTTTAGAAAACTGCTTATCCTTATCACTTTGATAATAAGTTTTTCTCCAAACAGTATCACCAACGTTAAAGTTATAGTTTTTGCGACGAAGATTGTAATGCCCAGAGTTTCGGGAATGAGACTTGATAAGAGAACTTTGCACTTGGTCCATAATTTTTCTAAGTTTACCAGTGTTTTCAGCATACACATCCCTAGGCGCAAAAACAATTTCATCGGACAGATCAACATCAAGATAGTGAGAACCGCACGGCACTAACTCTCTCCCGTAAACCAGAAATGACGGAGTATAACCTGTGACTTCACTGACGGCTGTATTAAGTGCGAATTGTATTTTGGGAATGTTGTTATCCCAGGACCTGTGGTCCTCTTCAATAAAGGTGGAAACAGCAGTCATGATGGTTTTATTATAACGCTCAACCGTGTTTACCTGTGGAGTATATTTAGGAGTAAAGCGTACGTTTGGTATTTTATATTGAGAAAACATGTGATTAAGCTTTTGACTGACAAACTGCTTACCGTTGTCCATCAAAACAGTACTAGGAATGCCATGAACAAGAAAGACTTTCTCTTCAATTAAACTAGTTATAATGTCGGCAGTAGCACGACGGATAGGAAACAAAAGCGAGTATTTCGAAAAACAACAAGTGACTACAAGTAGCATAGTATTCTGTTTTCTAGATATAGGTAAGGGACCAACCAAGTCCACACTAATCATTTGGAATGGTCTAGAACATTCCTTAGGTCGTCCCATAAATCCTAAGGTAGGATGATTTGCATGTTTGTGAGAGTTACAAGCATCGCACTCATTAACAAATTTTACGACATCTTTATGCATGCCAGGCCAGAAGTAATTTAAAGAAATTCTTTTAAAAGTTTTAAATATCCCTAAATGTCCAGAAGTAGGATTATCATGGTAGTCTTTAAGTATATCAATTCTAGATTCTTTAGGAACAACTTCCTTCCATTCAAATTCTCTAGTTAAGGGATTTATAGTTTTTATGAAGCGATATAACTTATTATTATTTATTTTATAATTGGTAAAAGAGGTAGGGGAATTTTGACAACCGGCAAATAGCTCCAAATACCAGGGATCAAGTACAGGAGGTGAAGAAGATCGGTTGACGCTATCTATAGCCGCTACAGGCACCGCACGGGACAACGAATCTGGAACGACATTATCCTTGCCACGTCTATGTTTGATGTCGAAGTTGAACGCAGAAAGACGTACTCCCCATCTGGCAAGTCGACCTGTAGGGTTATTAATATTTAGAAACCATTTTAAAGACGAATGATCAGTAAAAACGGTAAATTTACGGCCATTATCCAAATAACAGCGCCAATGTTCTATAGACACAATTACTGCGAGCGCTTCCCGCTCCGTAGCGCTATAGTTTTGTTCTTGTGCCGACAAGGACTTGCTCATATAGGCTATAACTTTCTCTTCGCCATTTAAAATTTGAGTTAGTATAGCTCCAATCCCGTAATCACTAGCGTCGGTATGGACTTGAAACGGTTCAGAATAATCCGGACAAGATAAAATCGGAGGGGACGTTAAACACTCTTTGAGCTTCTTGAAGGCAGTTTCTGCTTCTGGTGACCAGGCAAAAGGAATTGCATTCTTACCCTGAGAGGTAAGTTTGTTCAATGGTGCAGCCAATGAACTAAAATTGGGAATAAAACGACGATACCAAGAAGCAGTACCTAAGAAACGACGAACTTCCTTCCTGTTAGTAGGAGTAGGATACTTCACAATGACCTCAATTTTCTCCGGATCGGCGTGTAGCCCATTCGAATCGACCATATAACCCAAATATTTTAATTTTTCTCTGAAAAATTGACATTTTTCGAAATTTATAGTTAAATTTGCGAACTTTAGTTTCTCCAAAACTCGTAAAAGTAAAGAAATGTGCTCCTGAAAGGAATTAGACACAATTACTACGTCATCAACAAATACATAGACCTTATTTTCGAATTCAGGACCATAAAACAGCAAATCTACCAATCTTTGCTGCGTGGCAGGTGCATTGGTCAACCCAAAAGGCATAGACTTAAATTGGAAGGTTCCTCTAGAGGGAATATAGAATGCAGTCTTACATCGGTCTTCAGGCTTAATTAATACCTGCCAGAACGATTTAGATAGGTCTATACTAGATAGATACTTAGCATCCCTAAGGTTATCTAGGATTTCAGTTATATAAGGTAAGCTGTAAGCATCTTTGCGAGTGACAGAGTTTAGTTTCCTACTGTCGAGACAGAATCTATACTCGCCATTCTTTTTGGGAGTAAGAAGCACGGGATTAGACCAAGGGCTCTCACATGGTTCGACAACATCTTCTTTCAACATCTCGTCCAGTTGATCGGAGAGAATTTGTTGCTTCTGAGGGGATATTCTATAGTAACGTTGTCGAATGGGAACAGAGTCACCTGTATCTATAGCGTGAGTGATCAACGAAGTACGACCTAAACCACATTTTTCATAGGAAATGCTACGAAATTGAGAAATAATATTATCAGCGTTTTCCTTTTGTTCGTTGTTAAGTTGAGCGTACGAACAAATTTGTTTAGGATCGTCAAGAGCAATATTAGATATATTAAATTCGTTAGACTCATCCAGCAAAAGGCTATCGAGTTCACTCGGAAACAACTCGAACTTCCTCCAGAAATCCATACCAAGAATTAAATTGTTTTTAATTTCCGGCACAACAAATAATTTAATATGAATAGTTTTATTTTTAAAATTTAAAGGTAGAATAACATATTTAGAGGCAGTAAAAGTTTGACCGCCAGCTGCAGAAAGCTGTAACGGGTCACAAGAATAAAGTTTATTATTAGGATTTAATATATATTCCTGATAATTATTCCCAAGTAAGGATATGCCGGAACCGGTATCTAAAAGACCAACGACATGATTATCACCAATAATAACAGAAATATACGGTCGAGAAAAATTAATTTCAGATTCCGGGATTGGAGACTCAGAATGACTATGAGATAGATTAGATATAATAGATAACCATTCTTTCCATTCAGCTTCATCGCAACGACTAGAGAATCTCGAGCGAAGCTGCCTAGTTTCACAATCCCGATCAATTAGTTTTTTTGATTGGTGGGCTTATTGCAATCCGGACATTCGGGGGTGCGAACACCATCTTTGCCACACTTAAAACAAACTATTGTTCGTGGTTGAGTACAGTTTTTCAAATTATGCGTGTTAGAACGACATCTAGGACAATATATATTATCATTGTTCACAGCTGAAACAAATGACTTATTAGTTTTAGTAAAAGGTTTATTAACAACCGGAGTGCTAGTAGCACCGCGGTAAACGAACTCCGTAGCTAAGTTCGACATATTAGAAGCAGAAGGCTCAACAAAATTTGCCACTTGACACTGTATTTTTTCAACGTGTTGACAAATAGCTTTAAGATCGTCGATGGAGTTTATCACCGAAGACGGAGTAAGAGCATTAGCGTAGCAAGGCCTAATATTAGTAAGTAAAATTTCTAATTTATCTTCCTCTGATATTGGTTTCGTGAGGCGAGAAAACATAACCTCCATTACGGAAAGATATATAGCAATTGGTTCGTTAACACCCTGGGTACGAGCTCTAATATCCGATTTAAATTGAGAGTCATAGTTTTTCGGAAGAAAATCAGCCTTCAGCAAGGCTACTAACTCTCCCCAGGTATTTACTTTTGGCCTGGCACAACGAAACCAATACAAGGCGTCGTCGGTAAAAATTTCGTAACCAAACGACAAAACCCTACTATAATCTATGCCCCTAGCTGTGACAAACTCGTCAACCTTTTGAATAAAGGAAACAACACAAGTTTTCCCGTTGAATTTAAGTTTAGTGAAATCGGAAAGTGCCCGATCGACAGTAACATTAATAATAGACTCCGACGCGTTGACTTGCTCTCGGCTGGAAGTAGAAGGACCGGGGAGCAAAGGGTCACCCGCATTCGCGCCTGAGACAGGCGTCTCCCTAGGCTTTAAAGTGGACAGTTCCCTGTCCTGGGCCCTCAAGCCGCGCTTGCATTCAGCAAGGGCACCCAATAATAACGCGTCCTCGGCTGCATCAACTCTACCGAGCCGATGAAAAACGTGGTTAAGAATAACCTCCGTTCTCAAATAAACACCTCTATCAAATTTAGATTTTAATAATTCAAGGTTTTTATTAGATTTGTTTAATGCGGCTGAGATGCCGTCTAAGTCGTCAGCAGAAGACAAATGCGAGGCTAAAATCTCCTCAGAAGGAAGTTCTTTAGAGATCTTTGTAATTTGCTTCCTTAAATCGGCCACGTTATCAGCCGGTGTTTCTCCGCGAAGTCCGACTTCGTATTCAAGTTCCGACTTTTGTAAGGAAAGAAAATTTATCTTACGCACAGCCATATTTAAGTACGTTAGGTGAGTCTTTTGCGCGACGAGCCTACTCAAGTGCAACCACTACTTAAGTAACAAAAGGGGTATGTGGGTAACTATAACAGTTGTAAGTTCAATTTAAAAAAATTACAATTTAAATGAAGAAAGTAAATAACCTCCTTGTTTGAAGTAGGTTAAATGAATATCAATGGCTTTAAGTTAAAAAGTAAAAAAAAAAAAAAATATTTATTAAGGAAAGGTAAGTAACCTTTTTTTTTAAGTCGGTTAAAATAAAAATCACAGGCTTCCTGGTTTAGAACCAAGGAAAGGCTGATATTTAAAGAAAATATTACAGTTAAATCACCACGGTTAGCCGTTCGTTACACAAACTCGGATAAAAAAAATAGGTACCCACATACGAAGCACAAAAATAAATAAATTAATAAAGCACTGATCACCAAGCGAGCCTGAATGAGCTGGGCGCCACTGAAACGCTCCTGGCTGGAGGAGCCGGAGAGCACGAGTCAGAAATAAAAGAGGGTATATGAAATTAAGTGTATTTTATTTTCCACAATTAGACCGTGGGTTCTGTCGCTCGGGGATCAGTGCAAAGAACAAGTTGGGAGGACTTAACTTAGGAACTTCCTAAAGAGGGGAGAAGTCGCTGTAGCCTAGAGGCAGCGGGGTCTGGTCCGGGGTAGGCCGGAGCAGAGCAGGGTCCTGGCGGTTAGGCGCGCAGGAGCAGGTGGAGAGCGGCACGAAGTAGGCAGGTACTGGTGCAGGTACAGCAGGTAGGTACCGGTGAGACTCGGGGAGATGTTGCCCGGAGATACGACCCCAATTATGTTGGGGCGAGAAACCAGAAAAAGGAGAAATCTTTAGCGAATTCTCCTTTATATATTAAAAATCTTCCAGAACATTCTGGCTGTAAGTAGGGTTATAATTTTTTTGCCTAGATAGATTCAACTTGTCATTGGATTTTAATCATACAGCCAAGGCACCGACTAATTACGTCGCGAAGATTTCAGAATTATCTGGAAGATTAATTTAGTAAAATCTATGGCGCGCGTAAGACAAAATTGCTTCCAATAGACTATTTATGTTGTTACGTTAAGAAATGCAATATAAATATGCACGAAACTACAATCAAAGTATTTCGCATACAGATCACAGTCTGCCACGGAACGCGCGGCGGTTTATAGCTATGTTACTTCGGAACATCGCAAACAAACAGACAGCTGAGTGGCATCTGACATTGACAGCTCCTATCACATAAATACAATAGAACTGAATAGACCATATTTGTTTATAATTGTAATGATTTTTTCATAAAATTAATAGTTGGTGCGATTATTATGGATAAAACAATGAAAGAAGTAAGTAAAAATGGCAGCCGTTACACGGTTATGAAACCACCCCGTCCTAAATACTTCGGAGACGTAGTTTGCGGAGACTTATTTAACCAAGTTTTAGTAGCGCAATCAAGTTCATTGTTTGTTACCATATTGCGAGGAACCTTTGAGTACTTCTATGTATTTGCGTCTATTTTAGTCCTTTCACTAAAAACTAATACTGGTTAAACTGACATTAATTTATTGAATTAAATGAATATTTGTTAAAGTCTTTATTAAGTTTTTTATTAACTTATTTAAGTAATTTCTAAATTTACAACGATAACTTCAAATTTATATTTAACTAGCTTTCCACCCGCGGCTTCGCCCGCGTGGACTACACGATGTTATCTTGCGGGAATGTCATGTTTTTCCGAGATAAAAAGAAGTCTATGTTCCTCTCCGGGCTACACAGTATCTGTGTCCCAAATTTCAGCCAAATCCGTTCAGCCGTTTTGGCGTGATTGAGTAACAAACATCCAAACATCTAAACTTTCACATTTATAATATTATATACATTACATATACATAATACATATATACAGGGTGTTAGGGGCACCCTTGCAAAAACTTTAACCATGGCTTCAGACCATCATGCTGAACAACGTACAGCAAGAATTTTTTGTCGGAAATGGACTTTTCATACAAATTTAGCAACTTATTGGGACATTATGTATGGAGAGTCGAAATATTTTGTTCATTTCCGACAAAAAATCTTGCTGTGCATTGTTCAGCATGAAGGCCTGAAGCCATTGGTTAAAGTTTTTGCAAGGGTGCCCCTAACACCCTGTATATTAGGATTGCAGCAAGAGAAATCGCAAAGTGTTTATAATATGTATTGCTGCCATCAGTCACCGACACAATGATAAGAATATTTTTTTAAATGTTTTTTTTTGCATTTCCCCGGTGCATCAAGGATTTCATTAACTACGAGTAAGGTCATTTAACAAGGCAGGTCATTTAACAAGGCAGGTAGCAAATTACTAGAACATCTTTTACCATATGTGTTATTGTATGAGGGCAGCACATAACTACGTAACTAACTATTCCTTAACAAAGGGTTATTCTCGTTTTCACCACAAATTACCAATATTTTTATTGTATTATATGTATAGGTATCTATTATATTACAATGTGAAAACAGGCTATTATAATCATTTTATAGTTGTATTTTTATTTTTATGATGTCAATCATGAATTATATTATTATCTATATATATAAAAATGAATCCCTATTTCCCTTGGTCACGACATCACGCGTGAACGGCTGGACCGATTTGGCTAATTTTGGTCTTGAAATGTTCGTGGAAGTCCAAGGAAGGATTTAGGGTTAAGGTAGGGTAGGGGTAGGGTAGGAGTAGGGGTAGGGGTAGGGGTAGGGGTAGGGGTAGGGATAGGGGTAGGGGTAGGGGTAGGGGTAGGGGTAGGGGTAGGGTAGTGGTAGGGGTAGGGTATGGTAGGGGTAGGGTAGGGTTGGGTAGGGGTAGAGTAGGAGTAGGGTAGGGGTACGATAGGGGTAGGGTAGGGTATGGTAGGGGTAGGGTAGGGTTGGGTAGGGGTAGAGTAGGGGTAGGGTAGGGTAGGGTAGGGGTAGAGTACGGGTAGGGTAGGGTGGAGTAGGGGGTAGGGCTACGGGAACGAAGTCGCGCTGGGTCAGCTAGTCTGTTATAAAAGTGTTTAAAATAAATTTACATACTTAAGTATTTTTCTACTATTTTATCTCTGCAAGAGAGAATGGTGATGGGTCAATAGGTATGGTTAACGTTATATGCATACCATCCACTCTATTTCTTCCACTGATTACCTACTTCTTTTATATATAACTTAATAATATACTAAGGAACTTACTTTATTTGTCATCCTTTTCTTAGCCATTAACTTATTATTACGAGAAAACCACCGAATAAAACGATTGAAGAGTCCGTTTCCTAGATTTCTAGAACCCATTCGTCCGACCTTGTCGCCGGGCGATCAGTCAATCTCAACTGTGACAACCTCTCTCAATAAGGCTGATATCTCAAAAATCGGAGTGTGACTCACATAGATCCATTACATAACAAAGACATTCCATTTTACTAACTCTATGTACCTGTCGATAGATTGTTATGTATGTAGTTTGAGCGATATTTATAACTTCAAATATTTTCCTTTAAGTATTAGTAACTACAAAAGCCGCGTGAGCGTGACGTATAGAGCCGATCTGCTTTTGACGTTAAATTTACTGTCACGTGTGCTTGTTCTTACTATATTTAGGATTTCATTTATTATTGTAACGGCTATAGGTTCTTCTTAGTAGGTATGGTGGGTGTCCAGCGAGACTCCACGTGACTCGGCGAGTCAAATGTTGCTCCAATTTGCTAAAAGGTTTCTGTGAGAAGCCAGCCGCGTAATGATCGCCGACGCCTCGCACTGACTACTTACGTGTTTAAGTGGGATGTGTAGGTAGGTACTGTGAATAACTTAAGCTTTAAATAAAAATGTTGAATCAGTGGTAAAGTTAGAAATATTTATAGTAAGACTAAGGTTGTTTTGTTGTTATAATTCATTATAATATTTTTGCTTATACTTATAAGAAAATAACTCTGTCTATCGCTTGAAAGCAGATGTAAGTGGTGGACACTGGACAGCCGCTAGAAACATATAAATATAACAATCGCTAGAGCACATCTAGAGTTTATACTTGACCATTTCTAATGACAAAATTTAAAACCGCGACAAAAGTAAATGGAATACATTATTACGAATATGTTAAGTATTCACGAATAGATAATAATATAATAATAATGATAAATTATTAAATAGACTACAGGCAACCTCACAGCTGTCTAGACGTATAAAGAGCAGGATATCATCGATGAGCTGCGATTTCCTAAGAACGATACAGAGGGTTGGATCTAGGAACCTATTGATATCTTCGTTCATAGGAAGTGTTGTTGACAGCGGAATATTACCTCGGTGGGCGGCTTATACCAGCAATTTGCAAGGTATTACGCAGGAATGCCAACATTCACTTCACTCCACAGCTGAATTACCTATGTTAGCTTGACCGAATTTTACGCGGTCGATTTATTGTGATATCAAAATGGAATGATTGACAGCGAGCTTAAAAGGAATGGAATCTTTGGGATGTCGGTTCAATTTGTGGACCGTTATTGGCGAAATTTTAGTATTGATTGATGGTGGTGGTTAAGCGCTTTATAATTTAGCTGGCCCGGATTAAAGGCTGATGAATTGGGGTATCCTAATTCAATAGAGATAAACATTAGTGGCACGTTAATGAAAATGACGAATTTGAAGAATAGGTAAGGTGGATATGGAATCTATTGGACTACATCCATATTTTTACACGACTGCCCAAAAACAGGAGAGTAATGTGTTTAGGGTTAATGTATGTATGTGTGTATGTATGCGAGTTTCTTTATTCCACCAAAACTTCGAATGCCTTATCGGATTTTAATGTTTGAGGTATCATTAGAAACGTTATGTCATCCCGAATAACACTGGCTAAATTGTGAACGGACAGTTTTTATAAAACGGCCCGTAATTTTAAGAGGGTTGAGTAGATTGTTTCATGAACAAAATGTTTGGAGTCCATAATTTTGGACACACGAGTATAGGTATAGTGAAGGGGCTATAGCACGTACAGTCATACTTACTGAATTTTAGGGTCAAAACAGCGATATATAGTATTTTTAATATAAGCTAATATCTCAGATCATTCTTATACGAATTACTCGAATGCTTACTTTAAAGCTTCGTAAAAAGTTTTATTGTCGCTAAAATTAATTATTTAAAGTTCTCTCTAAATATGACTGTTCAGTACACCCCTGCCTATACCGCGGAATCAGCATGGCGCAGTGGAAGGTTGTCATGAATATAGACTCCGGACAAAAACTAGGTTTCAGCCGGGATGTAACTGAACAATTGGACTGCGATACACAGCGACTTATTGTTAAGTAAGGTGATTTTACATACGGTCTGTGCTGTAGAAAGTCCCTGGGCAGCGTGGGGAGAGGGGGGGCCCCCCTGTGGCTCCGTCTTCTTCTGCAGACCTTACCAATTCGTCACCTTACTCACAACACAAATAACAGCGTTCCCAAGACACTGGGCGCTTCAGCAATACACAATAACACACACGGGGGAGCCTTTTTTATTACGATATATTGTCCCGACAACAACGCGTGTGGTGGATGATTATCCTTCAAAGCATCGCGACCGGCCACTCATCAGGATGGCGTCAAAATCTTGGTCGTACAACACGGGATCGGCAGGATAATTCAGGATTCAATTCAAACTCGATATGCCAGGCATATTCAACGCGAGCGGTTTTTAACAATTCAGCAAAATTAATCCGACATTTTTGTTACAAGAATTTCAATCAAGTGAGGAGCTGTCAACTTCAAGTGACAGCTAAATGTCAATTTGACGTGACATTATAGATGCGTTCAGAAACGTCGATCTTTTCCGAACATCCCCCCGCCCCGGACCGTTAAGAACGGTACGTCAATCTACGGGTAATCGGGAGAGCCCACTAACGGCTCTCTTCAAAACCGAATCTCGAACCAAAACCTCAGCAAAACGAGGAACTCCGTCAGTTCCGGGGTAGAGTTTAACAATGCGCCCCCTTCGCCAACATAGGGGCGGCAGGTTAGCATCCTTAATCAACACGAGGTCGCCAGTCTGGGGTGGGGTGGTTTTATCTGTCCACTTCACGCGCTGTTGTAGGATATGCAAATACTCCATCGACCAACGTGCCCAGAAGTTTTGGGACATCTGTTTCAAAAGTTGGTATCGCGACAAACGATGGGATCCTACATCCTGAATCGGATATTCAGGCAACGCCAAAAGGGGCTGTCCGATCAAGAAATGACCTGGGGTCAACGCTTCCAGGTCATTCGGGTCCGAAGACAACGGGCACAAGGGTCGCGAGTTGAGGACGGCCTCAATTTTACAAAATACCGTATCAAGTTCCTCAAACGTGAGAATAGTTTCTCCAATCACGCGACGCAAGTGTGTCTTGGCAGCCTTTACACAAGCTTCAAAAATTCCTCCCCAGGTCGGACAAGCTGGAGGGCTAAACTTCCAGATTATCCCACGCCGGGAGAGGGTGGTTCCAATGTCTATTTTATTATCAACAAAAAACTTAACTACTTCCTTAAGATAATTACACGTTCCCTTATAATTAGTACCACAATCGGAACGTATCAATGTCGGCAGTCCTCTACGGGAAACAAATCTGCTCAAGGCGGCGACAAAGGCTTCGGTAGACAATTCCGAGACAATTTCCAAATGGACAGCCTTGGTGGACAAACACACAAACACGCACAAGTACGCCTTATAGGTTTTAGCATTACGCAGTCTCGAAGCCTTTACAGTAAAGGGACCGGCGAAGTCGGTGGCGACTCCGGCAAAAGCTCTACATTCCGTGACGCGATCAGCAGGCAAATCACCCATCTGGGGCTGCATGGTCGCGGCCTTCAATCGATAACAAGGCAGGCAACGGAAAACCACAGTGCGAATGGCTCGACGAGCAGACAAAATCCAAAATTCACGCTGCAAAATGGCCAACAAAGCATTACAGCCAGCATGTTGTGCATTCACATGGCGATCTGTTATTATCAGTTGAGTCAAATGTCCGGCTTTAGGTAACAAAAGGGGGTGACGAGCTCCATACGGCAGGTTCGCATTTCGAAGTCTTCCGCCGACTCGCAAAAGCCCACTCTCGTCCAGGAAGGGATTTAATCGCGATACCGCGCCCTTCAACTTGCGACGGCCTAAACGCAAAATTTCAATCTCGGACTCAAAACTATCAGCTTGTACTCTCCGGACCCAAAACAAGAGCGCGTCCCTACGCTCGTCCGGAGTGAGAACCGACGAATCACGCCTCGCGCGTGGGTTTCTGCAATTGTACACAAAACGTCTGATCCAAGCGGTAACACCAAGCAGCTTCTGTAAGGAGCTGTACCGATCCAACAACAAATCCTTTTCCCCGGCGGGGTTAGTCTCCAGGACGCATGCCCGCATATCAGGAACGGCTACGTTCGACAACGCTGGAGAGGGCGGCCACTCCGACTCAGGCCGCATCAACCACTGTGGGCCCCACCAGAGGGGGTGGTTAATTAGGGTTGGGGCTACACAACCCCGAGACGCACAATCCGCGGGATTCATGGTTCCCGGCACGTGTCTCCAAATCAACTCGATGTCGGAATTACAAATCTGCGACACTCGATTGGCCACAAACACGTCCAAGGTGTGCGCCGGAGCCTTCAACCAACAAAGGACGACTTGACTGTCCGTCCAAGCATAAACCTCTTGTATCTTAATAGATCGACCTAATGTGAGCCATACGTGGTTCAACAAACGCATTAGGAGGGCAGCTCCACACAATTCCAACCTCGGGATCGTATGACGAGTCCGAAGGGGAGCGACTTTGCTTTTCGCTATCACCAGATGCACAGCAACAACTCCGTCAACAGTAACGGTGCGGAGATACACGGCCGCAGCAAATCCACGTTCGGAGGCATCGGAAAAGCCGTGAAGAGTAACTTTACAATTTTCAGAAGGGAGGAATAGCCTCGGCAAATGCACTTCATTAATCTCGGGGAGGGATGAAACGAAGCTCGACCAATCTCGGAGTAACTCGTCCGAGAGGGGTTCATCCCACGACACACCCGAAGCCCATAACCGTTGCAAGAAACACTTGGCCATAAACAGCACGGGGCAAATCCACCCATTGGGGTCAAAGGTACGTGCGACAGTAGACAATACTAAACGCTTGGTCCAGACCTTCGGTGGTCGTAAATCCACACAATAAGTGAACGTGTCAGAGACCGGTTTGTACTGTACGCCAAGGACGGTCACCACATGGGGATTATCAACATTTTCGAATAGGTGGGGGTCCTGCTGGTGCTCTTCGGGCAAACCTACCAGTACATCAGGCGAGTTGGATATCCATTTCCTCAACTCGTAACCTCCCGACTTCAAAAGGGCGGTGAGTTCGTCTCTCAGGACAATCGCCTCTGAGACAGATGAGGCGCCCGTGCAAATGTCATCCACATAGACGTCACTGGCCAAAATGGCGGAGGCGCGAGGGTATCTCAAGCGCTCCTTCTCGGCCAACTCCAACAAAGAACGAATCGCAACAAACGGGCTCGAAGCCAAACCGTACGTATTCGTATTCAATTCATAAATCAACAAGGGGTCCCTAGGACTCTCTCTCCACAAAATCAATTGGTACCTCCTATCCTCTGGATGGATGACCGTTTGTCTGAACATCATCCGGATGTCAGTCATAAATACAATTTGGTGCCGCCGGAAGTTGGTCAAAATGTCTGAGATCTCCGTGTGCAGCTTGGGACCTACATGCAGACACTGGTTCAAGGACGCTCCAGTAGAGGTGGGAGCCGAACCGTCAAAGACCACCCGAATCTTTCCGGATTTCAAAACGGCGTGGTGCGGCAAAAAGAAGTGCTCAACGGAGCGCCAATCCAAATCGCTCACGGACATGTGCCCTAACTCCTCATACTCCCGCATGAATTCAACATACTTCTGGCGGAAGACCGGATCCTTGCTCATGCGACGCTCTATCGCCACTAGCCTACGTTCCGCTAGCGGTCGGGATTCGCCCAGAGGAGGTCGGCCGGCACGAAAGGGGAGACGGGTGATCAAACGACCAGAGCGGAGGCGACCAGTGTTATTCTGGTAATACAACTCGCATTCATCCGCTACTGGGTCAACCCGCGGGGCTGGTGGAGGTTCCTCAACCTCCCAAAACTTCTGCACCACTTCGGAGAGAGACACATTAAAAACAAGACCGCGATCCTCATCAAGGGAATCCAAAACGCGGCGAGCAGGGCCCATCACAACTGTACCGAGTGTCGTCTGCAGAGCTACCAAGCCATCTGGCTGCAAAACTCGCTTCCCCGTCAACAAAACTCGCCCCAGGACATCGGCTCCAAGGAGAGCATCAATCGGGCCTGGGCGGAAGAAATTTGGATCGGCGAGTGGGGAATCAGACACCAAAGACAACATACTCGGTCCCAAGTCAACTGAAGGTTGACGGCCAACAACTGTGTCCAACACAATCGCCGAGGTCTTAATGCCTGGCGTGGACTTATTACGTGATGTAAATGTGAAGTCAACATGCCCTAACAACCCGGGGACTTTCACATCGCCAACACCTCTCACGCCTTCCGTGTGGGGGTGCACCTTGAGGCCCAACCGCCTAACTAACCAAGATGACACAACACACCCCTGAGCACCGGAATCCAACAAGGCGCGAACTTCCACAAGGTCGCCATTCAATCCCCTGACAAGCACAGAGGCCGTGGGCAACAAAACGGTCTCTGGAGGGGTGGCTACAATCGACCGTAAACACGTTGATTGCTAGTATGTGGGGTCCCCAGACGTCCCCCCATGGTAAGGGGGTCGCTCATAGCGATCCAGTGGGTCCCATTCTCCCACATACTGCCCACGTCCAATTCGCCCGGTATCCGGCGGGTTATATCTACCGGCCCCTTGAAGACGGGGCGGGCGCCGCTCCAAACGCGGGTATTCGGCGAGCGGCGGCGAGAATCGGTGCCTAGCATCCACCGTGTACGTCGCCCCATAGTCGCGGGGGCACGGTGACCGATTTTCAGAAGGGGGGTCCCGGGGACCCCCGGCTGTGCGAGGCTCAACACGTTGCGGGGGGCTTCTACGACCTCCCGCAACGCTCGCAAAATCGAACCCCCTAGTTGGGGACCGATTTCCCATGGGGGGGTCCGTGGGACCCCCGCCCGTGCGAGGCTCAAAACGTCGCGGGGGGCCTCTACGACCTCCGGCAGCGCTCGCATAACTCATCCCCATCCTTGGGGATCGGTTTCCCATGGGGGGGTCCCTGGGACCCCCGCCCGTTTGAGGCTCCAAACGTGGCGGAGAACGTCTGGGGCCACTCTGGTGGCCACTAGAACTGCTGCGGGATGCAAACACCGCGGGGGGTCCGAGACCCCCACCCATACGAGGTTATCCTGCAGCGACGCGTTGCGGCGCTCCGCCGCCCTCTGGGCTGTTCATGCAGAGGAGGGGATGGTGGTTGCCCTTACAAAAGCGGCATGGGTGCGCTTGGGTACATTCGCGCTGCATGTGCAGGCCCAAGCACGAGTAGCACCATGTCCGTTGTCGCGCGATCGCTCGACGGCCTTGGACGCGCTGGTCGAGGAACTTATCACAACGGGTCGTGCTGTGACCCGGTTCCCGACAATACAAGCAGCGGGCGGTCTCCTGGACGGCGGCATAGCGGCCGGGCGCGCGAGGGGCCATACGCCCCCTACGGGGGGGTCCGGTGGGGGATCTACTCTGTGGCACAGGTCGTTCGGGTCCCATAGGACCGGCCAGAGAGGAATTATCTGCCAGTCTACTCTCTCCTTCCAGGAACGTCAAGAGGTCCGAGAAGGGTGGCAGATAAGTCGCACTATCCCCACCATCTTGCTGCTCAAAACGGACCTTAACAGAGTCCGGCAACTTTCCCAGGACAATGTGCAGTAACAAAAACGACCACTGCTCCACTGGGAGTTTTAAGTTTTTTAATGCGTTGTATGCAACCAACAGCGGATTCAACAAAGCCACTCTCAAGTGCATCACGCTGGCAACGCGGGGTAAATTCAAAATGGCGGCAACATGGTTGTCCGCCAGACGTCGTACGTTCTGGTACCGACGGGCAATCAAATCCCTAGCAATAGGGTAGTTTTCATCCGAGGGGGCCAAATGTTGAACCGATTCAAGGGCCTCCCCTTCCAACACGGATAACAGGTAGGCCAACTTCTGGCCCTGGGTCAAATCGTCCCGGGCATGTACAAGACTATCAAAAATATTAATAAAGCCCTCCCAGTCCTCTAGACGACCAGCAAAGCGCCTTAAGTCTAAGGGGGCCAATCTAGCAAAGAGAGGGGGCATACTCTTAGATGTGACCGGGGACGGGCTCGGATCATTCTCTCTTGCCACTTGCAAAGGTCGAGCCACCTGTGTAATTCTGTCCGCAAAATCATAACACTGGTCCACATCCAAACCGACTTCTTGTCGCATTTCCACCTCGGCTTCAACAGTCTTTTCCAAAAATAAGGCATACTGCTCATCAACAACAGCCAAACGTATGGGCAGATCTACGTATCTGTTCAACAAGGCCTCCGTCCTATCCGGTCGATCCAACAATGCGACCGCAGAAGCTAACCACCGTAACTCAGAACGTATTTTGGCTTTAGCAGAGGAGGCCGTCATTGTAACGTCACAAATTTATCAACAAAAACAACAAATTCAAAATATTCACTATAACACAAAATCTCCAATATTTGGAGGTTATTAATAACCACAAAATTCCAATATTACAACAACAAAGCATTTATAATGACACAAACTCTTAAATATTTGGAGGTTATCAGAAAACAACAAAACTCACTGACCATTGAAATTCACTTCATTGAAATTCACTCAAAATCACTGACTATTGAAATTCACTTGGATATCAACACAACAACAAGTTAATTTTAATTATTTCAA
Source organism: Crambus lathoniellus (assembly GCA_949710035.1). Taxonomy (NCBI): domain Eukaryota; kingdom Metazoa; phylum Arthropoda; class Insecta; order Lepidoptera; family Crambidae; genus Crambus; species Crambus lathoniellus. Next base: position 23,747,109 of record OX453305.1, on the reverse strand, counting down.
AGCACAAGTTTCAATGAGTTTCAATGTGTAAACAATGTCCCAAATCATTTAAGTTTCACTAAGTATTGAGTGCAAACTTATTAGCTAACCTTTTATTAGCTATTATTTAGCAACAAACTTGTCAATATTCACAACTCAAATTTGCCAACAAACTAAATAATAATTATTATGAGCAAAGAAAGGCATCTGTTTACATTTTGGAACTTCAATACATGACAATTAATTACAAGACATGGAACCAATAACAAAGGAATGCCCTTTACTTTTCAAATGCAAGTCAATTACCATTCACAAGTACAAATCAATCTAGTCCGGACCAGATGGTCATCAAAACGGCACTGATTAATCGACAAAGTTTTGGCGTGGGCCTGTCAGGCCTTCAAACTACGCTCTGCTACCAAGAAATGTTCAGTACACCCCTGCCTATACCGCGGAATCAGCATGGCGCAGTGGAAGGTTGTCATGAATATAGACTCCGGACAAAAACTAGGTTTCAGCCGGGATGTAACTGAACAATTGGACTGCGATACACAGCGACTTATTGTTAAGTAAGGTGATTTTACATACGGTCTGTGCTGTAGAAAGTCCCTGGGCAGCGTGGGGAGAGGGGGGGCCCCCCTGTGGCTCCGTCTTCTTCTGCAGACCTTACCAATTCGTCACCTTACTCACAACACAAATAACAGCGTTCCCAAGACACTGGGCGCTTCAGCAATACACAATAACACACACGGGGGAGCCTTTTTTTATTACGATATATTGTCCCGACAACAACGCGTGTGGTGGATGATTATCCTTCAAAGCATCGCGACCGGCCACTCATCAGGATGGCGTCAAAATCTTGGTCGTACAACACGGGATCGGCAGGATAATTCAGGATTCAATTCAAACTCGATATGCCAGGCATATTCAACGCGAGCGGTTTTTAACAATTCAGCAAAATTAATCCGACATTTTTGTTACAAGAATTTCAATCAAGTGAGGAGCTGTCAACTTCAAGTGACAGCTAAATGTCAATTTGACGTGACATTATAGATGCGTTCAGAAACGTCGATCTTTTCCGAACAATGACGGTCGAGTTCAAAGTAAAAGCTCAGTAAAAGCGTCATCACACGAGTGCATGTTTGGTAAGACTCGACATAAGTTGAGGCTTAGTGCATTGCAGGTAGTAGTGGGGGCTTCCGGCTCCCGAATTACGCCACTATCGTTCGGGCGCAGGCCATTGTTCAGACTTCTCAACTCCGAAGTTAACGTGCTTAGTGTTAAGACAATTAGGTACGATAGTCATGACCTATACTGTGCCTATACTACGAGTTATGTGACTTGTTGGGGGCACGGAATTGAGGCCAAAGGCGGAGTTTGAAGTGGTAATACTATAGGACGCTTAAGTAAATCACACTTGCTATGTTGGAGAGTATCTACGCTGCGCAGTAGAGTAGTCACAGGAACGGGCGAGTGTGCAGGAAAAAACAAATAAAAGATTTTATTATTTGATGTCATCTATTATCAAATATAATTCACCAAATATACACTATATGTTAACTATCTTCTAAGATTAAATTGGATTATTAATTTGGACAATATTATACAACGAGGCAGTCAAGGGGAATTGACAACAAGAGTGAGCGCTGTCATTCGTTGTTTTTCATAAGCAACTAAGAATAGCAAAGGTTTGTATTCATACAGCCAAGTAATTAATAGATAATATTTCTAACACTTCCCCTTATTAATTACTTATTTATAACACACATGCAGGAAGTCATAAAAATTCAAAATGCAGACTGAATTGCAATTATCATTGAAATAAAATTCAATCCTATACATAAACAAACAACATAAACATGCATGACATTTTGTTAAGAATTCATGACTCAGTATTCATAATATTAATCTCATTCATACAAAATTTATGTTTCACAAAACTCAAAGGTTTAGTTAGTACATCTGCAATCATCTCTTGTGTTGACAAATACTTTACATCTGCAAAATTATTTTGAATCAAATCTTTGATATAATGATATCTTAAATCAATATGTTTAGTGCGTTTATGACAATAATTTTTCGATTCCAACAACTTTAACGCACTTTGGTTATCATTATATAAAATAATGGCAGGTGCTCTTTTCAATATTTCATTAAGAATTTTTTTTACAAAACATAAGTCTTTGCAAACGTCGCTTATGGCTAGATACTCTGCCTCGGTGCTCGACAGAGCTACACACTTTTGTTTACGGGCTTCCCAATTTATCGTATTATTACCAAGTTTTACAACAAATCCTGTGTACGATTTTCGATCAACAATATCGTTAGCCCAATCGGCGTCGGTAAATGCAGTAATATCTAAGTTACCAGTCTTATAAAAACATAAGCCATAACTTAAGGTCCCTGCTAGGTACCTAAGAACACGCTTGGCCGCGAGCCAGTGTGACATATTAAAGCCGCAACAAAATTGACTTAGCTGACTACACGTGAATGCTAGTCAGGGCGAGTACATACAGCCAGATACATAAGGCCGCCAATTAACTCACGAAATGGGTACATGTTATCATCTAGACAATCACCATTTGGTTTGTCTAATTTACAATTAAGCATCATAGGAGTTGAGACTGATTTACATTTTTCCATACCAAAACGTGATAAAAGTTTCAGTATATAAGCTTTTTGATCCAATGATAAAATACCTTTAGATTTATCATGGCATACATTCATACCTAAACAAGTTTTAAGAGCACCTAGGTCTTTTACAATAAACTCCTGTGCAATAATTTTAATAATTTGTTTTTAGTAACAGAACAATTACTGAACACATAGAAATCATCAACATATAATGCTATTAAAGTTAATTTATTATTACATTTACTAATATATACACATGGTTCACATTTGCTCTGTTGAAAACCATTTTTAGATAACAGCTGATGTACCTTTTGATTCCACATACGGCTAGCTTGTTTAAGACCATATATGCTTTTTAACAAGAAACACACTTTGCTATCATCAGAACTAAAACCCTCTGGTTGTTCCATGAAGATGTGCTCATCCAAATTTCCATTCAAAAATGCAGTTTCTACATCAAAATGACTGATATCTAAATTTAATTCATTTGCTAAAACAAATAAAGTTCTAAGTGTACTATGCCTTACTACTGGTGAAAAAGTGTCACCATAGTCTATGCCTTGCTGTTGAGAGAATCCATGAGCTACCAAACGAGCTCTAAAAGTATTGGTACCATGACCATTCTTCTTAATTCTAAATACCCACTTACTTTTAACGACATTTTTATCGAGTGGTCGGTCGACTAGTTGCCAGACGCCATTTTTTATAAGAGCGTCATACTCCTTTTTCATAGCAAGTTGCCATTCTTCTTGGTGTGGTGACAACATGACATCTTTATAAGATAAAGGATCTACCTCATCTTGAACCATCAAAGAAAGATCATAGTCTATATACCTGGGTGGAGGCTTGCCGCGAGTAGAACGTACAGGACGCGCAGAATCAGTGACCAAACCGGGTACCTCAAGGTCGTCACTAGATGTCGCTTCCCCTCCAAGTGAAGACGGCTTAAGCTGAGATGAGCCACAGTTCAAACCATCCTGGTTTGGACTAGCAGCAGTGCCAGCATCCTCATCACAAGAACGATACTCCGAGTTCGCACCTGAAAGTATAGTATTATCCACTTCAAGATCACTTTGACTAGATTCATTTAAATTATTACAGCTAATATCACAATTAGTTTCATTATTTGAAACAATAAGTTGATCAGTTAAATCTGTATTTAAAATTGTAGAATCCAAATTATTTTGACTAGAGATATCACCAACGTAATGCTCAGTCATATTTAATGATTTGTAAGGCATTTTGTCACAATCATTTAAAAATTTCCCTTCTAAGAAAATAACATTTCTAGAAATAATTATCCGCCTCGGATTTTGTGGATCAATCAATCTATATCCTTTAGTTGTATCACTGTAGCCAACAAATACATATCTTTTAGATTTAGCATCTAGTTTAGAACGCCTCTGTTCAGGGATTAATGAATAAGCAATGCAGCCGAATATTCTAAGGTGGCCAAGGTCAACACTAGTACCGGTCCAAACCTGTTCAGGGATTAGTCCTCCTAGGGCAGCTGTGGGGCTCCTATTCTTTAAATACACTGCAGTCATAACTGCCTCTCCCCAATATTCCCGGATAAGACCAGATTCCTGCAGCATGCATCTTGCCTTTTCTACTAAAGTCCTATTAAGCCTTTCTGACACCCCGTTTTGCTGAGGGCAGTAAGGCACTGTAACTTGATGAACAATACCCTGTGACTTGAGGTAGGAGTCAAACCGATTATTACAAAACTCTCCACCTCCATCAGTTCTAAAACATTTGATGTTGGTTCCAGATTGTTTTTCAACTAAAGTTTTAAATTCAATAAAGTAGGACATTACCTGATTCTTTTCCTGTAATAGGTACAGCCAACTCTTTCTACTGAAGTCATCCGTGAAAGTCAGCATGTATTTCGCATTGCCCCAACTTCTAACCGGCATCGGTCCACAGAGATCGGAATGTATGAGCTCCAGCAACTGAGTAGCACGCTTGGCTTCACGAGAGGGATAAGCCTTTACAGCTTGCTTTCCTTCTAAACATGCCACGCAGCCAGAAAGTTCTTGTTTATCATTCTGAAACATAAGAATATTGTTTTGCCGCAAAGTACACATACCTCCATAACTCATATGTCCCAGCCGTTTGTGCCAAACTTCAGCTGACACTAACAATGCACTCTGATTCTCCTGAACTCCTTTCTTCAGGGGATCTGAAGAGTACCCCAATGGCTGCGAAATAATTTTACCTGGTGTGGTGCTGTTGAGCTTGTAAACACCATTGAAATCACATGCATGACCTACTATCTTACCTGATACCTTACAGTTCCTATCTTTATAAAAATGACACCCTTTCTTATCAAAAACAATGACATAACCTCCCTTAACTAACTTACTAACAGAAAGCAAATTTGTGGATAATTTAGGAACGAGCATAGCTTCAATTTCTATATTGCAAGAAGGAACAACAAATTTACCTGATCCTTCACAATCTAAATATTCATTGTTAGCAATGCACACTTTACTATGACTATTTTTAAAATTATTAAGTAAGTCTTTGTTCCTAGTCATATGATTACTGCAGCCGCTGTCAACAACAAAGTCATCTTGAGTGACGGAATACGCAGCATCAGTCACGATGAAAGCCTTCTCAATATTTTCTTTCTTCTGCTTTCTTAGCTTAAAACATTTGTTTCGCACGTGTCCAGGTTTGCCACAGAAATTGCAAACAATCTTTTTCTTGACAAAGTAAGCATTATCACCATTATTATCACTAGATGTTGTCTCTTGTTTGCCGTTCTTGCGCATTTCTTCTTGTAAGAGACGTGTTCTGACAAACTCGCTTGTTAGGGAAGTGCTGATGCAGGCAGTTTCCAAGTTGCTCACTAGTACATCATACTCAGAGGGCAGCCCCGAGAGCAAAATTTCAGCCACCTCTCCGTCTTCAATGTTTTTTCCAATATCTGACAGTTGCGACACAAGCGTCATGACTGCATTAATATATTCTTGCATGTTATTATAGTTTTTGAAATCAATTCGATGCAGCTGTCGCAACAAAAGTACACGCCGGTACAGACCACGGTCCTCAAATACTGCTGCCAGTCTGTTCCATGCTTCTTTTGCGGACTCAGCTTCTCGCACATATTGATGGAGACAAGGTTCGACACTGAGGCAAATTCTAGCCAGTGCACGTTGATCACGTACGGGTTCTTCAACAGATTGATTCACCACACAAGTCCAAAGATTTTCCAATGTGAGTAACATTTTCATAGTGAATTTCCACGATACATAGTTAGAAATACCTCGAAGCTTTTCGATGTTCACTGCTCCAGCGCCGTTGCCGAATACAGCCGGCTGCCCAGAAGCAGACACGAGGTTCGGGGTCGGTGTTTCGCTATCGTTCGCCATATTTTCGATAAAATCGTCTGCACACTCTCTTCTTCAGCCCTTAGTTAGTTCCGTATTCTATTCTAATCTTTTCTCACCTCTGTATTCTGTATTTGAGCTGGGTCAATAACCTGTTGGAGAGTATCTACGCTGCGCAGTAGAGTAGTCACAGGAACGGGCGAGTGTGCAGGAAAAAACAAATAAAAGATTTTATTATTTGATGTCATCTATTATCAAATATAATTCACCAAATATACACTATATGTTAACTATCTTCTAAGATTTAATTGGATTATTAATTTGGACAATATTATACAACGAGCATATAGTGTCTTATCTATGACAACGAGGCAGTCAAGGGGAATTGACAACAAGAGTGAGCGCTGTCATTCGTTGTTTTTCATAAGCAACTAAGAATAGCAAAGGTTTGTATTCATACAGCCAAGTAATTAATAGATAATATTTCTAACATGCTATTATTGTGTTGTTTGGTCATTCATTATTGATTTGAGCTTATAAACCCCTTTGTAGAAAAAACGGTTTTAATTTTTACCGATTTCCAAAAAAAGGAGGGAGGTACTCAATTCGACATGTACTTTTTTTTTGTTTGATTTATGTATACCGATTACTCTGGCGTTAGTGATCCGATTTGGTCCCATATAAGTTTCATTGAGATCCGATGACAATCTTCGAAGATATGGGGCCTGATGTCATGGGAGTCATGAATTATATGCAGAAAGAAAATCTTCGATATATTGTTGATCGAAGCTGTCAATGTTACAGCCTATATCCTAACATACTGAATGTTCTTGCCTACATAATACGATGATTCTGACCGACCTTACAACATACACATTACACTCACAACAACCACCCGCTCACATACACACACACATGCACACACACTCACACAACATTGTCTGCACTTTCATACACCTATACCTATACACACAACACAAAATACAATTTACTCTCAAATCAAACACTCTTATCAGTCTTTATAACTTGTGCTCTTATCGCATCTAATGTAAAATAAGAATTGAATTGTTCTTAAAATACTAAACTTAAATACTTACTATGTAGTGAGAATATGTAAGACGTTTAAAATTAGTTTACCTGCTTGTGGTTCATTCTATCATATTTACCTGTGTCAACTTGTGTTATCAGCGGGGGGACCTGGTGACCTGTAATTTCAGGTTTTTAATAAATCTTTATCAGGCACCAGTCTCTCACAATGATGTCGTAAATAGTATAAGCATTGTAATAGTCTTTAAAAACATATTATTGTGAGAGAAAATAAATACATATTTTATTTATTTTATTTAATGTTGATTTTCCGATCATCATTTGAAACAACTGAAACTCTTACCTATTACCAAACTTCCAAAAATGTATAACATTAGTCGAGTTTCATAGAACAATGTATGGAACGTGAACAAACTTTCAATCTTTTTCCGCTGCGGGGAAATGGGGAAGTATTTGTTCTTATTAGAGGCTTTTATTTGAAAGACGAGTCATTTTGCATTGTGATAATACTGATAGATAGTGTTTTTTTTTTCATTTTTATTTTTATACACAACGGTGTAGCACTTAGCGTCCATCACACCTGATGTTAAGTGGTGATAAGGCTGAAGATGGAAGCGCACTACCACCGGAATCCTCAATCACTGAGGAACTGGCTATCTTATCTCTAACTGCCGGAACACAATAATGCTGAAAATATATCATTGGCGTCAGACTTAGATAAGATGGTGGTAGCTAGCCAGTCGGACTAAGAACAAGTCCTACCACTAACCAAACCGAATACAATATGTACCCCCAGCCCCACTGGGAATCGAACCCGTTACCTCTTGGTCTGAAATCGGTGGGGTGAACTACTAAACCACAGAGGCGGTTAAAGTGAGCATGTTTGTATGAAAATAAAGCAAGTGCTCGTTTTTTCAAACGATTGCATATGCCCCCTAACATGACCACTGCAATTCATTTATATGGCGTTTGAGTTCAGTAGACATCAACTGTTCCCTTAACCAAAGCCATCTTCTATCTCACTCGTTGCACTTGTAACGCGCAAGCAGCCGAGAAATAATAGCGGGCCATGCCTTAACCCAAAAATCCATCAAGATCAAAGTTGATTGAAGTGAAATAGTTGCAGAAAGAGGCAGTTAATACCTTTATACTGAAAACACATATCTCTAAAGTGATAAAAATATATTTTCAATCAGTAATTTTATTTGCATCAAAAATAAAATTTAAGCTGTATGCAATCACAATAATTTTGTAAAATAGACTTAAATATAGATTCTAGCTAAATAAATCTAGAACTTTAAAAAGTACCTATACTTTAATTCTAATACTAACAAAGTCACGACAGAGTACCGACCTTAAAAGGTGCAAGGTATCTTTTTATAACTGCTCCGAGTTTTAAATATCTTTGAGATGTTTGTAACTAGTTTTGATTTGACTTGGCCCATCTTTATGCTCGTTTTACAAAACGCAAATTTGAATAATATCGATAGTTTGTTCATGTTATTCATGCCGTTCTTTTATTTCAAGGATGGTTTCGTGCTGGTGGGCTCGGTAGCTGGCCAGCGGTACTGGTCGTCGATGCTGTCGCTAGATGCGCGCATAACGTGCGGCTGCTGGACGCCCGACGACAATCAGGTGTACCTCGGCACCGCCTCCGCGCAGCTCGTCGTCATGGACGTGCACGGCGCCATGGTCTCACAGGTCAGTCGTGTGTACACACTGTCGCTGGCGGCCAGCGGTACTGGTCGTCATTGCTGTCGCTGGACGCCCGACGAAAACCAGGTGTACCTCCTCCGCGCAGCTCGTCGTCATGGACGTGCACGGCGCCATGGTCTCACAGGTCAGTCGTGTGTACACACTGTCGCTGGCGGCCAGCGGTACTGGTCGTCATTGCTGTCGCTGGATGCCCGACGACAACGCGCAGCTCCTCGTCATAGATGTGCACGGCGCCATGGTCTCACAGGTCAGTCGGGTGTACACACTGTCGGCGGCGGCGACCGGTACTGGTCGTCATTGCTGTCGCTGGACGCCCGACGACAACGCGCAGCTCGTCGTCATGGATGTGCACGGCGCCATGGTCTCACAGGTCAGTCGTGTGTTCACACTATCGCTGGCGTGCAGCGGTACTGGTCGTCATTGCTGTCGCTGGACGCCCGACGACAACGCGCAGCTCGTCGTCATGGATGTGCACGGCGCCATGGTCTCACAGGTCAGTCGTGTGTTCACACTATCGCTGGCGTGCAGCGGTACTGGTCGTCATTGCTGTCGCTGGACGCCTGACGACAACCAGGTGTAACCTCGGCACCGCCTCTGCGCAGCTCGTCGTCATGGACGTGCACGACACCATGGTCTCACAGGACAGTCGTGTGACTAGAATTCAATGTCACAGATAGTCATTATTAGAAATAGAAAAGTTTGGTTCCGTTTTTGGACTCGCAGTTGCAGTCATTTTACGCATTGTAGACCAAAATCTTCACCAAAATTCTAAAAAACCTTATCGACCAAAATGTCTTACAGACGACATTACAAAATGGATTAATGTTTAGATATTAGGATTTACCGAGGTACTCTATTTCAATTTAAGCTGAGCAAATGTTAAAGAACCTTAGTTCTAGCTAAAATATAAATTTACAAGCGCACGCTACTTAAATTAAGAGTACTTCACATTAGACTACTTTGAATCTTTATTACTAAATAATAAACTTTAGTTGACGTCAACTTGTATTACTTTGTTTATTGAAACTTCAAAACACTATTAATTGAAACCGGTTTTACATTTACATAGCATAATTTATATGAGTTGCTATTCTCATACTTATTTATTTATTTATTTATTTATTTATCGTTTTTGGATAGCTAACAGCTTATAAACATACAGATAACAACAAACATATAAAACTAAAAGCTATTGACAAGCTACCACATGTAGTATTCAAAAGAATTTGATCTTAAAGTAAACGTAGCCCAGAAGGGACAGGTGCGCAACAATATTAAACTAAACAATAAAACATTAAACTAAATTTTAAACAATAACTTAATAACAGTCGTGATGCTGTTGAAAAATAAATCAATATTGGCGTCAGCGTTATTGATGGCGGAACAAGCTCTAATAAGGAAACTGTTATGCCTGTAGTTGGTGTGCATAGAAGGAATACTAAATGGTCTATATGAATCGTTGCGGGGTGCTCTTGTAGGTATTTTAAAACGAATTCTATCAAGTAGATCAGGACAATCCACTGAACCTCTAATCAACTTGAGAAGAAATGTAACATCTGCAATATTACGTCTAACAGAAAGTGGTAGCAAGTGGAATTTAGTACAACGGTCTTCGTAAGATGTTTTAGGAATTTTGAATTTGAAATTTAGGAACCGAGTAATTTTTTTTTGGATCTTCTCTATATCATTTATGTAAGTTACGTAACAGGGGTTCCAAATCTGGCTGGCATACTCGAGATGGCTACGGACATAAGCACAATAAAGGATTTTGTCTATGAATACTGTTCCTATTACTCGTTTACTTTTCTCCATAAACCTCATCGATTTATTAAGCTAAGCCATATTTTGATAAGACCTAACAGATTTTTTATTCATTTCAAAAACTTATTATGATCCACGTTGGATAAGATTGATGGTTTTTTAATTACTTTCGCATTGATTTTGATTCCATGCAAAACAGGTCGCGGCGAGTTTGCTCGCGAGTGCTAAGTGACTTTTTGCAACTTGGAGACCGGCTTGATATCTTGATATCAGACTTCTTGCTCAAATTAAGACTAATAAGAGTCGGTTGCAGACTTTGTCTTTATTAAATTTTGGATTAAGCTTAATGAGAGAGAAATGGATATCCTTGATGATGTTGAAGATTTGTCGTTATGTGTGGTACCTACATAAGTATTTCACATAGCTTTTGATTTTATTGAGCTTAGAGAGAGATCGTATGGAATTAGAACCCTATGTTAATTATAAGATTTAATAAGTAATAACATAACATCAGTTGGCAAATAGTAGTTTTTGGGTATCAGGTCCAACTAGTAGCAGAAGGCGGCATCACATCGATGGCGTGGTCTTGCGAGAAGTTCAAGATGGAAGAAGGCGAGGAGATCGGCGAGAGCAACGGGGGCCACGTGCTGGCAGTCGCGCTGGGCAGTGGCGAACTGGTGCTGCTGAGAGGACACGATGACGTCAGCCCCGTCAGGGTCAACACTGGGCTGCGTGGCGCCACGCTCGCCATGGAGTGGGCCAACTCGCGCGAACTGCTCGCCGTCGCTGGGACTCTGCAGCCTGGTGAGTCACGTAGACATAAGAATTTTGGACAGTTACACCAAGCCTTGATGGCTTCAGCCACATTCATTTCCACCCTGGGTTACGGGGCACCACGCTCGCCATGAAGTGAGCCAACTCGCGCGAACTGCTCGCCGTCGCTGGGACTCTGCAGCCTGGTGAGTCACGTAGACATAATAATTTTGGACAGTTACACCAAACCTTAATGGCTTCAGCCACATTCAAGTCCACCCTGGGTTTCGGGGCACCACGCTCGCCATGAAGTGAGCCAACTCGCGCGAATTGCTCGCCGTCGCTGGGACTCTGCAGCCTGGTGAGTCACGTAGACATAAGAATTTTGGACAGTTACACCAAGCCTTGATGGCTTCAGCCACATTCATTTCCACCCTGGGTTACGGGGCACCACGCTCGCCATGAAGTGAGCCAACTCGCGCGAACTGCTCGCCGTCGCTGGGACTCTGCAGCCTGGTGAGTCACGTAGACATAATAATTTTGGACAGTTACACCAAACCTTAATGGCTTCAGCCACATTCAAGTCCACCCTGGGTTACGGCACCACGCTCGCCATGAAGTGGGCTATCTCGCGCGAGCTGCTTGCCGTCTCTGGGGTGAGTCACAATTCCACAACATGTAGCCTAGTAAGTCGGAAGGAAGATTAAAATTATTTCGGTGTCCAAGCTGGGACACAGAGGAGCTAGAGATCGAGTTGGCCCACACCAAGCCCGTCATGGCCCAACTCGAGCTAGCTGCCTGTCGCCGGAACCTTGCAGCCTGGTTAGACTGGCCGGTCAAGTTGATTTTATATACTTCAGCGTCCATTCCGGGTTACGCAGAACTACGCTCGCCAATGTGAATCAAATAGAGCTTAAATTTAAATGAATTTGCAAATATAGTTTTCGTTTACCAGTAAGTATTCAATTTAAATTAAAATGTAAATAGGTATTCCATTAATATAAAGTATCTACCAACATACATTATGAACATTAAGTGAATGCATTATCTAGGGATTTCGTAGAATAATTTTCGTGTTCCATTTGATAAATTGAGTTCATCAATTAAGCTTTTCACTCTTGTATACTCGCAAAATCAGATTATTCTCCAAACATCTATTTTTATAGCCCTCGCACTATTTATTGCTTTACTGAAAGGGTTAAACTCTGAATAGCGCGATCAACAAAGACCTTTTATGGGACGACACGAATGCTTCTCTACTTATATCAATTTGAAAAATGCCTGCTCTGGTTGCGAACTATTCTGTGTTTGATAAACGATGTAAGGCGCGCTTTTCAATCCACTACGAAATTTATGGCGACTCCGAAAGTTTTACGGCCCGTAGTTTTGGCCTCCGGTGTCCATGGGAATGGTCGCTTTGCCCACGGGTTTTTTATGGGCAGCGTGCGATTGTAAAGAAAGAATAACTACATCGTAAAACTTTTGTATCGGACCTTCTTTTCTTACTTGCGTTTAAATATTAATACCTATACAGAAAGGTAACAGTATTTAACTCTATTCGAGCATAGGTTTTTCTTGACATAATCTTGACCGTTTGTGTTAGCATACGGTAAACTAATATGAACTTGAACCGTAGAAGTATTCAGAAAAATTCGTCGTTGCAGTCGACAATTTCAACAAAACCGAGAAGTTTTTAAAACCAAATTTACTTCAAAATATTTCCACTTTATTTTTTAATTCAAAGTTTAAAAGAGTAACTTCTAACACTAAGTTATATCGGGTGTGGAACTTTTTGAATTTAACAAAGTTTTTGGTTGCAGAGGCGAGCGAGCCGGCCGACTCGCCGCCGTATAAAAATGTCGTCAAGTTCTACTCGGACGCTGGAGTGCTTATTTACACAGTCCCCATACCTTATAACCAAGTAAGTGTTAGAATTTCTACTTCGTTTGGCTATTTTTTAACGAAAGGTTTTTGGTGTGAGTTCAAAGTAACCAGTTAGGTTACGGACGGAACATTTTAAGATAACTATTTCCTCAATTTCATTTTAAAGCTAAGGTTTTGGTCAAACGAACTGAAATGTCTACATAATGTTGTTCGTAAATGTGTTTAAGTGTATTCTGACTAAAAGACCACCATTAGAGTTCTCCCTATCCTCCATTTTTACTCTATTTAACTAAATAATGAAGAAATCCACTTTTCTGTATAACCTATGTTCTTGCACACTCGGATTTTACAAACTAGGAACTATTAGGAGTGTAAACAAAAACCGTGATAAGCATCACATATATATCGCTATGTGGCACATGAAGTTTGACTTATTGTTTGAGAATATTGAGCGGTTTTAGGCAATTTTTGAAAACGAGATTTGACAATTTGGCGTTTGGTCTCTCCATTGACGTAAAAATCATTGCAGAGATTCAAAAAGTTACTCATCTATGAGACGCTAAAGTGAGCACCTTTGTATGAAAAAAGCCCAGTTGCCACTATGTTGTTTTGAGTAGTATAGCTTTTAAACGTTCACAATATCCTTCAAATCAGAAAAAGAAATCTCGATAAAAGAAACACGTAAGCTATTAATCGTTCACAATAACCTTCAAATCAGAAAAAGAAATCTCGATAAAAGAAACACGTAAGCTTTTATTCGTTTACAATATCCTTCAAATCAGAAAAAGAAATCTCGATAAAAGAAACACGTAGGATAAAGTTTTGTTGCTGTAGGCCTTAGTGAGCGGCCTGACGTGGGGCCACGCGGCGCGGCGTTTGTTCGTGGGCGTGGGCGGCGTGGTGTGCACGGCGCGCGTGTGGCGCGTGGTGGCGCCACTGCAGCTGCTCGCCCGCGTGCGCGCGGCCCAGGCGCTGCGACACCCTCGGCTGGCGGCGCGACTGCCGCTGCCGCCGCGCCTGCAACCCGCGCTACACAACCTGTTCGCTCACACTATACGGGTATGTTGGGTTAGTTGGTGGGTGTGTGGCGCGTGGTGGCGCCACTGCAGCTGCTCGCCCGCGTGCGCGCGGCCCAGGCGCTGCGACACCCTCGGCTGGCGGCGCGACTGCCGCTGCCGCCGCGCCTGCAACCCGCGCTACACAACCTGTTCGCTCACACTATACGGGTATGTTGGGTTAGTTGGTGGGTGTGTGGCGCGTGGTGGCGCCACTGCAGCTGCTCGCCCGCGTGCGCGCGGCCCAGGCGCTGCGACACCCTCGGCTGGCGGCGCGACTGCCGCTGCCGCCGCGCCTGCAACCCGCGCTACACAACCTGTTCGCTCACACTATACGGGTATGTTGGGTTAGTTGGTGGGTGTGTGGCGCGTGGTGGCGCCACTGCAGCTGCTCGCCCGCGTGCGCGCGGCCCAGGCGCTGCGACACCCTCGGCTGGCGGCGCGACTGCCGCTGCCGCCGCGCCTGCAACCCGCGCTACACAACCTGTTCGCTCACACTATACGGGTATGTTGGGTTAGTTGGTGGGTGTGTGGCGCGTGGTGGCGCCACTGCAGCTGCTCGCCCGCGTGCGCGCGGCCCAGGCGCTGCGACACCCTCGGCTGGCGGCGCGACTGCCGCTGCCGCCGCGCCTGCAACCCGCGCTACACAACCTGTTCGCTCACACTATACGGGTATGTTGGGTTAGTTGGTGGGTGTGTGGCGCGTGGTGGCGCCACTGCAGCTGCTCGCCCGCGTGCGCTGGCGCGGGGGTATGCTGGATTAGTTCAGCTGGGTCCAATTTAACAGCAGCCCCCCACACATTTTAAATAAGTATATAGGGTTATTTTGAAACCACTAGCCAAATTTTTAAATTCTCCTTGAAATATGGGTCATATTTCGACCCGAAAAAGTTCTTCACTTACCGATTCTGAGTCGAAATTAAAAATTTTGCCAATGCTTTCAAAATAACCCTGTAAGTATACGATTTTGAATTACTGCAAGTTGTCAAGGTAATTAGCTTGATCTCAAAT
Organism: Crambus lathoniellus; assembly: GCA_949710035.1. Lineage (NCBI taxonomy): Eukaryota > Metazoa > Arthropoda > Insecta > Lepidoptera > Crambidae > Crambus > Crambus lathoniellus. The sequence continues at coordinate 23,731,934 of OX453305.1, read as the reverse complement.
CTTCTCCTAACCTCTTTCTTGTATGTGACTAAAACCCATATTGAGCGGTCTGGCGCGAACAAGCTATGTTCATTCATATAGTCTTGAGTCTGTGTGATTTATCATAGCCTCTATTTCTATTTACTTCGGCTTGAAATCAACGTACCCGCTAATTATAATGTTGTCCGCAGTGCAACGTACCCGAAACAAGCGAGTTGCGCCGTTTCGTGTCTCGCCCTCCGTCCGCCGGGGGTCGTCTGCACTGCACAATGCTACGTCACGATGACGAAGAAACGGGCGCCTACACACTGTACCTGGAGCACCTGGGCGGACTCGTGCCGCTACTCAAGGGCCGCCGCACCAGCAAGATACGCCCGGAGTTCGTCATCTTCGACCCACAGGCTGAAGGTAGGTTCTGTTCTGACAAGGAGACGGGCTCACGTCGGGGTCACCAATGTGGAGATGGCGCAACTGTGAAAGGAAGACTGATGGTATGTCTTCCTTCCGGGCTAGGGTGTTGTTAGCCCGGGGACAACTGTCCGATGGTTGTATGTCGGAGATTCTATATATTGTAAGTTGTGTGATGCATTTCGTGAGCGCGATGTAGGTTCTCCACTGTAGGTCGTCACTGATTGGTAGCGTCATCTATTGTTATAACGGCTGAAGCTCCGTGCCGTGTCGGTTATGTGCGCGTCGTCTAGATGTCGCCACACTGACAAGGAAACGGGTGCCTATACACTATACCTGGAGCACCTGGGCGGGCTCGTGCCGCTGCTCAAGGGCCGCCGCACCAGCAAGATACGCCCGGAGTTCGTCATCTTCGACCCACAGGCTGAAGGTAGGTTCGGACAAGGAGACGGGCTCTTACGCTCTCTACCTAGAGAATACAAAAGAATTGGTTGTCTGTAAAGGCAGCTTACGGACGACAATTTTTACGTGCTAAGAATATGCCGCTGTCCCTCTTCTAGTCGGACGCATAGCGCGAGTCAGCTGCGTTTAGTGCTATCTAGTGATGGCTAAATAATTTGTGCGATTGTGATAAAATTAGTTATTTCTATGCAAATATTTAAATTTATTAATTTAAATATCGATTACGCTGATATTTGCAGCACAGCACATCTTAACGAGAATCTTCTCAGTAAGTTGGATCGTCTTCTCAACAACTGTATCCGATTCATATATGGGTTACGTAAATACGACCATATCTCTCACTACCGACAGAAACTCAAATGGCTTCCTATCCGTGAGCGTAGGAACCTTAGAGTTATGTGTTTTCTCTTCAACCTTCTTTTCGATCCACTTACCCCAGAATACCTGAAAGTCAGGTTTCAGTTTCTGGGCGACTCCCATCATCGTGATCTTCGCTCCAGTTCGAATCTTCTTCTAAAAACTCCTTCCCATTCTTCTGGCTTCGTCTCCCATTCCTTCTCCCTTTCGGCAGTTCGCCTCTGGAACGCTTTGCCCCTGAAAATTCGCAGTGCCCCCAGCAAGTTCGTATTTAAGCGGTTGGTGCGAGAGCATTATTTAAATTCTCCACATTAGTCTCGTCATCCTGACATATGTCATGGTATGTTAAGTATTGTATTGTATGTATGTATAAGTATATGTATGTATATTATCCTATCAGTATATATGTATTATTTATTTATAAGATTGTATGTATAATTTAGCTTTATTATGTGTTTATTTAACTAATACGGTTTTTAAAAAAAAAACTGTTATTCTTATTTTTATTGCCGCCACAGCATTTTGTCACTTTCTTTCCGGTTGACTGATAGAGAATGCCTAAGGGCATTAAGTCCGCCTTTTGTAGGTTTTTTATTTTCATGCAATAAAGAATAAATATATATATGTATATATATATATATATATATATATATATATATATATATATATAACTGTGACATACCACAGAAGTATTTAATGTTGTTAAAGACGATTTAAAAACAACGACATGCCAATAACCTATTAGTTTGGCTGGTCTGTTAAGTCATCAAAGTCATCAGGTACTCAGGATATTCCATTATCTTAGTTTTGATTGTTTTTCCTTTATGTGGTCATTAAACCCAACCCCTGTACCAAATTTCAAGACTCTAGGTTTATGGGAACTATGGGAAGTACTAGTTCTATTTTGAGCTCAGGCGGAACGTGACATTGCGTCATGCTTTTTCGTGCGCACAGCCGGCATTCATCGATTTTTAAGACACTAGAGGATCCTTGCGGTTTCACCCGCGTGGTACCCGTTCCGGTGGGAATATCGGGATAAAATATAGCCTATGTCACTCGGGAAGAATGTAGCTTTCTAATAGTGAAAGAATTTTCTAAATAGGTCCAGTAGTTTCGGAGCCTATTCGATGCAAACAAACAATCAAATCTTTCCTCTTTATAATATTAGTATAGATTATCACGTCAAAAATATTGTGTATGGGCAGCAGAATGTGCCTCAAATTCCTATATAGCTAGTTTTGTTAGTTATCGTGACCATCAACGTTTGTAGCTGCCGGTGTGGCTGCGGGCGGCACCTTGGCGCCGGAGGTGCGCGCCAGCAGCAACAGCAGCAGCACCAGCACCAGCAGCAGCAGCGGCAGCGTATTAATTTGATAGTTCATATCGTATTCAAACGGCTGCAATTTGTATGCAATGACGTTTTTTATGATACAGTACTAGCTTTCCGCCCGCGGCTTCGTCTGCGTCGACTATACGACGTTATCCCGCACAGGAATCTTCCGGGATAAAAGTAGCCTATGTTTCTCTCTTGGTTACAAAGTATCCGTGTCTCAAATTTCAGCCAAATCCGTTCAGCCGTTTTGGCGTGATCGAGTAACAAACATTCAAACATATTAATAACCCAAACCCATTGACGCCGTACCGGCCGAATAGAGCCGGAGAACAATGGAAAATCTATTGTGTCTCATTTATGGGGCGTTGAAGGAAGGCGTTGTAGGAAGTAGGATGAACTGTCAAATGAATACGACTATATATATTGCCTTTACGCAACCCCATAGCTGGTTTTGCTGGATTACACATCGTAACCATCAACGTTTGTAGCTGCCGGTGTGGCTGCGGGCGGCACCCTGGCGCCGGAGGTGCGCGCCAGCAGCAACAGCAGCAGCACCAGCACCAGCAGCAGCAGCGGCAGCGGCAGCAGCGCCGGCCGCGCCTCCCCGAGGGCCAGGCCGCCGAGACCACAGAGACATTCCTCGTCTTCGGATACGGAGCCGGAGGAAGGTATTTACATGCAAATCAATTCTGTATCAGTCATTTTGAATTCCTCGTCATCATCATCATCATTAGCTATTTAATGTCCTTATTACTGAGGCTCTGGCCTTTTTTCAGTACTTATTAGATAACTCTGCGCGCGACTGGGACGTTTTTGGCGCTAGTTAAGGTATAATTTTTTGTTCAAATCTTATGGAAAAGATTAGTACCTACCTACTTATTCGAATTTGACTATATCGAATTAGAGATATCTCTACTACGTGTAAATACAATAACCGAAAAGCTTATACACCCCAACTAATTTATTTTATACTAGCGGCCGCCCGCGGTTTCACCCGCGTGGTTCCCGTTCCCGTAGGAATATCGGGATAAAAAGTACATATAAACCTTCCTCTTGAATCAATCTATCTATTAAAAAAAAACGCATCAAAATCCGTTGCGTAGTTTCAAAGATTTAAGCATACAAAGGGACATAGGGACAGAGAAAGCGACTTTGTTTTATACTATGTAGTGATTAAATTGAATTCCATTGAATTTTTTTTTAATGAAACTTCCAAGATATTCTTGGTCATAGGTCTCCGTGACTTTCTGACAGATTTTAACTCTGCTATGACGTAAGAGAGCATGTGACGGGTTTCGCGCGTATTGAATGCATAGGCAGTAAACACAAACATTTTTAGAAGCGGCAAAAATCTAAAACAATTTTTTTGAAAACTTTTACCCCTACCAAAAATGTGTGGAATCGATTCTACTCTCGATTCTGAACAAACTACTTTCTCATTTTCGCTAATTTTAATTTTTAATTTTATTTATTTATTATTAAAAGTATTAACACGGATAGATCTGAAAATCGCCCCCCAGTGCGGATGGGTGGGTATTAACGACTGCAAATGCAGCCAGCCGGCCTAGCATGAGCGGCTTTTATCACGCTATATGATATGGTACGGCATGCCGTCTTGCTTACACCTTAGTGGGGTAAGCAAGACAACTTGCCGTACCATATCATATCTCGCGATAAAAGCCGCTCATGCTAGGCCGGCAGGACCAACGGCTTAGCGTGCCTTCTGAAGCACGGAGGAGCACGAGATGAAAAGTTTTTAGTCACCCATCCCGTGAGCGGACCATTGCGACAGTTGCTTAACCTCAACGATCGCAGGCCGAGCACGCTAACACTGCGCCACGGGCTTCAGGATGCTACTAATGGATTAATGTAGGATTATAAACACATCCCACTGTTACAATGTAGACCCTGGGGCCAACGGCTTAACGTTTCATCTAACGGATGGAGAAGTTTGAATTATTTTAAGCTACAGTTTGTAGGTATTTATGATTTTTGAGTTGTAAATTCATATGCTATTTTAAAAATATGAATTATGCAACACAACAAACCTGCAAAACCATAATGAGAAGGTCGCTAAACCGTCTCAATCGCAGGCCAGATGCGCTAACCACTGTGCCACTCTCTAATCGTTTCGTTATAATTCTTCTCATATCTTCTCCAACTTAAAAACATTTGCATCCTTTAGCATTAGCCTTTTTTATAATACCATTTTGTCTAGCAACGACATAATTATTTTGTAAATGCGTTGCTTCTGTTGAAGCTGATGTGATTTTTTCTCCTGTTTTTCTTGTCAGCTAAAAGATGTCCATAACGGGTATATAGTAGGTAAAAAAAATTGACGATTCATAAGCATTACTTTTATTGAATCTATGTGAATAAAAAAAAATTTTTTGCGATCTTCCGGTCAAGGCGCACTGACGCGCAAATTTTTACATTTTATTCGTTATCTGACATGTCAGACTCGCCTCATGAATCACTTTGACTCGCGAAGATACGAAGTTAAGGTGGCGGTTCGCGCCGCGACCGCGACCGGAGACCGAGACCAGAGATCGAGACAGGAGACCGCGACCGATTAGGTTTTGTACGGGCGCCGCCAGTTCGCGCGCGCGACCGAGACAGGCAAGAGGTCTCGCGTCTCGTCCATACAAAACCTAAAATGACAAGTGCCGGTCGCGGCCTCCTGTCTCGATCTCTGGACTCGGTCTCCGGTCGCGATCGCAGCGTGAACCATCACCTTTAGCACGGCGCGCATCGATTCGATTGATCAGCCGTCAGAGGGCCTTGCCTCTTCATATGTTATTCAGAGTTTAATAATGTGATTGCCTCCTTAACGTTGTGATCCCAAACATTAATGATTGACGTGACCAAGCGTCAGGTTGCTCGGGCTCGCCGCGGCTGCAGCGGCGGCGGCGCGCGCGTGAGCGCCGCAAGGTGCGCGCGCGGGCCGAGCGCCACGCACCGCCCGACGAGCTAGCCTACATCGACTCGCTACCGGAGGTAATCCCCTTGTCTGTCCCGAGGCCATTTTGTGGCGTTTTGCAAAGTATCGCATCTGTCAAGACCAGAAAATGGCCTCGACCTTGATATTTGTTTATTTTAGCTCGTTTTCGATACTCTAACCTGTGGCGTGCTTTGTATAATCTGTAGATATAATACAGTTTTCATATTCAATTATGTAAAGAACTTCCCTCAGAGTAGGTGCAGCGTTGTATATATTTTTTATTGATTTCAATTACCGCCCCCAACTGTGAATTATGTGCTTTGCCCACTGATATTGCCCACTTGAAAACAACGCCTTGCGAGCCTTGACTTCCATACTTCCTTACTAGTTACATAATTTACAAACCCGAATCGCTCAAAAAATACGTACATACGCTTTTTGTATCGTGAAATTGTATTTAAATTGGGAAACTACAATAACTTTTGTGTTTCAGGATGTTCGATTAGTAGAAGTGACATCGAATATATGGGGTACCAAGTTCAAAATGCACGGCCTCGCCAAAAACGTGCCGGCCAACTTAGGCCAGGTCACTTACAAGACGTCCCTGTTGCACCTGCAGCCGCGCCAGATGACGCTCATGATCACAGAGTTGCGCGACGACTACCCCGTCGGGCCCGACCCCACTTTCAACCCCAATATATTCTCAGAAGACGAGGAGGAGCCCTTCCAAACCGACGACTCCAATTCGCCCTCTCACAACAACAACAACACTCGCAGAAAACTCACGCTCAGCGAGAGGATCAACAACTCGAACAACATCAATCAAACGGAGTCTTACAATGCGAATAACAACAACCCGAACGGAGCGTCGCTGGCGCGCGCAGAGTCCTACGAGGAGTTTCCGTACATCGATACGATAGCGAACGACTCGATGAACAACGTGCAGGAGAGCGTGTACAGTTGCGCGGCGGGCGTGCGTGCGGCGGCGGCGGCGGCCGAGCGGCGTGTGGGCGCCGCGCCCGCCGCGCCCAGCCGCCACGCCATCTCCCCGCTGCGCTGCGAGGGCTCCGTGCCAACCCTGCAGTCGCCCAAGAACGCCGTCGCGCCGACCGACATCATCTTCGAGCGCCCGTCGCCGCAGACGGTCGCGTGCGGCGGCCGCGGCGACTTCTGCGCCGCCCGCGCCGACTACGCGGTCCGCGGCGACAACCTCGCGCTCAAGGCGAGCCTGCCCAGCGAGCAGCAGGCCTACGGCCTCAACCTGACCCTCGAGCCGAGCCGCCAGGTCACGATCAAGAAGTGCGACGCGCACGTCACCGACAACTGCCTGTCGAAACTCCGCAAGAACATCTGCGGCCGCGGCGACTCGTACGACGTCAACGCGCGGATCTTAAAATCGCTCTGCAACAAGAGCTACGAGCACGAGGTGCACCCGGACGCGATGGCGCGTCGAACGGATACGTTACGCGGGCTGCAGAAGGGCGAGGACCTCAAATACATCGACGAGGAGACGCCCAGTGACGGCGGGCCGTGGGGGGGCGACCGCGGGCGCGTGCAGCGCACCACCACCGTCGTGCCCATCAGCCCCGTGTGCGCGCCCGGCCCGCTTGACACCATGACGCGCAGCTGCAGCGTCGGCTACTTGGACTTAGTTGATCCGTTGCACGCGCGCGTCAGCCTCGCCACGTTGCGCGAGCCGCCCCGCCGCCTCGTGCTCGTCAGCGACAAGCGCCGCCGCCCGCGCCGGGCGCCCCGCGCGCCCGACAACCGCCCCGCCCCTCCTTTGCAACGCTGTGGGAAATCCCGCAGCCTCGATTCCAGCGAGCTCGCGATCACGGCAGATAAACGGCCGAAGGAGCCGGACCCGCCCGCGGCCCGCGACAGCACCGGCGACGACGACGGCGCTACCAGTGGCGACGAGCGGGCAAACAGCGGCGTGTGCGGCGTATGCCGCGAGGCGACGGCGGGCCGCGGGGCGTGCGCGTGCGCCCGCGCGCCGCCGCCGCCGCCCGCGCCCGCGCCGCGCCCCGCCAACACCGACTCGGACTCCGACTACAGCAAGTATTATAGTTAGTACGATAAGTAGATGCTTCGCTCTCACCTCCGCACGCCTTGGCGGCGCCACCCACGATCCCGGACCGAGCTGCGACGAAGAACGCCGGCGCCGTGAGATTCGACCAGTCTTATGCTTTGAGCCACCACTTAGTGCGTATCTTCTATTTGCCGCACGCCCCTCATGCTGGCTTCCACGCTTCGTATCTCCGACTATCGCCATCTTCGACCCTCTCTTTCTCGCTTAAGCCACGATCGTAGGTAGGTACACAGTATAGTAAGCCCCTGTAACATAGAATACCCTGTTGCTTCTAAAAAGCATAGTTACTCGTGACAATGGCACACGTAGCCACTTAAACGCTTGTCAGAATACAAGGCTTTAGGGCTCTCTCTCATCGAGACGCCATGACAGCGAAACTAGCAGTCGACGCCAATCAAAACATGAGAAAATTGTATACCTATAGGTACTTACTTAGGCCAGAAGTCAAGTCAATGCTGCTGGGGCGTCGCAGCGCTGCTATGGCGTCCCAATATGAGATGGAGTCCTTATAGTCCAGTCAACGAACGCTCCAAAAACAGTATAGAGGGAAATGCTTCAAACACAATTTTTGACTCCGTAACTTTGTTTGGACTACTTAGGAGGTTAACATATCAAAAGTCCCCGCCCGTAGCCCTTAAGCTTGGGTTATATGTCAGAAACTATGCGTCTCAGCGAGAGTTCACTATGTGCAAAATGAAAGCTGCTTAAATTTACTACAAGTTCTATTCAGTCAAGTTTTTCAATATCTTGTATAGTTTTCGAAATATTTGCTCTTGAAAGTCTGTAATCACTACATAGTATAAAACAAAGTCGCTTTCTCTGTCCCTATGTCCCTTTGTATGCTTAAATCTTTGAAATTACGCAACGGATTTTGATGCGATTTTTTTTAATAGATAGAGTGATTCAAGAGGAAGGTTTATATGTACTTTTTATCCTGATATTCCCACGGGAACGGGAACCACGCGGGTGAAACCGCGGGCGGCCGCTAGTTTTGGAATAAAGCCTTATATAAAAATACCTTTTGACCGGATAACTTTTCAACCGAAAAACTAAATGCTATGCATAGGGTTGTAGAGCATTTAATTCTCTTCAATAATATATTACTTTACTACTAGCGCTCCTAATGCTCTACGATTTAATGGCAGGCATTTAGTTTTTCGGTGCATCGTTGGAAAGAAAGTTATCCGGTCAAAAAAAGAAATGTGAAGCAAAAATATTTTTTCCATAATTACAGACTTTTAAGAGCGGACATCTCGAAAACTATATAAGATATCGAAAATTTTGACTGAATGGAACTTGTAGTAAAAATCAGCTTTCATTTTTCACATAGTGAACATGTCGCTGGAACGCATAGTTTCTGAGATAATCCAAAAACCAAAAAATGAGACCTTCAAACCCCCCCTCCCCCCGGCTTAAGGGCTACGGGCGGGGACTTTTGATATGTTTACCTCCTTACTAGACCAAACAAAGTTACAAAGTCAAAAATTGTGTTCCAAACATTTCCCTCTATATCTCTTCGTTGACTGGGCTGTAGTGTAGCACAGTAAACGTATAGTTGTCACCGCTGTCACGTTTAGCAACACCCACAGACCAGTATGCTTAAACCAAAAAGTTTAATGGGAGTAACGTCACAGAATAAATAATAGTAACAGAAGCTGCACTCTGCAAGACCATTTCAACAAATAGCAACTCTAACTTCAACACGATAAAGTAGAATTCAGCTTGTACGGCTCTAATTACGAACGGCTAGACGTTGCATCTATTTCTATCACATATTTTCTATCGCGCTCGGGCGGGCGACCCGCTGTAAATTGTATTGAATTGTAGCCCGAGATATACCCGGAGTGGTAGCAGGCGTCTGTCACTCGCTGTACGTGCGCGCAACTCTCGCCCTCACCGCTCCGGGGCGGTGCAAATCCATAGAAATTAGGTCCGCAAAAGAGCTAGAATATATGCGATAGAAAGAGATGCAACGAGTGGCCGTTCGTAATTTGCGCCGTACAAGCTGAATTCCACTTTATTGCGTTATAGTTAGAGTTGCTATTTATTTAAATGGGTTAGCGGGGTGCAGTATCTGTTACGTAGTAACTATTTAGTAATCTGTGGCGGTAGGCACTTATCTCGGGTCCTTGAGCGAGTGACGGACGCCTGGTAACGATGCGTTAACGCGTGGTCACAGGTTCGCTGGAGCAGTTAGCGTTGCGTCTGCTGGCGTCGCGGGCGGGGCGCAAGTCGCGCGCGGCGCGGGAGGCGGCGGGCGGCGCGGGCGCGGGCGGGGGCGCGGGCGCGGCGGCGGCGGACGCGGCGCGGGAGGTGAGCTCGGCGCCCGCGTCGCCGCGCTGCGCCCGCGCGCGCCCCGCGCCGCCGCCCGCGCCCGCCACGCCCACGCCCGCGCCCAGGAGACATCGCTACTCGTCCGCTTCACCCATTAGGTAAGATGGATTTTCTAGATTTATATCATCGCTAGCTCTCCGCCTGCGGCTTTGTTCGCGGCGCGTGTCCTACACCAATGGATTTTATCGAATGCAGCCTAAATCGTGGGCCACACTGGAGCGGCGCGTCTTGCGTCCGCGTTGAGCGGGAAAAACAAATATATTGAGACGGACGGGAGGTGCCACACTGGCGCGTCCGGCGGTTGCCGCGACCGGCGGAGGGAATAGTACGTGTTCGCGCGTCCTGCGGATCCGCAGGTAGCCTCCGCGCCCCGCGGTCGCTCCAGTGTGGCCCACAATTTAGGCCGTATACAGAAAGAAAACTGGAAGCCGATGCCGATCTACCGGTGCTTATGAGCGTCCTATATGGTCCATTCGAGTAACGGCTACATAAAGCGAGCCGATTGAAGCAGATACCTACTCATTATAAACAAAAGGGCCTGTGGCCCGATTCTGCTAACGTTAAGTCGTAATCGTGTCTCAATCGTGTTTCAATTGTGGTGCTTTTTTACACACTAGTTACAAGAATTATGACAGTATGATGTGATGTAAATGTAGTGTGTGGTGTGACCATTCAGTAGTATTGTGAAAAATGTTCACATTTCTTGTAACTAGTGTGTAAAGTACAACAATTGAAACACGATTGAGACACGATTATGACTTAACGTTAGCAGAATCGGGCCACTGGCCAGAGCTGGCCAGCGCGTGTCGAAACTTGTCTGCGACGTTCGGCGCTTATCGGCGCTTGTTCATACTGACTTGCCGGTCACCTGCGCGGACCGGTTCCTATAAGCGCTGATAGGCTGCCAGCCTTCTTTCTACATACGGCCTTTAGACTAATACATTATTCTTTTTGTGAAATCAACTGTCAAAAGTGCATTATTTGATGGCTAATCAATGATTTATATCAAAATGTACAAACATCGGGGAAAGTGGACACGACTAGTAATTAGGAAGTCATCCCGCGAGAATGTGTTATTATTCCGGGATAAAAAGTAGCCTATGTCGCTCTCCAGCTCCCAAACTATCCCCATACTAAAACTCACGTCCATTGCTCCTTTTTGATGTGACAGACGGACAAACAGACAAACACACTTTCAGATTATACATATGCAACAATTTTATTGCCTCGATGGAACTCTGATTAAATGTTTTCGGCGACGTTATGATCTCTGACGTCAATCACTGCCATGTAGACACACCCTGGTCTCAACAGTGATGAGTTTGATACTCCCTTGTTCTAACGTCCAATTCTAGCAAATTAGGTCGTGCTTACGATACTATAGTATTGGTAACGTAATTATTTGAAAGTTAAATTTTGATTTATTTATCCGGCTTGTAGTACGAAGCGTCATCCTTTTTTCCAGGCAATTGTTAAATTCTCCCCTGTTGAATCGAAGAAGGAACAAGAAGCCGTCCGAAAGCTCCGACGACGAGTACTCGACGGGCGGCGGCGGCTACAGCGAGGTCAACAGCAAGAATTACAGAGATTTGGAAAGCTTCCAAAAGGCTCAACTTAGGAATAAGGTAACGAAAACTATTTATCAGTTACTCCTCTTTTACTCCCGGCTTCCCAAAATTGTGTTCTACTCTGAATTAGCCAAGGGTAAGCGGAAGCTCGGCGGTCAATATTTTCCCTTTAAGGACGTGTTTAAAGACACCTGACCTGAATGCATGCGATATTGATGTCATCAACTGGGAGAATCTTGCTTCTAGAAGATCTTCTTGGCGCTGTGCCATCCACAAAAGAATCCGAAAGTTCGAAGACAGCCGTCTCGACATGTTTGACATGAAGCGCCACATTCGCAAGGAACGACCTAAGCGCTCCTATAAAACTATAGTTACATTACAACTTACAAGGCCAACTATATTGCAACCTCTGCGGCAGGATAGCGACGACCTTAGCTCACCTTAGGCAGGATTTCTAGGCAATTTACATATTTAATTTTAAAATAAGTAATAATAGTCAGGGTTGCCGTCATCGAAATCGATGAAGAGGACTATCAGTTGTTACCAAGATGTTTAAGTGGCAAGTGGGCGTGCGTGGCGGGCGTGTATGGAAGCTTTGCTTAAAACAGCAAAGCCCAACAGAACACGAACCATGTCGAACATTTTCTACTGAATGAATCGTGCAACCGTAACCAAGTTAGTTCCCATGACAACCTGAAGAAATTCAAAATCGTTCAAAGGTAAAATGTATGGTGGGCTTACTGCTTTGAGCAAAAGGCTGTCTACAGTGCCACAAACTTTGCTGTGCCGGTGGCCAAAATGTGAAACTAACGTGATTTTTTTAAATGTCATTTTGCTGTCAACTTGATGTCCAACCATAGCGCTGCTGGCGGCTGAAGTTCTTAGAAGTCAGGGCCGGTTAAATTACTACAAAAAAAAGAAAAACGTACGTAGCGCCGCTGTCACCGGCACAGAAAAGGTTGTGGCACTGTACGTGCGACCGCCCACTTAATTCTTGTCACAGTTTTTTTTGTGTTCGGTGGCAAAACCTGTCAAAAGCAAAGCAGGCTAATACCAGACACTAGGTCCGTCAATATTGAAACGGGGGTGCTACCGGCTTAAAAAAATATGGATATTGACATGGGCTTCATTTGACATTTGAAGCCCACATTTTGTCTATACACCCCTAAATTTTAATTAGTTTTTAAGGGATGATAGTGTCCATCAATACGAACAAATTTTACTTTGGGGCTAACCAGGGTATCGCGAAAAAAAAAACAGCTGTTCCATACATTTCATTCGAGTCGATGTTGTACTTTTGTATGAAACAACAGATTTTTTTGTCGCGATTCCGTGGTTGGCCCCATAGTAAAAATTGTTCGTATTGATGGACACTATTAGTCCCTAAAATCTTTGTACTAATTAAAATGTTGTGGTGTTTATGGGCAACAAATGTAAGTTTTTAGCCGGTAGTCCCCCTGATCATGATATTTGTATAACTGGCGCGGATAAAGAAACAATCTGTAAATGGCAGCCGACCAGTCATGCTATCTCGCTAACACATACCGTCGTGCTGCATGTATACCACGTGGGTGGGTCATGCTATCGCGCTCACACTTAGAGCGTGCGCAGACAGAGAGCGGTACCGAGTTCCGCGAACAGAGTTCAGAGTACTACGTTCTAACGAATGTACTGAGTTTGGTACGATAACGCACACATCAGGCAGTCAGAGCGCGGCGGTCAAAGTGGAACTCGGCGTTATAAGAGTTCATTTGCCACCGAGACAGTAAACGCCGCGTTCACCGCGTTGTCTGATGTTGCAAATACAGAGATTATTGTATAATTTAAGTCATGCATGCCATGTAAAATATAGCCAGCTTTTCTTTTGCTGAAATAGACTTTCTAGTCTGCATTTTGCTTTTCGATGTAACATTTTGTCTGGCCAACGAAAGCTGTCCACGAGAAAAGGCGGCAATTTTAAAAATCCTGTTGATGTTAGCCCTAAATATACTCTGAAAAACTATTTTGATAGCTACGTGATGTATATTTTATTAGGTTATTAGAAAATAACGAAATAAACAGATGTAATAAATTACATAATTTCATGGTAATTAAGAATTTTTAAATAAGGATTTTTAAATTTGGCGCCTTTTCTCGTGGACAGCTTTCGTTGGCCAGACTCTATTCTATTATATAATTCATTAAAGCTTCGACATGCGAAAATAAATATAGAATTCGCCTTGTTTTTCTAGAGTTGTGTTAATTTGGTGCACAAGAAAGTATTGACTTTCTTTTCTTTTTAGAAGCTTCTAGAATCCACAAAATCAATGATTCTTCTTCGGAAAATGAACTTTCTAGCGAAATGTTGCATGTACAAAGACATGGACGAAACTGGAACGCAATAAGTTGAACGCCACATGTGTGCGTTGGAACTCTCGAGCGGTCTAAACGCAGAACTCTGAACTCTGTACGCGGAACTCAGTACCGCTCGCTGTCTGCGCACGCTCTTAATGCATGCCCGCCATTTACAGATTGTTTCTTTATCCGCACGAGTTATATTAGTAGTAATAAATCGATCACGTGATCAGTATGATTCGTATGAAAAGTTAAAAAAATGACATATTTCGATCCATGTTTCTTGGAGAAAGTTGTATACTTACCGATTCTGAGTCGTAGGTCGTACTTAAAATTTGGCCAGTGGTTTCAAAATAACTCTGTATTATTTGCAGCTGAAGCGTTCAGGCGGGCTCCCCGGGGCGGGCGCGGCGGGGGCGGGGGCGGGCGGCGCGGGCGAGCGGGCCGGGCGCCGCCAGCTGGTGATGCACAACAAGGCGCCCATGTGGAACGAGAACAGCCAGGTGTACCAGCTCGACTTCGGCGGACGCGTCACGCAGGAGTCCGCCAAGAACTTCCAGATCGAGTATCACGGGAAGCAGGTGAGTTACGGCTTGGGGTCACCAGTAGTCTTTAGTGATAGGGCTCGTTCAAGGCAGCGCGGGCAAATGGTGCTATCATTGCGCGCTCGCGACAGACGTCTAATCAAATAAGTCAATATGACGCAGCAACTGATGCATAATAGCCCGTGCGCCGCGCCCGCGTCTCCTTGAACGAGCACTTGAGACGTGGTGATCGAGAAACTTTAATAAGTAGTCGGAAAAAACCAGGTGTGCTTATTTACTTACTTACTTTTTGAAAGGGACAGGTAGTAGATTTTTTTTCTGTTATGAATTGCCCATTTTGTAAGGGAAATTGGAACTCGTTTTACCTAATTACACCGATGTTTATAGTTTTATATTTATCCGTGTTACATAAAAAACTTTGCTTAGCGCAGACGTCCCATTTTCACATGTATGTAAAATATAGCGTGATTAAAATGTGAACTCATTCATGCAAAGCAAAACGTTGTTGGGCATTTTTCAAATCTTTTGACCATTGCCAAAACACAATGTCCACTGACTTATAAATTCTCTTATTTAATAATTATTAGTGTAAACATCATGTTTAAAATGGCAATCGATAGCAAATTTAAACACAATTAAATTAAAATAGAAAAAATAATGAATAATAAATTCTAATAAAAAATAAAAATAAAAATTTAACTACATGTACCCCAATTTCGCGATGTCCCATGCATACCTTCCAACTTTGAAGTGTCATAATCCCCAAATATTCTCATCATATTCACACTAAAATCACTTGATTTGTGGTAAAACAATATGAAATTACGTTTTTTAATGTCTTTTAATTGGTTGTCATATCAAAATCAGTAAATAAATAAAATTTTCTTTTGTCCTGGAAATTTGATGATACCGGAATTCCCAGTTAGTAACGACGATTTTGTCGACTTTAAAATAATACCAAGTATTCAGATATTTTTTTCTGTGGCAACAATTTTTGGACGGTGTAGCATCTATTATCCGTTTCTTTTTCCGGCTTTTAGCATTGGTTATGTACCGTTACTAACAGTTCAGAGCAGTATGTCGTCAAAAACATGTTCCGATTAGTACACTGATTTTTAAAGATACATATCGAATATTCTCTACATATTCAACAAAAAATGGTAGAAGATTAGATTAATAACTTTTAACGAAAATAAACTTTGATTAATAATTGCAACAAGAACTTTTTTATTTATTTATTATTTTATTTACATTGCTTTTTATTAGATTTTTATGGTCTCCATTTCTTTTTATCGTAATAAGTTTTGCACCAAGTATCTAAAAATAACTGAAGTTTATTAGAATCATAAGTTTTAGTGTATTTATATAAAATATTGTGATGTGAAGTCATAAAATATACTTTCGTAACGTTCAGGAGAGTAACGTTTTTGTATAGCATTTATTTGAAGAAAAATAATATTCCGGTTCCGTAACGGTCTACTTTTTTGAAAAACGCCCTGTTGCTTCTGCACAAGGAATAGGGTCTTATTTTCTAGCATAAGCTACATTACAAAATGTCTGATGCTGTTTTTCTTGAGCCTTATTCCAATAGCATAAATAACTTTTTGCTTTGCACGAATAAGCTGTCATTTTAATCAAGCTATATTTTACAGACTATAAATACTTACCTCGGCAGCCAATGGCCGAGGCGACCAATTTTAAGTCTTAAAACGTAGTATCATTTATGACGCTATTGAGCACATTGCAACATTCCGAGTGCCTCAAATTAAAATACCACTTTGTCCTTAGGTGATGCAGTTCGGGCGCATCGACGGCAACGCCTACACCCTCGACTTTCAGTACCCGTTCTCCGCGCTGCAAGCGTTCGCGGTGGCGCTCGCGAACGTCACGCAGCGGCTCAAGTAGTGGGGCACCACCCCGAACTAACCGCCAACTCTATCGTAATCACAAGCCTACATCGCTTCTAGCGACGCCGGCCTTCCAAGCACTAACCCGATAAGTTCTCCGCGCTGCAAGCGTTTGCGGTGGCGCTTGCGAACGTCACGCAGCGGCTCAAGTAGTGGGGCATTACCCTGAACAAACCGCCAACTCTATCAGTAATCACAAGCCTACATCGCTTCTAGCGACGCCGGCCTTCCAAGCACTAACCCGATAAGTTCTCCGCGCTGCAAGCGTTTACGGTGGCGCTCGCGAACGTCACGCAGCGGCTCAAGTAGTGGGGCATTACCCTGAACTAACCGCCAACTCTATCAGTCATCACAAGCCTACATCGCTTCTAGCGACGCCGGCCTTCCAAGCACTAACCCGATAAGTTCTCGGCTCTGCAAGCGTTTGCGGTGGCGCTCGCCAACGTCACGCAGCGGCTCAAGTAGTGGGGCACCACCCCGAACAAACCGCCAACTCTTATCAGTCATCACAAGCCTACATCGCTTCTAGCGACGCCGGGCTTCCAAGCACTAACCCGATAAGTTCTCCGCGGTGCAAGCGTTTGCGGTGGCGCTCGCCAACGTCAAGCAGCGGCTCAAGTAGTGGGGCACCACCCCGGACAAACCGCCAACTCTATCAGTAATCACAAGCCTGCATCGTTTCTAGCGACGACGCCGGCCTTCCAAGCACTAACCCGATAAGCTAGAAATGTTTAGCGACTCACCGTCCTATCTCATTAGGATACCATGGATGCGCCGCCAGAACGGGTGATTCCATACTACTTTTTACAAGCTTTACTTGCCATGTAACTAACATGTTACAGTTAGTTACGTTAGTGGGGGACAAATCTTGGAAGCTAATTTGACCCACTTCCCAGTGTCCGATGGAGCTGAAATTTTGTAAACCGGTTTGGTTTAGATTGACTAACTGTCTGACTGACTTGATTTTGGGTATGGGGATAGTTTGGAAGCTGGAAGGCTACTTTTTATTCCGGAAAATTATAAAACGAAAATTGTGATTTTGTATGGAAAATAGTTTTGACTGTCACGTTTGCCGGGACAGTAGTATTGTAATATGATATGACATAGTCCTATGTTGTTGACATATTATTGCTCGTGTCGTGACTGTACATATTTAGTTGGTGGAGCAACTATCGTATCCTTATGAGATAGAGCCGTTAACCTGTTTAGTAGCGAGACAGTATGTTTGAGGCTGCGTCATCCGTCTTATTACAAAACGCTGACTCTAAATAAGTTTTTTAAGTATAGAAAAGTTTGTCGTTTTTGTATAAGACGGTGACCGATACGTTTGTATCTATCTATAATTCTTGTTTCAGTTGATTAAGGTCATGGTTTAAACGTCACACTTTAAAGACAGCCAGTTGTACAATAACCTGCAAGACCATTTGTTGTTTGAAATTCATCTCTATGTATTGGTTTCTTGGTGTTTCTGCCGTTGCTGTGTGTGGTTGTTACAGAGCGAATGTGTTGCGCGCAAACGTTGTTGTGTCGGTTACCGACAAAGCTTTATCAAATGCCGTCATAGAACTAAAGTGTCACCGAAGCCACCCTCCATAAGTATTTTTTTACAAAAGCTTAGATAGGTAGCTTTCTAAAATATCTAATTCAGTCTCAATGCATATAATATAACTGAAGTTTGTCATTGGGACCATAGCATTTTAGCAAAATCGTCTATGATGATGAATTATAATAAAACAATATTTTAGGTACATACAAATGTATATTTTTACTATAGACAGTTGCGTTAACACTTGCAATATTATATCATTTTATCTAATGAAATTCAGAATAATAATAGTTTATTATGAACAGGCCATGATTAATACATAGGTACAATACAACTTGATAACCTTGCAATGTTCGTTTCCAAATATAGACAAATCTGTTCATTTTGGCCTATTGTCTTTTATTAATTTAACCAAGATTATATCACGTGGTAATTTGTACTCTCACCCACAATAACAGTACTTAGCTAGGTTGCAAGTGAGTGGTAGCCATTAATGCGCTCAATATTTGGTTGGCGCAATATAGTACCATAGCTGCACTCCTGCAACTCATCAGATTCAATATGTTGAGCTTGAGCGCGTCCTTATCGTGTACGCAATAAAAGCGATTATCCAAGAGCAATTCTTTTTAAATCCGTCAAAGCTGGACGTATCCTGTTGCGTGCGCAAAAGATGTAAATTATGTAGAAATACTATTTTTAGAAAAGAATCATGTTGTGGATAGTTATTTATTAAATTTGTTTGTCGCCAGTTTTTATTTAATCGTACCTGATGTAGGAAAATCATGGGAACTAATGTTATGTATCTTATCATATTTAATATGTTTGTAGTTTAGTTAACCTAACAAGGCTGATGCATATCGTTGGTACCTTATACTGAGAAGAACCGACATCCTTTTAGCAAACTTTTTCTTTGTTGTGTTTGACTTCAGTCAGACGAAACTGACTTGACTGAACATTAGATAGTTCATTGGTAGGTCAGCCGTTGATTGCTAGCTTTTGAAATACCCCTTCTAGCATGCCTGCCTACGATATTAGTAGATTACAAACTGTTGTAAAATGTCATTACATGTTAATATTTATTATTTTCATTAGATGTTCTTGAAAGTTACCTTTAAAATAAGTCTTAACTTTGTTGTGCTTATACAAGCATTAATGAATATGCCATTATAATTGTTGTGGGTGTTTATATTTAATGAAAAAATATTCGTCATTTATCGGTTTCATAATATCGAATACAACAGTTAATTGATTGATTTGCTGTTTTAAAATTCCAGTTACCAGGTATACCCTTATGTGGTATTATGTTATGTTGATAACCATACAATTTTGTTATGTACTATGATTTTAAATATTTAAAAATCTTGTTTCGTATTTTATATACTTAATGACATATCTGACGTTAATTAAATTATAGATCTTAGTTCACTATTTGATTTAAGACTGCACTTGTAAATATATTTTGTGATACTCATGTACTGTTATGGTATTAATTTAGCCACCCTATGTGCTAAATGTAATGTAAGAAAGTTGATGTTAAATTATGTTTGGTTTGCTCAAATATAGTTTGATTTTGTTACTGTTGGTTAACTCTCCTTTTGATTTAATGTTACCAGTTAGTTTGCAGTACAAGTAACTTTTACTGAGGCACATAAAGACCAAATAGTATGCTTGGACAAATACAGTGCTCAAATCAATCAATTTCTTATAATATTGCTGATGCAACCAGTGACGAAAGCACAGTAAGAATGATATCTGTTAAAATCTGTTAAACCAAAAGGAGTTTGTTATCTTTATTATTGCTTTTTAAATTTTCACTTGTCTCTTGTACATACTTCATAGTGACAAAGTGTAAATAAAAACTATTCTACAGTAACTGATTTGTTTTATTACAATAATTATTAACAAAGTAAAACTGTAATATTAATTATTTATATATCTGCAAACTCCCTATAGGAGTTTCAATAAATTATCCAGAGATGATAAAAGAACGACATTGGATTGACTTGTTTCACAAGATTATATACTATATTTTAATGGGTTATGTATTAAATAAACTGCGTAACAAAAACTTGTAAAAAGAATGACTGTATTTGGTTGATTTCTCCCTAATTTCTTATGGATTAATTACGAAATCCTTATACTTGAATTAAATATAAATTTTATATTTTTATTAAAAATAGAGAATACATAAAGTCTTGTTATAAGTATTACATTTAACTTTATTTTAATATAAATATCACCAAACTCAACCAGTTTATGAAGTTGCTAAAACACTATGCAAAACATTTGACCCCTTAATGCAAATACATAATAACAAAACATATCTTAAGATTAATAAGCTAAAGACTTTATTAGCTTAGCATGCAGATATGTGTCTGCAACTCTGCACAGCTATAAAATACATCTACTATGAGTAATATAAATATGGGTCACACTTCATTAGACTAGAAGCATCACCATTGACAAGAATTTCGTTACACCTCTTTCAACTTTACACTTTTAGTCTGAAGTTCTAATAAAACAAATCAATTCTAGCATAGCAGGCCACAGCACATATTCATTTAAAAACATGAATATGCTATATATTTTACACAGTTTATTGTCATTTCAGATGTTAAGGCCACCCATTTGAATGGCTAGGTTTCCTGTGCTAATCACTTTCACTACCACTTTGTCCAGGAATGTAATCTGCATCATCTTCATCTGAAATATCCAAGTCATCCAGATCTTGGAAGAGAGATTCATCCACTTTGACTGCATCTCCTGAAAAAACACATAGTTAGGTGAGAAACGTAATTACTTCAGAAGCAAAGAAACTGTTTAAAAAATATGAATTTTCTTACCATCATCCAAGAATTTAAGATCAGACTCGTTAAGTGTTGTGTCCCTTAGGAATAATTCTTTTCCTGTTAATTTGTTTTTGTCTTTTAATTCCTTTTCTCTTTTGGCAGGAATGCCCATATCTATTTCAAACTGTTTTCTCCATGCCAAAAATGATTCTACTGTCACTCGTGTTCCTTCAAATCTTTTCTGTAACAGCCAAAAAAATATAGGTGAGCTAGTGTTAAAAATCAATGTTGTTAAGTATATAAAATTATCTATCTATATATATAAAAATGAATCCCTATTTCCCTTGGTCACACCATCACGCGTGAACGGCTGGACCGATTTGGCTAATTTTGGTCTTGAAATGATCGTGGAAGTCCAAGGAAGGTTTTAACGGTGAGAAAATAGGGGAAGAAGGGGTAAATAGGGGTAAGGAAGGGGTAGAGTAGGGTAGGGGTAAGGTTGGGTGGGGATAGAGTAGGAGTAGGGGTAGGGTGGAGTAGGGGGTAGGGCCACGGAAACGAAGTCACGCCGGGTCAGCTAGTAAATTAATAAATATGATTATGTAAGCCTGATGTTCACCTGTTCAGCTTCCTCATCAGCTTTAAGCTTAGCCAGAACTTTTTCTTCTTTTTCTTTTTTGATTTTATCCCATTTTTCATTAAGCCATTCCTGGCCAGCTGAAACTAGGGTGAAGACCATCACCATACACAAGTTTTCTTTACCCTAAGGATAATAAAATAAGAATATTGAATGAATGTCTGTGAATGTTATGGTAAAAATTAAAGTTCATGTCATGCTGACATTCGAACACCACCATATGCAATACCTGTTCCTCTAAATGTGCCAGCAGTTCGTCTTTATCAACGACGTCATCAAAGTTTTCTTCATTATCTATTTCAATTAGAGGTAGTTCATCAGGGTACTTGGCTGTATAGGTAAAAATTAGTTGACAAGCTAAACCATCACCATCGTCGAATCCTTCAGACTTAATGGGTATAGAAAACTTGTGAAAAGGTTCTCTCTCTATTACTGTAAGACAAGAGTAACAAAGTTAAGATTTAAATGTACAATTTATTAATATTATTTTTATTGAACAGGTTCGAAATTGCACATACTTTGCATGTCTCCATAGTAGATAGAATCTAGTGCTTCAACTTCACTGGATTGTTCGTAGTTATAATCCATCTTTTCTTCGTTAAATAATATAATAAAAAAGACTAAATTAAACACGTTTTATTAAATAATATAACACACATCGGCGCCTTGCTTTCCTTGCTTTCTTGCTTTGCTTTACAAATTTAACACACAGCTGTCATCTGTCAACATTCGCTGATTTCATTTCTTACAAATAGATTTTGGCCGTGTTCCGTTTTGAGTCAATAGTACTGTTGGCGCTGTGAGCGCTAAAAGCTGTTCCGATTTGATTATCGCGCTGACAGCACTGTTGACGCGATTTCAATTCGGAACGGCTATTTGCAAGCATCGCGAGCGAGCGTTGTTTTGATTTGAATTTGTAAGTAAATAATCACCGGTTTAGTATGGATATTCGTCAATTAGTAAACGTTATAATGGACAGCGATGATGATAGTGATCCGTGCTTAAATTTAGAGTAATGTCTCTACCCGTCGTCTCATCTTTAATAAGCACTATCATTTTTCTGGCTTTCTGCTTCGGGATAAACAAATAAAATACCTAAATAAAACCTAAAACGCAGAGATTACTCAAACAAAACCACAACAAACAATGACGTTTGACAACAAAACGTCAAATATGACAGCCCGCTCACAGTGCTAACCATGAAGTTTGACTTAATACTCTGAGGTAACTGGAGCTCTCACCCTGAATAAAAAAGTGTCGCCAGCAAATTTGACATTTATGTATGTAGTGGCTGTCAGCTGTCTCATATGACCATACGTATTTTTTTAAAGTGTAGGTGAGACGGAAGACAGCCACTGTGTTATTTGTGGTATTCAAAAAATTGTTCGTACTGCACTCTCCAGTTACCTCAGTATTAAGTCGAGCTTCATGGTGCTAACGCTTGAGAACGATATCACCGTGATCGCAAAATGGCGGCGGTAGTGACGTCATCCGTGACGTAATGGGCGATTTTCTGAAAGCTCAGCCACTAGATGGCGCTGTCCCACCTATGCAGTTAGAAGGAACGGAACGTTATAAATTTTACTTTGACGCGACTTTTTTACGTAAAACGGAACGTCAGACAGATGTTATTTATTTACCTAAATCTTTAAATTTACCTATTTAGTTTCCGTTCCTCACAGTAGTACTTATTTAATATATTATAAGTTTCCTTTGAGTTTTTAAAAAGTAATTAATTTAAATATGTTTCATACCAAAATATACCATAGACATGTACATACTTATTCAACGCCATCTAGTGAAGCAATTGGAAGCTTTTTTTTTTTAAATGGCCTCTGAGAAAATCGCTCATTACTGCTTTCGTTGTCGCGCTCACAACAAATCGGAACGATGTGTGAGCGCGATATCAGTGATATTATCGCTGTTGACGCAAAACGGAACGTAGCCTTTGATTTTTTAAATGCTCTTTAAAGGGCCCTACAGACGATCAGTTCGCCAGTCGGCCTAGCTAGACCGGGCGGGGGGGCTACCGTACCGGCTAAAAAATATGGATAAAATATGGATATGGATATGGGTTTCAACTGTTATTTGAATTTGTCTTTTTTCTGTTGAACGTTGCTAGCTAGCTATCGTTATACCCTCCAAAGATATTATAATATAACAAGATTGTGCACTATGAAAATAAAAGCAATGTCAATTCGATTCTATCCAGTTACAATAAGGTTTATTTTCGTATGACATTTCGATAAACGGAAAAACGAGCCGAGCGAGAGGCTCCTAAATAGGATTGCATCCCTGTCTACTGGGCTGCCACCATTAAATATTTTTGGTTGTAGTAGAACTTAATTCAAATTCATATTTCCTGTTCTCGAGAATTTTCAAAATATTAAGTAATTAAAAGGAATGTTAAGCTAATAATAATAAAGTCCATATCATTTGTATTATTCAAAACCTTGAAAAGTACTTGTTTAATGTAAGAGTCGGTGTTATGGTAGTTTTAATTATAATAAATATGCAACAATTTACGTCTGGACAATTTTAATAAAAATAAAAACATCATCAATATGGCGACGGCAAATTAATTTATGTGTGTAAAGTTAGTGTGTGGATCTTAATTATCATTTTAAAAGTACGTTTAAATAAATAAAAATGGTTCTCACTTGATGTGTGAAAGGATGCAAAAGCGAATGATATAAACGTAGCGGTGTATCTTTTCATAGGTAAGTATTTAGCAAATGTTTAATTCTTGTGTATAGTAGGGTGTCCATTTCGTTTGTAATCTATAGACTGGAATTTACTTTCTTACTTAGCCCAAACATGAATTTTCATTGTTTCAGATTTCCTAAAGATGAAGAAATAAAAAAAGGTTGGCTTAACGTCATACCTGAAAAAATTACTCAATACTCAGCAGAAGAAGAAAAAGAAGAAAAACTTTATCAGAAAATAGGCATGAAACAGAACTTATTAAATGTATTGTAACATCTGTATTTTAATTTAAGGTAGGTACGCAAAAAACGAATCTTTAAAATTAATTGAACACAAAGCCTCCATGCGTCAAAAGATCCGCAAGACAATTTTGTTTAGCAATGTATAGTCTAACTAATAAACAGATTTTTATTACTGTACGTGGACTTTTTATTTCTATCCATTTTAGCAAAATACGCCTATCAGAAATACAGACATACATTTCATATAAGTACATACAGGTCAAACTGACAACCTCCTTTTTTGAAGTCGGTTCAAAAGTAATTGTATGCATATAAAGCATGTGTATGTGTCGATTGTCACATTATTGCCTCATAAGTGATGCAAAGTACCCTCTATACTTTGCCTCGCGGAGTCCTCATCTTAACTAATATTATGAATAGAAAGTGAGTTCGGATGTTTAAATGTATGTTTGTTCTAGCTACAAGAGCTCCCTAGGAAGCGTGGTGTTCGAATCCTACGTGAGCCAAGTCTGGTTAACTATAAATTGTCCTCGAAAAAACCAAATCGTGTAGTCACTCACGTCTCTCTCATTAGAGAGGGACGCACACCATAATAGGGCTCTCTCGCTCGGCTCGGCTGTAACTCATGAGTGCGCAATCTTGTTATATTATAATATCTTTGATACCCTCAGAACTATAGATGTAATAATCCTGTAGATGGATCACAAAAATAAGCTATAACTCACCCATCCTTTACCCCTTCTAAAGCCCCCAGTACACGATGGCCGATCATGGTCGGCGACCATGACCAATACATCGTACATTGACACTTTTGAAAGAACCTTTTTAAACTTGTTCGTTCAAAAGTGTCAATGTACGATGTATTGGTCATGGTCGCCGACCATGGTCGGCCAACCTGTACTGGGGGCATTACACTTTCAAATTGTCATAAGATAGAACATGTTAATCTGTTGCGTCGTAATTAGTGAATGTCTCCATTTTGACTATGCAATGCTAGTCGCTAGATGACATTAGATGATGATGATGCAATGATAGTGCTGTGGTTTTTTTTTTGTATTAGAAGTTATCGATAAAACATTTAAAAATAAGTTAAATGCAATGCGATACATAAAATTACAGTGCATATGTATATATCGCAGGCGTAGGTATTGTATATTTCACCGTATTACATAGCAACTAGCTGTATTGGAAAACAGCACCGCATTGTAATAGAGCGCTTCGCGCTTTTCAATGCAGCTAGACTTAATGTAATTGGGCGGTTCATAATCCGCTTTTCTGACAGTTTTTAGTACTAATCGTGTCCAAAGTGCTCACGGCCTTAGAATTTTGTTTATGCTATGAAACTTCGGCATAGGTCGAAATATGGCAAAAATTTCTTCCCTCCAGACAAAAGCGCACGCTCAGCTGCTCGATCTAGTGGCAGATTTTTTTTTTATAATTCGACGTATTCTATGCTCCAAAGAGAAAGTTGTTCAGTTTCTTGGTCTATGCAAGCCCTTTAATTTTGAATCAGTGCCAAATATGAAGTAGGTACTATAATTATACTTGAGGAGATCGATGGCTCATTGGTACGCGCATTCTGCATCCGGTGGTTGATGTTAAGCAACATTCGTGGACATCTGAATGGTGACCCAAAACTTTATTATCTCGGACTCCTCTGTGCTTCGGAAAGCACGTTAAGCCGTTGGTCCCGGTTGCATTAGCAGTCGTTGGCACCCTCACCCACCAATCCGCATTGGCTTCGCGTGGTGGGTTATGGCACTTATGGCCCGTTCTACCTGTGGTGTTTTCATGCACAGGGGAGGCCTATAGCCCAGCAGTGAGGACATTAATATGATAATGATGATAATTATACTATTTATACTAGGAGGTATAGTCGTAAAACTGAACCAGATTTCTAATCAATTTATTAAATTAAATAATCTGCTGAATGATATCAAGTACAAAATACAGATTTCACGCTAAATTTTATACTCTTTAAACAATTTGCTTTAATAAGTGCATCGAGCATATTCCTGTTTGTTGCGAACGCCTCCAATCGTCGCCTTTTCTTACGTTTCTTATTCACGTTTCCTTTACATCGACGGCGGCGGCCGCCGCGGCGGTGGGAAATCTGTTTAAAATTGAGAAAAATTAAGTTTAAATACAAAATTGTTAACACTACAATTTTTTATCGATATTACATAATAAAATCGGACTACAACACTATCAGGTTGGTCAAATGTCAAAAAATCCCAATTGGATTTAAATTATATATTTTTAGCCTAAAAACACCCGATTTTCTTCAACCAAGTCAATGTTAAACTGTGTATACACGTACAGCAATTTAGTTTTTGCAAATACGGACCAGTAAGCTATAAAAATGTGTTCGCAAAAACACAAATCAATGAGTGTGACTAAAGCTAGAAACACATTTCGCTGGCGCAGCGCAGCGCAGCGCAGCGTCGACCCGGGTGTGCACACTTTACTAGCGTGGCGCAGCGTTTCCTGACGAAATTTTTGATCAGTGTCAATCGAGTCGTTGCCGAGCTAACATCTGCATTATGTTTTCTTCTAATTTTGAAAACAATTTCTGTTCTTACTTGAACATATTAAATCGAAAAAAAAAAATATGTTGATGATTACGATGATAATATGATGATGAATGAAGACGAGATGCAATTTATATCTATACTAATACTATAAATACACTTTGTTTGTTTGTAATAGATAAACTCAAAAAATACTGAACCGATTTTAGAAATATTTAGTGTAATTTATTTTCAAATCAGAATTATACATTATTTTTGTTATAAAATTAAAAAGTATAGTGTACTAAAAACACTTTAATAGGTACTGTTTTAACAGTATAATTAACAACCCTACATGATAATGAATTGGTGACTCTTCTAAACAAAAAAAAATATTTTTTAAATTGGCCCATTATTGACGGAGAAATCGGAGAACATAAGTAGTAAAAAGCAAAATAATAATAATATAATGATAAAATCATTTATTTCAGACAATACACGTCCATATTACAATAATTAGGGAACATTACATTTTCATTATAATAATAATTAGGTAAGTACTAAAACTAACATAAAATAAAAATTAAGAAAAAATAAATCAAACTAAACAATTAAATCAAACAAAAAAATGCAGAGCTCCGCTGCGCAGTCCGCTACCGAGCCATCTGACGATACAATGCTAGAAAGTGTTGGGGGGCCTGGCGCAATCGGAGCCGGGCGGAAACGCTGCGCTGCGCTGCGCTGCGCCAGGGAAATGTGTTTCTAGCACAGCCGTCTCTATCGTAGAAGACGATAGAGATGGCTGTGGTTTCTAGCCATACTAAATGTATGAAACCGATCGCGCTGCGCCAGCGAAATGTGTTTCTAGCTTTACCTCTGAAATTATATGTGTTCATTATTCTCTTTCAAAACACTCACTCTGCTTGAATAACCGGGAACAGTACAGGCCATTCTTAACAAACAACAGATTTACCGCACCACACAATCAAATCTTTCTATAATTTACTACAAAAAAAGATTTTCTTTCTGAAGCATTTGTAACCAGCTGGCAAGGAATTTATAATACAACAGGAAGGTGCACTGCTGCTAAAAAACGGTCCTAATGAGATAGTAAGAACGAGGTCAGTTTATCTCACTCCATCCCATTACGGCGGCCACGAACATGCGCGACGGGCGGCGGGCAGGGACGAGCGAATTGCGAACTTGACACAACGAAGACGAAACGTCAGAAAACGTCATTCGGCTTGAAATGTTGCTACTTTAACATTCTGAAATCTATCATTCAAATTCTTTTCTAGGATAAGCCATAAAAAACTTAAACGACCTGATACATTTTTATGCTTAATACGGTAATACCTAAATTAATATGCGTTGTTTTCTATTGACTAAAAGTAATACGAAGCGAAAATTTAACGAAATTTAATTTTTATAACGAAAGTTGTGAACCATAAATCTACTAAACCTGTTATTTAAGAGTGCTGGCAATTTCAGAGAAAGGGACACCCTCACCTCGTTCTTGCGGTCTCAGCTGGACCGTTGACATTTTGTATTGAAATATAAACCTTATCTCTTAATTTTAAAGTGTATTTTTAAATACACAAAAATACGGAGTGCACCTTCCTGTTGTACGTAGTACTTATAAATTCCTTGCCCAAGGAATTTATAAGTACTACGTACAACAGGAAGGTGCACTGCTGCTAAAAAACGGTCCTAATGAGATAGTCAGAACGAGGTCAGTTTATCTCACTCTATTCCATTACGACCTGGCCACGAACATGCGCGACGGGCGGCGGGCGGCGACGAGCGAATTGCGGAATCATTGCGCGCTCGCGACAGACGTCTAATCAAAGAAGTCAATGAGACGCACCAACTGATGCGCAATTCGCTCGTCGCCACCGCCGTCGCGCATGTTCGTGTCTAGGCCGTTAGGGTGACCATAAGTTTTAAAAGAAAAGACTTGTTTTTTTTACAATTTGTTATAATTGGTTAAAATTATAAATGCGAAAGTGGTTTTCGGTTGTGCTTTCACGCTTCGTGTAGTGAACCGATTTTGATGAAGTTTGATCCATGAATAAATTGTCATAAGATTGAATATAGGATATTTTATTTTTAAAATACGATAGCATTCGAATATTTACGTAATACGGATGTATTAAACAACACACTAGATTAACAATACTAACAACTTGGATGTTCGTGGCATCACGTAAGGGCCCGTGCAGCGTATACGGTCGCACCGACTCGCAGCGACATCCGGCGTGCCTGCGACTGGTGACCTCTGATAAACAGTCAGTGCCACCGACGCCGACGTCGGTAATAATTATTCTCTACTTATAAACCTAATTCTCCGGCCCCATTTGGCCATTCCCACTGGCAGCACTCATTCACGAGCATTACGAATGAGCCAGCCATCGCTTCGCTTAACCATATTTTAGGGAACGTAACGACCCGCCTCACACGGTCACACGCCACCACCGCATTAGAAATAAAAACAAAAAAAACACATTTCAGGCAAGCAGAGAAGAGCAGACCCATTTCCACTGGCAGCACTCGTTCACGAGCATGACGCATAAGCTAGCCATCGCTTCGCCACTTTTTGGGCTGAATTAAATTTAAAATTTAAAAGGCAAATTGCCCTAAGTACTGCGCTCTTTTGTTGATTTTTTTAAAAACAGCTAGGTAACCTAATAATTTTTGTACCCTTTTGGAAATCTTATGAAACTAGTTAGTCATTTTACTTATTTGTACGCCAACTTCCATACAGTTTTTTTCCAATAATTTAGGGCGAAGTTGGAGAAAAATGCAAAAAATTATTGCATTTTATTAATTTATTGTTAGTAAAAATCTTTTATTTCTGAGATTATGTAAGTTTTTTTTTTAAATGATCACTAATTATTCAGCTTTCAGAAAAGTATTGATTCAATGTTAAGAGTAGAGTAGTTTATTCACAATCAATGATTTTTGGTAACAATCCAGAAAAATTTTAAGAGCTCGGTAACCATTTAGTTTCGACCCCTGGTTCACTGGACTTAATTTGTTGCTAATGACCTCTAGTATAACCCCTTTCAAGAAATAGGTCGAGTTTCCCCGTCAGCCTGTATAATAGTACCAAGGTATATGGTTAGAAACACACTTATGCAGTGTGGCACGACTCTTTCTGTCTCTGTCGTGTCCATACTAAGTGCATGAAACAGACATTCTGGTGTCGCGCCACACCACAGAAGTGTGTTTCCGACTTTAAACTAGTAGGGATGCCAGGAAATAGGTGCCAGTAAATAAAAGAAATAAATCATAATAATAGTTTATTGTTACACAGATGTTTAACAAAACATGATTACCTATACATTACTGAATAAAATTGTAAGATACGAATCAGACAATAATTTTAGGTATAAACGTTTTATAGAATCAAATGAAAAGAAAAGGAAATTTGTTGTCACCCTAATTGTTCTATAGTAAGAACTCGTGTCATTTTCAATAAATTCTATCTCACCTGTGAAAAGAAATATTGCAACCAGCAAATGTTTCATTTCCACAGCCCATAATTATTAACGCAACACCTTTTCACGATATTGCAAAAAACACCACCACAAGGCAAAATATTTACGCATAACCAACTTGACACAACGAAGACGGAAGATGTCATTCAGCTTGTCATGTTGCCACTTTCAAATTCTGAAATCTATCATTCAATTTTTTTCTAGGATAAGCCGTAAAAAACTTGAACGACCTGATACATTTTTATGCATAATACGCTTATACCTAAATTAATATACGATGTTTTCTATTGACTAAAAATAATACGAAGCGAAAATTTTACGAAATTTTATTTTCATAACGAAAGTTGTGTACCCAATGTGTACCATAAATCTACTAAACCTGTTATTTAAGAGTGCTGGCAATTTGAAAGAAAGGGATACCCTCACCTCGTTCTTGCGGTCTCAGCTGGACCGTTGACATTTTGTATTGAAATATAAACCTTATCTTTTCAAGTTTTAAGTGTATTTTTAAATACACAGAAATACGGAGTGCACCTTCCTGTTGTAGTATAAATTCCTTGTCCTTGCCAGCTGGTTAACAAACAAATATGACGTTGACTTTTAAGTGGCGCGCGGCTCATTAAAGGTTCGCGCACATTATGTCGGGTCGCAGCGGGCCGGGCCGCAGCGCAAAAATCAGTCCAAATCGCTC
Source organism: Crambus lathoniellus (assembly GCA_949710035.1). Classification (NCBI taxonomy): domain Eukaryota; kingdom Metazoa; phylum Arthropoda; class Insecta; order Lepidoptera; family Crambidae; genus Crambus; species Crambus lathoniellus. The sequence continues at coordinate 23,701,053 of OX453305.1, read as the reverse complement.
GTATGTATTTTATAGGTTCGCGCACATTATGTCGGGACGCAGCGGGCCGGGCCGCAGCGCAAAAATCCGTCCATATCGCTCGTATGTATTTGATATGAACTATCGCACACTATGCCGGGGCGCAGCGGGCCGGATTTTGTAGCGTGCGTGCGATGCGATGCGGCCCGCCCCGCCCCGCTGCGCCCCGACACAGTGTGCTATAGCAAGCGGATTTTATTCGTATTACTCGGCCAGATAACATGACACCTACAAATTATACCCGTCTCTTTCACTCGATTCTGTCATGCCCGGAGAGTGAGAGAGACGGGTATAACCGGCAGTAGTAGAAGAAATTGGATGTTTGAATTTGGTTGTACTAAAAATCCGTCAATGCGCTGCGGCCCGGCCCGTCACTATGTGCTATACTCAAATCCGTCAAAGCGATGCGCTGCGGCCCGCTCCGCTGCGGCCCGACTTGGACACGCGTGTCTGACACGGTACGGAGTAATGTTCGGTGAAATGTTACAAGTCTGGACGCAGCTTAAGACGCACACGTTGGGCTATTGTTATCTCTTTTTAACACACGAAATGTCGCCATTTGAGAGACGAGAGTCGATTATAGAAGGAATCGTTCAAATTTTTATGCTCCATCTACAGGAATAATACATCTATGCTCAGAACATTAACTAAAAGTTATACCCGACGTCACAAAACAAGGAACCGATAGCGGCTATTTTCTTTGTAAAGGAAATATCCTCTTTTTGTACGGAGGTTGGATTTTTATTCTGAAGGTTAACTAACCACCGTAAAATCAGACTTATGTAATAGTAACAAAAATTAAGAACCCAATATCGCTAAAATAAAAATTATAAAGCCCTCCGTTTTTTTTAAATGAGCGATTTTCTGAGAGGCCATTTAAAAAAAAAGCTTCCAATGAGCGATTTTCTGAGAGGCCATTTAAAAAAAAAAGCTTCCAATGGGCGATTTTCCGAAAGCTCAGTCACTAGATGGCGCTGTCCCACCTATGCAGTGAGAAGGAACGGAACGTTATAAATTTTACCTTGACGCGACTTTTTTACGTGAAACGGAACGTCAGACAGATGTTATTTATTTACCTAAATCTTTAAATTTACCTATTTCGTTTCTGTTCCTCACAGTAGTACTTATTTATTATATTATTAGTTTCCTTTGGGTTTTTAAAAAGTAATTAATTTAAATTTGTTTCATACCAAAATATACCATAGACATGTACATACTTATTCATCGCCATCTAGTGAATCAATTGGAAGCTTTTTTTTTTTAAATGGCCTCTCAGAAAATCGCTCATTGCTTCACTAGATGGCGTTGAATAAGTATGTACATGTCTATGGTATATTTTGGTATGAAACATATTTAAATTAATTACTTTTTAAAAACCCAAAGGAAACTAATAATATATTAAATAAGTACTACTGTGAGGAACAGAAACGAAATAGGTAAATTTAAAGATTTAGGTAAATAAATAACATCTGTCTGACGTTCCGTTTTACGTAAAAAAGTCGCGTCAAAGTAAAATTTATAACGTTCCGTTCCTTCTAACTGCATAGGTGGGACAGCGCCATCTAGTGACTGAGCTTTCAGAAAATCGCCCATTGCTTCACTAGTGACTAGATGGCGTTGAACGAAGATGTACATGTCTATGGTATATTTTGGTATGAAACATATTTAAATTAATTACTTTTTAAAAACCCAAAGGAAACTAATAATATATTAAATAAGTACTACTGTGAGGAACAGAAACGAAATAGGTAAATTTAAAGATTAAGGTAAATAAATAACATCTGTCTGACATTCCGTTTTACGTAAAAAAGTCGTACAAAGTAAAATTTATAACATTCCGTTCCTTCTAACTGCATAGGTGGGACAGCGCCATCTAGTGACTGAGCTTTCAGAAAATCGCCCATTAAATAATTTGTTTTTTTTTATGGTAGAAATATTTACATAGGCTTGGCAACACTGAACAACCTTTACTGTCAAATATGACATTGTCATTGTCAATGTCAGGCGGAATGCATGCCCTGTCTCTGTCACTCACTATAGAATAGACAAAGACAAAGCACAGAATTCGAATCCGATTCCGTTTCCGATGGTTTGTGAATCAGGGGGCAGGTGTGCCAGACCTTCGATATTTTTCCGTCAATAGAAAATGTTCATTACGTTAAACAACTCTTCTTAGGACGCCATGTTTGTATCTCATATAGTTTAACCTGGCTGCTAGGGTTCCACATCAGGGGGGCTACCGGCTAAGAATTTTGGATATGGGTATGGGCTTCAACTGTCATTTGAATTCCTTATCTTGATAGATTTTTGCTGCTTTGTTCTGTTGAACGTTGCTAGCTAGTTATCGTTATACCCGACGTCACAAAACAAGGAACTAATAGCGGCTATTTTCTTTATAAAATTGACTTAAAGTTCCCAAAAAACGTATGAAGTTCATACCCATAAAGTTACGCGGTAGCCCCCCAGGCATGAAGTTTGACTTAATACTCTGAGGTACAGTGCCACAACCTTTTCTGTGCCGGTGACAGCGGCGCTACGTACGTTTTTTTTTTCTTTTATAGTAATTTAACCGGCCCTGACTTCTAAGAACTTCAGCCGCCAGCAGCGCTATGGTTGGACATCAACTTGACAGCAAAATGACATTAAAAAAAACCACGTTAGTTTCACATTTTGGCCACCGGCACAGCAAAGTTTGTGGCACTGTAACTGGAGCTCTCACCCTGAATAAAAAAGTGTCGCCACCAAATTTGACATTTATGTATGTAGTGGCTGTCAGCTGTCTCATATGACCATACGTATTTTTTTAAAGTGTAGGTGAGACGGAAGACAGCCACTGTGTTATTTGTGGTATTCAAAAAATTGTTCGTACTGCACGCTCCAGTTACCTCAGTATTAAGTCGAACTTCATGCCCCCAGGTGTACCAGACCTTCAAACTTTGTACGTCAATAGAAAGTGCTCATCACGTTTAACAATTTTCCTTAAAACGGTATTTTTATATCTCTCATAGTTTGGCTGGACTGCCATACCATATAACCATAATATATAACCATAGTTCCACATCAGAAATTGCGATCTTCAAAATAAATTATAGCTATATGTTGGCAAGGACCAATAGCTGTATAACAAAAAAACTTTCATCAAAATCCGTCCGTAAACTTTTTTGCCGACGTCATCACACGAAAAAATTCACCCCTGTTTTCACCCTCTTTAGGGTAGTTTTTTTTACAAACTTTGAATGTCGTATTTATTTATCTAATCAAAAGCCTATAAAATAATTTTGAAGCTTCTAGCTTTAAAAATGACGTAATTTCCATACAAACTTTCATCCCCTATTTCAACCCCTTACAGCCCTTTGTTCACATAAAAAAGTAGCCTATGTCCTTTCTCAGGCTCTAGACTATCTCTGTACCAATTTTTATTCAAATCGGTTCCGTAGTTTAGGCGTGATTGTGTAACACACAGACAGATTCGCCATATTCGCTGATTTGGATGTGCAAGACTTATAATGAGCTATGTGCTAAATGCACGAATCTTGATGTGTTTCATGACTCTCTTTCATCGTTTAAAAATAAGTCGACTACCAGTTTTCAATGACCATAATGATTTTTATTGTTTTTATTATTTTGACATCTTTTAGCTATATTGTGACATTAGAATTTTATTCTGAGTTTTATTATTTTAATTTTATATCAATTTTAATTTTAATCTTGATTTTTTATTTTATTTTGACATTTTATTTTAACTTCTGAATTTTATCTGATATGAATTTGAATTTGATTTTATTGTTGTTTTAATATTTAGTTTTTTGCATTCACAATGCAATTTTTATAATAGAAAAATGGAAAATGAAGTATTTAGAAAAAATCGACCCGTCTCACAACTAGCTCCGATGGGACTCGAACCCACGACCTTTCGCTAAAGGTCTATGAAGTTTTGTGTCTCTAATATGTTTAGTTAATGCATTGTTAGTGTTGCTTATTAAATAAATAAATAAAAAACTGATGGGGTTGTGTGAACTGTTTTTTTCCACAAATCCTCATTGTCAATTTGTTTAGTACTGAATGGGGATTTGTGGAAGAAAAGTTCACAATCCCCCATTGATGGGGCAAGTCGATGGGGATAAGTGGAATAACCCGAAATTCTATACATCTATACAAATAAATAAAATTGGAGTGTCTGTTTGTAATATTAAAATAACCGCTTTTTACTACATCATCATCATCATCATCATCATCATGTCAGCCGAACGACGCCCACTGCTGGGCATAGGCCTCCCCCAAGGATCTCCACAACGATCGGTCCTGCGCTGCCCGCATCCAGCGGCTTCCCGCGACCTTGACCAGATTTACTACATGCATATGATTATATATACGGTACATATACCAAAATAACATTTTTTATAATTTTAGTCTGTCTGTCTGTCTGTCTGTTTGTTCCGGGTAATCTCTGAAACGGCTGGACCGATTTTGACGGGACTTTCACTGGCAGGTAGCTGATGTAATAAGGAATGACTTAGGCTACTTTTTATCTCGATATTCCCGCAGGAACGAGAACCACGCGGGTGAAACCGCGGGCGGCCGCTATCTATACAAATAAATAAAATTGGAGTGTCTGTTTGTAATATTAAAATAACCGCTTTTTACTACATGCATATGATTATATATACGGTACATATACCAAAATAACATTTTTTACAATTTTTGTCTGTCTGTCTGTCTGTTTGTTCCTGGTAATCTCTGAAACGGCTGGACCGATTTTGACGGGACTTTTACTGGCAGGTAGCTGATGTAATAAGGAATAACTTAGGCTACTTTTTATCCTGATATTCCCGCAGGAACGAGAACCACGCGGGTGAAACCGCGGGCGGCAGTATGCATGTAGTAAAAAGCGGTTATTTTAATATTACAAACAGACACTCCAATTTTATTTATTTGTATAGATAATTTATAAAATACTAGCGGCCGCCCGCGGTTTCACCCGCGTGGTTCTCGTTCCCGTGGGAATATCGGGATAAAAAGTAGCCTAAGTTACTCCTTATTACATCAGCTACCTGCCAGTGAAAGTCACGTCAAAATCGGTCCAGCCGTTTCAGAGATTAGCCGGAACAAACAGACAGACAGACAGATAGACAGACAGGCATACAAAAATTGTAAAAAAAAATGTTTTGGCATATGTACCGTATATATAATGACTAGCGGCCGCCCGCGGTTTCACCCGCGTGGTTCTCGTTCCCGTGTGAATATCGGGATAAAAAGTAGCCTAAGTTACTCCTTATTACATCAGCTACTTGCCAGTGAAAGTCCCGTCAAAATCGGTCTAGCCGTTTTAGAGATTAGCCGGAACAAACAGACAGATAGACAGACAGACAATCAAAAATTGTAAAAAAAATTGTTTTGGCATATGTACCGTATATATAATGATATGCATGTAGTAAAAAGCGGTTATTTTAATATTACAAACAGACACTCCAATTTTATTTATTTGTATAGATGTATAGATATGCATGTAGTAAAAAGCGGTTATTTTAATATTACAAACAGACACTCCAATTTTATTTATTTGTATAGATTATAATTAGAACGTAGGTTTCGAAAACATGCGTACAAATCCTTAAGTCCAAACTTTGTAATCTTAGCTCACCGTGCGCTGGTTTGGTTTAGATGACAACATGACAATACAATATTCAAGTACAGTCAGCAAAAAAGCTTGTCATGAAAATGAAACAGTAGCTCCCCAGCTGTGGGCATCGTGCGTCTGTCATTATGATGATAAAGAAGCCAAGGCAGATAAATCTTACGATAAAAAAAAAACAATTTATCATCTGTCTGTTGTTGTCACTTGTCAGTGTCACTCACTGTCAACTGTCAATTTTGAATTTTGATGTCAATTGTGTGATTCTTTGTTGAGTGAGGTTGTTTTTATTATTATGAGAGAAAAATAAGTATAACGAGATGGATTCACCCGATTTATTAACATCGCAAACACCGCCAACAAAACTTGACTCAAATTCAAGGTTCGTAAACTCATTACGTGGATAACCTACAATGATTTAAGCCAAAATATTGTATTTTGGGCGCGACTTTTTTGTCGCTTACTAATGCATGCAGTCTAAATTTAATTTATACTTATTTCACTGTAATTATAAAATTACTTCTTTTAGGATTGTAGAAAAACTACCTGATGAAATCAAAATATTGCAGGAAGAAGTTATTGCCAATTTTCAAAAGCCCAATATTCCAAATGTGAATGTTCCCGAGCGTATAATTCTATGCGTAGATCTCTGCTATGATGATAACAACACTTTATTTCGCCTAAGAGATGGATCAACATTCACTCCTATTAACATGATGAAAAGAATTCTAGATTTCTTTCTTCATTCAAAAAACGCGATTAATAAGAAAACAGAGTTTGCGCTGCTGGTTTTAAAAGACACTGAAGCATGTTGGGTTCAGAATTTCACAAACAATTTGAAAGACATTGTAAACGCCATAGATTATCTCAATGCTGAAGAAAGTACTTCTGAAAACTTTGATTTCAAAAAGATATTCCAAATATTGAAGCAAAAAGTGGAAGTTCCTGAATTCAAGCAAGAGGATTGTATATTGCCACCTCCATATGTAGTTCGCATGATAGTTTTATATGGTCGGTCAGTTTCTTTACCACTGATACCACAAGACGACATATATTTTAACTACCTCAAGAAGCAATTATATTTCTATATTGACATACTTTTTGCACATGAGGAAGATTCAGATTCTCCACTGTATAAATGTGAAGAAATATATGATGCTCTCCAGAACCTGGACAATGGATACTCATATATGTTTGAAGTATCTCGAAATGCTACAAAGATACATGATTGTATTGCCAAATTACTGGCTCATCCTCTGCAGAGGCCACTTCAGGAAAATGCTAATTATACATTTGGCACTCAATCTTGATAGACTGTTTCTAGTGAACTTAAAAATGCTTGATAAGTGATGGGTCATTAATAAAATGTGAAATTTTATTTAGTTGTATTTATTCAGCTTTTCAAGGGGGTTATGACTGGTACAAAAGAAAACACTAAGGTTATTATTACATACATGGTAGTTTTAAATACTAAGATTTAAAACTGTGTACTTTCCCAGAAGGCAGATAGATATACATTTCATTTAGTTTCTTTCAGTTTGAGTTATATTTTATTTACATTGTAAAAGCATAAAATAGGTATAGACCAGAGATCTACCTCATTTATTATAATTACATTAAGGTTCATAGTTACTGGAGTCATAACATCCATAATGATGTTCTGACTGCAGCCACATTCCATTATCTACTTATGTTTAATGGATCAAAATGTTTATCTATATTCCCAGCACAGCCAACTTTTAATTCCGTACTTACCAATAATAATTTCTGTAGTCTGCATATTTGTGTATTTGATTTCAGGATCAACAATTTATGTGCTCAAATTTGATGTTACAGTAATTAAAAGAAATCAAGTTGAAAATTCTAAAAGTCATTTGCCTATTATTTGATCACAATATATATTTTGTGACTCTTATTGCTCTTGCCAGTATCCAGGGTAATTAAGGTGAAATTAGCATGACAAGTGTAATATCTCAATCAAAATAAAATTATGCACTTTATGTCATCATAATTTTGATTTTGATCTACACTTAAAACAGTGAAGTGTATAATTTTCCATTCACAATGTCGACGTAAAGTCGAAGATCAAAGATAATTCCACCTTAATTTATTTTAAAACAGAAACTTACAGATGTTATAACCTTTGCACTATGAGACAGTGCAGGCGTGGTCCCATTGAATGCCTGTTATATTGAAACAAAGTAAAGAAGAACAAAGTAAAGTAAGAAACTTCATCTATCTATGGTGATACTACCGTACGAGCTTTCAAATTGATTTCCATATTTCTCTTTTTTGGAAGTAGATAATCATTCAGTATATTACCATACTCACGCATCACACATAAACATATAAGGGAAAACGCGTCACGGCCATAGGTATGAAGTAAATAATAAAAAAATTAAAGCAATAATTATGTAAATAAAAAAATAAAAAAAATGTATTTACATTGATTGGCTTTATCTAAAACAATCTGATATCAAAAAATTTACAATTACTTGAAATTCAAGTTCATCAATTTGGCCTTATGAGAATAATACAATTGAAGCCACATTTTATTAGACTGACAATACTATATACTAACAATAAATAAAACTTGTTGTATATTAACACTGGCATGTAAATTCTTTTGAAATTTAAAAAAAACATTTGTAATACCTATTTATTACAAAATTACTTTTTCGTTTCTGATGCTGTATATCCACAACTATTAATAAGAAAACAGATATTGGATGCTTTATAGGAAATTCAAATCTTTTTAGAATAAAATCCAGTGAATACTGAATAGGTGTTTTAATTTTACAGCGAAGATGCTATTAATTCAATTTATAATTATATCAATTTCATCAAAGTTTGTGACATTGACTACTGCATTCATATTAAATTAAGACAAATGATACATATTTTATCCTGGTATCACCTCAATATTACTTGGGATACAATAATATGATTAATCATTTTGCCATTACTTTACAACAAGACAAAGGTTAATCGATTTTGTCCATCTGTGACATTGCACCATAATAATCCATTACAGAGAATACCTAGTCCAGAAAAATGTGTCACAAAAATGTGCTAAGACACCTTTTAGTTAGGTATATAAATATAATATCATCTTCACCATATTATACATATGCGCTGACAAAAAACTAACATTCAAGAAATCAATACCTACCCAAAATGCGATGGATTGAACAAGACCAGCGCATTTCACACTCTCAACTCAACGGCAACCATTTAATTACACAGCTATTAATTACATTGAGATCCTAGGGACATAATGAATAATGACTAACTATCGATGCCTAACATTTGACACTGGTTGATTTACAAACGAAATAAATAACTTCACATATCAGTCTCTTTAAATAGTATTTACAAATAATGTAAATTCAGCTGTTGTCAAATAATAAACAGAGTCAAAATTGTGATAATTGATAATGTTAACGGTTCAACAGCTAAATCTAGCCATCTGTCCCACTTTCCTACGCATCGTAAATCTTAATAAATGGAATGGTAAATAATTTATAGCCGCAATATCAAGCCAACATTCCTCTTAAGCACACCAGAATTAAAGCATTTCCTCAGTTTTACTGATTCCCAATACGATGAGGTAATAATTTATACAAGATCTAAATATCTTAAATAATAGTACCGCTGGCACTCAAAACAGCTAACCGTTACAGAATTTTTAAAATACCAAAGCAGTACACACTAGTAATAATAATTCACTTAGCTTTTTGAGTATTACGATAAGTTAAAATATATTCACATCGTTTCATAATTATCATTGCGGTCAGAACCGAAGCGTAATATTTTAACGACGCAATATAATCATAACGCGGACACCGAACAGCCAACAGCAACACGCGTATCGCAAGGAAGACAGGACTAGATGAATCGATATTTATATGTAACTCTAACCCGTAAACTACTTAATGTCCGTATTCGGAGCGCATCGCCGCCGCGGCGGTGGAATGTCGTCAGCGAATCAGTCTTCGAGCGAGGTGCGGCCGCACGCTAGGCCGCGGAATCGTTCCTATTCACAACTCTCAATTTCTAGAGTGGAATTTTATGTTATCCGTCAGTATCGTAGCACCTTTGCTACTTTACAAAGTGACAAAACTTTTTTAATTTTTTTTTATTATTGTAAGATACTAGCTACTTTGGATTACTAATAATCCACACCCACAGATCCAAAAAGGATCAACACTAAACACACACTTGGATTTCACCACCACCGATGTCTCGAGATAATGACACAGTCGCACGGATATTCGGGTATCACTGGACGTGTTCACATCCCCCGGGGTCGGTTAGCTGTGTGCGCGGGCGCGGAGGCGGGGCGAGGTTGGCGGTCACAGCACGCAGGCGGCGAACACCGCCATGGCGCGTCAGGGCGGCGGCGCGTGCGCGTGGGCGGGCGCGGGCGCGGGGGCGGGGGCGGGCGCGGGCGCGGGGGCGGGCGCTCGCTCGGGTAGCGCGGGCGCCGCCTCGTCAGCTCCCGCGCCGCCCGCCCGCGCGCGCATTACGTACGCGTATGTGCGGTACCTCTTTATCTGGAGAAATAATGAACATCCATACTAATATTAGAAAATATGTAATAATAATTAAATATTAATAAATATTTTTTGTACATCACATCAATTATCTAAGCCCATGTAAATTTCATTAAGAAAGTGTGTCATGGAAAACTTGATAACGGATGAATATATACTTAAATACCTTTTTCACTTCTCATGCTCGTAAAGTTCGTCTTTATGTTGGGTATAGGCTGCATAAAATCGCTTTTTATGCTCTAGTGCATAAAGTAAAATCTTCGTCTAAGTCTCAGACTCTAAGACAAAGGTCGTCAGGTAAACAGTCACACACGCAATTAAACTTCGTTAAATAAACTTGTTATTTCATTCGGTTTCTTTAATTTTGTACACAATCCATGTTAAATTACTTACTAAATTAATAAAACTAGGCAAAATTAATGAGTTTTGTAAGAAATAAGTATTTCAAGAGCATTATGGACTACGATCTACGCTAAGTCACTGTGCTGCCACTTCCACGTATAAAAAAAAAGAAAAAAGTTTTCCCGCCAATATGGCGGAGTCTTTATTTTTTCATTTTTGCAATATTGTTATTTATTTTCCTCACACTCGAAGTGAAAAGCAGAGTGTATAACTCGTACATAAAACCCATTTTACCCTCGAATTGACTATCCATCCTCGCCTACGGCTCGGGTGGATATATACGTCTCGGGTAAAATGGTATGTTTTATGCACTTGTTGTACAATCTACTATTGTTTGTAAATATAAACTTAATATCCATAGAAAACACCCAGACCAAGACAAATAGACATGTTCATGCACACAAATATTTGTCTTGTTCGGGAATCGAACCCGAGTCCTCTGGCGCAGAAGACAGATATCCTACCCCTGCGCCAAATCGGTCGTCAAATGTGAAAGTGTTTGAATGTTTTTTTGTCTGTCTTTCACGTTAAAACGGAGCAACGCGTCGACAAGATTTTTGGTACGGAGTTAATTTGAGAGTGAGAGAGCGCTACTTTTGATCTCGGTAAAACATCACATTCCCGCTGGACGACGTCATTGGCAGTGTTTTAGCACAGCCCCTTCTTAAGCATGCCCGTCATAATGGAGAAAACAAACAATACTCACTATCGTGGATAGTTGGTGGGTTAAGATTATTGGCTATCAAAATCCGGAAATTAAGACTTTCAAACGACGGAAGGCAGCAGCTTACTGAAAACTAATGCTAATCGGCCTATTTATTAAAGGATATTTTTTTAGTTTTGTATGGAGCCTCGGCTAGGACTTTGTACACTATACCAAAAGATAAATATAATAACTGAAAACTAATTATATCGCTATAAGCTAACGCGTTTGATGGTACAAAAACATTATCTAGTCTTAATTTTATGTAACCCCGATTCAATATGGCGGTAATACGCCACTGTCATCAGTCGCCAATGTCATCGTTTTTTCGTACAGAAACATCAATGTTTCCGAACGTGATTTAAATATGGTTGCTAGTGTGACCATGGATGAATGAATTTTTATTTTAAAGTTTATTTTTGTACCATTTATCCAGACAGACAATGAGAATTTGAATATTTTAAATGACTCTACTATATTTTTTACTATTAGTACGAATAGTGTACAAAGTCCTAGCCGAAAATGAAAAATGTCCCTTCTCAAAATATTTAAATTTTTACTTTTTTTGCATTCACATTGCAATTTTTATTATTGAAAAATTTAAAATAAAGTACCTTAAAGTATTTTAAATTTTTCTCTAAATATTTACTTACCTACTTATATAAAAGTTTGAACTTTAATAAAATCAAAACGTGCTTTTTTAAATGTTAGGTCGCCAGTCCAATGTCCACATACCTCGTACACAAGGTAGTGCTCTTTGTCGCGCGCGTGCGGCGCGTTGTCCCGCGCGTGCCGCAGCGCCGCCAACTCTTCCTCCAGTCGCGCTGCTCTCTCTTCGTGCTCCGCTAGTTGTTCCCGCTGAAACAATTACAAAACAATTAGTTTGTTATTAAGATATTTATTTAAAGCGTCAATCAAACAAATTTTTAAATAGGTCGTAAAAACGACTTCTACCAAACAATAACCGCATTGATTTGTCGACAAGTTCATCTAAGTGGAACACAAAAAAGAGTTCAGGAGCTTCGATCAACAATAACACCTAGTTGATTGAAGATATAATATGTAATCCATTTTGTACTGAATTAAACTTAAAATCTAAGAAAGCTAGTTACCACGATAGCTTCAAGAAATAAAAAGACGTACAAAGGTCAAATTTATTAAAGGTAAGCTGTTTTGAGCAAATATACGCACTCCCTCCACTTACTACTTCTAATCTAACGTCATTCATGTGTTTAGTGATTTTAAGTCTGAAAATATTAGGGGCTAGGTTTAAAATCACTTGAAAAAAGAAGTCATAATTATAGTGACTTATGAGTACCATACAGTTCAGTGTGCGTGCAGGGCAGCAGCGGGCGCTGGAACTTGCGCTGCGAGCCGACGGGCCGGCCAGCGAGAGGGCTGACTACCTAATGTAGTGGGGCACATACCATGGACAGCCAGCGAGAGGGCTGACTACCTAATGTAGTGGGGCACATACCATGGACAGCCAGCGAGAGGGCTGACTACCTAATGTAGTGGGGCACATACCATGGACAGCCAGCGAGAGGGCTGACTACCTAATGTAGTGGGGCACATACCATGGACAGCCAGCGAGAGGGCTGACTACCTAATGTAGTGGGGCACATACCATGGACAGCCAGCGAGAGGGCTGACTACCTAATGTAGTGGGGCACATACCATGGACAGCCAGCGAGAGGGCTGACTACCTAATGTAGTGGGGCACATACCATGGACAGCCAGCGAGAGGGCTGACTACCTAATGTAGTGGGGCACATACCATGGACAGCCAGCGAGAGGGCTGACTACCTAATGTAGTGGGGCACATACCATGGACAGCCAGCGAGAGGGCTGACTACCTAATGTAGTGGGGCACATACCATGGACAGCCAGCGAGAGGGCTGACTACCTAATGTAGTGGGGCACATACCATGGACAGCCAGCGAGAGGGCTGACTACCTAATGTAGTGGGGCACATACCATGGACAGCCAGCGAGAGGGCTGACTACCTAATGTAGTGGGGCACATACCATGGACAGCCAGCGAGAGGGCTGACTACCTAATGTAGTGGGGCACATACCATGGACAGCCAGCGAGAGGGCTGACTACCTAATGTAGTGGGGCACATACCATGGACAGCCAGCGAGAGGGCTGACTACCTAATGTAGTGGGGCACATACCATGGACAGCCAGCGAGAGGGCTGACTACCTAATGTAGTGGGGCACATACCATGGACAGCCAGCGAGAGGGCTGACTACCTAATGTAGTGGGGCACATACCATGGACAGCCAGCGAGAGGGCTGACTACCTAATGTAGTGGGGCACATACCATGGACAGCCAGCGAGAGGGCTGACTACCTAATGTAGTGGGGCACATACCATGGACAGCCAGCGAGAGGGCTGACTACCTAATGTAGTGGGGCACATACCATGGACAGCCAGCGAGAGGGCTGACTACCTAATGTAGTGGGGCACATACCATGGACAGCCAGCGAGAGGGCTGACTACCTAATTTAGTGGGGCACATACCATGGACAGCCAGCGAGAGGGCTGACTACCTAATGTAGTGGGGCACACACCATGGACAGCCAGCGAGAGGGCTGACTACCTAATGTAGTGGGGCACATACCATGGACAGCCAGCGAGAGGGCTGACTACCTAATGTAGTGGGGCACATACCATGGACAGCCAGCGAGAGGGCTGACTACCTAATGTAGTGGGGCACATACCATGGACAGCCAGCGAGAGGGCTGACTACCTAATGTAGTGGGGCACATACCATGGACAGCCAGCGAGAGGGCTGACTACCTAATGTAGTGGGGCACATACCATGGACAGCCAGCGAGAGGGCTGACTACCTAATGTAGTGGGGCACATACCATGGACAGCCAGCGAGAGGGCTGACTACCTAATGTAGTGGGGCACATACCATGGACAGCCAGCGAGAGGGCTGACTACCTAATGTAGTGGGGCACATACCATGGACAGCCAGCGAGAGGGCTGACTACCTAATGTAGTGGGGCACATACCATGGACAGCCAGCGAGAGGGCTGACTACCTAATGTAGTGGGGCACATACCATGGACAGCCAGCGAGAGGGCTGACTACCTAATGTAGTGGGGCACATACCATGGACAGCCAGCGAGAGGGCCGACTACCTAATTTAGTGGGGCACATACCATGGACAGCCAGCGAGAGGGCTGACTACCTAATGTAGTGGGGCACATACCATGGACAGCCAGCGAGAGGGCTGACTACCTAATGTAGTGGGGCACATACCATGGACAGCCAGCGAGAGGGCTGACTACCTAATGTAGTGGGGCACATACCATGGACAGCCAGCGAGAGGGCTGACTACCTAATGTAGTGGGGCACATACCATGGACAGCCAGCGAGAGGGCTGACTACCTAATGTAGTGGGGCACATACCATGGACAGCCAGCGAGAGGGCTGACTACCTAATGTAGTGGGGCACATACCATGGACAGCCAGCGAGAGGGCTGACTACCTAATGTAGTGGGGCACATACCATGGACAGCCAGCGAGAGGGCTGACTACCTAATGTAGTGGGGCACATACCATGGACAGCCAGCGAGAGGGCTGACTACCTAATGTAGTAGGGCACATACCATGGACAGCCAGCGAGAGGGCTGACTACCTAATGTAGTGGGGCACATACCATGGACAGCCAGCGAGAGGGCTGACTACCTAATGTAGTGGGGCACATACCATGGACAGCCAGCGAGAGGGCTGACTACCTAATGTAGTAGGGCACATACCATGGACAGCCAGCGAGAGGGCTGACTACCTAATGTAGTGGGGCACATACCATGGACAGCCAGCGAGAGGGCTGACTACCTAATGTAGTGGGGCACATACCATGGACAGCCAGCGAGAGGGCTGACTACCTAATGTAGTGGGGCACATACCATGGACAGCCAGCGAGAGGGCTGACTGCCTAATGTAGTGGGGCACATACCATGGACAGCCAGCGAGAGGGCTGACTACCTAATGTAAAGATAAGATAAGATAAGATAAAAATATTCTTTATTCACTTAGACATAATAAATATGTACTTATGAATCGTCAATATTTTCCTACCACCCATTCAAGACTTTTTTAACTGACAAGAAGAATGGGCGCAAGAAACTTGCCAGCGTTTCTTAGTTAGGTAACGACATTTACAAAAAAAAAAACATATCGTTACTAATACAACAATTGCTTAGTATAAAAATACATCATATTAAACAGTGATTATGTTATGTGTTACATCATGACCATGCATTGCGGTCATTCAAATAATCGTCTACTTTATAGTATCCTTTGCTCATCAGCGACTCTTTAATGTAACATTTAAATTTATGCAATGGTAGTTCAATTATACGCTGTGGAACTTTATTAAAAAAGGCTATGCTTTTCCCCAGAAATGAGGCTCTGGATTTTTCTAGCCTAAACTTGGGAACGACAAGTTTGTCTTTATTTCTTGTGTTAAAGCGATGAATATCGCTCTGCTTTACAAATGTATTATAATACTTTTTCACATAGATTATATTTTCATAGATGTATTGTCCTGCAACAGTTAAAATGTTTATTTCTTTAAATAGATCTCTTAAAGAATCTCTCGATCGGAGGTTGTAAATGGCGCGAATAGCCCTTTTTTGGAGCACGAATATACTGTGGATGTTAGCGGCTGAGCCCCACAACAAAAGGCCGTAGGACATAACACTATGAAAATAACTAAAATAGACTATTCTAGCCGTTTCAATATCGGTTAAGAGCCTTATTTTCTTAACTGCGAATGCGGCCGAACTGAGTCTACTCGCCAAGGCTTCGATATGAGGATCCCATTGTAGTCGCGAGTCTAATATAATACCTAGAAACTTTGTATTGTTAATGAATGGGGAACTTGCATTAAAATTATTTTGAGAAATTATATTAATAATCCAATGATGATAGCCATTAAAAGTGCATTCGTGGAAGATTTATTCCAAAATTATTATTATTTTGCAAAATATTTTAATGTAAAGTTACGTAAATTGAAACGTGATTTGAAACACCAATCAGCGCGCAGTGACGTCATTCCATTAGTCACTTAAGCTGAGTTCAAAAACATATAGGTAATCATACATTCAAATCATGTCATAAAACATTAAAAATATCTACAAAATGGAAAAAGGCTTGACTAAATTCGACTCGCGAGATTTGCTTAAGGTTTATATGGACATAGTGCGGTGGTTATTTATGGAAAATTCAAATTTTTCAAGTGTAGAGATTGCTGTTTACTTTATACACTTTTGATGCAAGATCTAACGAGGTTATGATTTTTACGAATACAAGGTACTTACATCAAAATGATCTTCACAACATTGCAAGGCAGATTTTGAAGAGGGTGAATGTGGTCTTATATAGCTCCTTTCATCCACTTTTCTCTAAGTTTATGCTCTTGAGGCACAGTTAAAACTGCACACTCTATTTTGTGAGATTTAGCTTTACTTGTAAAAGAATTATCCATTGTAGTAGTAATAAAGTATCGTTTCCTGACTCTTTTGTATGTCAAATAAAACTGAAATAAATTAATTCTGTCTTACAAAAATAATATTTACGCGCCGTGAAAAGTTATGTGCATCTGAAAGGAGTGACCACTGACCACGAAAAAAGTAACAGGTTGAGAGCCTATCAGAGAATCTTTACGCGACATGAAAAGTTATGTGCATCTGAAAGGAGTGCCCACCAAAAGAGAAACAGCTTGAGACCCTGTCAGAGAATCTAGTAAAAAAATTGTTGATTCCTAAGCAAAACTCCAAATAATTCGTATTAATTCTGAGTTGGACACTCAGTTCAGCAACTGTTAAAAATTTACTGTCACCTGTCAAAGTAATTAAGGCATTGTGTGTTAATTATTTTTAAATTCGAATCTAGTAAAGAATTTAGCTTGGTCACTGAGTTCATACAATTTGTGCATTATCGAATCTCTCAAATTTTGCAAGTAAACTTAAGAAATACATAAAATAACTTTAAATATAACCTTATGAAGAAACAATGGTACAAACGTTAATAGTTTAATTTTAAATGGAATTTATCTATTTTGACAACTAACGACAAACGTTTGAACTGAGTGACCAACGTTTTCGGTTTTAATGACTAGGCTTCGCCACATAGATAAATGAAAGTAAGTTTAAGTTTTTTTACTCGACTGCGGCGGGCGAAGTCAAAAATTACCTGACTGCGGCGGGCGAAGCCCAAAAAGTGTTACGTTTTTGACCTGAATGTATGTGTTTCTGTTCCTATGTTCCCTCGTAACTACTAAACGGATAAACTGATTTTGTTAATTGATACGTCATCAGATTCGTCTTAATAGCCCGAGTGAAAATAGAACATCAATATTAACAAAAAACAAAATGGCGGCTTTTAGGCGGCATATTATTCTGTGCATTGTACTTAAAAGAAATATTTTTAAATCTCATCGAGTGGGGTAGGTATTAAATGAAGAGTTTTAAATAGCGATTCCATAAACATCTATAACTTGCAGTTTTGTAAATCTCTCCGTATTAATTTATCTAAAAAGGAAAAGAATTTACGAATTTTTAAATTAGTAGGTAAGTTCTTACTTAAAAAGATGATTTATTGACAATGAACTAAAAAGTCTAAAATAAAAACGTAGGTAATATTTAAAAAACTAAAAACACGACTGCAAAAATTTACCATTAAAAATGAAAAAAACCAGCTCTTTACTTCTCGGGTTTTTTAGTTTTTTATTAATTATTACCAACGAAATCTTTACTAGAAGTAGGCATATCATCCGTTTCTCTGAGGGTGCCATACTTTTAGAGATTGAATTTTTATTTTTTGTTAAAACAAAATTGACAGATGGCTACCCTCATTTATTACTTTTTTTTAAGGATTTTAAATGCCGCTATAACGTTGTTGTCCATCCTGTCATGCGACAAATATTGGAATGTGAAGCAAAGCGGTAAAAGTCCGCGAGTGCACAGGTGTGTGGACACTATGAAAATATTTACGAGAAAGTTCAAGGCAATGCGAATGCGGTCGCAAGTATAAAGGATGCAATGCAATGCAACCGACTATCCACAGTCCATCAGTCCACCTGCAGGCAATGGCCTGTCATTGGCCACATTCGCCCACACACCCACAGTTTTACATTAAGAGCCCGCTATATGCCAACGAAAATTAGATTGCTTTACATGATCGTCTGTAATATCAATATTATTGAAAAACTGAATTTCAAATTAAGATGCAGCAAACTTCAGGACTAACACTAGTGACTATGTTACTCAAAATCACGATTACATAAAATTTTGTCAATAGAAAGAAATTTCGAAGTTGCCTCCAAATCGCTATAATTAACACGATAAACAGCTAGTATTAATAATACATTTAAATAAAGCTTGAAACTTTTTAGTATAATTACACTATATAGACAAGGCAAGGCTTATGTTATATAAGGTCTCTATAAATAGTGCGCATAATTTTAAGGGGTCAATGTACTCATGCATTCAAGCAACTTTTACTATGGTACCAACATTGAAATCGCAAAAAAAATATCAGCTGTTCCATACATTTTAATCTATTCGATTTAATATTTTCTTTGAAACAGCTGATTTCTTTTGCACGTTTTCAATGTTGGTACTATAGTAAAAAATTTTTGTATGCGTGAGTACATTGACCCCTTAAAATTATGTGCACTATTTAAGAAGGACCTTATATATTTTTGTTAATAACCTTTAAATATCCTTTAAAAAAAAAGAATTTGCTTTATTTCTTTATTCCGGACCGGCCGAATAGTGCCGGAGAATTATATAGAAATAAGGAAGCATTTACTTTGCAGTTGGCCGTTGCAGTTATTATTTTTGCAAGTGGCCTAGTGCGCGCACTTAAAAACCGAATATCAGGTGGCCTGTTCGACTAAGGACTGCAGGCGGCCTGCCTGCTGAGCTGACTGATACATATACATATGTAGTAAATATAACTCAGTACTTATATTTTCTACCAACATTAACATCTTCATTTAAACAATATATTTATAACAATGTAACAGTATATTTACTCCAGTGTGCAGCAGATATAAATCAAGTATCGATATAATCAATCAAGCAACAAAAAGTATTTTTGCCTTTGTCAATGTTAGAGTTCACAATATTTTAGACTAATGCAAAATAGGCATATTTTCAATCATCATGTCAGCCGAACGACACCCACTGCTGGGCATAGGCCTCCCCCAAGGATCTCCACAACGATCGGTCCTCCGCTGCCCGCATCCAGCGGCTTCCCGCGACCTTGACCAGATCGTCGGTCCACCTTGTAGGGGGCCTGCCCACGGAACGTCATCCGGCACGCGCGTATTTTCAATACTTATATGTTACTAGCGGCCGCCCGCGGTTTCACCCGCGTGGTTCCCGTTCCCGTGGGAATATCAGGATAAAAAGTACATATAAACCTTCCTCTTGAATCACTCTATCTATTAAAAAAAAACGCATCAAAATCCGTTGCGTAGTTTCAAAGATTTAAGCATACAAAGGGACATAGGGAAAGAGAAAGCGACTTTGTTTTATACTATGTAGTGATTGCGTTTTACGTAAAGTTCACTTAATTTTTAATTACCTTAAAAAACAGTAAAAAATGATGGTAGCCATATTCTGTCAATTTCGTTTTCACAAAAATTAAAAATTCAACCCCTAAAAGTATGGTAAGTACTTAGAGAAACGGATGATAAACCAAGTTCTAGTAAAGATTTCGCTAAAAAACATAAGTTTTCTTTCATTTACCTATCTGGCGAAGCCTAGTCAGTAAAACTGAAATCTTTGGTCACTCACTTTTAGCGTTTGTCGTTAGTTGTCAAAATTTCTTGGTCACTCCTTTCAGATGCACATTGAAAAGTTTGACGTCCTAAGAAATGACGTCACGTCCGGCCATTGAGCGTTTACGCGCGGACTTTGAAATGTTAATTTTTGATTTGCATTAAATAAATAATTTAAGCATATTTCAAATTTTTCGCTTGTGATATCTTAATACAATCCTTAAATCTTCCAGATAGACTACATTTATGAAATAATGCAAGTTCCCTATTCGACCATATCGCCGTCTAGTCTTATATGAAAATCAACTTGTCTTACATTAGGTAACGAAAATTTTAAACACTTAGTTTTCTTTGAGTTTAATGATAAATTATTACTATTAAACCAATGTGACACTTTTGAAAGAGCACTATTCACTTCGTCAGAACAGTCATCACCTCTATCTACTTTAAAGACTAGAGATGTATCATCGGCAAATAGCACTGTCTCACATAAATTCTTCGCGTAGTAAGGAAGGTCATTTATGTATATTAAAAACAACAGCGGGCCAAATATTGATCCTTGGGGTACGCCCATAGTAATGGGAGCTCCGGTAGACTCAGTTTTATTAATAACTACCTTCTGAGTTCTTTCATACAGATATGAATGCATAAGGCTTACTGACATTTCAGAAACACCATAATGTTTTAACTTCCCTAATAGTGTTTGGTGATCAACACAATCGAATGCCTTGGAAAGGTCACAAAAAATAGCGATTACATCCTGCTTGTCCTCCCAGGCATCAAGTACATGTTTTAGAAATGCAACCCCAGCATCAGTTGTACTTTTACCTTTTGAAAAACCAAACTGTTTCTCATGCAGTATACTATTTAATTTAAAATATTCTAAAAGTTGAGCATAAATTAATTTAAAACTAACTAACTAACTAACTAATTTAAATTTAATACTATCACATTTTTCCTATAAATTAATTTCTCAAATATTTTACTTATTGCTGGTAGTATGGATATAGGTCTAAAATTTGCTGGGTCACTTTTGTCACCAGCTTTAAATAGAGGAATTATTTTACTATTTTTCATTAAATTAGGAAATACCCCTTCACTTATACATTGGTAAAAAATTATAGTTAATGATGGAGCTATCACATCAATTATTGATTTGATGATACTTGTAGATATGCCCCAGAGATCTTCTGTTTTTTTAATATTTATTGCTTTGAATGCTTTAATAATATCTTCGGTAGTGACATAGCTAAAACTAAATGTTTCCTGGCACTTGTTCACACTAGATTCCATAAGAGAGACAGTGTAGTGGGGCACATACCATGGACAGCCAGCGAGAGGGCTGACTACCTAATGTAGTGGGGCACATACCATGGACAGCCAGCGAGAGGGCTGACTACCTAATGTAGTGGGGCACATACCATGGACAGCCAGCGAGAGGGCTGACTACCTACTGTAGTGGGGCACATACCATGGACAGCCAGCGAGAGGGCTGACTACCTAATGTAGTGGGGCACATACCATGGACAGCCAGCGAGAGGGCTGACTACCTAATGTAGTGGGGCACATACCATGGACAGCCAGCGAGAGGGCTGACTACCTAATGTAGTGGGGCACATACCATGGACAGCCAGCGAGAGGGCTGACTACCTAATGTAGTGGGGCACATACCATGGACAGCCAGCGAGAGGGCTGACTACCTAATGTAGTGGGGCACATACCATGGACAGCCAGCGAGAGGGCTGACTGCCTAATGTAGTGGGGCACATACCATGGACAGCCAGCGAGAGGGCTGACTACCTAATGTAGTGGGGCACATACCATGGACAGCCAGCGAGAGGGCTGACTACCTAATGTAGTGGGGCACATACCATGGACAGCCAGCGAGAGGGCTGACTACCTAATGTAGTGGGGCACATACCATGGACAGCCAGCGAGAGGGCTGACTGCCTAATGTAGTGGGGCACATACCATGGACAGCCAGCGAGAGGGCTGACTACCTAATGTAGTGGGGCACATACCATGGACAGCCAGCGAGAGGGCTGACTACCTAATGTAGTGGGGCACATACCATGGACAGCCAGCGAGAGGGCTGACTACCTAATGTAGTGGGGCACATACCATGGACAGCCAGCGAGAGGGCTGACTACCTAATGTAGTGGGGCACATACCATGGACAGCCAGCGAGAGGGCTGACTACCTAATGTAGTAGGGCACATACCATGGACAGCCAGCGAGAGGGCTGACTACCTAATGTAGTGGGGCACATACCATGGACAGCCAGCGAGAGGGCTGACTACCTAATGTAGTGGGGCACATACCACGGACAGCCAGCGAGAGGGCTGACTACCTAATGTAGTGGGGCACATACCATGGACAGCCAGCGAGAGGGCTGACTACCTAATGTAGTGGGGCACATACCATGGACAGCCAGCGAGAGGGCTGACTACCTAATGTAGTGGGGCACATACCATGGACAGCCAGCGAGAGGGCCGACTACCTAATGTAGTGGGGCACATACCATGGACAGCCAGCGAGAGGGCTGACTACCTAATGTAGTGGGGCACATACCATGGACAGCCAGCGAGAGGGCTGACTACCTAATGTAGTGGGGCACATACCATGGACAGCCAGCGAGAGGGCTGACTACCTAATGTAGTGGGGCACATACCATGGACAGCCAGCGAGAGGGCTGACTACCTAATGTAGTGGGGCACATACCATGGACAGCCAGCGAGAGGGCTGACTACCTAATGTAGTGGGGCACATACCATGGACAGCCAGCGAGAGGGCTGACTACCTAATGTAGTGGGGCACATACCATGGACAGCCAGCGAGAGGGCTGACTACCTAATGTAGTGGGGCACATACCATGGACAGCCAGCGAGAGGGCTGACTACCTAATGTAGTGGGGCACATACCATGGACAGCCAGCGAGAGGGCTGACTACCTAATGTAGTGGGGCACATACCATGGACAGCCAGCGAGAGGGCTGACTACCTGATGTAGTGGGGCACATACCATGGACAGCCAGCGAGAGGGCTGACTACCTAATGTAGTGGGGCACATACCATGGACAGCCAGCGAGAGGGCTGACTACCTAATGTAGTGGGGCACATACCATGGACAGCCAGCGAGAGGGCTGACTACCTAATGTAGTGGGGCACATACCATGGACAGCCAGCGAGAGGGCTGACTACCTAATGTAGTGGGGCACATACCATGGACAGCCAGCGAGAGGGCTGACTACCTAATGTAGTGGGGCACATACCATGGACAGCCAGCGAGAGGGCTGACTACCTAATGTAGTGGGGCACATACCATGGACAGCCAGCGAGAGGGCTGACTACCTAATGTAGTGGGGCACATACCATGGACAGCCAGCGAGAGGGCTGACTACCTAATGTAGTGGGGCACATACCATGGACAGCCAGCGAGAGGGCTGACTACCTAATGTAGTGGGGCACATACCATGGACAGCCAGCGAGAGGGCTGACTACCTAATGTAGTGGGGCACATACCATGGACAGCCAGCGAGAGGGCTGACTACCTAATGTAGTGGGGCACATACCATGGACAGCCAGCGAGAGGGCTGACTACCTAATGTAGTGGGGCACATACCATGGACAGCCAGCGAGAGGGCTGACTACCTAATGTAGTGGGGCACATACCATGGACAGCCAGCGAGAGGGCTGACTACCTAATGTAGTGGGGCACATACCATGGACAGCCAGCGAGAGGGCTGACTACCTAATGTAGTGGGGCACATACCATGGACAGCCAGCGAGAGGGCTGACTACCTAATGTAGTGGGGCACATACCATGGACAGCCAGCGAGAGGGCTGACTACCTAATGTAGTGGGGCACATACCATGGACAGCCAGCGAGAGGGCTGACACCTAATGTAGTGGGGCACATACCATGGACAGCTTGGTGTGCGTGCAGGGCAGCAGCGGGCGCTGGAACTTGCGCTGCGAGCCGACGGCGCCAGCTAGCGGCGGCGCCGAATACGCCGCGCACACGAAGTTTATCGTCTCCACCCATGAACACAGCTCCTTCGAATCGCTGCACAGACACCGACGAATCAATATATTTATTTTGTCTACACATTATAATAACATACTTTAAAATAACCAGAACCCCCATATTTACATAAATAAATATTAATCCGGACACGTAAAACACCTCTTTATTAATTTTCTTTATTTACGGACAAACTGAACAGCTAAACAAAAAAGCAAAAAATCAGACCCAAAAAATATTGTCGTTTACCCAAACACAATTTAAAGTAAACAAACAACGGAAAACAAATTAATTTAATTTATTAATGTAATGCTGAACATTGAATTTTAACTAAATAAAGACATCATAAAACAAAAAAGATGTCCTACCTTGTCTGAAATAAATACTCTGCTTGGTCCGCGGTCTGCAATCTGAAAACGTGCTGCTTTTTCGTATAATCCGACGCTTTCGTCGCTAGTGCGTGGTGTATCCTAAAAACAATAAACATAACAATGTAACGTTTTGTTATTTGACATTGGCGTCAGCTTCTGCGGCATCCCAATGAAATAGAGCTATAAGGTGTGCTTATTACCTAATGGCATTATGCAAGTTGTCTGACATCTGACTTCGGCGGAAGCCGTGCTCGTCTTTATGCAAGTACAGCACCAAGTCTCGCAGCGTGCAGTAGAACATTTTCCAGCCTCGCCTCCCGAACGGAGCTGCGTACAAACATGTTATTTGTTAGTTATTTAAATTTTTAGTTTTTTGCATTCACAATGCAATTTTTATAATAGAAAAATGGAAAATGAAGTATTTAGAAAAAATCGACCCGTCTCACAACTAGCTCCGATGGGACTCGAACCCACGACCTTTCGCTTAGGTCGTGGGTTTAGGTAGTAGTAGTAGCTTTAGGTAGCGAAAGGTCGTGGGTTCGAGTCCCATCGGAGCTAGTTGTGAGACGGGTCGATTTTTTCTAAATACTTCATTTTCCATTTTTCTATGTTATTTGTTGCTTATAAATCCAAATAAATTGTAGAAAACACATTGTTTTAAAATAGTTTGTCATAAAAAATGCACCGAACGTATCAAATGTTATGGCGCGGCTACACTATCGTTGAATCGCAACGAAAGTGCCATGCGAAGTGGCAAGGGGCGTCGTGTGGCCGCAAATTTGCCTAGCACGAGCGACAGCCGATGCGTCGTCGCCACGATGTTAGCGCGAGTGAGTGAGAAGGCAAACATTTAGTAAACATTTAAGAAGAGAAGAGTGTAGCAACGCCTTTAGAGACGATGACATTATCCCACTCACAGAACACCAAAAGAGGTTAGAGACACGAGCATGTCACGCAATTTGTACAGAATGAAGCGTAATAACAAATAACTTGCTACGAGTACTTGAATTGAATATATAACGAACTAGCTTTCCGCCCGCGGCTTCGCCCGCGTGGACTACACGACGTTATCCCGCGGGGATGTGATGTTTTTCCGGAATAAAAAGTAGCCTATGTTCCTCTCCAGGCTACAAAGTATCTGTGTCCCAAATTTCAGCCAAATCCATTCAGCCGTTTTGGCGTGATTGAGTAACAAACATCCAAACATCCAAACATCTAAACTTTCACATTTATAATATTAGTAGGATATAGACGGTTTGTTATTCTGGGGGCTTTTCTAAGCGCCCCCGCCCACTTACTACTTCTAATGTATTTCTCTGTTAGTGCTCCCCTGCACTCCCCAAAGAATATACAAGCAAAATGACAGCTGACAGCAAAATGGCGCAAGAGCGCCCAGTGGTTTTGGCTGTGCGTTGTCTGTCAGTCAGTCAGTAATGCAAGAAAATTTTATTTATTAGCCTACATTGATTGACGTCGTTAAAAACATGCTTAGCTGAAAAAAATTAACCTATTCTGGATCCAACCAACCTTCCAAATAGGATATCAAAAGGTAACATGTGATACGTACTCTTCTTCCCATTGGCGTCGACGCAGCATTTCCTCATGACGTATCCCTTCTTGTACTCGACGGCGCGCGACTGGTCGGGCACATCGAGGAAGGGGTTCGCCCCCACCACTCCGCCACCGCCCCCCACTCTCTCCCCACCACCCTGTACGGTCACCGGTGCTTCGCCGTCCCTACAAGCAATAATGGATAAGTTGTGAAACTTTTCCACGGATATTTCGAACATTTCGCGCAGAAATCTACAGATATTTATTTATTCATCTACCACGCAATTTAAAACGAATAAGTTTGTGTAACGATAACAAATTTGAAATTCTGCATAAGATTAATAAGATGAATAAAAAAAATAAGAATTTAGTCAAGTTCTTGTAAATAACGTCTAATAACTTTAACAATATAATTTGTAAAATGCATTTAAAAGTTCTAAAATGGGTTTAAACCAAAAGTAGCCACTTAACAAAATCCCGTTTTAAAACTGTTTAATCACTGTCTGTAGTCAGCCCCAACTACATATAATGCTACTGACTACCTGAACTGTAAAGATGGATGGATGGATTTATCTCCCGAAAGAAATTTATTAAAACTTTATGACGTTGAATTAAAGAGCGTTGAAAGGAGCCTACGTTTATAATCGCAGACATAACTGCACAGAATTCTGAGCTGTATCCCAGTACTCACAGGGCCCACTGCAGCGGCTGCGTGCGGATGGCGTGGTACAGCGCCTTGAGCGTGTCCCTGGGGAAGTCTCCTTCGTTGAGGTGGCCAGTTTGAGTAACTGCAGTATTAGAGCTCTACCCCAATACTCACAGGGCCCACTGCAGCGGCTGCGTGCGGATGGCGTGGTACAGCGCCTTGAGCGTGTCCCTGGGGAAGTTCTCTCCATAGTTGAGGTCGGCAGATTGAGTAACTGCAGTATTAGAGCTGTATCCCAATACTCACAGGGCCCACTGCAGCGGCTGCGTGCGGATGGCGTGGTACAGCGCCTTGAGCGTGTCCCTGGGGAAGTTCTCTCCATAGTTGAGGTCGGCAGATTGAGTAACTGCAGTATTAGAGCTGTATCCCAATACTCACAGGGCCCACTGCAGCGGCTGCGTGCGGATGGCGTGGTACAGCGCCTTGAGCGTGTCCCTGGGGAAGTCTCCTTCGTTGAGGTGGCCAGTTTGAGTAACTGCAGTATTAGAGCTCTACCCCAATACTCACAGGGCCCACTGCAGCGGCTGCGTGCGGATGGCGTGGTACAGCGCCTTGAGCGTGTCCCTGGGGAAGTTCTCTCCATCGTTGAGGTCGGCAGATTGAGTAACTGCAGTATTAGAGCTGTATCCCAATACTCACAGGGCCCACTGCAGCGGCTGCGTGCGGATGGCGTGGTACAGCGCCTTGAGCGTGTCCCTGGGGAAGTCTCCTTCGTTGAGGTGGCCAGTTTGAGTAACTGCAGTATTAGAGCTCTACCCCAATACTCACAGGGCCCACTGTAGCGGCTGCGTGCGGATGGCGTGGTACAGCGCCTTGAGCGTGTCCCTGGGGAAGTCTCCATCGTTGAGGTGGCCAGTTTGAGTAACTGCAGTATTAGAGCTGTATCCCAATACTCACAGGGCCCACTGTAGCGGCTGCGTGCGGATGGCGTGGTACAGCGCCTTGAGCGTGTCCCTGGGGAAGTTCTCTCCATAGTTGAGGTCGGCAGATTGAGTAACTGCAGTATTAGAGCTGTATCCCAATACTCACAGGGCCCACTGTAGCGGCTGCGTGCGGATGGCGAGGTACAGCGCCTTGAGCGTGTCCCTGGGGAAGTTCTCTCCATCGTTGAGGTCGGCAGATTGAGTAACTGCAGTATTAGAGCTGTATCCCAATACTCACAGGGCCCACTGCAGCGGCTGCGTGCGGATGGCGTGGTACAGCGCCTTGAGCGTGTCCCTGGGGAAGTTCTCTCCATCGTTGAGGACGGCAGATTGAGTAACTGCAGTATTAGAGCTGTATCCCAATACTCACAGGGCCCACTGCAGCGGCTGCGTGCGGATGGCGTGGTACAGCGCCTTGAGCGTGTCCCTGGGGAAGTCTCCTTCGTTGAGGTGGCCAGTTTGAGTAACTGCAGTATTAGAGCTGTATCCCAATACTCACAGGGCCCACTGTAGCGGCTGCGTGCGGATGGCGTGGTACAGCGCCTTGAGCGTGTCCCTGGGGAAGTCTCCTTCGTTGAGGTGGCCAGTTTGAGTAACTGCAGTATTAGAGCTGTATCCCAATACTCACAGGGCCCACTGCAGCGGCTGCGTGCGGATGGCGTGGTACAGCGCCTTGAGCGTGTCCCTGGGGAAGTTCTCTCCATCGTTGAGGTGGCCAGTTTGAGTAACTGCAGTATTAGAGCTCTTTTCCAATACTCACAGGGCCCACTGCAGCGGCTGCGTGCGGATGGCGTGGTACAGCGCCTTGAGCGTGTCCCTGGGGAAGTCTCCATCGTTGAGGTGGCCAGTTTGAGTAACTGCAGTATTAGAGCTGTATCCCAATACTCACAGGGCCCACTGTAGCGGCTGCGTGCGGATGGCGTGGTAAAGTGCCTTGAGCGTGTCCCTGGGGAAGTCTCCTTCGTTGAGGTGGCCAGTTTGAGTAACTGCAGTATTAGAGCTGTATCCCAATACTCACAGGGCCCACTGCAGCGGCTGCGTGCGGATGGCGTGGTAAAGTGCCTTGAGCGTGTCCCTGGGGAAGTCTCCTTCGTTGAGGTGGCCAGTTTGAGTAACTGCAGTATTAGAGCTGTATCCCAATACTCACAGGGCCCACTGCAGCGGCTGCGTGCGGATGGCGTGGTAAAGTGCCTTGAGCGTGTCCCTGGGGAAGTCTCCTTCGTTGAGGTGGCCAGTTTGAGTAACTGCAGTATTAGAGCTGTATCCCAATACTCACAGGGCCCACTGCAGCGGCTGCGTGCGGATGGCGTGGTAAAGTGCCTTGAGCGTGTCCCTGGGGAAGTCTCCTTCGTTGAGGTGGCCAGTTTGAGTAACTGCAGTATTAGAGCTGTATCCCAATACTCACAGGGCCCACTGCAGCGGCTGCGTGCGGATGGCGTGGTAAAGTGCCTTGAGCGTGTCCCTGGGGAAGTCTCCTTCGTTGAGGTGGCCAGTTTGAGTAACTGCAGTATTAGAGCTGTATCCCAATACTCACAGGGCCCACTGCAGCGGCTGCGTGCGGATGGCGTGGTACAGCGCCTTGAGCGTGTCCCTGGGGAAGTTCTCTCCATCGTTGAGGTCGGCAGATTGAGTAACTGCAGTATTAGAGCTGTATCCCAATACTCACAGGGCCCACTGCAGCGGCTGCGTGCGGATGGCGTGGTACAGCGCCTTGAGCGTGTCCCTGGGGAAGTTCTCTCCATCGTTGAGGTCGGCAGATTGAGTAACTGCAGTATTAGAGCTGTATCCCAATACTCACAGGGCCCACTGCAGCGGCTGCGTGCGGATGGCGTGGTACAGCGCCTTGAGCGTGTCCCTGGGGAAGTTCTCTCCATCGTTGAGGTCGGCAGATTGAGTAACTGCAGTATTAGAGCTGTATCCCAATACTCACAGGGCCCACTGCAGCGGCTGCGTGCGGATGGCGTGGTACAGCGCCTTGAGCGTGTCCCTGGGGAAGTTCTCTCCATCGTTGAGGTCGGCAGATTGAGTAACTGCAGTATTAGAGCTGTATCCCAATACTCACAGGGCCCACTGCAGCGGCTGCGTGCGGATGGCGTGGTACAGCGCCTTGAGCGTGTCCCTGGGGAAGTTCTCTCCATCGTTGAGGTCCGCCAGGTTGTCTATGAACTCTGCGCAGGCCATCCTTCTGAAGGACGCGCTTCCGCCGCCGTGCAGGTCCGTGTTGAGGAGCATTATGGCGCATGTTAGCGTGTGAACGGCATCTGTAAGATAAATACACAAGGTAATCATAAGCTTCCATATAAAGAAAAATCTGGAGCTCTATTTTTGGTTCGCTCGGATCGTGCCGAGCGCTCGATTTCTACTAATTTCCGTTTGACATCTGGAATTCCGTATTTTTTTAATCGCTCGACCGCAACGAATCAAATGCCCCTACCTACTCGTTGCAACGGACGAGCGACAGAATTAACGTCAAAAATGTTCTGACGTGTTGTTATGACAACATAAAAAAATACGAAAATCCTGTTCTAGTGACTGAGAAGCCACTAGCGATACGAACTTGTCAAAAAGATCAATAGTAGGACAAATTCTTTAGTTTCAAAAAATATCACCGGGTCAGATGTGTTTTTAAAATTCAACATTTCATATTAGTTGGTAGGACTGTAGACGAATGATTAAAACATATGGAAAATTGACGTGATGCGACTTGGAAGACGAGTGTGACTTATGTCGCATGTGGCAACACATTGTCATACGAGCAAATTAAAAATAGAGCTCCAGGAACGTTAAATAGTACGCTACGTAAAATAAGATTTGAAAAAAAGTAACCAAAAGCGATGAAAGTACGGAAGTCCAGAAAGAACAAGTTCGTTCGTCGTTCACGATAGATGAAGTTCTAGCCGGTCAATAAAAGTTTTGTTTATGTGCAGTGGCGAGACTTCATGTCTAAACTCTCCAAATGTCTTCGTTTCATGACGTAACGTCCAACCTTTTAAAAAACTTATAAAAATCAACGAATATATTGTAAAGTGTAGTTGTAGTATGATGTGCAGTGTATGTATAGTAGTTTAGTAGTGTCGTTAGTTACCTTGTGAGTTGAAAATGCCGGGGTTGCATTCCAAGTAGCGCCGCGAGAAGTGCACGAGCACTCGTTCCCGCTCCTGCGTCTCGCCGCTGAGCGCGAACAGTTGTAGTATGATGTGTAGTGTATAGTAGTTTAGTCGTGTCGTTAGTTAGTTACCTTGTGAGTTGAAAGTGCCGGGGTTGCATTCCAAGTAGCGCCGCGAGAAGTGCACGAGCACTCGTTCCCGCTCCTGCGTCTCGCCGCTGAGCGCGAACAGTTGTAGTATGATGTGTAGTGTATAGTAGTCTAGTAGTGTCGTTAGTTACCTTGTGAGTTGAAAGTGCCGGGGTTGCATTCCAAATACCGCCGTGAGAAGTGCACGAGCACTCGTTCCCGCTCCTGCGTCTCGCCGCTGAGCGCGAACAGTTGTAGTATGATGTGTAGTGTATAGTAGTCTAGTAGTGTCGTTAGTTACCTTGTGAGTTGAAAGTGCCGGGGTTGCATTCCAAATACCGCCGTGAGAAGTGCACGAGCACTCGTTCCCGCTCCTGCGTCTCGCCGCTGAGCGCGAACAGTTGTAGTATGATGTGTAGTGTATAGTAGTTTAGTAGTGTCGTTAGTTACCTTGTGAGTTGAAAGTGCCGGGGTTGCATTCCAAATACCGCCGCGAGAAGTGCACGAGCACTCGTTCGCGCTCCTGCGTCTCGCCGCTGAGCGCGAACAGTTGTAGTATGATGTGTAGTGTATAGTAGTCTAGTAGTGTCGTTAGTTACCTTGTGAGTTGAAAGTGCCGGGGTTGCATTCCAAATACCGCCGTGAGAAGTGCACGAGCACTCGTTCCCGCTCCTGCGTCTCGCCGCTGAGCGCGAACAGTTGTAGTATGATGTGTAGTGTATAGTAGTCTAGTAGTGTCGTTAGTTACCTTGTGAGTTGAAAGTGCCGGGGTTGCATTCCAAATACCGCCGTGAGAAGTGCACGAGCACTCGTTCCCGCTCCTGCGTCTCGCCGCTGAGCGCGAACAGTTGTAGTATGATGTGTAGTGTATAGTAGTCTAGTAGTGTCGTTAGTTACCTTGTGAGTTGAAAGTGCCGGGGTTGCATTCCAAATACCGCCGTGAGAAGTGCACGAGCACTCGTTCCCGCTCCTGCGTCTCGCCGCTGAGCGCGAACAGTTGTAGTATGATGTGTAGTGTATAGTAGTCTAGTAGTGTCGTTAGTTACCTTGTGAGTTGAAAGTGCCGGGGTTGCATTCCAAATACCGCCGTGAGAAGTGCACGAGCACTCGTTCCCGCTCCTGCGTCTCGCCGCTGAGCGCGAACCGCGCGAGGAACGTTCGCAACGCAACGTCTAACGTCGCGCCGCTGAAGTCGAAGTGTTTCACGTACTCTTCGGCTACCGCTCGGGAGAATTCGTTGCTGCAAAAAACACAAATAATGTAGTCTTAGATTAAACTCAACAACATCAACAAATTAATTATGGGAAGTAATTAACCGATCGACTAAAATACTTTTTTACCGACAAAAATACTAGGTGAGCGACTTAGTCGCCAATCTAATCTAACCTAAACCTATTGATCACGCACAATTGTGATGACCACATCTACTGTGTTCCACAGTTTATTGAAACGAAGGTTTCTCATGCAAAATTAAGTAAATTAAAACTAGTCCTACCTTACTAGAAAATAGTGTCCGTAATCCAGGGGGGCTGAACGTTGTCTCGCCGGCGCGCGCCGGGCAAAACGATCTCCACACAACCCCCGATGGGATACTCTTACAGCTAACACTCTTATACTACACAATGCCCTAATAGGCAGCTAAAACTTTCCCGGCGCTTTTCAAAGCGAACACACACGGGTTACAAGTCCGTACCCCGACCGGAGCCCTAGTAGGTGCAAAACGAAATCTCGGTCCCAATATGGGTAGGTAACTTGCGCGGCACGTCGCTACAGAAACACACGAACTTGTCTCACGGCTGCTTACGGCCAACTGGTCTGCACGCGGCCCGAGCGCATTGCGTGTCGCCCGTGACCTTGACAATGACAACGCACCGCTCGCAGCGCGGCGCGAACATCCCCCCGTCCCGGACAGTAGCAAACTGTCCGCCAACTCAATCTAAGGGCAGGCGAGAGAGGGTAGCGATCGCTCGCTTCAAAACAGAGTCCCCCACCAGGACCTCGGCAAACCTGGGCACACCATCCGACCCCGGACGAAGCTGAACAATGCGTCCTAAACGCCAGCGGAGGGGCGGCAGGTTTGGATCCTTTACCAACACGAGGTCTCCTGTCTTGGGTGGGGTCGTCCTATCCGACCACTTAACGCGTTGCTGCAAAATGTGCAAATACTCCAGATGCCAACGGCGCCAAAAACTCTGCGTAAGCTGCTGGAGCAATTCAAATCGCGAGAGCCGTCCGGAGGCCACTTCGGAATAAGGATATTCCGGCAAGGCGTTAAGCGGTCTGCCAATCAAAAAATGGCCCGGCGTAAGGGCCTCTAAATCATTCGCGTCCGAAGACAACGGACACAACGGACGCGAGTTGAGGACCGCCTCAACCTTACAAAATACGGTCGCGAGTTCCTCAAACGTGAGGACCGTCTCCCCAATAACGCGACGAAGGTGAGTTTTAGCGGCCTTTACAGTTGCTTCAAAAATCCCTCCCCAGTGGGGGCAGGATGGCGGGGAGTACTGCCATCGTACCCCTCTGCGAGAGAGTGTGGATCCGATCTCAAAATTATTCCTATCCAAAAATTCACAAACTTCCTTTAAATACCTATCGGTGCCCTTGAAATTGGTTCCACAATCGGACCTGATTAACGACGGCATTCCGCGGCGAGACACAAAACGATTCAACGTGGCTACAAAGGCTTCTGTGGTGAGGGCACTAACCACCTCCAGGTGGACTGCTTTAGTGGCCAAACAAACAAATACACACAAGTAAGCCTTTTCCGTTCTAGCATTACGAAGCCGCGATGTCTTAACGGTAAATGGCCCCGCAAAATCCGTTCCAACTCCTGAGAAGGGCATCGATTCGTTCACTCGATCGGCAGGCAAATCACCCATCTGGGGCTGCATCGTATCGGCGCGCAAACGATAACACGGGAGACAACGAAAAATAACGGATCGGATTATTCTCCGCGCTGACAAAATCCAGAACTCTCGTTGGAGGAGCGCGGTCAAAGCATTACAACCGGCATGAGCATTCTTTACATGTCGGTCTGTAATCAACAGTCTAACTAACGGTCCATCCTTGGGGAGCAACAAAGGGTGGCGTGATCCGTACGGCAGGTTGGCATGTCTGAGCCTACCTCCGACACGCAGCAATCCGGTACTGTCCAAGAAGGGATTCAACCGCACCAAGGGTCCCTTCAACTTGGGCTTACTTGAGCGCAGGGCTTCCAGCTCCGGTTCAAACTCTCGCTGTTGCGTCACTCGCAACCAATGCAACAGAGCGTCTTGCCGCTCTTGTGGGGCGAGGACCGGAGACAACGATTTCTCCTGAGGCTGGCGACAATTTCGCACAAAGCGCCTCATCCAAGCAGTCACGCCGAGCAACTTATCAAGGGAACTGTAGCGGTCTAACAAAAACTCCATCTGCGGAGCCGCCACCGTCTCCACGGCGTGAACACGCATGCCTAGGTCTGGGACTCTGGCCACAGCCGGGGTGGCAGGCCATGAGCGCTCAGGCCGTAACAACCATGATGGACTCCACCATAGGTGGTGGTCCACTAACTCAGGCGCCTCGCAGCCGCGGGAGGCACAATCTGCGGGGTTCAATTCGCCCGGTACGTGGCGCCAAATCAACGGGGCCTTTGAAGTCTGAATTTGTGAGACCCGGTTGGCCACAAAAACCTCAAGGGTGTGGACTGAACTCTTCAGCCAACAAAGGACGACCTGGCTGTCAGACCACGCAAATATCGACTCCAAGTCGACACCGTTTCCCAAGGTGTCGGCAACATGATTGAGTAGCCGTACTAAGAGAGTGGCGCCGGACAACTCCAACTTCGGAATGGTTAGCCTAGTCCGAAGGGGGGCGACCTTACTCTTGGCCATAACTAAGTGTACGGCGACAACGCCTGCTGCATCCACCGTTCGGATGTAAACGGCTGCCGCGTATCCGCTTTCGGACGCGTCACAAAAGCCGTGCAGGGAGGCTTTAAACTTTCCCGAAGGCAGCATTTGCCTCGGTATACAAACCCGATTGACGTCGGGTAGGGATGACACGAACCTCACCCACTCTCGTAGGAGGCTACCAGAGAGGGGCTCATCCCATGACAATTCCGCAGCCCAGAGCTCCTGTAGGAAGCACTTCATCGAAAACACTACAGGGCTGAGCCAACCGTTCGGATCAAAGGTACGGGCTACAGTAGACAGCACCGTGCGTTTAGTCCAGACCTTTGGGTCTGGCAGTTCCAATCTATATGTGAACAAATCCGGGACTGGTCGATACTGGACTCCCAAAACAGACAGCATGTCTGGAGTCTCCGGATTTTCAAAGAGGAGCGGCTCTTGCTGGTGGTCCTTAGGCAAATCTGCCAATAGGTCCGGTGAGTTAGACAGCCACTTCCGCAACTCATAGCCACCAGCCCTCAAGAGCGCAATCAGCTCATC
Organism: Crambus lathoniellus; assembly: GCA_949710035.1. Lineage (NCBI taxonomy): Eukaryota > Metazoa > Arthropoda > Insecta > Lepidoptera > Crambidae > Crambus > Crambus lathoniellus. Next base: position 23,665,690 of record OX453305.1, on the reverse strand, counting down.
ACGTAAGACGAGAGCCTCATCTAAGCTCGAGGCCCCCGTGCAGATATCGTCGACAAATAAGGCCCCCCCCTCAATAAGAGCAGATGCCCGGGGATAGCGTAGCCGTTCGCGCTCTGCGAGCTCCAAAAGCGAACGGATCGCCACAAAGGGGCTCGACCGCAAACCATAAGTGTTGGTGTTCAGCTCGTAAGCCAACATCGGATCCTGGGGATCCTCACGCCAAAGGATGAGCTGGTATCGTCTATCCTCCGGGTGAATCACGGTCTGTCTGAACATCATGCGGATATCGGCCACAAAGACGACAGCGTGCCGGCGGAAGTTGGTCAAAACATCACAGACATCGTGATGCAACTTCGGCCCCGCATGCAGACACTGATTCAACGACACTCCGGTTGACGTGGGCGCTGAACCATCAAAGACCACGCGGATCTTCCCATTGGAAGTCTTCAAAACAGCGTGGTGTGGCAGGAAGTAATGTTCCACATTACGCCAGTCCAACTGCGAGATGGACATGTGCCCAAGGTCCAAATACTCCCGCATGAAGTCTATATACTTCTCCTTGAATGCGGGATCCCTGGCCATCCTACGCTCCATGGACAACAATCTCTTCTCGGCCATCGGTCGGGAGCTCCCTAAAGGGGGGCGAACCGCCAAGAAGGGCAAGCGGGTAATCAAGCGACCCGAGAGGAGGCGCCCAGTGTTGTTCTGGTAGAACAATTCGCACTCCTCCGCTAACGGATCCAACCGCTTGGCAGTGGGAGGTTCCTCCACCTCCCAAAACTTTTGGAGAACGTCGGACAAAGTAGAACCGACAATGGTCTGGCGGTCTACCGACGGGGTCTCTGGTGTCTGTGGTACCTTTCCCATCACCACATGACCCAGCGACGAGGACAAGGCGACAAGATCGGCTGTCTGCAAAACTCGCTTGCTTCCACACAGTACACGACCGAGGACATCCGCACCAATCAACAAGTGTATTGGGCCCGGTCGGTGGAAGGAAGGATCAGCCAAAGCCAGTCCAGACGTCAGCTCAATCGTGGATGGCGGCACTCGCACTTGCGGGAGTGGTCCAACCACCTTATCAAATACTATCGCCGAAGCACCGATCTTCGGCCTTGGCGCGAAGTGGGGGGAGAAGGAGAACTCAACTCGACCAATCGGATCAGGGATCCGCGAGTCTCCCACCCCCCGTACCGCTTCGTGATGCGGCACAAGCCAAAGACCCAGCTGTCGGACAAGCCACCTGGACATTATGCACCCCTGGGCACCTGAGTCCAAAAGGGCACGCACCGTGACAACATTGCCCTTAGGTCCCCAAACATTCACGGAGGCTGTTGGCAACAGCACAAGCTCCGGAGGGGTGGTTGGGTCCGACAGGGGCGCCATTAAAAATTTTGGGGGGGTACTTGTCCCCCTCGCGCCTGAGTCGGCGCGCCAAATGTGGGACGCTCGTACCGGGCGAGCGGGTCCCAATCGGGTACATACTGGCCCCGACCAACAGCACTCCTAGGTGCAGGGTAATACCCGTGTGGGGCGTGCCTCGGTACATAGTACCCCAATCGAGGCCTCTCCATTAGGGGGGGGGAGTAGCAAATAGGGCCCGTGCCCATCGCCACCGTGGCGTACTCTTGTGGTACCCCCCTACCCCCGCCCGTGGCGGGGGCGTCTCTCCTATAGTTCCCCCTCTCCGGGGGGGACTGAACGGGGGGGCTAAGCCCCGCCGAATCTCTAGGGGACCGGTTCCGGGCTGCCGGGCCCCCGCCCGTGCGCGAGGAATTCGAACCCCGGTCGCTCCCGGCGTCCTTGCGGTCCAAACAAAGGAGGGGGTGATGCCTCCCTCCGCAAAGACGACAATCCTCGGTCTGGGGACACGCCGACTGCATGTGTCCCCCCAAACACCTATAGCACCATTGGCGCTGTCTAGCAACGGCCCTCCGTCCCTCTGGGCGGAGGCCTCTAAATTTGGCACATTCGTGCACCATGTGCCTATCTCCCCTGCAATACCTGCACCGCTCACTCGGTGCGGGGGGAGGGGACTGCTGGAAGGCAGCATAGCGATTGGTCGGGCGACGGGGCTGTTCCCTCGCCGCCACCATACGACCAACACCTGGAACCGGGGCAGGCTCCAGGTGGTCCGTCACCCTACATTCGTCCTCCAAAAAACGAAGGAGGTCCGCGAAGGGCGGGAGATACGAGGCGCTGTCGCCTCCGTACCTCTGCTCGAAACGCCCCTTCATTTCAGCGGGCAATTTGGCGAGGACTATGTGCAGCAGTACAAAGGACCACTGATCCACCGGCAGGTCCAATCGCCTTAGGGAGTTGACCGCTGACAGTAGCGGGTTCAGCAACTCCCTCCGTAACAGGTGTACCCGCGTGATTCGCGGGAGGGCCAAAATCGTGGCCACGTGGGTGTCCGCCAGTAACCGGACATTCTGGTACCTGCTAACCAGAAGCTGGCGAGCCACCTGGTAGTTGTCGTCGCTGATGAGCAGGTGCTGGATTACCGCGCTGGCCTCTCCTCGCAGGGAGGAGCGCAAATAGGCCAACTTCTCACTAGGGGATAAGTCCCGTCGTGAATCCACCAAACTGTCAAACAGGTTAATGAAGCCCATCCAGGCTGACAGATCCCCATTAAAAGTGGGAATCTCCAAAGTAGGCAATCGGCCTAGCAACGCCGTCGGGGTAGGTTTGACCTCCCCACTCAAAACCGGCTCCCCCTTCCGAACAGCCAGGGCCCTCTCAGCCGCCTCCGTGAGCTGGTCAGCCAGCTCATAGGCCTGGGCTACATCCTGCTCCAGCTGTTCCGACACGGCATCATCAGCTGGGGGGTTCTCCAGATAATACGCGCGACACTCCATGGCGTGGCGCTCCAGGTCTTGCAGCCGAGCTGCCAGCCCGCCATACCGAGCTAGCAACGCGCCTACCCGGTCGGCTCGGTCTATTAATGTGACCGCACAAGCAAGCCAACGCAAAACTCCTTGGATGCCAGCCCTGGATACGGTGGTCGGATTCGTAGGAGCCATTTATACTCCGTTTAATAAACAAAGCAAACAAAGAAATATAAAAGTGGTAAACATCAACAAAAAAAACAATAGAAATAGGTCGCGTCACGATAATATAAAACACAATTAAAATTCGGACGACATACACGGACCCTACTATTTTCATAAATTATTAACAACTTACCAATTTCAAGGGCTAACAATATAACGGTATAAACAAAACGTATAGGATTAACGGTATGGCATACACACACGGCCAAGTCAACCTCGCAAATCAACTACTAAACCGTTATCAACAAACAAAAACAAAACTATTTTTAATAATAATACTCGTAATTTAATACTACTAATAATTAAAACTAGTTCCACTTTTTTAACTAGGCAAGCGGACTCGGAACAAACACTAGTATGTGGTACTAATAAACAACACTTTCGAACGAAACTATTCGTCAAATAAATCCGGACACACAAAAAAAAATATACACATCTAGGCGAGTAAACTCGTATCAAATCACTAGTATGTGGTACTAATAAACACACTTTCGGACGAACTATTCGTCAAATAAATCCGGACACACAAAAAAAATATACACATCTAGGCGAGTAAACTCGTATCAAAACACTAGTATGTGACAACAATTATATAAGTGTCTATCTATTATCGGATCCACCAAGTGAGAAACATTCGCTTCGAGAATTTACTAGAACAATTTCTTAGTACTTCAATCGTCTCGGGATCTTCAAATACCCTCGAGATTTCAACAAAAAAAAATAATTTTTAGGTACTCTTTTTAGGTACGCTTTTTATTTTTACTATGAAATTTTATGTACCTAGTTAATTTTAATATGAAAATTAACTAATTATATCAACTAGGTACGCTCTGCTACCAAAAATATGATCACGCACAATTGTGATGACCACATCTACTGTGTTCCACAGTTTATTGAAACGAAGGTTTCTCATGCAAAATTAAGTAAATTAAAACTAGTCCTACCTTACTAGAAAATAGTGTCCGTAATCCAGGGGGGCTGAACGTTGTCTCGCCGGCGCGCGCCGGGCAAAACGATCTCCACACAACCCCCGATGGGATACTCTTACAGCTAACACTCTTATACTACACAATGCCCTAATAGGCAGCTAAAACTTTCCCGGCGCTTTTCAAAGCGAACACACACGGGTTACAAGTCCGTACCCCGACCGGAGCCCTAGTAGGTGCAAAACGAAATCTCGGTCCCAATATGGGTAGGTAACTTGCGCGGCACGTCGCTACAGAAACACACGAACTTGTCTCACGGCTGCTTACGGCCAACTGGTCTGCACGCGGCCCGAGCGCATTGCGTGTCGCCCGTGACCTTGACAATGACAACGCACCGCTCGCAGCGCGGCGCGAACACCTATTTTGCCGTAACTAAAACTAATATTTTAGTCGGTTTATTCCATGAATTAAGATATATGTAGCGAGTGCGCCAGTTTGACTGTCCCGAAACTAGCGACTGTTTAGTCGCTAGTTTCTGGACAGCAGCACAGGATCGTACGATGTATGACAAAGCGGTGGCGTGACCGGTGACGCACCGCACCGGACAGCAACTATGTCCCACTTTAACATGGAAGCCGCCTGCGCAAACATCCTACAGTCTTTTAAGACGGGCTTTCGATACACTATAATTGATAAAACAGTTTTGAGCACAACGTTTTCCATCAAAATGTGTGCAACGAATTTGCATAACGGTTTGCTGCCAAGGTAGCAATACAACACTAAATTTTAATTACTACAAAGAGTTAAGGGGATGATAGTGTCCATCAATACGAATAATTATAACTATGAGGTCAACCACAGAATCGCGAAAAAAAAACAGCTATTCCATACATTTCAATCCAGTCAATGATGTACTTTTGTATGGAACAGCCGATTTTTTTCTCGCGATTCCGTGGTTGTTCCCATAGTAAAAATTGTTCGTATTGATGGATACTATCATCCCCTAAAATCTTTGTACTAATTAAAATTTAGTGGTTTATAAACATGTGCATAACCTGGATAAAGACATTCAACTAAGTTTGTATCCAGTAAAAATCCAATCTAAGTTAGTGAAATGGTATACAAACTTCTTGCTCAAATGCCTGGAGACGTCCGACTTCTTGAACCCGTCGAGGTGGTAGAGCCGCTTGGCGAGCCGCTCGGCCGACGGGATGTCCACGGCCTTGGGGCTGTAGTGGAACGAGTGCAGCGAGTCGCCGTCCGAGCCGTCGTCCGAGCCCGACCCGCCGCCGTCCGACCCGGGACCCTGACGATAAAAAACTAAGGTGACATAATCTGCGTAGTATACAACGTGTTAATGAATTAACCCAAAACCTCTTACGTGGTGATTGTGCTCATGAATATGAACAACTTTTATTATGAGGCCAACTCTGCAACTCAAAAAAAAAATCAGCTGTTTCAGACAAATTGTCAATACCTACTCGACCAAAATGTATGAAACAGCTGATTTTTTTTTTTGAGTTGCAGAGTTGGCCTCATAATAAAAGTTGTTCATATTTATGAGCACAATCACCACCTAACAGGTTTTGGGTTAATTCATTAACACATTGTATAACAAAGTCACTTCTCGCTGTCTGTACGGTATAAATCTTGAGACTTAAATTATTTTGATGCAGAAAGTGGAAGAACGAAAATGAAAGTGAAGTGAGTGCAAGAAAGTGAAAATGAAAGCTACTTATAGGGCTCGTGGTTTTTACTATAATATTCTTCCTATACTTACAGAACGGCATTGTGAATGTATAAATAAAAATTAAAATCTCAATTTAATGGCTGTATTATCCTAATTGATTGTTAACGAGGGTTTTCTTACATTGATGAAACAACGCTGGCCAACAGCGTTAATAAGTGATAGCAAAATTCTACAAGTTGTGTAAGCCTTTTCTGTAGCTTAGTTGGTCAGAGCATCGGGTCGGATTCCAGGAGGCGCGGGTTCGTATTCCGCCTGAAAGCTACTTACTTATAGGGCTTGTTTTTTTTTTTGCTATAACATTTTTTCTATACGATATATATCTTTCAAACTACGGAACGGTTTGAGCTGTAGTGAAACGAGTCCCCGTCCGAGCACGACCCCTGTCTTACTTACAGAATAGCATTGTGAATGCATAAAAACAATTTAAATTATAAGACCAGGATATTCCAAATACTCTTTGTATTTTTCTTTATGTGTGAAGAGTAATGAAACTAACCTCACTTTTTATAATTTTTTCGATGTTTTCGTTGTTATTTTGAGCATAAATTCACTTTTTGAAAAAGTAACCAGAGAGTATTCTTTTACCTGTCATTACCTATTTTTCTATATTATATTATTCGTGAATTAGAGATTAATAATCTAAGTTTATTATCCAAAAAATATAAAAATAATGAAAATTTTCTTTGTTTTTGAAATTTTTTAAAGTCTAGTGAAGATACAAATATCCTAACCACAAAATAATCAAGATCATTTATGAAACTTCAATATATAATTTTATTTTTATCTGTTTAAAAATAAAGAATATTTAAATAAAACACTTTCACGGATTTTGCCACGCATTTAATGAACAACTTGGTTGATTGGTACAGTGGGTAGTTTCCGTGACCACGGCCCCTGGAATTGTGCCGAAAATTGTCCTTTTAAAAACAACTAATGAAATTTTACCAAGTTGTTTAATAAATGCGTGGCAAAATCCGTCAAAGTGTTTTATTTAAATGAACAGTTCGCGCAGAAATTTAAGATGTAGGTACTTAAAGAATATTGGATTGTTTACTTTTGAATCCCAAATAGGTTAATTTCAATAATTTCGAATAAGCTAGACATTAAGGTGTCACCTGATAGGGCTGGTTGTCGGGCGAGCTGTGTCCGTTCTCGCGGCCGGAGTAGCCGGTGTTGTTGTTGATGTTGTTGTTGTTGACGGCCTCCACGTTCGCGTTCTGCTTGTCCGGGCCCATCACCTGTGTCACATTCACGATTAACCTTAACAGCACGGGCGCGTTCGCGGTAAAAGAGGACGGGACGGTTACATTTTAGGTTATGTCGGTTAACATTGAGAGAAGGCTGAATCCGTTCTCGCGGCCGGTGAATATAGTAGGTCACATAACAGTAGAAAATCATGGAAAATGTCCTCGATGCTTCCATTTTCAAATGAGACACGATAATTTAATTAGGCTCTCAAAAAATGTGCAGGGAAATTCGAACAATGCTATTTTTACTTTATATAACAACATTTTTCAACATAACTACAAGTGACCAGTGGCAGAAAAAAAATATCTCAAAACTTTCCGAGTGTCCCACTGTCTTGCTAAAGTTGTAAAATTATTAAAACCTGACCAGAAAAACGGAAATGTGACAAACTCAATTTTTCTATAGAATTTGACATTTGTAACCATGAAGAGGCAAAAGTGGCGCCTCAAGCAAGGTTTTTTATTTTTCTCGTCAGGCTTTAAATACTAAATTATTAAGCAAAGAACACAAGAAATATTTAAGAGAAAGTAAGTGGGTGGGGCACGCGTTGAATACCATTTGCTTAATAGCAAACCCACCATAAATTTTGACTTTGTACAATTTTGAATTTCTTCAAGTTCGGTTCGGATTCGGACACAAGTATGGTGCCGCCAATACCAGGATGTGATACAATGAACAACATGCAACCTGTATGACGAACCTGTAGTCGTGGTCCCCGTTGAAGGGGCTGGACTTGGCCCGCTTGTGGCCCGGCTCGGACACTAGTATGGTGCCGTCAATACCAGGATGTGATACAATGAACAACAAGCAACCTGTATGACGATCCTGTAGTCGTGGTCGCCGTTGAGCGTGCGCTCGCTGCCGTCGCACGAGGGGCTGGACTTGGCCCGCTTGTGGCCCGGCTCGGACACTAGTATGGTGCCGCCAATACCAGGATGTGATACAATGAACAACATGCAACCTGTATGAAGAACCTGTAGTCGTGGTCCCCGTTGAAGGGGCTGGACTTGGCCCGCTTGTGGCCCGGCTCGGACACTAGTATGGTGCCGTCAATACCAGGATGTGATACAATGAACAACAAGCAACCTGTATGACGATCCTGTAGTCGTGGTCGCCGTTGAGGGGGCTGGACTTGGCCCGCTTGTGGCCCGGCTCGGACACTAGTATGGTGCCGTCAATACCAGGATGTGATACAATGAACAACAAGCAACCTGTATGACGATCCTGTAGTCGTGGTCGCCGTTGAGGGGGCTGGACTTGGCCCGCTTGTGGCCCGGCTCGGACACTAGTATGGTGCCGTCAATACCAGGATGTGATACAATGAACAACAAGCAACCTGTATGACGATCCTGTAGTCGTGGTCCCCGTTGAGCGTGCGCTCGCTTCCGTCGCACGAGGGGCTGGACTTGGCCCGCTTGTGGCCCGGCTCGGACACTAGTATGGTGCCGCCAATACCAGGATGTGATACAATGAACAACATGCAACCTGTATGAAGAACCTGTAGTCGTGGTCCCCGTTGAAGGGGCTGGACTTGGCCCGCTTGTGGCCCGGCTCGGACACTAGTATGGTGCCGTCAATACCAGGATGTGATACAATGAACAACAAGCAACCTGTATGACGATCCTGTAGTCGTGGTCGCCGTTGAGGGGGCTGGACTTGGCCCGCTTGTGGCCCGGCTCGGACACTAGTATGGTGCCGTCAATACCAGGATGTGATACAATGAACAACAAGCAACCTGTATGACGATCCTGTAGTCGTGGTCCCCGTTGAAGGGGCTGGACTTGGCCCGCTTGTGGCCCGGCTCGGACACTAGTATGGTGCCGTCAATACCAGGATGTGATACAATGAACAACAAGCAACCTGTATGACGATCCTGTAGTCGTGGTCGCCGTTGAGGGGGCTGGACTTGGCCCGCTTGTGGCCCGGCTCAGACACTAGTATGGTGCCGTCAATACCAGGATGTGATACAATGAACAACATGCAACCTGTATGAAGAACCTGTAGTCGTGGTCCCCGTTGAAGGGGCTGGACTTGGCCCGCTTGTGGCCCGGCTCGGACACTAGTATGGTGCCGTCAATACCAGGATGTGATACAATGAACAACAAGCAACCTGTATGACGATCCTGTAGTCGTGGTCGCCGTTGAGGGGGCTGGACTTGGCCCGCTTGTGGCCCGGCTCGGACACTAGTATGGTGCCGTCAATACCAGGATGTGATACAATGAACAACAAGCAACCTGTATGACGATCCTGTAGTCGTGGTCGCCGTTGAGGGGGCTGGACTTGGCCCGCTTGTGGCCCGGCTCGGACACTAGTATGGTGCCGTCAATACCAGGATGTGATACAATGAACAACAAGCAACCTGTATGACGATCCTGTAGTCGTGGTCCCCGTTGAAGGGGCTGGACTTGGCCCGCTTGTGGCCCGGCTCGGACACTAGTATGGTGCCGTCAATACCAGGATGTGATACAATGAACAACAAGCAACCTGTATGACGATCCTGTAGTCGTGGTCGCCGTTGAGGGGGCTGGACTTGGCCCGCTTGTGGCCCGGCTCGGACACTAGTATGGTGCCGTCAATACCAGGATGTGATACAATGAACAACAAGCAACCTGTATGACGATCCTGTAGTCGTGGTCGCCGTTGAGGGGGCTGGACTTGGCCCGCTTGTGGCCCGGCTCGGACATTAGTATGGTGCCGTCAATACCAGGATGTGATACAATGAACAACAAGCAACCTGTATGACGATCCTGTAGTCGTGGTCGCCGTTGAGCGTTCGCTCGCTGCCGTCGCACGAGGGGCTGGACTTGGCCCGCTTGTGGCACGGCTCGGACACTAGTATGGTGCTGTCCGAGTCGGACGCGTCGGACAGCTCCATGCGCGGACACTCCCGGCCCGATTCGAGTGCGAACTGCTCCTGGTAGTCGGGGCTTGATATGTTCGATACCGCTTCTGATAGGCTCATGTCACCTGACGGAATTAATTAAACTTTATAACTTTAGGCTTTGCTCTCGACTTTTAATGGATTCAAATAACTGTCAAAAAGAACTAAATGAGATATGGTTTTGTAACATAAACTTTAAAGTAAATCTATCTCTAAAAACTAAGAATCCACTCGTAGATTTAATGCTGGTTGCACTGTGCCGGCACGGACACACGTTAAAACATCGTTTTACAGGGACGCGGATTGATCCGTATGGCTTATGTTTGGGTCCCGTGTACAGGGTCTCCCAGACTGATGTGAAATCCGCTTATACACGGTATTAAATAAAATAATAAGCAATAATAATATTATAATAGAAAATATTGAAAATGAAGTATTAGAAAAAGTCGACCCGCCCCATCGGAGCTAGTTGTGAGACGGGTCGACTTTTTCTAATACTTCAGTTTCAATAATAAAAATTGCAATGTGAATGCAAAAAACTTAAAAATTAAAGAATATAATTATTATAATATTTTAGGGAGTGATTCTACTACCAATGAAAGTGCAAACTTTCCCTTGGAAATATAGGAAACATACTTAGAAATATTTTGTATGGGATGACGAAAAAAAATGTTTATATTTCGACCTATGTTTCTAAGAGAAAGTTTTGCAGTTTCATTGGTAGAATAACTCCCTCAAATACTATTGCTTATTTTTTCTACACCTAGTTTATCACAAAAAAGGTCTAGAACTCTAATTTAGTGTATAATACGCCTATTTCCCCCTTACCGTTGAGCGGTCGGTGGTGTAGATGTTGCGTGGCGCGCGGGGACAGCACGGACGACGACGCGGATGTGGGCGACGCCGGCGACGACGACCTGACGCAAACACAACCAATTAAACTATACTGTATTGGAATCGTATAAGGTCGGATTTGCAATGAAACATCATACAGTTGTTGAAAATGCGATTTGTTCAGCCTTTAAAATAAGGAGGAAATATTGGAGAGGTACAACCCGATTCAAACTATTCAGCGTGTCGGAAACTCGCGCGAAGGAGACCGGACTGATTAATTTTTATTTAAAATGTTTTAAGAAGTATTAGCAACAGAACACAAATATTTACTTTCAAATATTTTAGAGATATAGAGAATCAAACTTACTTATTAGACAAGGACAGCGCTACCTACGTGTGACGTCAGACGTGCTCGCCATACTCCCGCGGCGTATAAAATTTCGTTTAACAAAGAGATGGCTAGAGCCACGGTTGTTGGTCACAATTCAGCAGCTCATTTTGTTTGATATTAAACAGATTTTTTTCACTTTTGTTATACTTCAATATTATATCTTTGAATGTCACTAATAAATATTGACATATCAATAATAGTCTGATCTCCTATTTAGAGGCACAGAGGTAAGGTAAGGTTGCGGGGTACTCTACTCCGCACAGCGGCTAACTTCGGGACCGCCTTTAAGATTGAATCGCACTATAGAACACGCGCTAGATAAGTCTGCACGCAACTGGGGCGCTAGTTACAGTTCATTAACTCTGTTTTATGTCGTATGTCCGTCCGGGTCAATTCTTGTAAGCTAAATTTACTCACTTCCCAGTGTCGATGGAGCTGAAGTTTCTTAGGCAGATTTGGTTTGAATGACAATATAATATAAAGTACAGACAGCATTAAAAGCTTGTCATTTTTTTTTTAAAGGATATGTTAAATGATTGGTTCCAATTTTGACCTCGGGCAGACTAATCTGGCGCGTAGTTCGCAATGGGTGTGGGGTGTGGGGTGTGGGGTGTGGGGTGTGGGCCATACCGTTGCGACATGCCGTCGGATATGGAGGTGGAATTGGAAGTGGGCGCGGAGCCGTTGCAGTGCGCGCGCTCCGAGGCGCACGACACGGGCGCGTTGTATGTCCACACGATTCTGCAACACGGGACGATACGACACTAAGCGAATGTGTTACACTATGCCTGTTTTAAAGGTCTAGAGTCTAGATTAGACAGAGGCTTAAGTGCTTGTTGCACAATCTGTAATAATTTGTACAGAAGTATTATGCTATTTGTCAAAACTTCAAAGTGACTAAAACTTTCGTCTGCTTTTCGATACAGAAATTCTATGGCACATTGCCTCAAATTTAACTTTAAAGTGGCAAGTCTTAAAGGTCTATGATAGAAGCTTAAGTGCTTGTTGCACAATCTGTAGTTTCGCACAGAAGTTTTGTGCCATTATTTGTCAAAACTTCAAAGTGACCAAAACTTTCGTCTGCTGTTAGATACAGAAATTCCATGACACATTTTGTCAAATTTAACTTTAAAGTAGCCAGTCTTAAAGGTCTATGACAGAGGCTTATGTGCTTGTTGCACAATCTGTAGTTACGCATGGAAGTTTTGTGCCATTATTTGTCAAAATTTCAAAGTGACCAAAACTTTCGTCTGCTGTTAGATACAGCAATTCTATTGCAAATTTTGTGAAATTTAACTTTAAAATGGCAACTATTCAAACTGATAATGGAACAGACCAACAACGGTGTAAATAAATAAAATCCTTAAAAAAATGGCAATATTCTTGTTCTTTTTCTTATAAAATTAATGGATAAATTGAAGTCTGTACTTCGGAATCATATCCAATTTTCCCATTCAACAATGGCACCTAAGTATCCTAAATGTCTCTAATAAATAACAAATCAATAAAACAAAACTCTTTTAATTATTTAGTCAAAACTACAAACCATCATTTCACTAAAAATGCATCATTTACTACGCGTGCAGAGTGCAAAAGCGTCCCTTCGTGTGAACATACTATTTATTTACATAATTATTGTAAAATGCAACCAAGCTGCCCATGCCGATTTTGCCTTTAATATATTTCCCATATGTGAAAAGTCGAACCAAAAAGATGACAGTATCAATGAACTGATATGGCTGCGTGTGTGAATTGACTGAGTGATTTATGAAGCACTTATAAGCCGAACATACACAACGTATGTTTGCGTTGTAAACATATAAATGCAAACTGCTATTTTCTACTTACTACAAAGTTGATGCAGACTATAAATAATGTAGAACAATATTATCACTTTATTTCGCACAATAGTTTTAAGATAAAATATAGGTACTTAGTTGCTCTGAGCAAACAAATGAGAAAAATACCGAGTACTATTTATAATTTACGGTTAATAATTTCATCCCTCTTCGCATATCATTATACCTTACCTATTCATTTAAAGAGTACTGTTAGTTCTAGAAAGTATTAAAAGCAGTGGGTAGGACGGGAAAGCGTACTTGGGATAGAGGAACAGTGGATAGTTTTAGCAAAACAAAAAGGATAGAGATAGAAACACTATAATATTATAGTCTGTAAAATATAGCTTGATTAGAATGACAGCTCATTCGTGCAAACCAAAACGGTGCTTCTGCACAAGGAATAGGGTAATTTTCTAGCATAAGCTACATTAGAAAATTATCTGATGCTGTTTATCTTGAACTTTATTCCAATAGCATAAAGAACTTATTGCTTTGCACGAATAAGCTGTCATTCTAATCAAGCTAAGTATATTTTATAGACTATAAGAGTAAGAGAAGGAAAATCAGTGAGAAGGTACATTAGTACAAGGGCTAAAGACGAGAACAAGAAATGAAATAAAAGTATTGCTAGGTAAATAAAGCGTGTAAGAATGAAAGAGAAGAATGAACTAAGTAGCAATAGTATACCTGTCTCTTTCGCTATCTGAGCGGGGCCCGGGCGTGGCGGAGTCCGGGCGGGCGTCGAGAAGAGTGTTGAGCGATGACGTCACGTCCTCCTCCAACTCTACTCCGACCGCGGTCAGTGACGACTCCTTCTGCGGCATATGGGCGTGATGTAGAAAACTATTTAAAGTCCATTCGCTTAGATAGTGTCGCTCTGCCACAATGCCGTGCGGGTGTACCGACACTATCTAACCGAACGAACTATAACTGAGACGCACACCCGGGGACAAATTCGGTGAACCACCTCTTACTTCTTTTCGTATGGCTGGCGTCTCACCGTTCACTTGCAGTCCGTATCCGTAATTGCTTATGCATTGTACTACTGTTGTTTAATACAAAACCAAATAGTAAAAGGGTCTGCGCGTGATTGGCGATGTCCAGCCACACGAAAAGAAGTAAGAAGTGGTTCACCGAATTTGTCCCCGATTGTACTGTAATGTAAAGATGTTATAAAGAAAAGTATACCCGGAGGCGCGGGTTCGAATCCCACCTGAAAGCTACTTATAGGGCTCGTGGTTTTTTACTATCACATTTTTCCTATACTTACAGAATTGCATTGTAAATGCATAAAAATAATTTAAAATCTTAATAAAGTAAAGTGTTAAAAAGTAAGCCAACGAGAAGCGATACCAATTGTAAACTAATATTTGAACATTTTCGTAAGTATTTCACAAACGCGTTATATTTCAGTTAACTAATGCCATATGAAAAACTTAGACAACATAAGTGAGTGATATTTCTAAAACGTGTCATAAAAAGTAATACTTTTGAGGAAATGTTCAAATGTTTGTTAACATTTGGTATAGCTTTTCGATGGCCGCACTTTAGCTGTTTCGCTTACGAATGGTAGTTTTAGCTACATACGAGACGTAAGCTCATCCGTCGTTTGCTAGACAAGAAGGAGAGCGGGAATACGATCGCACGCTGCGGAATCGACGAGTAAGTAGCATTGCCGTTCTGTTATTTTCTTTCTTTCTCTTTTTCCCGCTCCCGGTCCAACATTTATTACATACTGTACGCACTTGTAAGTGGTCCTCAGATCGCGAAGTCCGTACGGCGTGGGGCGGGCGGGCCGCTAACTCTGCGCCGCCGCCCGCTGGCGATGCCGGCTGTGATATGAACCTGCACAATATACCAGCATTATGATTACTTCACGAATGACCGAAAGAACTCAGAAAAGGGTTAAAAAGAGCAGGTTACGAATTCAGTAAGTGCCTACTGAAATCTGTCAACTGATCACAGACATGTTGCAAAAACCACATTAAGAATTCAAAATAGAACAAAGGGTAATGTTTAGATTCCTTTCTGTGCGTTTTTTGCGCCAAAGACTGGTGACGACAGCCAACTTACTACCTCCTACTTAACTACTACAAAAGCACCTGACTTGAAAAGCACACTTAACAGGTACAGTCCGCGTCAAAAGGATCTGAGCGTTCAAACCTACCAAAAGTATTTGAAGATTTGACAAAAATCACTCTTAACATACTTATACTATTACTTGTGGTCAGTTGTTCTCAAACAACAGATGAAAATGCATCTTCACGTCTCGAAATAAGGTTGATTTTTGTCAAATCTTCAGATAGATTTAGTAAATTTGAACGCTCAGATCATTTTGACGCGGACTGTACTACAATAACACATATATTCAAGAGCGTCGCCACTCGCCAGCCCATGGCCAAAGGGACAAGTTAATACTTTAGGTAATTTTGAGTCTCGGGCGCAGCTGAAGGCGAGCCCTTGCATATACTTATCCTTACTTACGCGAAAGTTTGTATGTATGGATGTTTGTTACTCGTTCAAACAAAAACTACTGAATTGATTTTAATGAAACTTTGCAATAATATAGGTTATACATCAGAATTACAAACAGGCTACTTTTTATCCGAATATTCCCACGGGAACGGGTACCATGCGGGCAAATCCTTACTTATATTATAAATGCGTCTCTGTCTGTCTGTGTGTTACACAATCACACTTAAACTACTGAACCGATTTGAATGAATTTTGGTACAGAGATAGTCTAGAGCCTGAGAAAGGACATAGGCTACTTTTTATTCCTGAAAAATATCACCTTCCCGCGGGATAACGTCGTGTAGTACACGCGGGCGGAAGGCTAGTAAATTATAAATGCGAAAGTATGTATGGATGTTTGTTACTCTTTCACGCAAAAACTACTGAATAGATTTTAATGAAACTTTACAATAATATATCAATACATCAGAATAACACATAGGCTTTTTATCCCAATATTTCCACGGGAACGGGAACCACGCGGGTAAATCTATACTTATACTTAAAATTATAAAGAGTTGAAAAATGGAAAATGAAGTATTTAGAAAAAATCGACCCATCTCACAACCAGCTCCGATGGGACCCGAACCCACGACCTTTCGCTATCCGGGCGACTGCTCTAACCACTGAGCTACGGAGTCGTGGTTGTGAGATGGGTCGATTTTTTCTAAATACTTCATTTTCCATTTTTCAACCATAAAAATTGCATTGTGAATGCAAAAAAAGTAAAAATTTAAATAATTATAAAGAGGAAAAATTTTATTGTTTGTTTGCTTGTTTGCATCAAATAGTCTCCGAAATTAATGGACCGATTTAGAAAATTCTTTGACCATTAGAAAGCTACATTCTTCCCGAGTGACATATAGGCTATATTTTATCCCGATATTCCCACGGGAACGGGTACCACGCGGGTTAAACCGAGAGGATCTACTAGTATATTATAAACGCGAAAGTACCTATGTATGGATGTTTGTTACTCTTTCATACAAAAACTACTGAATGGATTTAATGAAACTTTACAATAATATAGCTAATAATACATCAGAATTACACATATGCTACTTTTTATCCCAATATTCCCAACGAGAACGGATACCACGCAGGTAAATCACTACATGGTCACGGGCGGCCGCTAGTCTATCTATATAATACTAGCGGCCGCCCGCGGTTTCACCCGCGTGGTTCCCGTTCCCGTGGGAATATCGGGATAAAAAGTACATATAAACCTTCCTCTTGAATCACTCTATCTATTAAAAAAAAACGCATCAAAATCCGTTGCGTAGTTTCAAAGATTTAAGCATACAAAGGGACATAGGGACAGAGAAAGCGACTTTGTTTTATACTATGTAGTGATAATAAATAGGAAAGATTTTATTGTTTGTTTGCATGGAATAGGCTCCGAAACTACTGGACCGATTTAGAAAATTCTTTGACTATTAGAAAGCTAGGTACATTCCGAGTGACATAGGCTAATATTATCCCGATATTCCCACGGAAACGGGTACCACGCGGAACAGCTAGTAATTGTTACAAATTACATTTTAGTGGCATGGTCGCCGAGGCCGGTGTCGGGCGAGGAGTTGTGCCGCTGCGCCAGCTCGGCGCGCGCGCCCTGCCGCGACTCGCTCGGGGACGCCGGCGTCGAGTTGTATCTGAACAGACACCATACGGTTCCATCCAGTTTCGTTTATTCAAAAAGATGTGAGTCAGGTAACGGAGCATATGTTTATTACTTTCGACTTATGTCGTAGTTATAATTTCCATAATTTGTATTGTCTGCATGGGAGATGCAGCGCCCCGATCGCGGTAATATTAGGACGTATTAGTCAGGTGTACGTGCAGTTGACGTTCACGCGACGTGCAATACCGTTTTTGATAACGCGCGGCGGTGACAGTGCGACAATGTTTTCTGTTCCGGTGCTAATCTTTGGAACTAAAACAGTTTTTCATACGACAGTCTATTTTGGCTGCTAATTTCGTATTGCAAGTGGCTCTTCTGTCACGGATGTCACCGGAACAGACAGGATTCTGGGACTATAGGTTTGCGTGACGTGTGCGTCGTTACGTCATTACGGCAATACGAAGTCTAACGTTATGACGCAAGCGTGGTCAAGACGCGCTGCATAGAATTACCGCGATCGGGGCGCTGGTCATCACCCTAAAAATTTGTGTGAATTTAATGTGTGATTCCACAGCACACACAGCAAAACACAGCTCCGGCACCTCCGAAAGGCACCCTTACGAGTTAAAACAAACTTTTTAGCGTGGCGGAACATCGTGTGAGATGATGGGCAATGGGCAATACACAATCAGAGGCATGCGGATGGGAGAGGTGAGGTTGTAAGTATTTTATTGCGTACAGTAGATAACTTCACGACCGCCAATAAAGGTTGCCACACATCAAAAACTGTCGCAGACGTGCTGCATCGCGCCTGAGTGCGTCGTGATTTGTAATATTTGAACTTGTTCGCGTAGGTTCACACTTACAGTGTTGCATCGCAACGCAATGCGTCTGCGACACCGTCGGTGTGAACATACGCGTAGTTAGCCTTATGTTTGAATCTAACTGTACCTATGATAGTGTGTCCTATGCGGCGGCGCGCGGTGGGCGTGGTGCGGGTGCTCGACGCGCGACAGGTTGAGCATGAGGTCGCCGGTCATCATGTACGCCTCGAACTTGGGCTGCGACCGGCGCACGCCGTCCAGCAGCGCCTCGCAGCTGTCGCCCGACCGCCCGCCCGACCCGTTGCTCGACGAGTTGCTGGACGAGTTGCTGGTAGAGTTGCTCGACACTGGGGAACTCGGACTGTCATTGGAAAAACTAAGTTCAGTTACTCGGGTAGTGGTTGTTGGTGGTTGTTTCAACCATCAGGAGGGCGCAAAGTGGAACGCATTGCTACATTGAAAATAAGAGGGGGAATGGGAGGTAAAATAGAAGGGTTATGTATGTCAGATGATGGATCGAAGGCATGCATGAGGAGAGTGATGAGAGTAAAAGAAACAAAGAGTGATATGTGAAAGATAGAATGGCGTGATTTTATGTTTTTGATGTATGCCAAATATTGAACTTAATAAAGAAAAGGACTTGATTGAATAAAGTAGAAAAACATAATCTGTTTTTGCGCAGACATTATCTAATCACATATAAAATGATTATAGAAATTTATGAATTCTAGGGATGTCATAATAGAATGTTTCGTTTTTGCAGCGGAATGCGTTATCAATTGCTCTTTTATCGTTGCAAGCGATAGAAATGGGCATGGAAATAATGCCTGTTTGAATACAATCTTCAGATAAACATTCTTGACATTTTTGTGAAGTCCTAATCTGTACTCAAATAAAAATTTTAAAGATAAGATCATAGCAGATGTTTGTTTACTTATGTGGATGATTGGCCAGACTATCTATGAATTGAAAGTAAACTTTTGTCTTTCGTGTAATGATTATTATTGCTATTCCAAACTAAGTGATGTGAAAGGTATTTGAGACAATGAGTCACACCAATGATTTTTGTTATCAGCATATCTAAAAAATATGTAACTCGAGAAAAAAGAATCTGTTTTTATTTTTTTCCTATCTTCAAAAATGACTGAGATATTAAACGTTAAAGTACGGCCTCCGAGGAAAATTTGGGTGAACCAATGGCATTAACGTGTGACGTCACGTCGCACTTCCGTATACCTACATTTTTTTGACGACCGATTTGGCGCAGGGGTAGGCTACCCACCTTCTGCGCCAGTGGTCTTGGGTTCGATTCCCGAACAAGGCAAATATTTGTGTGCATGAACATGTCTATTTGTCTTGGTCTGGGTGTTTACTATGTATATTAAGTATGTATTTACAAACAAAAAGTATTTAAGTATATATTTATCCGTTATCAAGTTTTCCATGATACAGTTTCGTAATGAAATTAAAATGGGCTTAGATAATTGGTGTGAATGTAAGAAGTTATTTATTTATTTATTTATTTATTTACATAGAATCCTTTGGCTATATAGTTGCGCTCTCACGGTTTCGTAATAAATTTATTTATTATTCTTATTGTCGATCAATGAAATGTTTAAGAATTTTGTATTGAGTCCATGTGAAAAAACACCTTCAAATAATGATTTATTTTCGTGAAAAATAAATTAAATCAACTTTCGTAATGGCGGGCGGGATTCTGTCAATACATATAGCAACCGTCAAAACAAAATGAACTTACAACCTTAACTGACTTGGTAGTTAAATATGCACCCTAAAAACTGACAGCCATTTCGATAATTTTATACTGCTAGTGGCGCCTCCACCACTGGGTCAGATAAGTTTGTGGGATAAATGTATTTCGGTATCGACAGTAGGTGACAGTTTTAGAGTGCGCCTGCGCGCGGTCGAAATTGAATACTAATCATTTACCATAACCTTAGAACGAAGAAAATGTACTTTAACTAGCGTCAAAAACGCACGAGTTGCGCGAAGATTGCGCACAGACGAACTCTATGTAGGTACAGTTAGACGGAAATCACCCGCAACAGCCGCAAACGGAGATGTCAGTGCGACATGACGTCATCGCAATAGCGCGCAAGGAAAGCAAATTTTCCAAAGATGGTGAAACTTTTCAACGCTGTATCTTTGGAAATCCTGGCCAGATTTCGGTGAAACAAAAACTATTAGTACTTGCACGAGTACGCGCATTAAATGCAGTAATTTTTATAGTCATATTTTGATGTGTTGGTGTGACTCATTATATGCAAAACTGTACATAAATTAAAATTATTTGTTTTTTTTATACAGGATAATTTTTTATCAGTGCTCAAATTTTTAGGATCGAATCGGAATCGGTAAGTGAACAACTTTCTCCTAGAAACATAGGTCGAAATATGTATTTTTTTTTACTTCTCATACAAATCGGACTGATCACGTGATCGATTTAGTATGGGAAGTCCAGAAATTTTTGTCTTATTTCGACCCATGTTTCTAGGAGAAAGTTGTTCGCTTACAGATTCTGTCTCGATCCTAAAAAATTGTGCACTGATAAAAAAATTGTCCTGTATATAATTATTATTTTTCGTCTGGCATTAGCTTACGGAACTATTTTTATAAGCAATTCGTAGATTTGTCACTTTGGTTCTTTACAAAAGCGAACGCTATCAACATTAGCGTCGCATGTGCCGAATGAATCAGCCGGTCGGTGGGGCGCCGCGCCGATACCGCACACATGCTCCCTAAACAGGGCTGGTATCTGTAACCCTTTTAAGGGTTTTTGAATGGGTTTTATAAGGGCTAATGTAAAAAACACTCTCGTTTCGATTATCAGAATGCGATGTATAACCTTAACGAATGATATCGTTTAAAACCCAAACCCTAAATGCACAGCGGTAAACCTTACTCATGGGTTATTTTTACAAGGGGGTTATAAAGAATTCTAGCTGAATGAATCCTCTGTCTGCTGAGTTAAGGTTGTAACGATGCAGTAAGTAAAACTAAGGAGTTTCCAGCCATCATGGAGGTTCTAACCGTCCATGAGACAGGAACGAAACGGCATCGTTACAAGGTGGTTAAGGAGTTATCCTTCGGCGGCAACAGGAGAGCAAGCTATGATTAAGATTGCGACACGATCCTGCTTGCACTACACCCCACGGCGCCTTTAAGCAAGCAATTAAATATGAACTTTAGCACGGCATTTTAAAATTTACATTAATGTCACGCATGATGACTGTTTAACTCTTTTGAATGGGTTGTCCTTATAATGGGCTAACCTTATGAATGGGTAAGCAATTAGAAGAGTTAAGTTTAAGGTTCTTCTCACTTTTATACGTCTTAGTAAATTAACCCGTGTTGCACAGCCCTGTCCCTATCCGTTATCACGTCGGAAATCAGCTGTCAGCCCGGTCCCCTTCCGCTACACCCCCAACACCGGGTTAAAATTAAATTCGACACCAGGGGTGCAGCAACACTAACCCAAGATTTAAACTTACGCTACCTTATATTAATTTACCAGCTCGTGTGCCAGTGCCCATCTGTGACGTGTTTCAATTGTAATTGGATAAACAAAACCAGCTCACAATGAAACATGCCAGCTTGGAAATTGTGAAACATTTAGCTGGATAGTGAAACTAAGTAATTACTTTCCGCAATTAACAATAATTTAGGAAGTAACATTTATAGAGGTGTTACTTGCGATGTTTTTAATGTTTACAGATCTGTTGATGCAGTTTGCTGAACTATTTTTTCTTTAAATGCTAGCAAATACCCTACGTCTTCCTAATAATGAGCACTCACTGTGTCTTTAAATAGACGTTAGACTTTGCGACATTAGAAATCTTAGTTCTTTAATGACTCTAATCCTCCTACTGGGATTACGCGTTAGTCACTAATGATAAAGTTAGTGTCAAAACTTACTTGTCGTGGTTGGTCCGCGGGAGGCTAGATCGGCGCTCTGCAGCCGCCGAGATATACCGCCTCACGCTCGCTTTGATCTGAGGGTCTGACACAGCACTCCGTTATCACACCTTATCGATATCGACAATAAACAAACAGGTCGAACAAAGAAAGTACGAGAAATAAGACCGGCTCGTTTTCCTCGAGGTGCGGCGAGATTAGATTATTAAAGGAACAAAGCCACTGTGAGCGGGGGTTATCCGGCCCGGATCCCGGGAGTCACCTATGAAATTACTCCGCGTATTGCAGCTCTTATTTGTGGAGGCTTACTTCGCGAGTTCGACTGAGCCACTCGGGGATACCTACACTAATTTTATTAGTTGCAGCCGCCGCCGGCGCCGGCGAACACGGCCGGCTCCCGAATGTCATAGTTCAAACAAACATCAGACAACTGCGTGTCACCACTCCACTTTAAAATAGGACACTCACCCTTTTTCAGTCTTAGAGTGACGGGATCCGACGAGAGTCGTAAGCATTTTAAAACTGCAACAACCAATATAAATGACATGATAATTTGTACAAACATTAGGTATTCGTATTTAGCTCTGTTATCAAAAACACAATCAAAGCTATTAAACAAACAGTACATTAGTCGAACAATAGAGAATTTATTTGTACAATAATTCATGTTCCGATAACATCTCGCGATTGCGGGTTGTCGGTTGAAATCAATTTTGACATCGACGTTGTAAAGAGGCTATTAAGTTATTCGTGGCAGTAACCAGCCTCGCAAGGAACGTGTGAAATGTGAATGACGAAGTTGCGTGCCGGGCGCGACGCGGCCGTAACGCGATCATTGAATTAGTGCTAACAACGTCAAAGATATTGGCCACTCTCAAAGTTCGATAAAGTTAACGTACGACACTTACTCGCGTGGAAATGTTACGACGAAAACTTTAGCGCAACATAAAGGGGGGATCATAAAACGTGTGTTTCTGGCTAAAAGCATATGGACGGCTGAGATTCATGCCTTTGCGCCGTTAGCCTCCCCTATCCACTTTAGGAGGCGGCCTGAACTAACAGCTTTATGGGCTAGTCACAGTGGCTGTTCAGTAAATTAGGGGGGTGTTGGGTTTCAGCGGGGCTACAGTCGATCAGGCGGCGAGGAGTGTCGCGGGTAGTGGCGTAGTGAAGTGCGGATTCCTCACCTTCTCGCGTAGTGAACCGGTTTACATCAGTCCCATTGACCTTGAGCAATACGTCTCCCGCCTCCACCTGCAATTAAACACATGCGTTCGTTTACATACAATCACACCGAAGCAGATTGAAAAGTCTTGTTCAATCTGACAGTGTAAACACCGCGATATCCTACTAATATTATAAATGTGAAAGTTTAGATGTTTGGATGTTTGGATGTTTAGATGTTTGGATGTTTGTTACTCAATCACGCCAAAACGGCTGAGCGGATTTGGCTGAAATTCGGGACACAGATACTTTGTAGCATGGAGAGAAACATAGGCTATTTTTTATCCCGGAAATATATCACATTCCCACGGGATAACGTCGTGTAGTCAACGCGGGCGAAGCTGCGAGCGGAAAGCTAGTGATAAATAAATTATCTTAATGAAGAGATTCGTCGTACCTATACATATTCTATTTTATGTAAAATGTGAAATTTAAATAAAACACTTTCAAGGATTTTGCACGCATTTATTGAACAACTTGGTTAAATTTTAAAGGATTTTATGTTTTAAATGTGAAATGTTAAAATTATGTAAGTACTAGCTGACCCGGCAAACATTGTTTTGCCATATAAATTTTATTGGACACGAACTTCGTACCAACTGCCTGACACAATGTCACTTATAAAAAAAAAAGAAATCCTAAGCGGCAAAAATGTCAGTGATTACATACTCTTTGACATACCTTCTCTTTGGCAGCGTCTAAGAAATGACAGTTGTGTGAAGTATGACAGTTTAACGGTTTTCTATACAAAATTACCATTTTTATTTTATAATTTTCCTGGATAAAAAGTAGCCTATGTTACTCTCCAGCTCTCAAATTATCTTCATACCGAAAATCTCGTCGATCCGCTGCTCCGTTTTGACGTGAAAGACGGACAAACAAACAAACAAACAAACAAATAAATAAACAAACAAACAAACACACTTTCACATTTATAATATTATAGTATATAGTATAGTATGGATAGTATGGAAGTATGGATTTGAATATGAAAGAAGCTAAGAAAAGTCTTAAAACATTAAAAATTATGCTACATCTCATTTTTCATTATTTTTCTCAAGTTCTGTTAGATGTAGTAGCGATACCGATAGCGACATAAACATGTTTTAATTATCTTTAATTTCAATAAGGCTTAATTGGGTGTTAAGAAGAAATAAAACGACGAGTGCGTAATATGATAACATTAAATTGCACACTAGAGCGCCGAATTGACCCATTTCGTCCGTGAAACAGGCTTTAATTTTTAATTCAGTGGATATTTGCGGTGTACACGTGCGTTCCCGCTGCTGCCAAAACATTGCCACACACCAAATACGTGACACACATTAAAATTTCAATATCATTTATATTATACGTACTATTTCGTGGTAACAAAAACAAGCGCAAACGCTTTAATCAGTATCAGCACATCCTTTGAAATAACGTCCGCGATTCATTGGAGCGCACAATCATAAACTGGTTTTTTTAAATCCACAACACCGAACTCGTTACCGCCTCGATCGTGTGTAGCGAACTAAGGAACTAAGGACAATCTCGCGACTGTGTACGACTGGACACATAACATCGTGGGAATCCGACACGTGTGCTAACTTTCGATAATTACACCGTATGTATAGTTCCGTCGATGATTTTGGGCGAACCGTGTTTTGTTTATTTATTACTAGCTGACCCGGCAAACGTTGTTTTGCCATATAAATTTTATTGGACACGAACTTCGTATCACCTGCCTGACACAATGTCACTTATTAAAAAAAAAGAAATCCTAAGCGGCAAAAATGTCAGTGATTACATACTCTTTGACATACCTTCTCTTTGGAAGCGGCTAAGAAATGACAGTTGTGTGAAGTATGACAGTTTAACGGTTTTCTATACAAAATTACCATTTTTATTTTATAATTTTCCTGGATAAAAAGTAGCCTATGTTACTCTCCAGCTCTCAAATTATCTCCATACCGAAAATCTCGTCGATCCGTTGCTCCGTTTTGACGTGAAAGACGGACAAACAAACAAACAAACAAACAAACAAATAAACAAACAAACACACTTTCACATTTATAATATTAGTATGGATTGAGTAGGTATATAAATATAGAAGATAGAGTGGCGTTCAATTGTTCGATGCGTACGCGGCGCGACGCAGTATAGACGGGCGATCGCGGCGGAGGTCGATGCTAACTCGTCATTATCACAGAGGGACCGCTAATGGATTGGGTTTAAAAGATAAATTAGATCAAACTCTGACAGAAGGGCGCAGCGGAAATATGAATTAGTCGGCAGCGGCCTACTTATTGGAATACGTACATACGAAGCGTCGCCGTCTATGTAGCGGAAACTCTACTTTCGCTGCGATATTTCAAAGAATACAAAGAATTACATCAAGCAAGAGCTTTTTAAACCGTAATTTTTATAAGATCAAACATTAATCCAGTCCAGATTTTTTTTTTTTATCCACAACGGGGCAGCACTTAGCCTTCATCACACCTGATGTTAAGTGGTGATAAGGCTGAAGCTGGAAGCGCACTACTCCCGGAATCCTCAATCACTGAGGAACTGGCTATCTTATCTCTAACTGTCGGAACACAATAATGCTGAAAACATTATTGTTATGGCGTCAGACTTAGATAAGATGGTGGTAGCTAGCCAGGCGTACTAAGAACAAGTCCTACCACCAACCAAACCGAATACAATATGTACCCCCACTGGGAATCGAACCCGGGACTTCTTGGTCTGAAATCGGTGGTGTGAACCACTAGACCACAGAGGCGGTTGAAAGTATAGTAAAACTTACTATATTCTACTGAGATTTTTCTTGTCTACCCTCGTATTTTTCTTACAGAGTGTCCGTTGCCCTTGGTAATACAATATCCTTGGTGGGAAATTTGCAGTAAGTTCAATATTGGTAAGTTAAATATTGGCAGGGGATGAGGCGATCGCTCAATTGATCTGACGCGATAGTGACGTATCAAGTAAATTGGAATAGACGCTCAGACAGCAGATATTACATACTTATTGACAAATCAAAACTGTTCTGCTGCACTGCACGACAGTGCATTATTGATTGAGCAATAATTTTGTCGATTACAGATGTTTTGTTTTATTGATTTAGATAAAAAAGACATTAAGTAAGTAAATGTACAATACTGGAAATGTGCAAGATTTTCAGACTTTTTTTTTGTCAGAGTCAATCAAAAGTTAGATGTATGTGCTTAGAATGTAGATTTATAACATGTTAACTTGTTAATTAAACATCTCATAGGGCCCTAATCTTTACCATATGATATTAATTTTAACTCTACAACGCGTTCATGAAAAATGGTTTTACAGACTGTCTGAAACACATTCGGTTTTCTTTTTAAAGAGAACAAGATTTTTTTCAGTATAGTACCTACATACTTAAAAGTCTTGTGACTCAGCTGTACATATTCCATTGTATTGGTCGCGAAATAATCTCTATTACATACCAAAAGCGTATTGCTTTCACTTAGCTAAGTGCGTATCGATTGCTTGTATTGTTTCGCTATGGCACAACTAAGAGCTCGGCCCGTGACGCCTACGATCCTTGAAGTACCTATCAATATTTTTAATTGCAGTGCAGTAGGCAGAGCCAGATGCTAAATCATAGCAACATTTGTTATTTTTACCCAGTTGTGATTTACTGATGCTGATGAAAGCCCGGAACCCTCAGCCGCGGAGGAACTTATGCCTAACTGCCGGAACTCAACAATCCTTAAAACACTGTTGATACGGCGACAGGATTAGATAAGATCGCGGTAGCTAGCCCGACGGTCTTTGAACAAGTCTACCACCACAATTATGTACCTACCCCCACTAGAAATTTACCCAGAGACCTCTGATATCGGTTGTGCGTATATGTATTAACAACTCTTAATACCAATGCTGCTTCTAGTAGACATTCACATACTTCCACCTAAAATACTTATTCTATGACCTTCCTAAAACTGCGCATAAGTGAAGCCTCAATGGATTATAGTGCGTTATAGTCAGACTGCATCCAAACAAGGGCAGACTTTTGAGACAAGTTGACATAAATATATCTCGTAATGTCAGCAAAGCGCTTTCAAAAAGAAGTTTTGTAAGAGCGAAAACTACGTGAGATGTAACCCTCAAAATTAGACTAGTTTGATTGTAGCCTTAGAAAGAAAATACTCGTACCTCTTTAATTTCAAACACATTTAATTTTGGTTCGGATCTCACAGGGATCTCATAATTCACGTTTATCAACGTGGTACCCGTTCCCATTCGAATATCGGGATAAAATATAGCATAATATGTCCAAGAATTTTCAAAATCGGCGGTAAATGAAGCTCCATAGATTACCTCAAACATCCAAATACAATTTACCTCTTTCTTTAAAACTTTAGGGTAGAAAACAATTTAATACACACATGACAATAATGAATCAAATGTGTTTAATTACGAAATAAAAAACGGAGTACCGTTCCGTTTCGGACCGTTTAGTGAATCGTCTTAAAATAGCTCATAATTTACGAGTCGAAACAGTTTTGTTGTGATAAAATTTCATAGTTCTTAGACAAGACGCGACACATGCAACTGCTTACTACAACAATAAATTCAAAACCCCTATTGAGGTTCTCAAGAGAATGCATAAAATGCCGGTAAAGCGTGTAACCTGCGGCATTTGTTTATTCACTATTGTATGTAAATGGACTTAAAGAAGGTGATAGTGACTTAATAATCATAATAATAATAACATTACATAATTTAATTAAACAAAAGAGTCCGAGGGCATTTGTTCTTGCTAATCTCTTGATGCTTATTGTAAAGTTATGATTATGAGTATGTTACTTCTTGCCCGAAAACTCGCACGCTACTTCAACTCTAACTTCATTAGCATCATGCTCTTATTTAAATGTCAATAGTATGGAGACGGCTGGCTGAGACACCATGATAACTCTAATGCTGGGGCTTCACCTGCGTGGTGCCTAACGGCGTTAATAACGGCATGCGCGTCTAAGCGCGCTTATTGTATCAAATTAGTGCGCTAGAACCCGACTACACCTGCGTATTATATCAAATAGCGCGCTAATTAATGGCATTAGACGCAGGTGAAGCCCGGGCATTAAAGTTGAGTTAGTCCAGTAGCTTTCGAGTGTTACATTATTAATTTAGCAATTATTTTTGTACTAGTGGACCCGGTGAACTTCGAATCACCAACATCTATTGTAATAAAGATAGAAGATAAAAATAAATAATCGCGAAGTGCATTTAAGTTGACCAATGAAGAAATTTTAATACACTGCCTCCCACAAATGTTACTTATTAAAAGTAGGTAATCCAACCAAAGCGCCTAAAACGCCAGTCCTTGGACGCGGCCATGGAAGAAATGTCAGTTTTGTATATAGTATGTGTGTACGACAGTTTAACGATTTTCCATACAAAATTTTAATTTTATTTTATAGTTTTCCAGACTGAAAAGTAGGTAGCCTATGTCACTCTCCAGCTCCCAAACGATCCCCATACCTACCAAAAATCACAACGATCCGTTACTCCGTTTTGACGTGAAAGACGGTCAAAAGAACAAACAATCACACTTTCACCAGGTTTATTTCGTTGCAAAGCATGCAAAAGTTGATTGCTTAATCAAACTAAGAACAGCTACATTAGCACCTGGACTGAAATAGAATGCAAATGCCATCAAGGGCTTCATCAAAGGCTTGTTATGTTTCTAATAAATGAGTGAATTCCGCTACCTACACTGTGCCACAGCCACAGTGCGGCGGGCGGGGAACAGGAAACCAATCGAGTCGTAGGTAGTAAGTTGAGTTCCGCAGCACAGCATGTTCTCAACGGAAAAAGATTTCCAATATTTTTATTGCGTGATTGCGAAAGAAATGTAAAATGTGGCTAACTTTAGAAAATTCACTTCATATTTTTATAGCAAACATTTATTGCTTTTGAATGGGTCATTGGAGAACCTTTACGTACCAACTACAATTAACTACAGTCGATCGAAGCTTGCCAAGCTCCGATCAATTTTAGTTTTGGTGTTTCTTGCGTAAGTTTGCGAATGCAATCATAAAAACTAGCATAATAGAAAAAGTCGAATTTGACATGTGAAGAACAGAAAATCAAAATGTGCTCGTATAAAATTTAAACGTCGTCGTAGTCGCCGAGAATTTTTCATGGGAAATATTTCACCAAGTAGGGTTCACTTTCATTGCTAACTTTTGAATTAATGTTTGATCTTCTTTGGAAGGTATTTTATTTTTATTTTATTTTATTTATTAGCAATACTAACATTATGTTTATAATAAATCTTAGATAATTTTATAAATATTTTTAAACCTATAAACACAACAATTAAAAGTATTGACAACATTCACAGTAGGTATTATACCTTAACTTAACCTTAACTTAAAATTAACAAAAAATGGGTACATGTAATAAGAAAAGTAAAAGAACTAAAAACTAAAGCGAAATTAAAACACACATCCTTAAAAACTAACAACGTTGAAAAAACTAAGAAAAAAATGTTATAAAGGAATAATACGCACTAAGGTAGATTGAATTGCTTAGTAATTTCGTGGATCAGTGTAGAAATGAATAGCTAAATAGACTGACAATATAATAAGGCCAATTTACAAAGTGCTGATAACAGCACGAGTAAACTTCCAACATTTCGTCTTTTTAGCACTTTTCGTGTGATTAATCATTATCGAGTTAACACCACTAGAAGTGTGCGAATTGAGTT
The DNA here is from genome assembly GCA_949710035.1 of Crambus lathoniellus. Taxonomy (NCBI): domain Eukaryota; kingdom Metazoa; phylum Arthropoda; class Insecta; order Lepidoptera; family Crambidae; genus Crambus; species Crambus lathoniellus. The sequence goes on along the minus strand of OX453305.1, from coordinate 23,635,913 downwards.
ATAAATCACAGTTATTAATGTACACATATTTTACACGAGATAACACGTACGCATCACTGAGGGATTTAATAAGTTAATGGAAACCCAGGCGGCGGACGGACATCACAAGAGTCGATAAAAAGTGTCGACATGACGCGTGCCATGCTCGCGCGTTTCAGTATAATAGTCATCAAACACGCCTATCAAATAAAAATAATTGGTGTGTAGTAAAACTGATACACATGAAATTAATCGACAATTTGCAGGCAAATTCGGTGTCGCGATCCACTTGCGCAACGTTAAAGACTGTAGGTACATATCGAGTCTGTCTCTGTGGACGTTATTTTAGTGATGTCGAGGCAGAAGTGGTATACCTATCTTGGTTACCCTGATTGCAAAACGGCTTTCTGACATTGTAACGTAGTGTTTTGAGAAACTACAAATTTGAATTTGGGCGCGAAAGCCGCATGGTAGCTTTCAGGAAGTTACAGCATGGGTAACCGCCCCTTTAACACCATTGGCTGTTTTTCACAGCAGCCGTATTTTAATAAAGGTCTTTTCGAAATTTTCGATATTTAGATAGGGCTTTGAAATGGATATATATTTGGAATCCAAACAAAGTGCTTCACAAGACACTTTAATTTAGCAGGAAACTCGCCTACAAAAGATGGCGGGAGTGCTGCATGGCGGTGTCAGCCAATCACAGACTTCGGCCAATTAAAGGGCCATATTCTAGTCTATGGGGTGACCAGTTTGTGTCACGCAACTGTTTTTAGGTGTTTTGGTTAGGCTGTCAGCAGACACCTTGGTAGAAATGAAGCGTCATTTGACAGTTCTTTGTACTGTAATAATAAAATTGTATTTTGGAAAAGGCACAGAGATGTGTTCCTGTTGTTTAATTTTGTTTGTAAAAATAATGGTTCATTTGGCGATTTATAGCCGTAGTAGAAATTTGGAAAACATGACATTTTGGTAGGAATTGGCGAGCGCGGGTAGTGATCCCCGACTGGAGGTTTCAGCTTTTTTTCATAAAGGATGACCGTGTGATTTTGGATATTTTAATTTGAGACGTTTGACGTCAAATTTGCTTTTGCAAATCATAAAGCATATTATTTTATAAATTTAATCAGGTGAGTTTTTATTTAGTGTTTTTTTCGATCCGCCTTTGGGAAAATGTCAAGTGTATTTTTATAGAGATTTGTGAATTTCATTTTATTTTGTGTTTCAGCTATTTTGTTCAGGTGAGGAACACCTGTACCTAACCTAAAGGCTAATCAGGCATTGTAGCCTGCTAAATTGATTTGGGAGGTGGGACAGCAGTACAGGAAGACCACGTATTAGGTCCAGTCCAACTGGTATGTAATTCTGGTCCACGCTCATGGTCGCTCCTCTTGTTAGGTTGCAAAGTGTCACATTACAAGTTGCTAATTTTAAACGTTTTCTTTCAGCAAGGGAAATTTACTTTGCTCCGTTATTGCAAGGAAAATAAGTTCATGATACCTGCTACCACGGCCACGTTAACTGCTCGGATGTGTTGAGGACTGATTAAAGCCTATCTACTTCCATCTGGAATTCCTGAGGAACTACCCTTAACTCAAAGGTGGCATCTGGGACAAGCGAGGTCGGTGTAACTTTCCAATTTAATCAGAGTTATGAGAACAGTGGTATATCCTATTAGGGATTGAATGTGACTTTTACCTTTTCTTCCGGCGACCACACACACCCAAACAATATTTTGTAACCCTGTCAAGCGACCCCTACGCAAGCTAGTGTTTTCTTTACTTTTAAGGTGTAACGGCCTAATGTTCTTTTAATACAGACCGTTCAATCCATACCTTCTTTTATTTCAGACCCATAGTTTTATTTCTTTGTCGCGTTGTGCTCTCGGGCAATCTTTACAAGGGTACAACGTGGCAAATGGCGCCCATATATTTTTTTCTCTAACTATTGTTTGGTGTGTTTGGTGGGCAAATCCTATCTTCTCGCTTATCGGAGCCCGGACTGCAGGGAATATTGAGTGTGTAACATTTGTCCTGGCTCACACTTTTGGTTTACTTATGGAATGATAACTTACAGATTGAAAGATTGAGAGGAGATAGGAAAGGTAGCGTTTTATAGTATTTTTGTGTTTTGGGTAAAAGTTTACGTTCGAGTCATAGTATATTTTGCATAACTTACAGCCATATCTTTAGAAATCAGATATTTATTTAGTAAAGTCATAGTACATTTTTGCATAATTTAAGTAATTTTTTTTGGAAATAAGGTAGGTAGTTGGTAAACTCATATATATTTTTGCTTAATTTAGAGTCATTTATGTTTAAATAGGGATATTTAGCTTCATATTTCTTTAGTGAACAACATATTGAGGCATCATTTTTAAATTTAAGACATTTTATTGGAACATTTGTGTGGATTTTGTTGTTTTTTGTAAGTAACAGTAGCGGCATAGTTTTGCAATTGATCAGAATTGTTATTTAGGTTGGAATACCACTGGTTCTGGTAAGTAATGGTTTTTTGTTTGTGTATGTGCTGCTAATGTGAATGTTATAAAGTGAAAAAAAAGACACAAGTGTTGTTGTTTCATTTCCTTTATTTTTAAGTGAAATTTAAGTTTTTATTTCATGTTTTATGTTATGTGTTATATGTGTTAGAAAACTTAGTGGTTACCATAAGATTTATTTGCTGACACATTTAAAGTTTTGTGTTTTCATAATAAGAAAGTTTATTTCAAGGAGGTTATATTGGTTTCATGTAAAACTATAACTAAGCAGATATAAATATCATATTTGCATTTAGTTTCAAACGGCTATATTGTTTTGATTTAAAACTATAACTAACAGATGTAAATGTCATATTTGCATTTAGTTGTTGTACTCAATAATACTTATAAAGAAAGATTTCATTTTGCAACATACAAGTTATTTTGGTTTACAAGGAATACTGGTAAATCAAACACTTAAACCAAACATTTGAATACCTACATTTTGTTTGTAAAGTAGGTACATTTTGTTAAAATTAGGTACATTTCTTACATACCTATTTGTTGATAAATTTGGTTGTTTCTAAACTATACAATATTGTTACAAGCGTTGTGTGGTTGTGGTCAATTACAAATAATTTAATTTAATACGGGGTTTGTCTGATTGGGTTTAATAATTTAAATTACATTTTGATAATTTTTTTGTGAAGGAAATACCACCAGTACTTAACTATGGATTTAGAGATTTTGGTGCATTCTCTTTTAAAAGATGAACTTACTTATGAAGTGACAATTAGGTCTGAAACACCTTCAGCGACAGTGCCTTTGTTGAGAAAGCAACTAAAACAGCTTCTTATTGAGTGCCCCTCTGAGATAATCACGGAAACAGAATTTGAAGGTAGTTCAGAACTTAAATTAATTTCAGAAAAAATTAAGGAATTAAAAGTGAAACTTAGTGAGAAATCAGTGACAGCACATTGTTTGAGCAGATGCCGTGGTTTGGTACGACACTTACATCACAGGTTGATACGGGTTGTATCGGATGACCCTGCTGTTCTGTCACAGAAAGCAGAGTTGTCTAATGCAATCGAGTTTTTACTAGCGGTTTCTGAAAATTTTTTCTTATCAACTAGAGCACAACATCCTAATCAGAGCGACACACAGGTTGAATCAGTCCCGGTGGTAGCAGTTGTGGAATGTTCGGGGGATAGGAATGTGGCAAAGTGGAACTTGAGATTCAACGGGACCACAGATCCACGCTCATTTTTGGAACGTGTTGATGAGCTTCAAGTTTCATACGGTGTTTCTGACGGCAAGTTGTTTAACTCAGCCGCTCAATTGTTTTCGGAACAGGGTTTGCTGTGGTATCGTGGTATCAAAGGTCAGGTTGAAAGTTGGGCAGAACTGAAATCTTTGTTGCTTGAAGAATTCGACCCGGTCGATTATGACTACAAGTTACTGGGTGACATCCGTTCACGTACACAAGGACAGGACGAGCCAACACACATTTATTTTTCAGTAATGGCATGCCTATTTAACAGACTAAAATCACCATTGCCGGAAGAGAAGCAGCTTGAAATCCTTTTGCACAATATCAGACCGTATTTGTCGCAGCAGTTAGCTTTGTTGGACATTACTACTATTTCCGATTTGAAGACAAAATGTCGTAAGCTTGAATCTGCTCGCCAACGTTCTGATTTTTTTGTGGAACCGACTAAGTCGAGTTTTTTGAGTCAGGAGTTTTGCTACAAAGGTAAAGCAAAACAAGTTAATTATGTAGCAACACAAAATAACAGTAGACCACCGGCAACATCACAACAGTTTAATTCTAACTCAATGCCTTCTGCAAACCAACGAGTGTGTTATAAATGTGGCAAGGGAAACCACAATTTTAGATTATGCAAAGTGACACCTCAAAATGTAAAATGTTTTAAATGTGGCAAAGTAGGTTTTATTGTCACGTCATGTCCGAATTGCAATAAGGGCACAAGTTTTAAAGGTTCACAACATTCAAAAAACTAGTTTGTGAGAACCGAGAGACTAATTTATTAGATAGTGAGAGTAAATTTAAATCTTTTCGTAGCATCGCTCCGGTTCTCTTTGCACCTAGTGAAAATGATGTTAGGCCGTATATAAAATTTAATGTTAATGATTTTGAAATGATTGGTTTATTAGATTCAGGTGCTTGTATCTCAATTTTAGGAAACAATGCACACAAACAATTTATCAAGTTTGGTTTTGAGCTTCAGGAGTGTTTAGACAAGTCCTGTAGTGTTGCAAATGGAGTTCAACTAGAGTCTCTAGGTTTTATTTTTGTACCGGTTACTTTTGGTTAGATTCACCGGGTAGTAAAATTTTTTGTGATTCCTAGTATAGTCACAGAAGTGATATTAGGTTGTGATTTTTGGAGATCCTTTGATTTAGGAAAGAACATTTTTGATAAAATAGATTATAGAAACGCTCCTAAATCATTTTTTAAAAATTGTAGTGCGATTCACTCGGAACAAATAAATAGTATTCAGTCTTATAATAGTTTGTCTTTTAGTCAAAAAGAATTGGCTGATTCAATGGTGAAAGACTTTGAATCCATTTCTTCAGACACAATTGGGTTAGGAAGAACCTCTTTAACTGAGCATGTTATTGATACGGGAGAAGCCACACCTATTAGGATCGGACAGTATCCGTTATCTCCAGAAAAGAAGAAGGCCTTAAACGACGAATTAGATAGAATGCTGGGATTGGACGTTGTAACTCCCAGTGAAAGTCCATGGAATAATCCCGTTCTATTGGTGAAGAAGGCGAATGGCGAATGGAGATTCTGCCTTGATTCTAGGAAGCTTAACGCCGTTACCAAGGGTGATGCATATGCTATTCCGTACATGCCTCAAATACTGGACAGCCTAAAGGAGGCTAGGTACTTATCCTCCATAGATTTGAGCTCTAGTTTTTGGCAAATTCCCCTCCAGGCTGAGTCGCAAGATAAGACTAGTTTTACCGTTCCGGGTAGAGGTATCTTCAAATTTAAGGTAATGCCGTTTGGACTCTGCGGAGCTCCGGCTAGACAGCAACGTTTGATGGATGGGTTGTTGGGTCACGGGTTCTGCAGTGATATTGACAACGGAACAGTGTATTGTTACGTTGATGACATTATAATTTGTAGTTCTGATTTCCAAACGCATTTGTTACTTTTAAAACGTGTATTTGACAAACTTAAAGAAGCCAATTTATCCATAAATTTTGCAAAGTCAAAATTCTTCAGAAGTTCTATTAAATATTTGGGATACGTTGTAGACGAATTCGGTCTGAGAACTGACCCAGAGAAGGTTTCCGCAATTTTGAACTTTCCCACTCCACCTTCAAGCCGCGAAGTCAAAATGTTCCTTGGAACATGTTCCTGGTACAGACGGTTTATCCGTAACTTTTCAACAATTGCCGCACCATTAAATAAGTTGACATGTAGTGGAAAGAATGCGCCGCCCTTCTCTTGGTCAGAGGAAGCCGAGGAGTCATTTAATACTTTAAAGAATGCCCTGGTTACAGCACCAGTTTTGGCTGTACCAGATTTTAGCAAACCTTTTACTGTACATTGCGACGCATCTTCATATGGGTAAGGAGGAATGTTATCTCAAGAAATTGATGGACATGATCACCCTATTGCTTTTGTAAGTCGTTCACTAAACAAAGCAGAGAGAAATTACAGTGCTACAGAAAGGGAAGCCTTAGCTGTTTTGTTTTCGGTCGAGAAATTTGAACCTTATTTAGGATCTCGCCCCTTTAAAGTTGTCACGGATCATTCATCACTTAAATGGTTTACCAAGCTGGAGAACCCTTCAGGAAGACTGGCGCGTTGGTTTTGTCGACTGTCTCAATTCGACTTTCAGGTTGAGCACAGGAAAGGCACGGACAATGTAGTCCCAGACGCGTTATCCAGACTTATGGACGCTAACACTATAAACGTGATCAACTCTGTGGAGGACGAGTGGTTTGATAAAATTTTTAATGGTTGTAAGTCGCATCCACTTAATTTTCCTAATTTTTGTGTAAAGGATAGTAATTTGTATCGGTTTTCTAAGAGTAAATTTAATTTATTGAGTGAATTTGATTGGAAACTGGTAGTACGGAAAGATCAGAGAGAGGCCATTATTAGGGAGAAACACTGTGAACCAACAGCGGCCCATTTGGGAGTTTTCAAAACCCATAGACGCCTCTGTCTACGGTATTATTGGCCAGGAATGTACAAAGACATTGTTGATTTCATTAAACACTGTGACACTTGTGCCGCATACAAACCATCACAAAAGGCAACTCCAGGTTTAATGGGTCAACCCAAAGTTTGTCACAGACCATTTCAGGTGCTGTCCATAGACATCGTCGGTCCAATGCCACGGTCTCGTTCTGGTTTTGTTTATCTTCTAGTAGTTACCTGTTGCTTTTCCAAGTATTGTTTGATTTTTCCTATGAGACGTGCTACTTGTGCAGAGGTGGTAAAAAACTTGGAACAACGCGTAATTTTGGTACACGGCGTCCCAGAGACTGTAATTGCGGATAACGGAGTGCAATTCACAGGATCTGAGTTCCGCCAAATGCTCGAACGTTATAAAGTTCCGAAACTTCATTTTACCCCACGTTACACACCTCAAGTAAACTTGGTCGAAAGATACAACAAAACCATAATGACAGCTGTTGCTTCTTATGTTAAAGATAATCATCGTACATGGGATGAACAATTGCCGAAAATCCAGTTAGCAATCAATAGTGCCGTGAATGAGTCCACCGGATTTTCACCTTTTTTCCTCGTACATGCTAGGGAGCCCATTATCAGTGGTACCTTTTATAGGGACACAGATAAGGAATACGAACCTGGGGTACCTAGGGACGAATACGCCGGTGAATTCCATAATTTAAAGACAATTTTCGATAAGGTACGCGAGCACTTATTAAAAGCCCATGCTGAGAACACCACTTACTATAATTTGAGAAGAAGAGCGGCTAAGTTCTCTGTTGGTGATGTTGTGTGGAAGAGAACATTTACTCAAAGCGATGCGCAGAAATTTAAAATGGCAAAGTTGGCACCTAAATTTGAAAAATGTAGGATCAAGAAAGTTTTATCGCCTTTGGTGTATGATTTGGAAAGAGTTTCTGATGGTCAATCTATAGGTTCTTGGCACATTAAGGATTTAAAAGCTTAAGGCACTTATTTCATCTTCTCTTGTAGTGTGTCAAATATGCGAAATTTGGCACACGAAGCGTATGTCTGGGGGTGGTGTTTACAGATATTTTCACTGTAACACTACTAGATTGAGTGGTGAAGTATGAAAGGACAAATGGTGATGTATGAATTTATGACGATTGCATGCGGATGAATTTGGGTGTGAAAGAGCAGGGAATTGCCAGTGGCCAAGCTATAGAAAGATGCCTGGTTTAGTTTTTTTGTGGTTCTAATCTCGAATGAGTTGGAATTCACTTTTTGTTACAAGTTTCGAATCTATTTTTTTACCTAGGTGTAGATTCGGGTAAGTCTTGATTTTTTTTAGTTTTTGCGGTTTGGCAGGTAGTGAAACTTATATATATATTTTTTTCCCAATTCATATTCTAATGTTGCAACGAGTTGTTACAAAAGAGACCTGCATTTGTCCATTTCTATTTGAGTGACTGAAATTTATGTCACAATCTGTTTTATTTTTTATTTGTTTTGAACATTTAGTTGTCATATAGTTAGAACAACTGTTGTTGCATTTGCAGGTATTTTGGTAAATGCTACATTTTTTTTTTGGAGCGTAGTTTCGACTCCTTTTTCGGGTTACAACCGGGTTTGAGTTGTAAATGTTTTGTTTGTGCGGTGTGTTTTGTTTTGTCTTGTTATGTTGGAAGTCCTGTGTCGTCAATTGTGATGTGGCTAGGGTGATGGGTTGTACGTCCAGGGTAGTTTTTATTTTGTTTTTTTGGGTTGTCGGTCGACATGGTTGTTGAAACGCTGTGTGTTCCAACGATTTTTTGCTTCCGCTTTGTTGATTAAAGGTTTCGGAGTTGAGGACGCTGAGGGCAGCGCCTTTTTTTTCAGGAGAGGGGGTATTGTAACGTAGTGTTTTGAGAAACTACAAATTTGAATTTGGGCGCGAAAGCCGCATGGTAGCTTTCAGGAAGTTACAGCATGGGTAACCGCCCCTTTAACACCATTGGCTGTTTTTCACAGCAGCCGTATTTTAATAAAGGTCTTTTCGAAATTTTCGATATTTAGATAGGGCTTTGAAATGGATATATATTTGGAATCCAAACAAAGTGCTTCACAAGACACTTTAATTTAGCAGGAAACTCGCCTACAAAAGATGGCGGGAGTGCTGCATGGCGGTGTCAGCCAATCACAGACTTCGGCCAATTAAAGGGCCATATTCTAGTCTATGGGGTGACCAGTTTGTGTCACGCAACTGTTTTTAGGTGTTTTGGTTAGGCTGTCAGCAGACACCTTGGTAGAAATGAAGCGTCATTTGACAGTTCTTTGTACTGTAATAATAAAATTGTATTTTGGAAAAGGCACAGAGATGTGTTCCTGTTGTTTAATTTTGTTTGTAAAAATAATGGTTCATTTGGCGATTTATAGCCGTAGTAGAAATTTGGAAAACATGACATTTTGGTAGGAATTGGCGAGCGCGGGTAGTGATCCCCGACTGGAGGTTTCAGCTTTTTTTCATAAAGGATGACCGTGTGATTTTGGATATTTTAATTTGAGACGTTTGACGTCAAATTTGCTTTTGCAAATCATAAAGCATATTATTTTATAAATTTAATCAGGTGAGTTTTTATTTAGTGTTTTTTTCGATCCGCCTTTGGGAAAATGTCAAGTGTATTTTTATAGAGATTTGTGAATTTCATTTTATTTTGTGTTTCAGCTATTTTGTTCAGGTGAGGAACACCTGTACCTAACCTAAAGGCTAATCAGGCATTGTAGCCTGCTAAATTGATTTGGGAGGTGGGACAGCAGTACAGGAAGACCACGTATTAGGTCCAGTCCAACTGGTATGTAATTCTGGTCCACGCTCATGGTCGCTCCTCTTGTTAGGTTGCAAAGTGTCACATTACAAGTTGCTAATTTTAAACGTTTTCTTTCAGCAAGGGAAATTTACTTTGCTCCGTTATTGCAAGGAAAATAAGTTCATGATACCTGCTACCACGGCCACGTTAACTGCTCGGATGTGTTGAGGACTGATTAAAGCCTATCTACTTCCATCTGGAATTCCTGAGGAACTACCCTTAACTCAAAGGTGGCATCTGGGACAAGCGAGGTCGGTGTAACTTTCCAATTTAATCAGAGTTATGAGAACAGTGGTATATCCTATTAGGGATTGAATGTGACTTTTACCTTTTCTTCCGGCGACCACACACACCCAAACAATATTTTGTAACCCTGTCAAGCGACCCCTACGCAAGCTAGTGTTTTCTTTACTTTTAAGGTGTAACGGCCTAATGTTCTTTTAATACAGACCGTTCAATCCATACCTTCTTTTATTTCAGACCCATAGTTTTATTTCTTTGTCGCGTTGTGCTCTCGGGCAATCTTTACAAGGGTACAACGTGGCAACATAACATTGAAATGTTCTAAAAAATGCTCTTTAACCAGCTAAAAATAGAGATATAATAAATTGATCCAGTGAGTGAAATTTATACAAAATCAGTATTATATTATCTGTGACAAAATGTAGTTTAGTTAGTGTCAATTTCAGTATTTTTAGCTGCTAACTTAGTATTGTGGGTTAGGTTAGTTAGGAGAACAATAATTAAATACAACCCCTAAAAATCTACATTCGTTCCTCATTTATTCATTTCATTTTACTTCCCATACATAAACAGAGTTGCATGATTATGATTGTGAATTAATTTATCGATGTGACGGCACCAGAGTAGGTACGAGTAGGTAACTCATTGGAGCATGCGTCGCTGGAAGGCTGCGATAATAACTGTATTATGAGTCCGAGAGTAATCATAACCGAGACAGACCGACTATTTGCATCTATGTAGAACAATAATACAATGTAAAAGAAATAAACTGAAGAATTATGAAGGCTGTGCGCTTTGAACTTTGATTGATTCTGCATAGACATTAGCATTTTACCTGGTAATGAGGTAAGTGTGCCCCTCGATATGGTGCACAAACGAAAAGGGTGTTGTTGACTACACCGGATTTTATCGAGAAAAAAATAGAAAAAAAATTTGCAACCACCAACCACCAACCGAACCAAAAGAGTTATCGCCATGAAATAAACGCTAAAATACTTGTAAAGGATTGGAAAATAAGTGGAAGAGTAAAATTAATTCATAAAAGATGACTAAAATTCCAAAAAAGAGACGAATTCAAACATAAGCAAATTTCAAAATACCAGAAAATAAACTCTTAACGAAATCAGACATTTTCGAGATTTTTTTTACACTTTTTTTCATTATTTTTTGTAAAATAATCCCATTACTTACTTAGGTACTTATAACATTTTGTTTAAATACATCGTAACATGTACAATCATTTTCAATGTACCTATATCTGTATATTCTATAATGATGATGATGACCCAACGTAGTAAGGAAAAACAAACACATGGGCGAGATTTGTCACTGAATCATATTTTTATTTATACGTAAGTATAACGTATGATTAAAGCATCTACATTATATTATAACAGCTGTGGTATGAAATTAACGTTGTTGTTTGTTGTTGATGAAAGACCTTTACTAGTAGAGAGAGTCCATGCCTAGTAGAGTAGTAACTTTGCCCTTTAGTCTACAAATAACTAATTCGCGAGATGACTAAAATAATATAATAAAAAAGTTTTTAGTAAAAATTTCATTTTTATGACAAGCTTTTTTGCTGACTGCACCTTAATATTGTATTGTCATCTAAACCAAACTTGCATACAAAATTTCAGCTCAATTGGACACTGGGAAGTGGGTCAAATAAGGCTTGTAAGATTTGACCCGAACGGACATACATGCATGCATACATACATACACTGCAAGTTAAATAAAAGCTTGTAAAAAGCGAACGTTTGTGAGTATGGATGTTTGTTAATCTTCACGCAAAAACTAGGTACTAAACGGATTTGTATGAAATTTGGCACACAGATAGTAGATAGCCTGGATTATAACATAGGATTTTTATCCCTACATTTCCACGGGAACGGGAACCACGCGGGTGAAACCGCGAGCGGCCGCTAGTAGTGTATAAATGACCAATTCTCGAAATGTACAATTCTATAAACGACCGATTCTACAAATTACCGAGTTTTAGTTGTATTAAAGTAGTAGGTTTGTTAGGAAATTAAGGAATATGGTAAACTAGCGGCCGCCCGCGGTTTCACCCGGGCAACCCGGGGACCCGGGTGGTAATCAAGGCTATCTACTATCTTTGTGCCAAACAACCAAATCCTTATAATAGTCGTTTTTGCGTTGCGTGTAATTTTTTTTTTCATTTATTTTGGCATCAAACAGTCATGTATATTACAGAAAATATTTTGCTACAAATTAAATTATTAAATCTAGACCTACAGTGCCCAAACGTACAAAAAATGAACGTGTAATGCTGGGGCTTCACCTACACGTGACGCCTAACGTTCAAATAACGGCATGATTAACGTTCATTAAATTGTGCACTAAGCTAAGGAAGCTACGCTATGCGATAAATGTGTGACCACACTCATATTATGAAGTTTGATTCTAGCGTCTAGCGGCTTATTTAGCGTGTGATCTGTGGATACTAGTTTATTTAATTTGTGGCTTTGGTTTATATAAGAGTGTGAAGAATTATTATTTAAATTTATTAAATTAAGTACCATGCCAAAGAAACCAAGAGTAAAAAGGAGAATGATGTGACTGTGACAAGTTCGTGTACCACTGTAGTAAAAGTGTAGCCACAACAACGCACATTAGAGGCCCGCTAAATCCCTTTGATGTGTCGAAAGCTACCCCGTGCGAGCTATCGCCTAATGTCTAATGTCATTAAAAGAAATTAGCGCGCTAAGCCCGGCCACACCTGCCTGCGTACTATTTCAAATAGCGCAGCACAATTAATGGCATTACACGCAGGTGAAGCCCCAGCATAAAAACAATTTGTGTAATGTTTTCTAGATGTTGGCATTATTTTGATGCCATGATACGCTGTACGGGCCTTGGGGTGCTGGCGCGACCAAATTATTTACAAGCGGACGACGATGTTGCCGCGCGCGGGGGCGGTTCCCAGGATATTATTATAAATAGAATTTATATTGCACATCAAAACCACAAATACCTTAGTCTTAGGCTCGAGTCTATAAATCGAAGCATTATTGGGAAAATTGAAATACATTATTCATACGTTTTACGCTGTTTAATACCTTCTGTCTAGCTTTAGCTAGTAAAATTACTGAGTAAGGTACTTACAACTTAAATAAAATAAAAAAGGATACAATTTTCGCCATTCGGTGTTTACGTAAACATAGTGAATATTTCAAAAGGAAACGTTTGTTAATGCCAAAATGGAAGGGAAAACTGCCAATGTCATGTTTACTGGGTAAAATACGCATTTAATACAATGTGTAGGAAAGAAGATTGAACGTTTTCAATAAGGCAGCTATTCATGCACTGAATACAAGTACCTATTATACACAAAGACCAGTATAATGGTGACAATCGGCGGAACCGATTTCATTCATTGACTTTATGGGAAGGCTTTCGTAGTGGAGCCGATAAAGATAAAACCAAGTTAGATAGGCAAGGCATGGGTTATTTTATTTGATTAAGTACAATGAAATGAAGAGTTGTAGGATCAGCCTCCCACGTGCAAGCGAGCGATACGACCGAATTTCCGAGTTCTCTGTATGTATATTGTTTCTTTGTGTGCTACTACCGTAGGTATAATACATGAATGATTCTTTAAATAATAAGAGAGCTGAAACATAAAAGCGAAATACGAGTAATGTGGACGCGAAGCAGCCGCTGATAAACGCGAGTTTGGGCCTGCAGTCGAGATCGCGCGTTTGTACTTAACGATTTTAGTTAGTTTTAGGCTCCTTTGGGCGAGGAACGGTAAAAAGGCATAACCAGCAAAACGGTAAACGATTGCAGAATGGTAAAGGAGCGAAATAGTTAAAGAGCAAAATGGTAAAAGAGCATAACGTCAAAAGCGTATATTGGTAACAGATCACATTGGTAAAATAGAGCAAAATGGTAAATGGTAAACAAATTTCATAGAACTATTTATTAAGATCAGTTTTAACCTTAAATCACTTGGAGAGCCGAATTTCATTGATACATAAGTATAACGTTATTATTATTTTATGGGAAATAATTTTTCCAACTGTTATTTAAACATTTGGTATGTTATTATGATCAGTTGAAAAAAATATTTGAGCAGTTACTTAATTTTCGGGATGGTTGTAAATTTACTACAGCAGTAAAACATGAATAGTAATAAAAAGAAAATTTAGCGGTTAATTCATCCTACAATGAAGACTCAAAAATTGTTTGAGCAGTGTAATAAATGAATGGCCAGTAAAATGATGGAATGGGCAGATAGTTACATAGTTCGGCAGTTCACGGTGAGCAATTATTATTTCTAGATTTTAACTTTTTTATTTTAAAAGTTAGAAGTGAGCAAGTTTGCCGGAAGTCCTGTAGAACACGTGATAGGTTAGAAATTTCGTGGTTATTTTTTTGTGAAAATAATAAACCTAGTGCGGTTTACAGAATTCATCTACCTACCAAGATTCATTGTTTATAGAATTGCTTAGGACCAGATTTCTTACCGACAAATTCCGATTTATTACTGCCCACACGTAACCGCTTGTTTAATAATTTTTACCGCTCATTTAATTATTTTCCTGCTCAATTATATATTCACTGATCCATTTCATTATTTTTTATTACTCATTTTTGTTTACTTCACTGCTTAGTTTTAACTGCTGAACTAGTTATTAAACACGCCATTTATAATTCTTAAAATCTTAACTTACCAAAACGGCTATTTACAACTGCCTCTTTAAATCAGTGCCTTATTATAATAGGTCTTTACCTATGAAATTGCCGTTTTGTATGGAGATTTCTGTAATTTTTTTTTTTCCATACTAACGTTTTTGTTATTATTTAACGACTAATATTATGTAAATTTACAAAATTTTACACACGTATTTATGGACATTTTAACTACTAAATGACACATTCGTTAAGAGATTTTTTTTTTCACTAAGTTACAACTAATAAAGTACGAAATTCTGGAAACAAAAATAGTCGTAACTTTCGGAATAAGTTTTTTCTATGTAAATAATCAAATATCGTGGTTATTAAATTATCAAATTTGCTCGATACGGTCTTAATGTAACGCAATATTAAAGAAATTATATATTTCTAATATTATAAAAGTTGTTAAGTTATATGTACAAAAGAAAAAAACGGCAATTTCATATGTAAAGACCTATTATTATTCATATGCCTATGTTTATGGTAAGTAGTACCTAGTAAGTGATGATTTTTGATAATTATTATTGACAATAATAATTATTTGACTATAACTATTTGAATTGAGGAAAGTAGCAAAGTACTGTGCATAGGCTACTAAGAAATTAAATTTTTACCCTTTTGCGCTTTTACCATTTTGCTCTATTACCAATCTGACCTTTTAATAACAAACACTTTTGACATTATGCTCTTTTACCATTTTGCTCTTTAACCATTTCGCTCCGTAAAGGGTGGAGCTGAGTGGAAAAACCGCCTCGCTCCGCGTCAATGGACTGGACAGGCAGCCTAACGATTTGAATCCTTAGTTAGCGTATTAACAAATTAATATAAAGAGTAAAAACTTACATTGTATCCAAAATGCAAAGAGCGAAATTGAGATGAGTATATACTGATTGGTATATTTGTGACAGCCTTGACGCCAAGTGGCTGAATTAAATTCTATAATTATTTAGACGAGTGCGTCATCTTATAGGCGCGGCGCTGCGTTAAGTCTGTAGTGTCTCATGTCATTTGAATACCGTTTAACCAAAATAATAACTTACTGATCATTATAGGGCTGATAACGACCCTACTCTCCAACAGACTATTTGGGCACCCACACCGCTCATGGCCACGCATGATCTTTTTTATTACCAAGGTTATAAAGTTGAATTGTATGCTTAAAAATACCGCATACAAAAAGTACGACAGCTATTTAGCCTCATAATAGATGCTCTTAATATGATATTTCTTTACTTCCAAAAAGATGGAATGTAACAAACTAGTCCTACTTGTGGAATAGTTGCTTTTTCTACTACTCACTTATTATTTTTCTTACAAGAATAGCATTGTGATGCAAAAATAAAAATTATATCTTATAAGTAGAGATCGGATAATCGGATGCATATTTACTTAAAGTTAATATTTAGCAAGGAAATTATGGAAGCGGCTTCCTAAAACACGTTTTGTTTTATATAAATCCCGGGATTTCAGAAAATTCGCAAATGCAAAATTAGTCCGTAACATGGTGTGGAAACGATGTCTTTAGCATGAGCTATTTATTTAAAAAAAACGATACAAAAGTGCATTCCATAACAGCTAACACCTCAACTTTAGGTAAATATGCATCCGATCATCCGATCACGCTTATAAGTGAAAACAGTTTACTTGCTCATTTACCTTGAGTCCTTACTAGGGTAGCCAGGTATTTTTTTCAGAAATTCGGGACATGTACTTAAATTGAATAAAACATCGGGACAAAATTTTTTGCCGCGGGACAACAAGAAATAAAAACATAAAATAAATTAAAGTATATTTTAATGAATTATTGCTTTTATTGATATCGTTCCTTTTTTAAATAATATTGTTTGTAATATTTCAATTCACGTTTTGCTTTTTTCAGCAATTGTTCGTTTTTTTTCTTCTCAGAATTTTACAAGATAGTTGAATATTGAATGTTACAGCAGTTCCAATCGGATAAGTTTTTGTAAACTGCGATTTCGCACGTCTGTCCATTTAATATTCATTTGAGACAATACTCTCTGCATAAAATAAAACTGAGAATAGGTACCTACTTAAAATGTAAAATTTTTTCAATTTCGTTAATTGTTTCTACCTACAACGTGGTCCACAGCTGCACACTGCTAAAACAAAAACACTGCGAACTACTTTTACGACCGATTTGGCGCAGAGGTAGGCTACCCACCTTCTGCGTCAGTGGTCTCGGGTTCGATTCCCGAACAAGACAAATATTTGTGTGCATGAACATGTCTATTTGTCTTGGTCTGGATGTTTACTATGTATATTAAGTATGTATTTACAAAAAAAAAGTATTTAAGTATATATTTATCCGTTATCAAGTTTTCCATGATACAGTTTCTTAATGAAATTAACATGGGCTTAGATAATTGGTGTGAATGTAAAAAGTTATTTATTTATTATTTATTTATTTATTACTATTAAAATAGGTACTCAAAATAATTGATTAAAATGTATTTTCGGTTAAATATTACTCTGATTGTTTTGTTTCTTTGTCTAACTGAAAAATATCATAATGCGGGACACATACCTGTCCCGCGGCGGGACATTGTAAAAATCGGCTGTTTCACGGAACGTCCCGCTAAAATCGGGACACTTGGCAACGCTAGTCCTTACTCAAAAAAGCAATATAATTTGACAGAATTACACCAACAGAACTGGAGCTCGCTGGATTCGTGCAGACAGGCGAAGCTCGCACTGCCGCGCGTGGACGCGCGTCTATCCAGGGCCCTGATACAACTGTGCAGACCGCAACTTCGCCTGGTAACAGGTGCCATTACTGGTCATGGACAATTTAACAGACATCTTTTTAATTTAGGTGTCACCGACAGTCCCCTATGCAGAGGATGCATGGAGGAAGAAGAAACAGCTGCCCACGTACTGCTGGAATGCAGGGGGGTGGCCCCCTACCGGGCGAGGTACCTCGGCTCGCCGGGCAGCGTCCAGGAAGCGATCACTAATGTGAAAGCTCTTGGAGCGTTCCTGGCTGAGCTGGGCTGGCTGGAGTGATCTGGCCGCGCACCCTCCGGACTAGAGATGGGCACTGTGTTTTAACCCATTCAGCCTGCCCGGGTTTTAACTCGGTTAAAACCCAAAACGCCGGGTTAATGCCCATTACTGCCCATTTTGTGGGCGTAAACAATGTTTTAAAGTATTTTTACCTGTGTAAGTATTTTAATTATTTTGGTTATAATGCACATGAATATTACCAAAAGACAAATAATATTAGTCTGTTAAAATACCAGAAAATTGTACATTTTTGTTATTTTAACAGGGTAGTATTAAAATGTTTTAATAATAAAATGGAGTATGCACTTATAAGTATAATATTTTATTTTATTTATGATTAACATAATCTATCTATATAAAATCGAAAGGTGACACTCATCACCGAATTAAAATTAATAATCTGCGTAGGCGAAGTTAAAAAACTACCCCATAATGGGGTACAAAGGGAGGGTTTCAAGTTTATAAGGAATTTCCTCATTTTTAGAATTAGAAATATAAATATTGGTATGTAGGATACTGGTCAGGATTAAAGATGATCTGCGTAGGCAAAGTTAAAATACTTCCCCCTAATGGGGTAGAAAGGGGGTTAAAATTTAACGGGTGTCCCAAAAGTAGGTATAGGATGATTTGTCTCAATAAAACGCGAATGGATTGGAATTTCTTCGTAGTTTTATTTTATTTTGAAGGGACTTGTACAATTTTATATGAAAAGAATATCTGCTAAATGGCCGCCACGGGCATTTTTGCTGTGTGCAACTTTTTCATGACACTTTCACACATTTCGCTGCTAATTTCACACATTTCGCTACTTATTTCACCAATAACTCGGCGAATATTTTGTCTATATTGTCTATGTTTTGTGGATCGTTGGCGTAGACTTTATCTTTGACGTAGCCCCAAAGAAAGAAATCCAGTGGCATTAGATGGCAAGATCTCGGTAGTCATTTGACATCACCTCTTCTTGAAATTACGCGATTTTTCGACTTTTCGACGAGTGTTTGTAATTGATCGTGAATTTTCGTTAAATATTTGTATAACTTCTATGCCCTGTTTTATTGTGAAACGCTCCACGATTAATTTTACATGTGTCAAGATGACGTATGTCAAATTTCAACCCGCCATCTTGAATATTTCGGAAATAGCGCGAAATTCAAATCCTATACGTACTTTTGAGACACCCTTTTTATATGGAAACTTCCTCACTTCTGGGCTAAGAAGTCCTCATGTTGAGGTAACCAGGAAAAAGATATTTGCAGCATATGGCTCACTTAACCGGCTTCGTAAGCTTAACTTCGTTTTCTTTGCACGATTGAGCAGGCATAGGATCTATTCTACATTAAAACACACACACAAACGTACCTAGTGGCAAAGTATTGACTTGAGTTTTTGCATTTTGGTAGTTCAAGAGTTAGGAGAATGTGTCTTTTTGTCTAGGTATTGTTACCTTCTCATGCGTAAACCACTGATCTGACTTTCACGAAATTTGGTAAATAGAGCAATAGGGTAGCGTGCTTGGTGTGCGATCGCTGAGGTTATGTAACTTTCGCAATGGTCTATTCTATCACAGGATGGCTGTTGAAAAATATATTGTACTTTGGAAATCAAGCCGATGGTTCTAGTTACATTTGGATTGGTTAATACCCCTTATCCTACACCTGCTCCAGTTAATGTTGGGAACATTACACTCGAAGTTTTTGACCACTATGTTTACCTGGGACAGACGGTCCAGTAAGGTAAGTCCAACTTTGAGAAAGAGATCTCTCGTCAAATCCAGCTTGGATGGGCAGCGTTTGGGAAGCTCCGGCATATAGTTGCGTCCGAAATACCTCAATGTCTCAAGACGAAAGTCTTTGACCAGTGTGTCTTGCCAGTAATGACTGGTCTTTTACTATGGAAACGGTGCTGCGGATTTTTGCGCTACTTTTTGAGGTGGTAGAAAGGTGGAGAATGATCCAGGTTTCTTTTTACCTCGGAAAGACCCCCTTCCACTATGATACACTACTTACTTAAAATGCGAATTTGCATCAATTCATACATAATTATGTGTTGTGGCGACATCTAGACGACGCGCACATAATCAACATGGCACGGAGCTTCAAACTGAAGAACCTACATCGCGCTTACGAAGTTCATTCACCAAGTTCGCTTATATATGAACTCCGACATTAAAACCAGTGGACAGTTGTCCTCGGGCTAACAACACCTATCCCGGAAGACAACATCAGTCTTCCTTTAACCGTTGCGCCATTCCCCACACTGGTTTGAACATGATTTGAACTCAATAATTATTGTACTTACCTAAATATAAAATCCAAACATAATGTCAGTATACCTACGTACACTTTGTATACGGCAAGCGTTAGCGAGAGTTCCACTTGGTATTTTTTTTAAATTTTTGAATTGTTACTTTTATATCCTTGCACCAGACATGTGCCATGTATTTTTTAAGGCATTGATATTATTAATTCTCTTTGACCACGCAGGTGAAGCCGCGGACAACTGCTAGTTGTTTATAATAT
Source organism: Crambus lathoniellus (assembly GCA_949710035.1). Classification (NCBI taxonomy): domain Eukaryota; kingdom Metazoa; phylum Arthropoda; class Insecta; order Lepidoptera; family Crambidae; genus Crambus; species Crambus lathoniellus. The sequence continues at coordinate 23,615,936 of OX453305.1, read as the reverse complement.
CTCTCTCATTTTGTGCCCCGACCGAGAGAAAATTTATTTTCTGACTTTCTTTGAGGTTTTTTTGTGTCGGGGGTTTTTATTTATTTAATTTTATTTATATATCATCCTTTTTAAATTACACATAAAATAAAAATAAAACCACATTGAAATCGCTAATTTCAGCCAAATCGAGCAACTTAATTTCTGGCGGCCATTTTTTTTGGCCGCCATTTAGTTTTTTTTTTATTGCACCAAAATTTGCCCAGGGTGTACATTATTTAAGTCAAAGCACCATGTCTGTATCTTTTTCCGTTTCGGCAGGCAGTTGATCATCTCCATAAATGGCCATATGGATTTTCTTCAAACGTGGCTAATAACCATCTCGATTAATATAGCTTTCAATAAAAAAAAACGCAATAAAATCGCCTGATCCGTTTAGGCACTACAAATATACATACAGTACAGAGAGACAGACATAGGCCTCAAACTTATAACACCCCTCTTTGCGCTGCGTCGGGGGTTAAAAATTAACAAATATGTTCGTACTCTAATATTACTTAGCATTATCTAAGTAATGAGTTTTTTAATCATGTAAAATTTCATAATATTGGTTAACTGTTATTACTGATTTATTATACAGTTTCCGCCCAACTTTTCGGGCAGAAATGGGCATAAATGGGTTTTAACCTGGGCATTTTCAAAATGCCGGGTTTTAACCGGGCATTTGCCCATCTCTGCTCCGGACGCAAAATAGGCGCAATAGACGTCGAGTTGCGGAAACCGCCCGTAATGTTAAGAAGAAAGAAGAATATAATTTGGTATGTATGTTTTCTTTAAAATGGTATGTGCCATTTTTAGATTAATAATTAGAGATGGGCCGACTACGACGTTGGCCGACTAGCCGACTGGCCGATTAGTCGGCTATAAAATGGCCGACTAGTCGGCCGACTAGTCGGCAGTTCTCTTAACTTTAAGTAACATTTATGAATTTTAATTCCAAATAATTCCAATATTTTCCAAAGAAAAAAAATTTCTAAATTGCAAACTATACCTAACGGTGGTTATTTTATTATGATGAATGATGATTGATTAATGATTTATTGTGCTAAATGCTAATAGTTCTTAGTGTAGAAAAATTAATAAAAGATGATTGACTAATTGCTTTTTTATTTTTCACTAGCTTTCCGCCCGCGGCTTCGCCCGCGTGATTTACACGACGTTATCCCGCGGGAATGTGATATTATTCCGGGATAAAAAGTAGCCTATGTTCCTCTCCAGGCTACAAAGTATCTATGTTCCAAATTTCAGCCAAATCCGTTCAGCCGTTTTCGCGTGATTGAGTAACAAACATCCAAACATCCAAACATCCAAACATCTAAACTTTCACATTTATAATATTAGTAGGATGCTTTAGCATAGAAATACAAATTAAATATTAGGCCGATTGGTCGGCACTTTTTGCCGACTAGTCGCCGACTAGTCACCGACTACAAATATGGCCGGATAGTCGGCTTTTCCGACTAGTCGGCGACTAAAGTCGGATTTTTAATTAGACGAAGTAATCTGACAGTTGCTAATGTCACTTGGTGAAATAATGCTGCCATGTTCAATATAATAGTGATGTGTTCTATTCGTTCATTCAGAGGAATGAATGATGCTGAATGAATACTTTAATATAATTTGTCGATATCTTATGTGTTGTATATTTATAATCACATTTTTATAGATGAAACATGGTTTTTGGCACTATTTTGACTAGAAAACTGCAACGCAATGCTAACAATATTAGAAAATCGAAGATGGCGGCTAACTTTTTTGTTTGTGGGTCGATTATGATGAAATTTGGTTTTTGGCACTATTTTGGAAAGAAAACAACAACGCAATGTGAAAAATGAGAAATGGTCAAGATGGTTGCTAACTTAATTTTTTTAGGGTTACGTACCCAAAGGGTTAAAACGGAACCTCATTACTTAGACTCCGCTGTCCGTATGTCCGTCCGTTTTTCTGTCTGTCACCAGGCCGCATCTCATGAACCGTAATAGATACAGTTGTAATTTTCACAGATGATGTATTTCTGTTGCCGCTATAACAACAAATATTAAAAACAGAAAAAAATAAAATATAAAATTTCAAAAAAATCACGTTTGTTGTATATAAACAATAAACGTGATTTTTTTGCCGTTTTGCCAAATTGCGCGATGCCGACACCTGTATAGGCATTAACGTTGTACGTAGGTCGTCAGTGACCAAAATTTTGTGGGTGTTCTATTGACCGTTGAGCAGTTATCTCGTTGGAGCCAACCCTGAGTATACAATCAGATCTTGCTTATCATAACAATGCATTGTCACCGGAACCAATCCAACATACAAAATTTCAGCCCATTTAAAAGTCAGAAAGTAGGTCAAATTTACCTTGCAAGATTTCATGACAGACAGACACACAGGGATAGGTGAAAATAAATAAAAGCTTGTAGAATATTATATTTTGATACTTCTTACACCTAATATGCCACCCCGAATATATTATTTTGTAACTTTCCGTAAATGTTTATACAGGTGTCGGTATCGCTCAACTTGGCAAAACGGCAAAAAAATCACGTTTATTGTTCCCATTGAACAAACGTGATTTTTTGAAAATTTTTATTTAATTTTATTCTGTTTTTAATATTTGTTGTTATAGCGGCAACCGAAATACATCATCTGTGAAAATTACAACTGTATCTATCACGGTTCATGAGATGCAGCCTGGTGACAGACAGAAAGACGGACAGACAGACGGACAGCGGAGTCTTAATAATAGGGTCCCGTTTTAACCTTTGGGTACGTAACCCTAAAAAAGTAAAGTTGGCAACCATCTTGACCATTTCTCATTTTTAACATTGAGTTTAGACGCTTGTGCACTACACTGAATTTTACCGTTCCGGAAAAAAACGGATGCTTGTATTTTAATAATAAATTATAGAATTTATTTATCTCGTGTAGTTTAGGGTTTGAAACATTGAAACTACACGAAATAAATAAATTCTTACTATTATAAATGATTTATTATTAAAATACAAGCATCCGTTCTTTTCCGGGACGGTAAAATTCAGTGTAGTGCACAAGCGCCCTTACTGTTTTCTTGTCAAAATAGTACCGAAAACCGAGTTTCATCAAAATCGACCCACAAACAAAATGTGCCTACATAGCACAACTAGGATTCGATCCCGGGACTCGATATCATTAGCCCGGTGTTCTAACTACTTCATAGGCTACCGAAAGAACTACACGTGATATTTATATAAATAATTATAATATTTTTGTTTCATTCATTCACTTTGCCCCGTCACTATTTATTTTTCGTCAAAACCTGACAACCCAGTAAACGTCAGATTACTTCGTCTAATTAAAAATCCGACTATAGTCGGTGCATCACTATTAATAATGTAACAAGGTAAAATTTTAAAACCATAAGGCTTCAACACTAAACATTGCCCAATACAGTTAACCGTTTGTCATCATTATTATTGGAAATATCTTGTTAAACCATATGCTTGCAGTTCCCATAAATCAATTTAGTTCTGCACAAATGTGTGCATGACCCAAGCTTATGGGTCAGTAAGCAATTATTCATTCAATGCCCCAGAAATGAGACACAATAGATTTTCCATTGTTCTCCGGCCCTATTCCGACAGTCGGGTGTCAATAAGTAAAAGAACTGTATGGTATCATGCAATCAAATGTTTAGGTAAATTTAATATTTTGAAATATCATTTATAGGAAACAGCATGATCATGAATGTTTGTATCAAAATAAACAGTCTTTTATTTACCCATGTTACGTAAAAACACCGATCAACTTTAATCTGAACACACACCAGAAAGTGGTAAATAAATATTTTCAGGAAAATTAAGGTTTAACAATGACAATGTATGATATTCCTTGACATTTAAAGGTTTTGTTTCATGGTAAACAACAACATGTTATTATGGTGAGGTAAAATGCAAGAACAAGCCAGAGGAGCTGATTTAATTATTTTAGCTGAAATCCAAGCACTGACTATTTATAATGTAGTAAACAGTCATAATAGGGTTGGCCAAAGTTTAAAAATGTGAGCCACTCTGATTTAAAATGATTATTTTCAATGTTAAGAACAAAAAAAACAACAAGAACAGAAGTTTAACAAAATAGTATGAATAAAAAGAAGGTAAAAGTTAGTTTATTTATTTATGATTTATAGTGTGTGTTCTTCTTCACATCCACTATAATAGCCTGTATTTTACAAGTTTACAAGTCAGTTCGGTGTTAAAGTAACAGATTAAAACAATAATTCAAAGGAAAATTAGAAAGTGAGCACTTGTTTCTTGTTAGAGCTGTGTTTATTACAATTTTACAAAGCTTCTAATTTGAGTTATATTTTATTTTTGACCTCAAAAATAGAAGTTTTGCTAGGGATGAATCACTAAGCACAGATGTGCTTTAAGAGTTGTAAGAAGGTAATGAAGAAGGTAGATAGCTATTTGGCCAAATCAATATTCGATAGATACAAACACTTACCTCTCCACTCCGAGCAGCTGGAGAGTTTTCTTCAATTTCGTAAATTATGTGTGGCAAACCGGCTTCACCAAGCAAGGAGAAACCAAATCCCAAATTGTCACTACGATTCAGAACCACTAGTCTTTCGTCAGCCATATTCAGAGTACAGCAGCATTGATCACCATCCTCCAAAGGACATCACTAATATAGTTTCGTAAGACCATACAACTGGATTTTTACCGTGATTTGTTTAAATATTAATATAAATCTCATAATTTTTAGTCTCCGTAAAAAGCAAACGCACCCATCCACAGCGAAGGGACACACAGATAAAAAAAAATACAATTTGCATAGATAGTAGAGTACACCGTACCGATTACTTTTCTCTATGCCGTACCGGCATAAAATTATGAATATGGACATGGGCTTCAACTGTCAAATGAAGCCCATATCCATACCCATAATTTTTAGCCGATAGAGGGGCTACCGGCTAAAAAATATGAGTATGGGCTTTAACTGTCATTTGAATTCCTTATTTTACCTGAGTACCTTATTCAAACATAGAAAGAAAGAAATACAGTTTATTCGACAAACATCAATCATTTATAAACTCGGAATATATCATCATCATCATTTCAGCCGTACGACGCCCACTGCTGGGCATAGGCCTCCCCCAAGGATCTCCACAACGATCGGTCCTGCGCTGCCCGCATCCAGCGGCTTCCCGCGACCTTGACCAGATCGTCGGTCCACCTTGTAGGGGGCCTGCCCACGGAACGTCGTCCGGTTCGCGGTCGCCATTCGAGAACCTTTCCGCCCCAACGGCCATCGGTTCTCCGTGCTATGTGTCCCGCCCACTGCCACTTCAACTGAGCAATCCTTTGAGCGATGTCGGTCGTTTTAGTTCTCCTGCGGATCTCATCATTTCTGATTCGATCGAGCAGGGAAATACCAAGCATCGCTCTCTCCATTGCTCGCTGGGTGACTTTGAGCCTTCTTATGAGACCCATAGTAAAAGACCACGTCTCACTTCCATAGGTCATTACTGGCAACACACACTGGTCAAAGACTTTCGTCTTGAGACATTGAGGTATTTCGGACGCGAATATATGTCGGAGCTTCCCAAACGCTGCCCATCCGAGCTGGATTCGACGAGAGATCTCTTTCTCAAAGTTGGACTTACCTAACTGGACCGTCTGTCCTAGGTAAACATAGTGGTCAACAACTTCGAGTGTAATGTTCCCAACATTAACTGGAGCGGGTGCAACATGGGCATTGGACATGATTTTCGTCTTGTCCATGTTCATCTTAAGATCCACTCTTTGCAAAGCATTACCGAGATCTTCGAGCATTGTGTTCAGGTCTTCCAAGGTCTCAGCCATAAGAACTACATCATCGGCAAACCGTAGATGTGTTAGGTACTCGCCATTGATGTTGATGCCGCATCCTTTCCAGTCCAGCAGCTTAAAAATATCCTCCAACGCAGCTGTGAACAGTTTGGAAGAGATGACATCTCCCTGTCTCACACCTCGCTGTAGTTGGATAGGATTAGAGCTCTGGTTCTGTAATCGGACCGACATGGTGGCGTTTTGGTATAGGTACCTCAGCACCTCGATATACCTGTAGTCTATTTGGCACCTCTGGAGAGACTGCACCACGGCCCAGGTCTCGATCGAATCAAAGGCTTTCTCATAGTCCACGAACGCCAAGCAAAGTGGCAAGTTATACTCTTCGGTCTTCTGTATAACTTGCCGCAGCGTATGAATGTGGTCTATGGTACTGTAGCCTTTCCGGAACCCGGCTTGTTCGGGAGGTTGGAAGTCGTCGAACCTGCGAGCGAGACGATTCGTAATGACTCTCGAAAACAACTTATAGATATGGCTCAGAAGGGAGATGAGTCTATAATTCTTCAAGAGAGTTTTATCACCCTTCTTGAAAAACAGCATCACATCGCTTCTGCCCCATGCCTTTGGCGTTTTGCCCTCGAGGATGACAGAGTTGAAGAGCTTCTGAAGGACCTTAAGTATCGGCTTACCGCCCGCTCTCAGAAGTTCTGTTGTGATTCCGTCATCGCCCGCCGCCTTGTTGTTTTTGAGCTGCTTGAGAGCCATTCTAATCTCGTACAGGCTGACGTCCGGGATATCTTCGGTATAGTGCCGGGTAAGTTTGGCTCTAGGTTCTGTAGCCTTACTTTCAACAGGTGTTTGCGTGGAGTACAACTGTCCATAGAAACTCTCAATCTTCCTCAGGATTTCAGGTGTTGATAAAATGATACTACCGTCCTCAGCTTGCAGCCTCGTCAGTTGACTTTGCCCTATAGCCAGATCTCTAGCGAACACTTTGGAGTCTTTGTTCCTGTAAGGATGGGAGCCGGGAGTGTAAAATAAACAAGTATATTGTTGCAGCTATGATTTAATACTGGATTAAAATACAAAAGGATCAATAATATATTTGGTTACACGAGTACATACTTACTACCTATACTTATACTATACACCACATGCCCATCGGCTAAAAAAGAAAAAAAATAAGTCAATATTTTTTTTATAATTAATTGGTAAAGTACATAATTGAGTATAATATGTAACATATATGTATGATGACGTCATCTTTTATAATATAATTCCTTACGACTAAAAATTACATAAATCTGAAATATATTTATATATCTATCTTATAAGGTCTAGTTCTATTCTTATGAATTAACATTTCCTTACCTTTATAATCTATTTTGAGATTAGGTTGACAATCTTCAATAACTTTGAAAGGTCCAATGTACAGAGGATCGAGTTTGTTTACATTCTGTTCGTTTCTAAGAAGTATCAGATCACCAACATTATATGTGTTTGGATTTGTATAGCTATCATAACAAACTTTTCTTAACTCTTTACTTTTAATTAAATTTTGCCTTGCGTCATTTTGCGATTTTTGGAGTCTATATTTTAGCTGTTTTGGATAGTCGTAATGATTATATAACGGATCAATTTGGAATGATAAATTACTGGGTAAGTTACAAGGTTTGCCAAAAACGAGTTCATACGGTGTAAATTTAGTTTCAGTGTGTACGGTCGTATTGTAACCAAAACACCAATAAAGTAACCAATTACTCCAATTTTGGGGTTCGTTATCTGTTTGAATTCGAAGGTATGAAATTAAATTTTTGTGACTGTTCTCTAAGCTACCTATAGACTGGTGGTGATATGCGGTGGATGTAATTTGCTTAATTTTGAGAATATCGCATACTTCCTTCATAACGGTAGAAACAAACTCTGTGCCTCGATCAGATATTATTTGACGAGGTATCCCGTATCTTAATATAAAATTATTAATAAATGTTGATGCTACTGAAATAGTATCCTTATTCCTAATAGCGTAAGCTTCAACATACTTACTTAAGTCACACTGTATTGTGAGTATATATGAATAATTATCACTATCCTTACTTAAGGGCCCTACTAAATCTAAGTAAATTCTATCAAAGGAGGAATATCCGGTATCCGTAAGAACCATGGGTTCTTTTATGTGTTTAAAATGTTTTTGTCGTAAACACTTGTCACAGCGATTAACAAAATCGGATACATCTTTTTCGAGTCCTGGCCAGAAAAATCGACGTTTTATATTGTTTATCATGCGTCTTATGCCGGCGTGTCCGCTTGTCGGCAAAATATGATAATCATTCAATATCACGCGTTGTGTATCTTTATCGCTTATTCGTAAGCCACCATTTAAAACATATAATAGGGGTCCGGACCAATTTTGGGTGTCATTTATCATACGAGTTAACTCTTTTATTTCTTCATAATTATTTTCATTCTTTATTATATACATGCTATTTATATTTAATTGTTTACACATTTCGCCCAGTTTCCTCACAAAGGCATCTCGTGCGCAATATGATCGGAAAGAGGGATTAATATAAATAATAAGCTTCTTCGAATTATAAGCGAATAAATTAGACTTTTCGGGTGTATTACTCTCTATATTTTTCCATTCTTCGTCACTCACAAATTTTAACTCAACGCAACCTTCTGGTTTTTTAAGTGCACCTAATACCTTCGGTTGATCAGACCGAGAGTCTAAGGTACTCTTATCGACCATAGGGTTGTCACTCTCATTTCTGTCATTTTGGTCATTCAACTTTTTACTCTGTTTCCGGGTCAAAACACACATCACCTTTTCGTTCATCTCTTTCAGCTCTTCACTTGTTATTCGGATGCGAGACAAAGCATCTGCAGCTGCATTGTCCGCCCCTTTTACGTACTCAATAGTATAATTATATTCTTCTAATAGTAATCTAAATTTTGTTAAGCGACTGGAAGGGTTTGTCATGTTAAATAGATAGATTAAGGGTTTGTGGTCGGTTCTTATTATAAATTTGCGGCCATACAAGTACGGCCTAAAATATTTAACAGACCATACTATAGAAAGTAGCTCCTTCTCGATAGTTGGGTACCTAATTTCAGCTTTATTTAAGTTACGACTTGCGAATGCTACAGGTTTATTATCGCTATTACTCAATACCGAACCGATTGCAAAACCAGACGCATCGGTTTGCAAAATAAAGGTGTTTTCGCTGTCGAAGTTTGGATATTGAAGTAACGGAGGCGAAATTAATGCTTTTTTAAGGGAAGAAAATGATTCTTGACATTCTGAGCTCCAATTAAATTCTACATTTTTGCGACAAAGTCTATTGAGAGCTAAAGCTTTTTCAGCGAAATTCGGAATAAATTTTCTATAAAAATTAGTAAATGCCACAAATCTTTTAGTTTCATCTGCATTTTTAGGGATCGGATAGTTTTGAACTACATAAGTTTTTTCTGGATCCGGTTTTATACCTTCAGTTGAAATAATATGACCTAAAAATTGCATTTCTTTCCTTAAAAAATCACACTTATTTGGATTTAATTTTAGATTAGTTTTTCGAAGTCTTGTTAAAATATCAATTAAATTTTTATTATGCACTAGCTGTTGCCCGCGACTTCGTACGCGCGGTGTAGTGACTTTTGTGTTAGTTTAGTTTATGTGTGTTTGTTGCTCAGATTTCATAACGCTCTTCTTGAAGTCCTATTCTCTACTAAAAGGGTCTAAAGAATATCGAATATGCAGGCTAGGGTATGAACATGGTATGTTGTTATCATATGCTGCATGAACATAGTTGAGCCCTCATTCAAAGATCTGTCCGTCTGTCAAGAAACTTTTTCTCAAGTATGCGTGGGAGGTATCAAGCTAAAATGTATGTCAAATTAAATACTGAAGTCTGCAATCCCTTAGAGGCGACAAAAAAAAACAAATTTCTCCTCTCTTCTTCACAACTCAAAACTCACTTGGATCTCGATTTTCTTTTAAACCCCATTTAGCTACTTGTTGTTACCGATCCCGATTTAAATTTAAACCGCTATCTAGGTCGGTTTAGGCTGTCAAATCTCGATTGACAGTAAGTTGTGATAACTTATCTATATTTTCATATGGTTTTATACGCAAAAATGCATGTATCACACATAACAGTGTATAATGATAACGATTATTTTGAACAGCCGTTCTTCGTTCTTCGACGTTGCTTGCTAGCGGGCAATAGATCTATTCTACGCGAGGTTCATAAGACTGAACCACACCAAACAATCCATCTTGGATTGGCCAACCACGATCTAAGATTGGGGATCATGGATCGTGAATCTAATTTGTTCTCTTGGTGCTCTTGGATCGCACGAGGCACGTCCACTCCGACCACTACTATGGAGCTCCAGTGGTGAAGCGCACTCTTGCCGCGCGCGATTAGAGCGCGTATTATCGTTTTGCGCATATGCGCGCTTTCACGATTCAAACAGAAGTTCTTACTTAGTAATGCATAATATCAGGCCAATCATATTTTTACTATAAAATGTAAAAGAGATTGTGTGTATCCATACTAATATTATAAATGTGAAAGTGGGTTTGTTTGTTTGTCCGTCTTTCACGTCAAAATTGGTGCAACGGATCGACGTGACTTTTGGGAATATATATGAATATGGGAATAGTTTGGCAGCTGAAAAGTGACATACTTAGGCAGCCATTAGACAGTCAATCTGGATCAATGATCGCGATGCAGATTGACTGTGTACGAAGGTGATTGACGGCTCGCGATCTTGATCGCAAAATATCTACAAAGTAAATCTCGATCGCGATCAAGATCACGATCAGTGATCGCGATCTGGATGTAATGGCTGCCTTTGGCTACTTTTTATCCCTGAAAAATATCACATTCCCGTGGGATAACGTCGTCGTTTAGTCCGAGCGGGCGAAGTCGCGGGCGGAAGGCTAGTATTTTGATATGGAGACATTTATTCTTTAAGTAACAGGTATAAAATGTAATAGTATACCATTTAATTATTTAATTTTAATCAATCATCACTTATGTAAGCTTTCCTAGTAAATAAATGAATAAATAAGTTAGATAGAAAACTATTTTTAATATTCCTTTATTTTATTGGATGGTACCTACGGCTGAAGGCCTAAGTAGCCAGAGCCGGTTAAATGACATAAAAAATGGTAGGTATAGTGCGCCAATCTTTTCTGTTCCGGTGATTATCTTAGGAACTAAAACAGTTTTCAAAATTCAGTCAAAATGGACTGTCGTATACAGTCCATTTTGACAGCTAATTTCGTATTGCAAGTGGCTCCTCTGTCACGACTGTCACCGGAACAGAAAAGCTTGTGGCACTGTAGGTGTAGGTAACTACGTACTGGCCACTTAGCGTTTGAGCAAATTTTTCAAAACTACATTGGTGACATTTTGTCAACATTGCGACAAACTTATTTCACACAGTGGTTATTTTTTGGTACTAAATATACTGTTGACTGCCGGCAGTCCATTTTGTCAGTTATTTTTGTATTGCTAGTGGCTCCTCCAGGACCAGTGTCACCGGTTCAGATATATTTGTGGCACTATACTTACTGTAGCGACATCTAGCGTCGAGTGGAAATGCGAAATATAAATTTTACATCAATAGGGTAAGAACTTTAGTTTTGGCCACTGCCCCGAGTGCTTACTTAGCTTAAAACATTTCGTTAATAACTTTTGCTTGATAATATACTTTTTATCTATGACTTTTGAGTCATAATAACAATAGTAATAATTCTTTATGACATAGGAATATTATTCAATAAACGCTTTTCAGTTTACATCGAATTAGATGTTTCTTTTATTTTATCTAAGTTAGTTAAGTATTGATTTCTCGATGTATCTTTTAAAATTTGATTGACAAAAAACACATCAATCGGCACCCTTCGCACATTTTAAGTTTAAAAAATAGGTTTTTAATTGACTAAAATAAAACTAAATTTTGTAAGTATATGAATACTTAGTTATATGTTTTTACTATGTATGTCCACGAATTTCTCGAAATCTAAAGGCATATCGAGATGATTCTATTTGATTTAAATTAGGTGTATTCTAACTTTGGGAACAGTCTAAGATTCATCAAAATCGGTTTAGTAGTTTTCGTGGGTATGTTATTGTACAATATACACTAAAACTTAGGAAATAAATAGTAATTTTAAAAAATAAACTGCCTGGCACCGACCTCAAAAAGGTACCTTAATTATAATATAAATTATATTTTTCCTTTTCAGTTGACAAATACTTTTTGGAGTCGGTTAAATTTTTTAAGTAGTTTTTTTGTATTGTAAATTTAAAAATTTAAAGAAAAGTATAAGATACATTTTTGACAATTTTAGATACCTACTTAAGACCATAGGCGAAAGAAGTGAAAAACATCTTAAAGTGGCAACAGCGGGGGCTTTCACCCTACTTAATATAGATAATCATTCGGATGTACTTTTGTGAAAGGTATATCGTAATCTTACTGACTTCCCGCGCCATCTATTGCTTAGTAGTTATGATGCAAAAGAAGTGAAAAACATCTTAAAGTGGCAACAGAGGGGGCTTTCACCCTAATTAATATAATCATTCGAATGTTCTTTTGTGAGAGGTATATCGTAATCTTACTGACTTCCTGCGCCATCTATTGCTTAGTAGATATAATGACGTAAATAACATGAAATTATTTTTATGATTTTATATGAGCCTGGATGGGTTTTAATTTATATTATGTTTTGAAGCAGGTAAAAAAAAATAACATGATTCATTATTAATTGAGACAGCGATTAAATATAACGTATTTTCATAATCATGTGGCGCCATCTATTTTAGTAAGAATCAGTTTTTGTATTTTCCCGTAGGAATAATTAAATTTCCCGCAATAAAAGGTACCCTATATGTTGACCCGGGTTATAAGCTATTACTACACAAAATTTGGTAAAAATCCGTCCAGTAGTTTTTGCGTGAAAAGCGAACATACAAACAGACAAACAGACAAACAGACAAACAGACAAACAGACAAAAATTTTAATATCTATCGTTTTGGGGTCTATATCCTGTACACATCACATAGCAGTAATTTTTTTTTTTTTATATTTCATGTACAGACTTTTTGTCCGTTTCTGTTTTATTATATGTATAGATATCCAAATTTCGACCAAAACATATTAAATTGTCTAAATAAATAAATAATTTGTCGTATGTTAACCCAGACATAGCGACTGTCATTAATCGAGAAAATGAACTTGGGCTAATTTTTAATCCCATAGGAAGACGTGTCATTTGGTATTGACCAGACGGGGTTGTGAATGCTGTGTACTTACGGCTCTCCGGACTTAAACTTGCTTGATAGTATGCCTGTGATAAATCTAATTGAGAAAAATACATTGCTCCTGACAGCGAATCTAAAATGTCAGTAATATTCGGCAAGGGAAATTTGTCGTCTAATATTCTGTCATTTAATTTACGGAAATCAATTACCAATCTCCATTTTTTTGAATTATCACTCGATTTTTTAGGTACTAATAGAATTGGGCTCGACCATTCACTTTTTGCCGGTTCAATTATATTATCCGAAAGTAATTTTTGAATTTGATTTTCAACTTCAGAACGCTGCGAGTATGGTAAGCGATATTGTTTTACATATACAGGTTCTGCGTTAGGTTTTAACTGTATTGATTGATCATATAAATTAGAAGTACTTAATTTATCATTAGGCAAATGAAATACGTCTGAAAATTTCGCGCAGATATTTTCGATTGACACACGTTCTTCCTTATTTAAATGACTTAAGTTCAGTTGGGAAAACAAATTACGCACTCTATCTCCGCTAACATCACTACTCTCAAAATTACATAAATCATACTCTGATAGTTTTTGTACCTCCGGTCGAAAGTAATTAAGACTCACTTCCGTTTCGCGAGTGTTCAATAGTTGAATACAAATTTTACCATTTTTTGGCTTACTTATGCTGCCTGCCATAAACACTCCGTGACATAACTCTCCTGGCAAAACCACACACTCATCCTCATAGATAGTACTGTCGACAGGAAATATTTTTTTAATACAGTTGCTCAAAAAGTGGCGTATTGCAGGGACGTATAGCGTTCGGGATGTGGTCTATTACACACTCGAACTTTTTCTTTACCTTTCCCGAACTCGTGCGTTTTCTTTCCCAACTGTCAAAATATTGTCTATTAAAAAGAAAAAACGAACCACGAAGTTTTTACTAAAAAAAAATCATAGAAGTTTTTATGATTCATGCAAATATTTCTAAGAAGAAGCTACTAATTTGTTTCAATATCAGATTTAAAAGTAATTTTAATTATACATTAAATTAATATTAGTATCAACCATATTAAATTTATGAATATAAAAAATACATAAAATTGGCTGAATGTATATGGTATGACGTGCACTATTTACCATAGTATCTGTATTATAGGAGTTTGCGCAAGTAAGTGAAAAGAAAATGAGGGACCTTATTTCTTAATTTTCTAAATTCGTTTTTTCTGGTTTTTATTGTGGTAGGTACTTAGTATGGTGGAATTAGTGCAATAATGTGGCTTTAATGGAAAACGATGTGGTAAAAGAGAGAAATAAGGAAAGGCGCTCCTGTAGGATTCGGATTGCTTTTGTTAGGTTTCATTTCATTTCATCTCATTTAATTTAATTTTCATTTCATATCAATAAAAAAATTCTACTGAAACCTTGGCTGTATGATCATAGTTTCCTTTGCCAACCCAGAATGGGTGAAGAAAACAAAAAAAAAGTCTCTGCATAGACCTCTGAGTACTGAATCCTATGGAGATGGCATACCTACGAAAAATTGAAGCCTAAACACACACACAAGCACACATACCGAGAAACCAAAATGGCGCCTTTCCGTAGTGCTGCCCTATTTGTACATCGATATATTTATTCATGAAGTTATAGATACAAGTATTTTTGTGACTACCTACCTATCATCATCATCATCATTTCAGCCGTACGACGCCCACTGCTGGGCATAGGCCTCCTCCAAGGATAGATTATGGTCGACGAACATGAGTGGCCATCCTGTACTCGGGGCTTCAAGGCGAGAAGAGCCGCCAAGTGCTTCCTCATCTATAGTAGGTAATATCGTAAACAGGAAAAATTTGATTGGTTGTTGTTTGAATTTAATAGGTTCCAAAACTACTGGACTAATTTAGAAATTTCTTTGACCTTTAGAAAGCTACATTCTTTCCGAGTGACATAAGATATATTTTATCGTGATAAAAAAAAACCAGTAAATTAGAACCAGTTTAAGTAAAAAAAGGTAAAGAAATAAAACAAAAAGCTCCACATTGTAAAAAACCTATTATGTTTATACAACAAGGATTGTTTTATTTTTACATAACACACATTACAATATTAATCACAAAGGAGAATGCCTACTAGGCACCTACCTACCATAGAAAAAAAGAAATGTCTCAAAAAAAAACAAGCATTATTAAGTAATAAAATAATAAACAGTTTGAATCGAGATCTTTACTAGCAAGCATATTTTTTATATATTTAGAATATAGCGAAGAGACATCTAGTGGTAAAAAAATATACTTACTTTTAATGTGCTAGAATGAATGTAAGTTGGACGACAACTTTAGAGCAAAATGACATTAAAAAAACACGTTATATATAAGTATCCAGTTTTTGGCAACCGGAACAGAAAACGTTGTCGCACTATAATTTCACTATAATAAATTTTGCCAGTGGCCTAATTAACGTCTTTTTCAAAACTTAAACTGTCGTTGACGTTTGAAACTGTTCTTCAAAATAAAAAGGGCATATAAAAATAGTTTTCGTACGAGTCTTTAAATTTTCCTTTCGCATTGTATCCAGCCATATTTTTCTTTTTTTTTGTTATTTTTAGGCAACCTGAAACAATAAAAATAGTTTAAAATTAATACACTCAACTTACACTTGAAATTTGAAAACATCGATAAGTCGATAAGAAAAATGCTATAAGGGCAACGCTAGCGCAAAACAAACAGATTTATATTTTCTTGAAATACACCAACAAAACTCACCAAAATAAGTAGTAAGCTACATTTGGTATGAATTCTAAGTAAACTATTCACAGGAAAACCAAAACACAAGGCATTTATTGTATTGTTTTGGTGTTTTTGCAAAATAAATAGTACGTACCGGTGTAATGTAATGTTTGGACAATTTTCACTTTTTTTGATGCCACAAACTACCAGACTGCAATTAGACATGTTCCTTGTTGCTTTCTCTCACTTATTAATACCTTTTATTCACATGAAAGTCTCAAATTAAAAGACTTTTATCACAAAACACTGCAAATACAACTCTCGTTGACAGCTCACATACCGAGAAACCTAAATGGCGACCGGCTTCAATCATGCATTACGATGACGTCACGTTTCAATGTTGCCAAAAAATAGGTCGAATAAATATATTGCTGTCTCTTTTTACATGAAGTATTGGAGGTAAGATAGAACAAGATGGCTACAGGTTTATGAGTACAATGTCGATTTAGCTCATATTTGTATAACCGATAGTTCATATAGAACAATATGCCATCTCCATAGGATTCAGTACTCAGAGGCATAGACTCTTTTACGATTAGTTAGTTGAGTTTATTGTGTTTTATTATTTTATTAAATTGCTTAATTTTTTCGCAACTGTATTAAAAATAGTTGTTCAGTACACGTGCGGAACCGTCATTGCAACTTGTTCCGACTGTCAACCCTCACCTTCGGCTGCGCCTCGGCTCGGGTAGACATTTGTCGGAACTCTTTGCAATGACAGGCTTTCCGCACTTGTAATGAAATCTACTATTTCGCATCTCGGTGGAATTGTTATAAAACCTTTTTGACCTAAAGAACCACTCATCATAGGGATTGTTATACGGTTATTACTGTTATAATTAAGCGATAAGGTATTATTTTCAAAGTCTAAAATAGCTTTATACTTGTGCAAAAAATCTCTACCTATTATTCCCTGCTGCATACATGGTAGGTAATCGATCACATAAAACTTGTGCTCGAATAGCTGCCCATTTATGTTGAGCATAACATAAGCATACCCGATGGATTGTACTTTGCCCCCTATTCCTTTAATGTGGATGCGTTCCGTGTGCAGTGGAATGTTCCATCTCTGCACAGTTTCGTATTTCAAAGCTGACATCGATGCTCCAGAATCTACTAGAAAACTATATTTGGAATCTTCAAATAACAATACCACTGAACTACTATAATCACATGCCAATATATAATTATTATCGAAAAAACTGCATGTTCTCATTTGTTGTTTCCGCCTTATTATCCGTGTTTGAATCAGATATCTCAGTCGATTCAAAATTATTTAAGTCTTGGTGTGTATTTTCGACGTAATTTAAATTATGACCGCGATGGAAATAACGACTTCTTCCGCCACGGTTAGTCCGTATCTGTCTATAATTATTGCCCCCGCGCGGTTGACTCGAAGTTCGGCCTCTTATCGACTGGTAATTAGAAAAATTCGCGTGGTTGTTCCCTCTCGAATATTGCGTATGTGATTGCGCTATACGTCTAGAAAAATTACCCCTATCATTACCCCGGGAATGCCAACCAGAATTCGATCGTCCACGATATCCAAAATATACCGCAGGCTCCGTATTCTGGCGACTACATGACGCTTCTTCGTCCTTCGCGGCGCGTATTGTATCTTTTAGTGATGAATAATTTCGCGCTGATAAAATTAAACTAAGTTGTCGATTTCGCAAACCGTCGGTAAAGCTTTTAATGGCCAACTTCTCATTCAAAGGTCTTAATATTTTGTAGGCATCTTGATTTCCGTCAGCTTGCGATATCGTCAAGTTAACAAACAACTCTTCGATTTTTCTCCCGTAATTTTCCAAGGAATTTCCGTTTTGTCGCACCATCACTAACTCATTATGAATGGAAGTACTTGATTTCCTTGTAAGCAAATGATCGCGCATATCCTGAATTAATAATTCACAACTAGCATACGAATTAGATAATCGCAACTTAGCGCTCTCATTTAAACGTGTTTTCAAAACAAATTGTATAAGCATATTCTTACCTTCGTTATTCAGCGTAGAGCTATACAACTCTATAGCATCGATGAGATTTTTGGTGACACTCTCATCCCCGGTCATCACTGGGATCAGCGACACCGCAGTTTTAAAATCAAAACCAGCCATTTTGGTTTCACTTACGCTTACGACTGTACACTCTGAAATATAACTTTTGGAACAAAAAGATTCTATTTGCTCATATAATTCTTTTATTAAATCGCAAAATGACTGCAAGTCTGATAAAACTTGACTACCTATTTGTTTCTTCTCTATTTGTGCTAAAACTATTATCATACATTCTTCGAAACGTTCACGTAATTGAATAGCCTCCTTTAATCTCTGTTCCAAAACATTCTTAGTCCTCTTTGGATAACTTAATTTTACTAAATTATCTTTTATATTTTGAAGTTTAGCACAAATATCTTTTATCTCATCAGCCATCAAATAATTCAATAAAACACATTAAAAAAAAATATCAATCCTAACTTAAGTACAAAAAAAAGTATTATGTACGTATACATTTGTTATAGTATTATTTCACTTTTTTTTTGTACACATTTTACAATTATTAATATGATTACTTACTTGTTATTTTATTCGATTTTATTAAACTTCCTGTATTATTTTTAAATAGGCATAAACAGAAAAAATACCTAGTTATCTTAAAAGTAAAAAAAAATAATGTTCATAATAGGTAGGTAAAGTTCAAAATACGCCACGCATAATACGAAATGTTTGAAGTTAAATGTACGTTTTTAGCACTTTAAACACTTTTCCACTTTATAATTGCCTTTTACGCACTATTATTACTTGCACTCACTTGTTTCTGGAACTGTGCGATGTTGACACTCGTAGCAAACACGGGCCTCCTGGACCGGTCGTCGAAAAGAACGCCTCAGGGATTGCGCCATTACCTCATTACGGATCCATCCACGGTGGCACCTTTTATACAGCATATATAGTCCCAAAAGTCCCGCAATAGCTACCATAGTGCAAATGAGCACTAGAACAATGCTGATATTGGACAGGTGATATTCCTGGCTGTTGGAACCAAGGGCATTTTGATTCAAGAAAACTTGGTCCTTTTCTATATTAGACCGACACATTTTGAGTTTTAATAAAAGAGAACCACAAAACATAAATAATAATTCGTGACTCGCGCGGCCGAACTCCGGCAACCCGCCTCGGATGGCAGGGTCGCCATGTAAGGATGGGAGCCGGGAGTGTAAAATAAACAAGTATATTGTTGCAGCTATGATTTAATACTGGATTAAAATACAAAAGGATCAATAATATATTTGGTTACACGAGTACATACTTACTACCTATACTTATACTATACACCACAGTTCCGCTCAATGGCCTCTTTAATACGCTCGGTATTAAATTGGCGAAGGTCGCTTGTCAAGGACTTGGAGATCTGCCTATTTAGCTGTCAATAACGAAGGGCATCCGCTGAGTTCTGTAGTTTCATTTCGTTTCTCTGATCCATGAGTCGGATAGTGTGGCTGGAGAGTTTCTTTAATTTAGGCCGATGGGTTTTGTAGTGCTTGGACCCTACCGTGCGGACAGTGTCCACCACCATGTTGTATAGATCGTCCATATCGATGCTGTTCTCTCTCGTAAATATATAATAATTACTAATTCATAAACCGTAAAATGTCAAATGAAGCCCATGCCCATATCCATAATTTTTTGCCGGTAGCCTCCCCGTTTTAGGCCGATAAGCGACCTGACCGTCTGTGAGCGGCTTTAATAATAAAAAAATAATGTCACTTTGACGTTTCATCTTGCCGATTTTTTGCGATGCCGTTTTTGATTTTGACAAATAATTATTTGTGATAATTATACAATATTGCTGCAGGCGACAGTCGTTTACTGAGCTAACGAGATATTTAGCTTCCCAATTTAATTAATAAGTAATTGTGCTCTTACTTTATAAGCAAAAATGTATATTTTCTCGAATTTAGTGAAAGTTACCATCCCCAATTACTTGGCTGGGCTGCCGATCCCCGATAGCTTCGGCGGTTGGTTTCGTTTAGGAGGTGAGAACACGCTATTTTAAAGTGTTTCTGTATTTATCAAGTTTTGCCAGATCCCAATCCAATGTCACTGTATAACACACCATACTGGTATTTCTATTGTTAGCATATTGTTACGCATAATACAGACACATTCAGTAACCAACTATATAACTTTCTGATAAATCCGTAACCTTGAAGTAGTTTATTATCCTCATTCAGTCGGTTACAGCTTACTATTCGTTGACATACTTTCTGTGAATGTAACTTCAGAATTTTAATTGCGTTTCTTGGTAATAAATAATTATTATTATGGTGAAATTTCCACACTTTTAACTTAAGATTTTCTAGATAATCCATTGTACATACTTAATACTTCAACTCTCATTAAGGTTTCTCTTTCTGTAATATGATATAGTATACATTTTATCTCTTTTCAGTTCGAGACTGGCTTGCTTTGCTACCCCCTACTCTAGCTGTTGGAGGCATCTCATATGTATCATACCAGACTGTAAAGAAAGCCCGCGAGGCTGGCAATGGTCATGTGAACCCAGGCATAAGGAAGGACACCAACAAGGTGGTTGATTTCATTGATATTGAGGACATCACAGAAAAAGCAGTTCTGTGCAGATGCTGGAGAAGTAAAAATGTAAGTTCTTATTCATAAAAATATGCAACTCTTATCCTACTTCCTACTAATATTATATATTATATTATATTATATTATATATTATAATATTATAAATGTGAAAGTTTAGATGTTTGGATGTTTAGATGTTTGGATGTTTGAATGTTTGTTACGCAATCAGGCCAAAACAGCTGAACGGTATTGGCTGAAATTTGGGACATCGATACTTTGTAGACTGGAGAGAAACATAGGCTACTTTTTGTCCTGGAAAAAAATCACATTCCCCTGTGTCCAACGTCCAACTTCAACATCCTGTAGTCCATGCAGGCAAAGCCGCAGGTGGAAAGCTAGATTGTTCATTAAAAACATCATCATCATCATCATGTCAGCCGAACTATGCCCACTTCTGGGCATAGGCCTCCCCCAAGGATCTCCACGACGATTCGTCCTGCGCTGCTCGCATCCAGCGGCTTCCCGCTAAATAAATTAAAAACATAAAATAAAATCATTTTAAACCTATCTTATTGTTTTACCTAATCACTATTAAGTACAAGAAAAACATATAACAATGACTGAAATATTTATTGTATTCATATAAGTTTCTGTAACACAGTGGCCTAGATTTTTATCTCTTCATCTAAATAATATATCAGATAAGAGTGATATTTGTTTTTGTAAAGATGAAAACTGGTCTAGCTCTTGATGTCAAAGCTATTACTTTATTCTGCATCATTACCTTTCCAGATATCATTTAAAACATTTTTAAATAAGTACATAAGTATATATTGTATCAGATAACACAATCACATATTGCCATGATAATGGGTAATGATTCAATGATTTGATATTTTTTTTTTCATTTCAGTGGCCGTATTGTGATGGAGCTCATGGTGCCCATAACAAGGAAACGGGTGACAATACTGGCCCCATAGTAGTCAGGCACAAGGAAACCAAGTAGAACCACAATGTTGCTACCATATGAAAACGAACAAGTGATAACACTATGTGATAGCCTAAAATTTTGTTAATAGTAATAATAAATTATGAATTGTTCTCATTATAACATTGCTCGGCCAGCATTTAGTTCCTTAATTAATTTACACAAGATCATGAAACATTGTTAAGATTTAATTTTTGTATTTACAAGCATTTTTTTTAAATATACTTATGTTGAAAAGTAATAATTGATTATAAAAGTTTGTTTTTTTGAAGTACTTATTTGAAATCTGGTTTTATGAAAAGTATTAAACTTGGGATTGTTATTGCTTTTTAAAAGGAGTTTTATTTTAGTAAAAAGGTTATAGATTTCGTAATTCTATTTATTCTTTCTCTTAATTAACATAACATTTTTATCAAATCACAGATATGTTTTGACTTCAATATACAAATAAATAATGATTGTTACAATGCCAATATGGATAGACAAATAGATAAATCACCTAAAACCACACTTTTTTCATTTTGTCTTTAATTTAGTGATATGGCACAGTTGAGTATAGTTACACAACTAAACATGAACCACCGCCGCTAGAGGTGATCCGATTCGAAATAAGGCAAGCTTATGTAAATAATATTTTTGTATAGGGTTGGACAGATGATTACTTCACAGATTTGACATTTTTGCTGTGTAATTGTTTTGCTACACCCTATGTAATTGTATTGTGAACCAAATCAGGGTTCCAACAATGTTGTTAATGTATGTCAATAAATAAACGATTTTTTCAATAAAATAAGTCAATCTTTGTACTATAGCGAACCCCGATTGTTAAGCCACTCAATGAAAATTGGGCGCACTGTACTTCAAGCATACGGTTGATACACATTTAAATTACATGGCTGGTACTAACTAGATTAAGAATTTGGGCAAATGGCTCAACAATCGCGGTTCGCGATAGTACGTCCATGGCTGATTGAAAAAGAAAGTCATCTAGGTGCATTGCTTTGTTTTGTCGCAGCAAGCAATCGATGAACAGCGACTACGCAATAGATGCTTACTCATCTAATTAGGAAGTAGGTCTGAAATAAACGCTTTTTCCAAATCTCAGTACAATCATAGTCATATCATAAATAACTGTAAGCACTAGCTAGCTATGTATCTCTAAACCAATCAGTCTTTGACTCCAAGTAACTGGTACCACGTTTCGAACGATTGAGGCAGACGTAAAGCTGCACCTACAGCTGGCAGGAAATGATGGCACCAACGTTTAGGATCTTCACAACTGGAAAAAAAGATAATAATATTTTTTTGAAAAATGAAAAAGTAAAAAATCGGCCAAGTGCGAGTCGGACTCGCTCATGAAGGGTTCCGTACCCACTTAACGTACCGATTACGTACACTTAGCAAAAATACCACTGTCACTTGTAAAGCCTACTTACTTAGCTGTGATAGTTTTCCTTTTAACTTCGTCATATGTACTACTATCGTGAATTTTTTCACGTATCCAGAAACAACCATTTGGCTGGTGTGGGGGGGGGGGGGGGACACGACACTTGACACTAACAAAGTTTTGCACTTTAAAGCTTAATAATTCACAAACGGATGCCTCAATCAAAAAACTGCCTTTACGAACCCACAACGTTTTTGAAATTGCTATCCCACACTATGGGGTAGACAAGAAAAAAAAATTACATACCCACTTCACATGTAGGGGAGGTAACCTAAAAAAATT
This sequence comes from Crambus lathoniellus, assembly GCA_949710035.1. NCBI lineage: Eukaryota > Metazoa > Arthropoda > Insecta > Lepidoptera > Crambidae > Crambus > Crambus lathoniellus. The sequence goes on along the minus strand of OX453305.1, from coordinate 23,592,703 downwards.
TATTTTTTCAAAATTTAACTTTACCACTTTGTTGGCGTGATAAATATGTATATTCATGCCAAACTACAGCTTTCTAGTACTAAGAGTCTATGAGCTAGACTGGGGTCAGACGGACGGACGGACGGACAGACGGACATGGCGAAACTATAAGGGTTCCTAGTTGACTACGGAACCCTAATAAACGCTTAAGTAGTAGGTACATAACATAAGTATAAGTATGCGTTACTTGCTTGAGTTACCTTACCGTTGATATAAGTAGTAAGTATAGTAACTCTACTAAAAGCACACCCACCTCTATTCGAGTTTCCGCAATGTTCTCTTCATTTCTCAATAATTCGTGTTTTAAACCATTCCTTTTCCTGTGAAAGAAAACAAAATGTTTATAAAGTTACTTAAACATCTTATCTTAATTTATCGGTCCGGCAACGCCCACGTGTATAAAAGTTTTCAAATCCTAAGGTTAATAGAAGCCTTTCAAGGTGCGGGATAATAAATGTTAACCCTTTGTTCTCTGGCCAAGGTAGTAGGTACTCTGGCAAGGTGGAAGCGTTTGTTTTGCTTCGGCGTGGTTTCCGGCGCAGTCGACCGCGTCCTACGCAGCCTCGAGTGTCGGGTTACACCACACAATGCGGGCTTCACGCCACGAGGGAAGTCACAAATAAGACCCACGAATAGGAACCTACGACTTGTTCGACGGTCGGCCATCTCATATAAACTTTTATAGTCCTTCGAGTCGGATTTCTAATGGAATTACTTTGTAATGTTTTCAGTTACAAAGTATAAACTGTTTGTTAGGTTTTATTTTAGATAAAATGCCAGTATTTTATACAAGAAATAGCCTATTTTATTGTTATTGCGATCGTTTAGATAATATGAGTTACATTACAACGAACATCCCTTTTTTTACAAGCTATTATTTAACTTGCCATGTTAGTTAGTGGGGGACAAATCTTGCAAGTTTTATTTAAACCATTTTCCAGTGTCCGATCGAGCTGTGCATACTTACAGGTTTGGTTTGGATGACAATACAATATTAAAGTACAGTCAACAAAAAAGTTTGTCATATAAACGAAGTTTTTACAAAAACTTATTAGCATTGAACTCAGTTTTAGCCTTTCTGCTAGCAGGACTTAGATAATTTTGACCAGTATTCTTAGAAGGTTATGATCACTCTTCCTTTATAGGAAAAATGTGACAGAAAAAAACCACGAGCCCCGCAACAAGTAGCTTTCAGGCGGGATTCGAACCCGCGCCTCCTTTTTTTTCTGTCACATAATAAATTTAAAATCTCAGTCTTCCTTTGATTCCCATTTCAGCTCTAAAGGAAATTTGGTTACGTTATGGAATTGGAGACTCACAAGTGACAAGTATATCCTCCTCCAGATGATGAGCGCGGTGTAGGCGAGGCAGACGATGGTGCATGTGATGACCACCATGATGCCGGCTGCAGCGCCGAAGGGCTCGCCCCGCCCGCTCTTGTAAGGCGACCTCTTGGCGTCTTTGCGTACTGATGTACGATTCTCTAAGATTCTATCAACAAACTCGACATTCATTTTCGCTTGACTTTCACTTGTTTATTATGAATTTCGACATAAAGAATCGAAGTGAACGACGATGTGACGGTGAAACTTCGTTAGAGAATCGCACCCCAGATGTGTCTACTGTATAGAGGAATACTTATGGAATTGGAGACTTACAAGTATATCCTCCTCCAGATGATGAGCGCGGCGTAGGCGAGGCAGACGATGGTGCACGTGATCACCACCATGATACCGGCTGCAGCGCCGAAGGGCTCGCTCCGATCGCTTTTGTAAGGCGACCTCTGGGCGTCTTTGCGTACTGATGTGTCTACTGTATACAGGAATTTAAGAACATTATTATACGCACATCTAAATTTTAATAAGTAAGTTTTAGGGGATGCAATACGAAAAATTTTTACTATGGGGAACGGAAACGCGAACAACAATACCTATCATCCGCTAAAATCATTGTAAGTAAGTAGGTACTTATAGGTAGGTACTAATTAAAATTTAGACATGCATTACACGCGTTAAGAGAGGGGTAAGGTCATTGGGAAAATTATTACCAAACTACCTATTATAGTCTTCCGCCCGCGACTTAGCCCCCGTGGACTACAAGACGTCACAGCGGGAATGTTATATTTTTCCGGGATAAAAAGTAGGTACTTAGGTACTTAGCCCTATGTCACTTTCCAGCTCCCAAGCTATCCCCATTACAAAAATCGCGTGGATCCGTTGCGCCCCGTCTTGACGTGAAAGACGGACGAACAAACAAACACACACTTTCACATATTTATAATATTAGTTTGGAATTTTGGATGTTCATTTTATCTGCGTTTGTAATCGGTACTTAGGTATTAGGTATAGATCATGTCATTGGTTTTGATGTTTAAGTTATTTGTTAGAAAATGCCATGATGATAATGATTATGAAAAGATTTAAAGGGTCTAACGGAAAATACTGAGAAACTTTGCAGTCAGATTAGCTTTGTATCTACCCTGTAGTAACTCGGCTTGCGCGTCAGGCGCGTCCGGCATGGCGACCCTCTCATCCTCCGAGTCCCCGGGGAAGCTGGGCAGGTCCACGTGCTCCTCGTTGTCATCCCGGGAGTGCAGCATGTCGAATACCTCTGACCTAAAACGTTTTGAAAAATTACATTTAGCTGGCTAGCATTCGAAACATTTTGTCGTCTCGGGGGGCTACCAGCTAAAAATATGAAGAGCAAGGGCTTCATTTTGACGTTTGAAGACCATATTATGCCTATTTATTTCAATTACAATTTATTTATTTATTCACCCTTTGTTACATAACGCAACCTAGGTAAGTCAATATTTACATTAATATTACATAATTATACATTGAACATTAGTTATTAAAAATTTCATATTCTATTGATCTAAAATAACAATAGTACCCATACATAAGTATAGAAAATAAAAATGTATAACTATGTCAAATTATTCCAAATAAACAGATTATTCCAAAAATTATATCAATTTAAATTTAAAGTTATTAACATTTCACAAGTTAAGTTATGTGGACATAATGGATTCTTTATTTGACATTTGAAGATCATAATAATATTATGGACTTCTAATTCTATTGCAAATGGAGCACATGCTCATATCCATATTTTTTTGCCGGTAGCCCCCTGATCCGCGACTAAACAAAATGAGGTTGACTGGCGGTTATGATATGAGTCGACAAAATAACTTATGGTGCGCAAACTAGGCCCATAGGTACCAGGTAACTGGTGTTACTGACTAGAAGTGAGTGCAATTTTTATGACATTGGTCGCATAGGACGAAGTGTAAGTTAGAATATTTAGTAAAAAAAAATAGTGGAAGAAAATTTGAGTGTGATTCTGGCACAATATAAAAAAATAAAAGAACTCGTGTTTGCGAAATAAAATAACGTAGGTAACGAGAAATGAAAGTAGCGTCCATGATTGTCGTTGTTAGTGTATTATTTGAAATAACAATGCTTGATCTCTTATCTAAGCCGCAAACAAGAATTTCCGTCTAATATCGACAACAAGATCAAGTATCTATCGCCATCTTGAATTTGCGACATGAAACGCAAGCTTTCACGAGCGATTGATATGATAACAGATATAAGTAGTATAGGTAGGTACCTATAAGCGGAGAAATGCAGTTTCTAAACAATTTCTATGCATTTGATGGCGTCGTTATTGTATAACAGGATAAATTAAAACAACTGAAGCCTTGCCTTTTCCTTTTACAACAACGGATAGATTAAGTTATTGTTTTCTCATCATGATGATGAAAGACAGAAAGCCATTATTTATAATGAAAAGAATTATAAAGTATTACACCTTTCGAGTGCTCTATTTCCTACTGAATAACGTTATATTTAAAAAAATACGTAACGTATAATTAATCAAATAAATATTGTACTGTCCAATATTTATTTAATAAATAAATAATTCCAAGTCCAATTTGGACACTATCACACACAATACACATTTGTTCCAATAGGTACCAAACTGCAGTCAAGCACGTACCCAGGATTGTTGACCCAGGTGTTGTAGTGCCAAAACGGCTGAACGGATTTGGCTGAAATTTGGGACACAGATACTTTGTAGCCTGGAGAGGAACATAGTTTCTTTTTATTCCGGAAAAATATCACATTCCCGCGGGATAACGTCGTGATCGTGAAGTTCACGCCCATCCCGCGGATTAATGGATTTCGGGGGGGTCCAGACCCCCTGGACCCCCCCCTGGGTACGTCCTTGACTGCAGTAGCTATTGAGCAGTAGTATTATGGTAATTGGAAACAACGACTGGTATTACCACATACACCCAGACCCGACAAAATATTGAAAAGTTCGTTTTCAATATTTACCCAACCGGAAATCGAACCTGGGACCACTAGAGATAGCGGCGGCACCTTTAAAAAACCGGTGCGTACACCACTTGGCCACGGAGGTCGTACGAATACCTAATTGAAATAAATTGCTTTGTTTATTAAAACACTCACGTTTAGGATTGAAGGATTTGTGGTTTAGAGGTGGTTTTTTGGGATGGTGTTATTCTTAAGGCTTTTATAAAAAGAATGCGACTGATAAACCAAAGAATACCAGAAAACACACTTTTCCCAGAGATCACTTCAGCCTATATTGTGAGATTGAGGCATTATCATACTGTTTGCTGCTTTGCATAAAGACTTGCGGTACCAACCTACTGACGCCATCTTTGTCGTCAACCAGCAGCTTCAGCAGCGTCGCATTGGCCTCCAAGGTCTTGTATCGGCTGTTGTCTTCCACTTCCTTCGCCAGGCTAGGCATAGTGGTGGCATCTGAACCAAATGTTCCTTGACTAAATGTGGTAGCTGTGGACAATATAGGTATTTAATAAGATTAGTTTAAACGCGTCTAATACATACCTGTGTTCATTATAACTAAGCAAGATGTGAGATTTTCGGTGAAAGGGTTAAAATGATAAGTTATATTTGATTAATGCATGGCTAGATTTTCATATTTAAAGTTAAAAATGTTATATCTCTACATATCCTTCATTTTGCTTAAAATCTAGCATCCAGCAAATTCACGTCAATATTTTACGTCTAGATACTATAATAAATTACTTAGGTACCTACATGTGTAAATTAGGGCTAAGTATTTAGTCCCATTGACAATACTTAGTATTGTGTCGAAGTAAATGAAAGTTGAATTCCTAAGTAAATAAGAAATAATATACTTAAGTAAAGTTCGTTACTAAATAAATGCATGGTGTGAGTTATGGAATCTGAAATAATGTCGTATTCAGATTCTAAATACAAAAGAGTTAGATTACCTACCTAGGTAGTTAAAGTACAGATTTTATTACCTACTGTATAATCTTTGATAGCTTCTCGATCTATATAATTATAGAAACGATAGAGTTTACCAGTTGATGCTAAAGATAAGGAAATTTAAAAATAGTCTGTTTAACTTGAACGTTTAAGGCTTTTAGCTAGCACGTAGCTGGATCTCGGTTGTCAATATTATAATACTGTCGATTAAATTAATTATGATTCATAAAGCAGTTTGTATACATAAGATTGTAGAGAACTAACAATACCGATGTAAATTAAATGAAAAACATTAATAAATTAAGTATGGATATGCGCATCTTTATTCGTTGGCGGTTTTTGCCCCCTGATTCACAAATCGTCGGAAACGCTCCCGACAGCAGAATGTAGGTACTTATGTGTCGCAGGCGTCGCAGCCAACTGGTTGAATCCGCCATTCAATTAAACGCCTAGGCCGATCATTTTTACCGTAAGCTATTTTATCTTCCCATGTTGTATAGATCAGGGGTTCCCAAACTTTTTTTACTGTGACGCCTTTGGGCATTTGCCAATCGATTGAAACTACTATATGAAAGGAGATTTTCATTTTACTTTTTTGGATGCCTACTAACTAATGAGAAGGATGTGCTTGCTTTTCTGCCATAGCCTCTCAAAACGGGGCTAACTTTGAATTTGCAGTTACGATATAACACTAAATTCTTTAAGAAACTGAGCTTTAAGACAGGCACAAAGTGTGGGTACTATAGTGTGCCTGTTCCTGGCTGCAATTTACGGGAGATGATTCAAAGAGCGTAGCTGCACTATATCACTTTTATTCGTAGTTTTCTTGTTATTTTTATACACTATTGCTAGCATAGCTGGCTTATCTCTACGAGAGCCTACCATAGAGTAAGATAAATATATAGGTACAAGTCCCACACTCCTGTCTGTTCCGGTGACAGCCGTGACAGAGGAGTCACTTGCAATACGAAATTAGCTGTCAAAATGGACTGATGTCGTATGAAAACTGTTTTAGTTTCAAAGATAATCACCGGAACAGAAAAGCTTTTCTGTTCCGGTGATTATCTTTATCACCTCCTCTGTCACGGCTGTGACCGGATCAGAAAAGCTTGTGTCACTGTAGTGAGCCCTCAGTGAGCCTACACCGGAATGTGTCAAACCAAATCTTTTTTTATAAATTCGTTCTACTCACTGGTTTGAATTAACCCAATCACCAAAAAGGATTATCTACACATAGTGTCACAGCCTACAATGATATCTTTAAGCTGTACACAGATTACAAACATGCCTTACAGTACCTAGAACGCCTCGCGACGTCCGCGTCCCTAAGAGTATGCCGCGACGCCCCAGGGCGTCGCGACGCACAGTTTGGGAAGCCCTGGTATAGATAATGGTACGAAACCCTTCGTGCGCGAGTCTGACTCGCACTGGGCCAGTTTTTTGAAGTATGTCAAAAAGACTAGCGGCCACCGAACGCAAGTGTCAGCTATACTTACTATGTGTCTCTAGCTTCAAGTAGGGCGGCGTTTGTGGCTGTCACGTGTGGCTTGTGTGCATAGGTACTGTCATGGCCCGCTATTATTTCTCGGAGTGCAACGAGTGAGATAGAAGATGGTTTTGGTACTGTGCTTAAAGCTATTTGATGTTGCTTGATTCCTTATCAACAACTTTTTGGTCGTATCGCGTCGAGTTATAAACACTACGTAACAAATAAAAATAAGTTATAGTTACCTATTTGAATTGAGTCTCCGATAAAGTAGGGCGAAGTGACAGTATCACCAAAGTTTACATACGGTTATGGGTTATATTAGGTTTACAGACCAATGTTAGCGCCTTAATGAGCAATTCGGCTGCGGTAACTGGAAGTAATCGGTGTGCAAACACTCAAGCGGACAATTAGTGGGTCAGCCGGGCTGCGGGCTGGCTAATGTGGGCTTAACGGTTCGGATTCCGGTTTTGAGGCTAAAACCACGCACTTCCAAAATGCATATTGTGCATAGCAACCTACATGTATACTTATTGAAAAGAGGGAAAGTGTAGATCACTTATGTTATGTGCTGCTAAACTAACTACAGCTATTTTCAGACTTTGTTATTATTTTCATTTGATTTGCCTCCTAAGTAATTGGCCTCCTGTCTCCCTGATTTGGTAATCAATTAGTAAAGCTATGCATAGTATGCATGGACCGCTATCTCTACGTTGACGACGCGTAGGTACAAATAGACTTCTCAATCGCGAACTACATAGGTAGGTAGGTGTAATCTATTAGTAAAGAGAGTTATGAACACATACAACAAAGTACTAAATTGTAAAACACTAGCATACCGCCCGCGGCTTCGCCCGCGTGGATTACCTACTCCACATTATCACGAGGGAATGTGATTTTTTTCCGGGATGAAAAGTTGCCTGTCACTCTCCAGCACCCGAACTATCCCCAATTCCCCATTCCAAAAAAATAAAACCGCCTTCAAAAAAATCACATCAAAAAAGTAAGAAATAATTCCTCACCAAATAAATAACGTAAGTAGGTACTTTGAAATCGGGCGTGAAACATGTACGATTTTTTGTTGTTTTTGTTAAAACCCGCCCGACTTCAAAGTACTTACGTTATTTATTTGGTGAGGAATTATTTCTTACTTTTTTGATGTGATTTTTTTTGAAGGCGGTTTTATTTTTTTATAAAAATAATTTTTATTTCACTCTTTTTAGTGCATCGTGCAGGCAATTTACTTGCATTCTGGTAAATAGGTCTGTGATCAAATTGAAAACCTCCTTTTTGAAGTCGGTTAAAATACCTTGAGGTATCCCCTTTTTAACAAAACAAGAATCATCTAAATCGGTTTATAAACAAAGGAGTTATGCCTAAAGATACGTATTAAATTCACCTAAAGTGGTAACGAAAACGACAGTATTTTCAAGATTTCCTGAAAACTAATGATCAAAATTTCAAAAAATGGGACCAACTTGGAAACCAACCTGATGTAATAACGTTTCAATCATTTCAATCGGTCTATCCGTCTTCGAGTAATCGGTGGATATACAAAAAAAAAAAAACATACATACAGACGAATAGAGAACCTTCTCCTTTTTGATTTAGAAGTCGGTTAAAAACCACTTCGATCTGATGCTCCGCTTTGACGTGAAAGACGTACAAAACAAACACACATTACTTATTCGTATTAGGTACTGTACTAACACTATTTTAATAGCTTACATTTTTTTACAAGTCTGGGATTGTATGGGCAAATCTTAAAAATCCTATATATGCTGAGTCCGGCTGCGAGGAGATTAGGCAAGGCACTAGGTTAGGTATATAGCGCTGACGCCATCAATAAGATTTTGCTTCCTACTTTATCAACACATAAAAAAATTACTATTGGGTTCAAGACGTCAATTGCACCATATCGTCATCCTTCTCCGAAGCTGTCGTGACTGTATTACCTTGGGTGATTTACCTCGTGTTATTAAATTAATCTACACTTTTTATTGTTGTGATTGTTTACTCTAAGTTTTTACCGGTATGATGGAATCTCCAACGTTAGACTGGTTCCCGGCAGATATTTTTTCCACATCTCAATTTTGCAAAAAAAAGAAATTTATTTCTTTGAATTAAAAAAATATCATTAAGTAACTAGTTAATAGTTGGATAGTGTAGTGTATTCCCTTTTTAATGATTCATTAAAATTCTGTCTTAGTAAAATTTAGTAGAAAATACGGTTAAGTTATACGGTTAAAATATAGTTAAGCTTGCTAACCTTATTGGTTAAATCTTTAAAACATGTATCTGTATCAACAATAATTGTAGCAAATATTTAAGTATATGCTGTATAGGCATCCAGTGGCCGGACCACTAAGGCAGGTGTTGTAAAAGTTGAGCACATAGCTGTTGAACTTATTGGAGTGTTCTCAAAAGTTGCCGCTATAAATAAAAGATGCAGCCGGATCACTTAGTTCACCACTTTCACTTCGATTTCTATAACCAGTCGGTCTCTTCCCACATGCAAAACTGCAATGAACACTATAATTTCATTACTTTCATCGTGTTAATGATAGGAATATACCTACTACATCGTATAGAAAAGTAAAAACATAACCCTCCTTCTGTCGCAGTCGGGTAAAAATGGCAGTCATTTTGGTTTGGCCTGTCGCCAAAACACAACATTTTTCATTCTTGAGTAAAAGGGCCCACTGATTTTAACTCTGATGTTACTGTATCTTTTTTCAGAAACCCTCATAATTTTCACCCTTTTATGTTGTGTTGTTGTCACAAAATCATACACTAGGAAAAATTTTTGACTGGTGACTTTTTACAAGCTTTTTATTAACTTGCCATGTTAGTTAGTGCAAATCTTGCAAGCTTAATTCGACCCACTTCCCAGTGTCCGATGGAGCTGAAATTTTGTATTCAGGTTTGGTTTAGATGACAATACAATATTAAAGTACAGTCAGCAAAAAAGGTTGTCATAAAATAGTAGATTGTATTACAAGGGAGCAAAATAATATATTTACGGCGAGGGCGCTATTTTGAATCCAGAGCGCAGTGAAGGATTCTAGAGTAGAATCTCGAGCGCAGCGAGGGATTCTAAAGTAGAATCCTGAACGCAGCGAGGGATTCAATATACGCCACCCGAGGTGAAAATAATTTTGCGGCCGAGTAATACACTCTGCTTTTCATCCCCCTCTATAAGAAAAGCAGTAAAGACAACTCAAACTACCTACCCTTCTTTGTCGTTCGGATACATCATAGCGCTAGTCGGGCAAGAAAAAAAAATTGAGATTTGAAATAAAAAAAAATATATGTCCATCAGATTTCTTATAAGTATCTCCGGGGTTGCCGTAGGGGGGTTGAAAATTTTGTTAGATTTTAGCTTAAGGTTGACTTCCGAGCATCGCGGCCGATCGCAGCCGCGCGCGATCGATCGCGTGTGACTGACGCGCGCGGCTGATGCGACAATAGTCAGTGTATGAAAATGTATGGCGCCGCTTCCGAGGTATGCGACAGACGCGTGCGGCCGACGACAGACGTCGGCCGCACGCGTCCGTAACTATAATGAAAACTTCTTTGTATTGTATAGATACTCACTTATCAAGACTAAAATCCATATTGTTTCTGACTTCACGCTTAAAAAAAGAAATTTCAGTCTCTTAAATCTCGGTGGGGTCGAAAACGCTTCGTACCGCCACAATGTCTGGTTTAGTATGAGGTCTAAAACGCCGCGTACCGCACCAATAGAAAGAATAGCTAATTCAGTGCCGCAGTGAGCGTGTTACAGAAAGGGCGTTTGCGCACTACATTGAATTTTACCGTCCGGCGGTCCGTTTTTTTACGGACCGGCGGCGGCGTGGCATGAAAAACACGGATGATTGGCTTGTGCAGTTGTCCGTCTTTTTACTCGCCGGGGCAGCGCAGTGATTACCCCCGGGGCGGGGGCCCCGCCCGCTCATGAATATCACGTTTTCAGTTCAATATCACAGTTTCAATGTTTCAAAGCCAAAACTACACGAAATAAATAAATTCTTACTATGTATTATAAATAATTTATGATTAAAATACAACCATCCGTTTTTTTCCAGACGGTAAAATTCAGTGTATCTCGGAACGGAAAAAAACGGACCGGAATGGGGAAAAGTAAAATGTCAGACGGTAAAATTCCGTGTAGTGCACAAGCGCACATATACATTCTATGGCCTGCTATATCGGACCGTAAAAAATCAGACTGCCGGACGGTAACATTCAGTGTAGTGCACAAACGCCCAAAAGGAGAGTTTATAAAAATCATTTCAATCCAGCGTTGACACATGAATTTTCTAACAGTGACAGACAACTATAAATTAGAGATTAAAATAAGGAAGATGACAGAAAAGTGAGTATCATTATAGTTACGGCCGCGTGCGGCCGACGTCTGTCGTCGGCCGCACGCGTCTGTCGCATACCTCGGAAGCGGCGCCATACATTTTCATACACTGACTATTGTCGCATCAGCCGCACGCGTCAGTCGCACGCGATCGATCGCGCGCGGCTGCGATCGGCCGCGATGCTCGGAAGTCTACCTTTAGACTCACCGTTTACGAGATATTCTCAATTTTATAAAATTCCATTTTTGAAAATTTCTCGGTCCCGAAAAAAGCCCCGGCCCCATACAAAATCAGTTGATTTTTTTTTAAGTACTGCACACCCTTTGCTACACTCCAACCAATGCTTCTTTAATTATGTTCTAAATTCAAATCTCATTGTTTTGGACCCTGTTATGAAGCTGTTCAAAATTCAAATCTCATTTATACCCTCTTGTCATAACAGGTAAAAAATGAATCGTTTTGGACCCTGTTATTAGATAAACAATCATCGCTTATCGAATAGATGGGATGAAATAGTAGATTGTATTACAAGGGAGCAAAATAATATATTTACGGCGAGGGCGCTATTTTGAATCCAGAGCGCAGTGAAGGATTCTAGAGTAGAATCTCGAGCGCAGCGAGGGATTCTAAAGTAGAATCCTGAACGCAGCGAGGGATTCAATATACGCCGCCCGAGTTGAAAATAATTTTGCGGCCGAGTAATACACTCTGCTTTTCATCCCCCTCTATAAGAAAAGCAGTAAAGGCAACACAAACTACCTACCTTTCTTTGTCGTTCGGATACATCATAGCGCTAGTCGGGCAAGAAAAAAAAATTGAGATTTGAAATAAAAAAAAAATAAATAAAAAAAATATATTTCCATCAGATTTCTTAAAAGTATCTCCGGGGATGCCGTAGGGGGGTTGAAAATTTTGTTAGATTTTAGCTACGACTCACCGTTTACGAGCTATTCTCAATTTTATAAAATTCCGGTTTTGAAAATTTCTCGGTCCCGAAAAAAGTCCCGGCCCCATACAAAATCAGTTGAATTTTTTTTTAAGTTCTGCACACCCTTTGCTACACTCCAACCAATGCTTCTTTTATTAAGTTCTAAATTCAAATCTCATCGTTTGGAACCCTGTTATGAAGCTGTTCAAAATTCAAATCTCATTTATACCCTCTTGTCATAACAGGTAAAAAATGAATCGTTTTGGACCCTGTTATTAGATAAACAATCATCGCTTTTCGAATCGATGGGATGAAAATGAAATTTTTACTAAAAACTTATTATTAACTTGCCATGTTAGTTAGTTAGTTTGTTAGTTATTGCAAATCTTGCAAGCTTAATTCGACCCACTTCCCAGTGTCCGATGGAGCTGAAGTTTTGTATTCAGGTTTGGTTAAGATGACAATACAATATTAAAGTACAGTCAGCAAAAAAGGTTGTCATAAAAATGAAATTTTTACTAAAAACTTATTATTAATTTGCCATGTTAGTTAGTTTGTTACTTAGTTAGTGAGGGACAAATCTTGCAAGCTTAATTTGACCCACTTCCCAGTGTCCGATGGAGCTGAAATTTTGTATACAGGTTTGGTTTAGATGGTTTAGATGACAATACAATATTAAAGTACAGTCAGCAAAAAAGCTTGTCATAAAAATGTTTTTTTTTTACTAAACTTCACAATTTTTCCTGAGAACTATCTGTCACGGCTATTTCAAAACTAATTCAGACGTAATGAATTTCTAAATCCTACACAGTGCGAGTGTGATGAACACACATAAGTTTTTATCCACTCATTCACACTGTGATATGAGTAGAAATAGTAATTAAGTCCTAAAACGACACCACATTCTTATAAGTTTTTCTTTATTGCTTAATTTCTCACGGTTTTTGTAATTAGCAGTATTTTACGCTCCTACGCCTACGAGTTTATCTAGAAAGAGTATTGTCTGAGTCTAAAGTCGTTGGCCCACGATTTATTGCCGATGATTATTTAATTCAATGACGTTTTATTGATTTAATTAGTACTTTTTTAAATGTCCTAAATAGCAGTAGGTACTATAGTATCTATTTAAAGTTTACAATAGGTAAGTACCTCATTTTAGCGACGACGCTGAAGCTCGGCTTGTCAATAAAAACATTTTATTTGTATGAACATTAAATTAACTGCAATGTTTTTGTTGTAAGTTTTGCTAAACTGGAGCTAGGAAATTTCATGACACGAAATATACGTCAGTATTTGGAATCTCAGCTTGCTCTACATCGCAAGACATAAACATGCCATTGAAAGAATGAAAGAAATATATTTTATTTGACTAAAAACACAATAAAACACAAAATACACGTTATTTTTATCCAAAATGGTCCAACCTCAGCTTTTGCCACAGCAAGTAAGTAGGTATGACGCTGATTTTCAGGTGGGGCCCAAAATGTGGAGACAGCATGCACTCTCCAGACACAAAGTAAAAAAATACATTTTCATTATATAAAATGCTATTTTCAATAAACAACGGTTCAGAAATAGTTTCGAAAGAGTTCAAGCCATCAGTCGGGTAACGAACTGGCAAGGTACATCTGTGGGTACATCCATTAACTAATGTTAACGATAACGAGTAAATTGGTTAAGTGGGCTCTTATCTCCGACCGTCCAAAGGCTCACACGTTGAGTACCTTGAATGTTAAATAAACACGGAACGTAATGAAGATAGGAAAATATTGATAGATTGATTAAAATCATAAGTAAGGTAATGGAACCAGTCATGGACAGTATAAGATTGAATTTAGCATTCTTATGCTATATTGTAAATAATGTAACTGTTTATGAATGCAATCAGGGTTAAATATATTAAAAAACTAACGGAGAATCAGATTCTATACAATAATACAATAATTTATTTATTTCCGAAAATAACATTATTTGGGCCTATGCCCAGCAGTGGGCGTCGTTCGGCTGACATGATGATGATGATGACATTATTTGGTGTATCATTTACAAAGTCTTCCACACTAGGCTATGCCTGTCCTGTGGAAGTCTTTAATACAATGTTTACTTAACGAAAACGAATTGCGGTACCAAAATTTTAATTACAACTTAATTTAAATCATGAATAATTAATCTCTAATAATAATAATCCTTTGGCATACTTAAATGGACTCAAACTGAACTGGATGCCCTGGATAGAAAAGTTCGTACATTGCTAACAGCACATCGCATGCATCACCCACGTTCATCGACCATGAGATTGTATATCCCGCGGAAGTGCGGTGGTCGTGGCTTCTTAAATGCTAAGACATTGCATAACCGCGAGTTATGCAATCTTAGGGAGTATTTTCTCCAAGTCGATATGGGGTCACATAGAGATGTAGTTGCTGTTGACAATGGACTGACTCCTCTATTTTTAGCAAAAGAAAACTGGCGCAAACCTGTAGTACGTCCGACCGCAGCGCTGTGTGGCAAAGCAAGGAGTTACATGGCAGATTCTACCGGACTCTCCATGGGCCCGACGTAGATTTATTAGCCTCAGTATCCTGGCTCCGTTTCGGTGATCTTTTTGGTGAAACCGAAGGTTTTGTCTGTGCAATTATGGATGAGGTTGTGATGACGAATAACTACCGAAAGTATATCCTAAGGGATGGCACAGTGGATATTTGCCGAGCGTGCCATCGTCCTGGTGAATCCCTTAGGCATATAATTTCCGGTTGTTCTCGTCTCGCAAACGGCGAGTATTTGCATAGACATAACCAAGTGGCCAGGATAATACACCAACAACTTGCTCTGAAACATAGTCTTGTGGTATCTGAGGTGCCGTACTACAGGTATGCACCAGAACAGGTCCTTGAAAATAGCCATGCCACACTGTATTGGGATCGATCTATCATTACAGACAGGACTATTATAGCTAATAAGCCTGATATTGTATTGATAGATCGACACGAACGCCGCGCAATAATTGTTGATGTCACTGTTCCCCATGACGACAACCTTGTGAAAGCTGAAAAAGATAAAGAAAACAAATATCTTGATTTAGCTCACGAGATTGTTGACATGTGGGACATTGATTCAGCAATTGTTGTTCCGATAGTCATATCTGCCCATGGGCTGATAGCCAAGAGCCTCGATAAACACCTTAAGAGGCTCGCGTTAGGTGGATGGATCGGGAGTCAGATGCAGAAGGCAGTACTTCTGGACACGGCCCGTATAGTGAGAAGGTTCCTGTCTCTGAATCCTTAACCATCGGTAGCCGGGACCCTGATCTTGCTGCCGTTGGGGAACTGCATTTTTGTATTTTTAAATGTTATATTTTTTAGTGTTATTCATTGTAAAAATTTAATGTTTAGAAATATAATTTTGTAAGTATTTAAAATGTAATAAAGGGAATAATAATCTAATTTAATTGAATTTTTTATAATTTATATTAACATTAAAAGAACAAAAACAATAGAAATAATTAATAGAAAATAAGAGTTAACAAATAGATTTTAATAAATTCTCTGTATCCTGGTAGGTCCAATTCGATAATTCAGCCTCAAGTCTCATTCTAGCGTTTCGGTGATTTAATATGAAGATGTCACATAAAGAATTGACTCTGTTGTACACAAGGTGTTTTCTATAAGAGCCCAGACCAGATTCTATAGTAAAACTATTAATAAGCTAGTGTAATAAAAATATATTTCAGAAAAATCGGAACCCTATCGTAACACCCAGTGATGGACAGGCATGACCCAGTGCATAACACCCAGTCATGGACGCCCCTAGACATGGACATCCAACCATGGACATCACTTCATGGTTGGCAATATTCAATGAAACATATTCAATCGCAAATACTTCAATAGGTACAGTTAGTTTAACTTTAATTAAACAAATAGATAATTTGAATTAAACTTTTATTCACTTTAATAATTTTATTATTAGTAATCTAAAACTTAGTTAACCTACAAAAATATGTCAATAGGTAAGTAAATCTAGTTAGTTTACAAACTGTTAGCTTATCACAGCTAACAGTCTTACATAACCCCAATGTACCTGCATTGGGGTTATTCCGAAAGTGGGGATATTCCGATAATTCAAAACATCTACCAAATGCTAGCGATATTGTCTTAATGGCCACATTAAACCAGTCGCCATCTTCATTGCACTAGTCGCATCAGTTGCCAGGAGCCTGTAATGTCAACAGCACGTGCACAGTGTCAATTTTTGCCGAACAAGTGTATTTCGCGACATTTTTGTTGTTTCGTAATAACCCCAACAAAGTTTTCTCAGGATTCTGGTAAGTTATCTTGGTTTGTGTTGATTTTCATGATAGACTATTGTTTTTTCTAAGTGTTTAAGAGGACGAGAATGTAATAGCTGTTTTTTTTTGGAAATACCCCTAGGTGGTAATTCCGATAAACAAAACATTCGGAATAACCCCGTTACGTTTTGGAAGGAATCAAATCTGCGCCTATTAACGAATCTGGATATTGCTCGTTAGTTCGCTTTGTTTCGCTTAGCTTTCATGCACACGAATTTTCTTACCCTTTAAACTTAACTGTCATGTTGAGAACCACAAACTTTTGTTGGGGTAAATCCGAAATAAAAGTGTAACAAGAAAAAGATTAGCGATACCTTTAACAAAATGAATGTTTTTTTTTGTGTGAGGGAAAAGAAATTTAAACCTTCGGTCAAAGTGCAAAAATATCGATTTTTCAATTACTTCGGAATTACCCCAATGTAGTTCGAAATATCCCCTATGTCCAAAAGATATACCTACGTATTTCAGAATTTTAATTTATTTAAGTATTAAAAATAAATCGTTTTATTGACTTTACATAGGTTCTTTACATTGCTTCTTGGTCGACATGATAAAATCGATCTCGTTTTTTACTTTACCGTCCGGTCCGGACTGATCCAGGTCCATTTGCGGCTTACGGGCTTCCTGGAGAAGGAGTTCATCATAAAGAGGTTCATCCTCTCCATGAAGTCTGCCAACATCTGGCCTCTATCGTTCCGTTGCCCAAATCCAAATTGCCCCACTCGCAACTCATCACCGCAACGTTGCCCCAACTTAGCATTGAAATCTCCCATCACAACCGTGTAGTGGGTTTTATAGCTATGCATGGGTTTCGAAACCTCCTCATACAAAGCCTCCACTTCGTCATCGTCATGTGTCGAGGTCGGAGCGTATACTTGTATGACATTTAGCGAATAGGTACCGTTTCGATATTCTGGGTATCAGGTACGATACCCTGCTCGAAACGCTTCCGATGGTGATCACGTTGTTGACTAGGGACTTGTGGACAATGAACCCGACACCGCCTAGGGACTGTTGTTCGCCGGCGGGGCATGGGTACGGGAAGACCCATACCTGCATTGCACAGGCTTTCGCTTACTCAGGGTGTCCCACCCTTCGACGCCGACGGTACCCCTGAGTTTCGGGGATGACAGTCGGGTCTGCCACGGGCAGACAATCACCGGCGGGGCCACGGTAGTGTCCGCAAGGGTTCCCGTGACCCCGCCCGGTGGCAGTGCCTCTTTGAATAATTTTTCGTCAGATGACGATGAATGGTTCGACGAGGCACTGTCCTCAAGGTGATGGTAAGGGATGTCGTCAGGTTTTTAAGGGTAGGCCCCTGGAGAGTCCCACATACCCCCGGTTGGTACCGCAACTGGGGCATGCATAACGCATTTTCCTGACGGAAAACAAAAAAAAGGGACTGTTGTTTGCCCTCCCCGTAAAGTAAGTTACCGGATTGCAGGATAATTGAGTCGTTCCCCTCTCTTCGGACTTCAGATAATCCAATGATATCCCAGTGTAACTTACTAACAGCCTCTGAGCTTCTGTCAAAGTGACAAGCACAAATACAAAACAGCGTCTTGACAGTCATATTGATAATCTAATCGCATTTAAAACCTTTAGTAAAACATTTCTACAATAAAGCGTATCAATAAATCGAACAATTCATATTCGTTTGATAGTTCCCAGTAATAGACATCCAATTACCAACACAGCACCAGTTATGAACACCCAGTTATAAACATGCCATTTTTTATGTTAAATATTCATTATCGTGTTGCATAAAAAGTCAATCGTTAGACTTTTTTATGAACATTCTCAAACATTACTAAAACATTTTTCAATAATAAATTCAAAATTTACCAAAATGTTCATGACTGGGTTAGTAACAGATTTATGTATCCAGTGATGAACATCGCTATAAATGTGAATTAATTTATCCCTTTTGTAATATGTCAAGGTATAGGTTAACCTTAAATATACTGTTAAATCACAAAATAAATAGTCATGCAACATAACAACTACACCGGATTTTACATGAATTAATTGTTAAACTTACTCGCGCTACGATGCTTAGTATAATAGCCGATATTTTCTGGAATCGTCGGACGGAACCACGTATTTGCACTCAGTGTATCGATAATGGCCGACAGCTGTCAAAAAATAATTGATGGGGCACCGGATTGGATAACCACAATCAGAAAGTGATGCCATTAAAAAAAATATTGTCGTGTTTTGTAGATTTAGCCGATTTAAATGTAACATGTCCATGACTGGTGCACTGTCCATGACTGGTTCCATTACCTTAGTTAGTTGTGGTTGTATTCACTTATTCTTAGAAGCTTATAATGTAAAAGGTGTTATAATCTTAAAGGTCTTAAAGGTGTTATGAAGATACTAAGTAATTATTATTTGCAACGCTTCTAAAATAATTAATCAATCAAATATTTTTAACTGAACTGAAGTCCTTTTTTCTTAATTAAGTTTACATTATCCTACTATATAATCCTACTTAATATTATAAATGTAAAAGTTTAGATGTTTGGATGTTTATTACTCAATCACGCCAAAACGGCTGAACGGATTTGGCTGAAATTTGGAACACAGATACTTTGTAGCCTGGAGAGGAACATAGGCTACTTTTTATCCCGGAAAAATGTCACATTCCCGCGGGATAACGTCGTGTAGTCCACGCGTGCGAAGCCGCGGGTGGAAAGCTAGTATTATAAATGTGAAAGTTTAGATGTTTGGATGTTTGTATGTTTGTTACTCAATCACGCCAAAACGGCTGAACGGATTTGGCTGAAATTTGGAACACAGATACTTTGTAGCCTGAAGAGGAACATAGGCTACTTTTTATCCCGTAAAAATAACATATTCCCGCGGGATAACGTCGTGTATTCCACGCGGGCGAAGCCGCGGGCGGAAAGCTAGTTAAGTAATAAAGTTCAAACATAAACGTTCAGGAAAACGTAGATAACTTTTTTGTTATCTACGTTAATGATTCAGTGATTTACCAACGCACTGTACAAACTATGTCCTAAATGGTTTTCAAATTACGGCCAATAATAACAAGAATTTTATCAAACTTAAACACTCACAAACAAGATAACAACGTAAAAACAATAACACCGCTAGTTTGTCTGATAATCTTTTGAGTCTCACAAGCAAGTTTTTGTTTTAAACAGGAAACATGGGAACTAGACACTAGCCATTATCTTTTGACCTTTTACATCAAGCCTTCTTTGTAAAGATGGGTTGTTATAGTCTTACCTAAGATCAATCACGGAAGCATTCACCCCATGTATAGAAACACGTTTGTTGTATGCTCTGCACTAGACTGATCGACCGCCTCGAGGAAGCAGTGTTTGTTCAAATACTCGTTGAGGTTCCGCACGAATCTCACGATCCTGCTCTTGATATTATTATGATACCTACTTATACTTATTGTATATGAGAAAACTATGAAGTTAAGGTAATTTGAGTTTCTAGGACGGCTGCTTAGTACGGACACGAGGAATGTCTACAATATGTAAAGATGGTAAGCTAACCTACACCAATCCCCCATAACCGATTGGCGGCGAGAGAGAAAATAGTGAGGGGTTTAGTGGGTATTCCCCCTTCCTGATCCACCTTCGAGTACTTTCGCTTAACCACCGTCCAAGCACCGCACGTGGATAGGGTAGGTATGCGTAAACGCATTGCCCGCACTTAAAAAAAACATGCTTCTGCCCCCTGATTCACGAACCGTCGGAAACGGAATCGGATTCGCATTCTGTGCTTTGTCTTTGTCTATTCTATAGGGAGTGACGACAGGGCATGCATTCCGCTGTCGGGAACGTGTCCGACGGTTCGTGAATCAGGGGTCTGATACCCCGATTGTGGGCTTGGGCAACAAGATCCTGTTCCAAAGTCTATCCGGTAAAACATCGACAGACCAGCAACAGAGAAAAAAAATTCGTGTTCTGTGCCAGCAACTCTACTACGGCTATGACTGAGACTTAAAAGTTCAGCTTTTGCTAAAGTTGTGTCTCCAATGAGCTTCTTTGCGCGGTTTTCAATCGAAATGTAGCTTTCTAATGGTGAAAGCATTTTTATTAAAACGGGCCACTAGTTTTTGAGTTTATCCACTTACAAAGAAACAAAATATCAAACGTTTCCTCTTTATAATATTAGTTAGATCGTTTATTAGGTTCTCGTTTAACAATAGTTAAATTAAATAAATATAAATGACAAAGAAGATTTCAGCTTTTTACGAGACTATTGTCCACCTTAGAATAATAACGAAGAGTTATTAATCTAAGTTGTCCACACCTAAAACAAAAGTTAAAAATTTTCATAGTTTTCCTGAATTATCATTTCCATTTAATTAATGTAAATGACACAATTTTTATTCAATTTGCCAACGCGTCTCATAGTCGTATGACAGAAAACAATTGCTATAGACTATAAAATACCTACTTATAAAGTCATACATAATCACTTAACCCGAGGTACTGATAAGTATCATAACAGTACCTAAATGTAAGGTCACGGTGAGCTGCAATGAATAAGATGGAAACCTATCCTCATTCACTGCCGAACATGAATCATTATTTAAATTGCTACGCTACTTACTACACAGACTGGTTTACGTTTACACTTTGTCACTTTGTAAGGAATATGAATATATTTTACATAAGTTACAATAGGACATTCGTCATGATATCATATCATAAAAGATCAATGAATCATTCGCACTTTGAAGATGTTCTGAGAATATTTAAATTGAACTATTAAATAGACATTTAGCAGGTGCTGAGAGGTGAAGTAACTAGTATAAGGAAGAATTAAATATATGAGCATTTTGGAAAATCACAGAGATTTTCCATTTTCCTATATAGTCACCATCTGTCACCATCAACATTGCGCAAACATTCATGTCATGTCATGTTTGAGTTACTTAATGAAATTAGCACTTAAATGATAGAAACTGTAGGTACCTATTTATCGTCATATTTGTATGAAAAACAAAGTGCTTGATTGTATTTTGCAGTAAATTAAGTAGATTTAAATTATATCTACCAAGAAGATTCCGTTCTACACCACTTAACTTTAATAAGTACAAAGATTTTAGGAGATGCTGAAGTAGTGTTCTCTCCCGTGATCTCAAAAGTAACTATATTCTTTTGAACAAATTTGGATGGTTCAAAAGAATCTTTGAACCATCTCAAAAGTATATTATTTTGAACAAAAAAAGAATCATTGATATTTACGCGTAAAGTCGAAGTCGACAACAATGTGGTTTTTCAGGATTCTGAAAAAACCTCTCAACTACAGTAATTTTTTCATTGGACTATATTGAAACTATGTTTTATCAGACAAAAAAGAGTTAAGTATCAAAATCGCCTCCTACTAATTGGCGAAGTAATGTGGAACATACCTACTACAAAAAAAGAAAAACAGATGAATTGAGAACTCCTCCCGTTTTTAAAGTCGGTTAAAAATTCAAAAGGCAAAGAAGAACAAAGGGATAAGAAGTATAAATATATAAGAAGTCGTAGCTGTCGTAGTAATCTAGTATCAATGGTCGTAGTCATTTGCTGAGCCCGACATCAATAATTTCTGGCAGCTTCATACTTTTCCACACATTAACGAAAGATTTCCAAACGTTTTTTTTCAAATTAAGTAACTACCTATTAAAAACTCCTTTTAAACTTCGATAGGAGTCTTTGATAAGTCTAAATTTCACATTAATTCGGTCACATCCCATGCCTAATTCATTCTAAGAAACTACTTAGACTAAAGCACTAACCTTTGTTGTCTGTATGTTGTATGTTATAGTTATCTACTATTATAAACAAACAACTCTTACCGAACAAAGCCGCGGCGATTATACACAGGGCCTGGTGCTGCGCCATCCTCGCCACGCACTCTGCAACCAAGATATTGTTGTATGACTACAGGACAAGATCAACCAACACGCCATACAAATATAAAGACAAGGTAATTTATTTATCACCCCAGATAATTTTAGGGATTATTCTACTCATGAAAACAAACAACTTTTATTATGGGACCAAAACTGAAATCACGAAAAAAATCTGCTGTTCCACACATTTTGATTAAATATTTAAATTGCACTTTTGTTTCGAACAGCTGATTTGTTATCGCTATTTAAGTTTTGGTCCCATAATAAAAGTTGTTTGTTTTCATGAGTAGAATAATCCCTGAAATTATCCGGGGTGATAAAAAAATATCCGTATCTATGCAGCCAGGAACGTCGTGGTCGTGTTCTGTTTAAGCTCTTTCTTGAACTGTGTAACTACATGCTGAGAAACAATCACGCGAATGCGATAAGTAATGCTATTAAACGATTTGCATATTGGTTATTATCAATTTGTACCGGTGTGTTCGAACTGTCTTATCGTGATATCATATTGAATTGATGTAGAAAAAAGTCGTAATCATCTGAGTATCGCTATTTGTATACCAATTATCGATATTTAATCGTAAACAATAAACATATAACTACACAAGACACAACATATATTAATAATACATCCAAAAACTTTTCACGCAAAACTTTCGCAGCTTCAAAGCCAGCTTCGCCCGAAGTCAGAACACTTTCGCGACATGACCAAAGCTAGAAACCAGTTAGCACTAAAAATACCTGGACTGGTCGTGTGGCTACGGTCTGTAGACTCTGTATCGTAATCAAATATCCAGTAATGTCACTTTGTTCACACATGCGCGGGAGTGGGCGAGCGTGCGACGTGCGTGCGCCTCTCGCGGCGGTCGCGGGTGATCTGCCCATGCTCTGCCGCCCTGCCAGGAATGAGCTGGCGACCTCTCGGTACTCGGATGCAGGAAGCAAGCACCCATGGACTCTGCGTGTCACTTGGACGATGCTGATCTTAAAGTATTGCAGCATTGCACCTTGGGACTTGCGACTGCCACAGTTTATGGACATTGTCGATAAAGGCTTCGTTGATCAAGATGGAAAAGGGATCTTGTATATGTTAATATTTTTTCTATAACTAAAGTAGGTACCTAATACATTAACAATATCTTCGCCTACCATGATCATACCATGATACGTTTTTAAATGTGTCTTCCTCGCAACATAAAGTAGGTATTGCAAAACTTGGATCGAAAATTCAGAATTAACTTAGTTACTAGTTTTAAGTGAAAACTTCATCAGTTAGTTATAAGTGCATAGTTAGTTACTTTTAACGGGTAAAATTAATTTCTTACGTACTCTCGGCAGCAAATCAAGCTTAAATGTTGCTCTACGAAAGCTCTTTATGGGTCAGGCCGTAGATTTTGCCACATTCGAGGGTACAAAAGTCTCCGCCTCATATAATTTTAAATATAGTACTCTTAGAAATGTCTCAATCTTATCATCGTGTTTCCTAAGAAATAGCAAACCAAGGCAGATATAGATATTTGGATAAGTTTATATATTTGGAAAACTATTTGACATTTCCTTCCCAAAAGTGACGGATTTTTTATAAAAACCGCGAATCCGCAGTGGTAGGTGTACAGCTTAAACATCGATAAAATTATCATTTTTTAACTTATTGATGAGCTGTTTGATTTGACGTTATAAAATAATAATAAGGTTGCCATTCCTTTAATATCTTTGCGTCTTTCCTAAGAAAAAAGATAAATTTTCGGCAATAAGATTTTTTTTTTGAAAAACCATTTCTTTGCGCTACTTATATTGCGCAACCATTTTCACCCATTTTATGGTTTTAAAACATTTATTAAGATTTTGTTTGAGTGCTGGCATCACCAAAGTATCGTATTCTATGGTCAATGCAGCGTTGACGACCATATTTTTTGACATTTCGGTGTCAACTCCGATCAAAGTGAAAAGTGTCGCCTACTTTGCAGAGTGCATTTTTTGAGATTTCAAGGTAAGTTTTTGATTAAAACTTATAATTGTTGTTGCGCATGGTTTAATTAGATGTGTGTGATCTGTATATGTTAAACTAGCCTTGTTAAATAGTATATTTTAAGAGTTATAATCGATTTCATTTGCGCCTCGGTTCCGCAAAACTGTCTTTATGTCACTTTGCGATACCGGTTGCGTAGAAATTGCGCCACTTATTTTACGCTATTGAATAATAGTGCATGCACACAAGGTTTTCAAGTTTTTTATTATTTTGAAATTACTTTTAGCTGTAATTCCGCTAAAAAACATGACTAGCATTACTATTAATTGATTTGTTAGATTTATTAATATTCTATAAGTACAGGGTGTTCGGGAGAACGTTAAACATACGAAAATAGGGGTAGGTGCGGTGGTCTGCTACCTAACCAGCCTCAAAGATTTTACCTAGGTCCAAAGTTTTTTTATTTTGTATTTTATAAGTTTTGGAATTTCGTCACTTTCATACTAACTTTTAAACCCATGTAACTTTTTTTTATTGACACATCTATTTTTTTTATTATTTTTGGCATCCTAATGGTTGGCAGGTCCTTTTAAAAGTGATACTTCAAGCAGGTTGTTGCTAGAGTCAAAGTAATGGACTCTCAAACATTGAAAAAAGTTGAAATAAATTTTAAAGTTGTATTATATTTATATAATTAATAATGAATAATACCAAATACCTCCATCTAACAAATTAAATGTATTTTTTTTTGTAAATTGAACAAATCATACATAGGACTTACTAGTTTTGTCATCCTGTTTAACTTTTCATTGTGCGCAATATATAAAAAAGAATTACTCATAGGTACATTATTGTTAATTATTAATTAAACATACTTACATACCACTATCGTGTTTCTTTTTCTAGTTTGATGCAATACCTCTTGTTAGTACATGTTTGTTAAATAAAATCACATTAATGTACGTGCTCCTTAATAATTTTGCGCTACCATTTTGCACCACTTTGTGCGACCGACTCGTATAAAATTTTGCGTCATCATTGCGCTATTTGTGGCAAAATCTACGGCCTGACCCTTATAACGAAGGCAACGAAGGTCAAAATGTTATAGTTTATGTGTTGTTTACTGTACAATTTCACACTGGTATCGCGTCATCACATCAACCGGTGTTCCGGTTTCATTTCCCTCTCATTGTGGTCTCGTTACGATGGATTTATCATTTAAAAAAATAAGCTCCTCTACTTTATTTATGATACATATTTAACTGTACTGAGGTTTACTGAGCAAAGATATAATATATTACATGATAATGTTGTTGATGCTTTACAGATTTGCAGGCGCTGTGCAGACTTGATGTGAAAATAGGCTTTAAGGATGTCTTGGCTACCCTAAAGGTCTTTGTTAATATTGTAATTGGTCAAGAGGCTAAATAGGCAATTCTTATGTTTTTTTTTTCAATAATGCAGGAAAGGAAAATTGTGTGTAAAATGGAAAAAAGTAATAAAATTCTGCACGTTCACTAATTACAGAATGAATGTCCTTCATCAAGTTAATTAATATCGTTTCGTAGTTATCGCTGTATTGCTACACATATTACAGATTTTTGTAATTTGTTTCAAGTTTTCCCTTTCTCGTTTAAGGGAAGAGGATGAGAAAGATTGACATGACAGACAGTCAAGTGATTTGAAAAACAATGCAAATACCTACATTGATAAAAAATAAGCTCCCGCGTAAAAACCTTAAAAATTTGTGACGGGTGGCAGTTTTATTATCCTACCAGTTTCCTAAGGACACCAAAATAGACCAACTGAAAAATTTAAAAAATGTGCAAACGGATACCCTTCCATAAGTACCTATCTTAGTCAAAAGTCAGTGGGAAAATGCAAATATGGAATGGGAATTAGACAAAAATCTTAAAACTTAAATATGTGATAAATATGCTTGGACATTACTCGTCGTACGCTAGGGGTACAAATTTAGAAGCATTGAGAAGCAGGACAGGGAAGTCCACGCTTAGTTAGTTGTATGTACTGTACTTGGATGTTGGTGAAAGCCTAGGTTGCCTTGCGAGCAATGCCGGGTAATTTCGCCTTTAAATCTTTGGTCACAGTCATGAATTCATGATTCATTCAAGGTATTTTAATGTTTGCTCGGTTTTGTTCTTATTATTGACTATGTTTCACGTGCAAAGTCAGGACGATTAAAATATTGTATACTAATGTTTAGTCATTATTAGCTTTAAAGCTAATTTATTTATTTACAAAGAACATTATAAGAGATAGGTACTTGTGAATCATTTCAGTAAGCAATAGAGTTGTATTAATATACTCGTATAGGATAGGTTTGGATTAGGTTAGGATTTGGGGAGCCCGTGGCGCAGTGGATAGCGCGCTTGGCCTGCGATCGTTGAAGTTAAGCAACGTTCGCAATGGTCGGTCACGGGATGGGTGACCAAAAACTTTTCATCTCGAGCTCCTCCGTGCTTCGGAAGGCACGTTAAGCCGTTGGTCCCGGCTGCACTTGCAGTCGTTAATACCCACCAATCCGCACTGAGCCCGCGTGGTGGGTCATGGCTCATTCTCCTTATCCATCCATAAGGAAGGCCAGTGCCCCAGCAGTGGGGACATTAAAATGGCTGATGATGATGATGATGATAGGATAGGTCGATACAATAATATTATTGTCATAGATTTTACACATGACTCCACCACCAAAACTCGATATGATACAGTTATTTATTGAGGTCATCAAGATTTCCATGCTGAAGCCTTAAGAGAGCCCAAATATAACATTTGATGTGCTGTCGATAGTACTCATTAAAAACCTTGTACAAAGGATTAGTGAGCGCGAGTGTGCGAATGCGTGCCCTATGCAAGTGTCCCGCTACCCTGCTCTCGCACGCCCGCCCGCCCGGCCGGTTCGCAGGCTGCGTCATCGTCATGCCGCTGACCCCGCGCTGCGCAGCCGCTACTCAACTCCCGCCAGATATGCCACAAAAGGGACGGAATTTGCAACGCTCTACGCCCACATTTAGCGATTGGTTTTGCACAAATAGTTACTTACGATTTGAAGTGTCGGAAAAGTCTCATGAAAGGTATTGATATAATATACACAAGATTGAGAATTGAATGAATAACAACAATTTACGTTTAAATTCTTCTAAAAAATTGGTTCCTGTATTCAGAAATTGCTTTTTTTCGGAAAAAAACATGTCTTCATACAAAAGACTTCAACGAGTCACGGTCTCCAGAGGTTACCTCTTACATCCATACCTACCTACAACCTTATAAATTAGTGTAAAACTGTATAAATTAATGTAGAAAGTGTAGTTACGTGAAAGTATACAGCATGCATATGATGTCCTCAATAATAATTGTCCTAGATTAGGTACATTATGCCAATCAGTTCTAACATTAAATGCTCGCTTAAGATTTGTTTTGTTTAATAAACATCGCTTACTGATTGCTGCAATTATCCATATGAATTGACAAATATTTTTTGTTTGTTGTTTTGCGTTTGTTCTCAATCTAATACAAAAAGGAGTGAAAGCAAATGAACAAACGACATTTATTTAGTTCCATTATTCGCTTTGTCTTGTACCGCACAACGCAATGGACATGACCTCTCCCACTCGTTCGTAACCGGCCCCTAGAGCCGTTGTTACATTTTCTATCACATATTATACTAAGTACCTATATAGATATAACAACAGTAATTTAGCTCTGTCTGTCAGACTGTGGGTGCTGTGGGCGTCTGACGATGCCGGCCGGCTCAAACTTGATTAGGTACATACTACGCGGTGTACCGTTATGATATGTTTGCAATTTACAACAAAGACGGCTATATTACTGATTTACGACTTATTAAAAACTAGCTTGATGCCCGCGGCTTTACCCGCGTGAGCTAGACGATAATTTCCCGTAGGTTTGAGTATTTTCCTGGGATTCAAAATGGCTTTTAATCTACCTCCGTGCGTGCCAAATTTTATCCAGATCAGTTGAGCCGTTACGCCGTGATTGAGTAACAAACATAAACTTTCACATTAATAATATTAGTAAGATGAATTACCGAGGAAATGGTTGGAGGTTTGAGGTTTATAATATTTTCAACGAGTATCTTTGCTACCTATCAAAATCGAATCAAATATTTTATTATTCAATTTAGGTTGAGGTAACAACACTTATGAACGTCAAAGAAGCTACGCCATCGGTTCGCAAATCCTACGGGGCGGGCGGGAGACCTTGCGAGAAGAACCGGCAAGAAACTCATCAAGGGTAATCTTTTTCTCCCTGAAATATTTCATACAGAGTCCTCAGATTGAAAAATGACCTTCACACATTAGTAAGGTCACTTTCCATCACAATAGAGAATACTTAATTTATTTAGTTACATTTGCTCTTACATATTATATTAAGTAGGTAGTCCTCTTGTTTAGTTGAAAATTGTTTACTGTTATATAAGTAAACAATTTTCAACTAAACAAGAGGTTTCAATCAAATAGTTTAATGGGCATACATCTCATTCACATTAAGATTAAGTATGATATGAGCTGTAAAAAGTAATGGAAAAGAAACTACAACGTCTTTATTGTCGTTATTATAGCAGTAGTAAGAAAGTTACAGTGATTAGCTTATATATTATAAGCTAATCACTAAAAACTCTAAGATTTACTATATAGTTAGTAAATTTTAGTGATTCGGTCTAAATCTGAAGCGCTTGTCAGTAGGGCATACACCGAGTCGCGAGCTTCTCCACGGAGGCACCTCATTAGCCGAGCAATATTTTCGTCGTCTGTATAGCCGCACAACTGAGACGTAATCTTGAATTGACTGTAGAAGAGCAGCCATTCCTCCGGGGCTCCGGTGAAGATTGGTAACTCCCTGGTGCTCGTCTGTCTGGCTAGAAACTTGTCCATTTGTGACTCTGGGTTAAATGGTCGGTCACATGCAGCGTCGGTTGTCTTAGTCTGGTCGCAATTTCTCGCCGTCACGGAATTGTGCGTCCGTGCCGTGCGACTATTAGAAGTTAGACGTACGTCGTTGTCACGGTCGCAACTTTCTACCTCCAAAGCTTCTAGGTCTAGCGTTATCTGTTCACGAATTAGCCTTTCTTCATTCTCTATTCTCCGGCGCTTGAGGTCGGCGAGCTGTTCCGCGGCCTGACGTTTCATGTCTACAGCTCGCTGTCAGCGTGCCCGGTCGGATGCACACGACGCTACGGATACCTTTGATTGCGTATTTGTGACTGGCGGTGGTGGTGGTAGGTCGGCCACGGTCCCACTAATGGTTGCACTTTTGCTTCTTGTCAGCATTTTTCAAGGGCTGGGTAAATTTTTTCTCGAAGGACCAAACTGAAAGTGCTGGTGTCGGCGCCGTCGTCGTCGTAAATAATCACAAATACGTATACCTACTTAGAGTTTTCTATTTACTCGTAAGTATTCCGCACAATCGATTCTTGAACTTGCGACGTGTCTTGATTGAATGAACCACTTCAGTTATGTGTCTAGATATAGCTTTTATTTGTAGGTATAGGTTTATATCAATTCGACAGTTTTAATGTTAAAAATATCTTGGAAGAACCTAATCATTAAGGCCGATTAAGATTATTCCACAACCCCTCGAATAATATGAGATACTAGCTGATCCGCCGAACTTTGTACCGCTTTATCGACAGCACGCCACCTACCGGGTCCAAGTGTAAATAAACCATTCTCGAATCCATCTGAAGACATACAAAAAATTTACAAATACAAAAAATTCGGCCCTGCCGCTTAGAGGAGGATTTCAGTACATACACACGCACAGAAGAAATATATAATATATATGTCGGCGCCTGGCCGATATCAATAATTAGGTTCATAACTAAAATATTTGAGTGCTACAAAAATAGCACTTGTTGGGTTTTCAAGAGTCAAGTGTTAAAATATTGATTTGACGTTCTGGGAACAAACGGTGTTATTACACACTGAATGTGGTCGTGGGCCCGCAATTAATAGTGATTTATGAGACATTTATAAAAACTAAGGGATGCAAACTTGATGCATTCTGAGCCATGAAGCGGGGCATTCGGTCTAGAGACGTTAAACGGTTAAAACGTGGCCCACGAACTCATTATTCGTTTCCTAAAACCTAGTCTTAGAAAGAATGTTAATAGGATATCTAGATCGTCACTTAAATTCAGTGTTAATCGCAGTTACATTAGATTTGATTATTATCAACCCTCTTATTGAGCATTCGCTAGCGTTACCCTTTGCCCACAATCATAAGCTCGTAATAAATAATGGTAACCCATCCTGATGCCATTCTAGAGCCGCACGCTGCGACATCAGAAGTGGGATTCACGCCGAGAGTGCTAAGTGTTGCAGGTCATTTAAAATGAACACTAGAAGTCTAGAAATAATCTTCTTGGGCAAGTTAGTTTTAACCGCTCATTAGTTGATTTATTTAGGTAGTTAAAGTGTAATTTGACAATAATTGAGCGGGATGTGTGTGTGTGCTATGTTTTATGAACAATTCTCCGCGAACGAGTGAAGCAGAGTCGAGCCTCAACTTGGTGAATACGGTCAGTCGTTCCATTTTTATGTTGGAGGTGTCCAATCTTTTTTTGCAGAGTGACTAAAATGTAGACACAAGTACTCAATAAAATATCGTGATAGAATGATTTGACAGATTTTGTGTTTACATTGTTAAATAACTGCCGGAGGTCCCGGGTTCGATTCCCAGTGGGCATGCTTTGGTGTTAAGTACTTGATTTGGGTCCGCCGGCTATCTGTCGCCATTTGTCTGAGTTTTTGCTATTTAGATAGAAATAAGAAAGAGTTTTTTGGACTGAATCCACTGTTTGTGGATTCCGGGAGCATCCTTGTCATTATTTTGACATCGCGAATGATGGTTGCGCGGCATTTATTTACCTACCACAATAACCCTTTGAATTTTATGTTGTTGGACACTTCTTGACATGTCTTGTTTAAGAATTATTTTACCATTGTTCATTGATTGTGTATGATTTGTAAACTTATACTCTAGCTAAGATGATAAGAGTTCAATTATGTTCCTAAAATTTAGAACTGATCTACAATGTGACTATGTTTACACCATAAACTTATTTATACTAGGGGTAAAGTATAATAAGTTTATGGTTTACACAAAAATATGAATGTATTTTACAATTACGTTAATAAAAATGGAAACAAAAAAATGAGTAACGTGTTGCAATAAAATATGTGATAAAATAACCTTTGACGCCTGACCGGCTGAATGGGGCCTGAGAGCAGTGGAAAGTCTATTGTATCTCATTTCTGGAGCGTTGAAGGAATAAGTAACAAAACAATTTAAAAGTTACGTCCTGAAATGTCAGTAATTTTTTGTAGAGTTAAAAAAAAACTGTCGTAAGTTTTTATTAAACTCTCTTTCCAGAAATGTGTAATCATTTGTTAGTTTGTTTTAAGTGGTGTTCTTGCGTTCACTCGAAACCACAGCAAAAAAATCAGAGTGCACACCTCGCCCTGCGTTATAAGTAGGTAATGTTTGCCCTTTGGACATATGTGCATAGCAAAAAAAAGGTCGAAAAACAACAGTTCTTATAATGTCCCATGTAATATCCATGCTGCTTTATGCTTCATTAGAATGTAACTTTTGAAACAGAATAGGTACTAAATAGTAGAAGTACTTTTGATTAAAATTATTTCGGTTTGCTTAAATGAATTTGTTGCAACTAAGTTATTGATAATGATAAGTAATGAGAGCACCAGTCTTATTTCAAACATTTTCTTAAAATGTAATTCACACGTCATCGTCATTGCAATAGCTGTGAAGTATGTGCGTACTTTATTTTAAGGAAATTAATGATGACGATGCACTTAATAAACATTTTTAACTAATGTCGGGTAAAGAAAACTGGTATCATCTGTCGCACACACGGAAGCAAGCACTGCCGCCGTGTTTAGATGATGCGATAATGATCCAACTAATGCAAATTAGATTATGATAAAAATTTAGAAAAAAATATCAAGCGACATTCCTTAGTATGAATCTCAAGAGTTTACTACTTGAATGCCACTTTTACGCGTTTTCAGCATTATGATTATGACAAGAAGAATAATTATTGCTCGTTAAAAAATCATAGGTACGAATATTCTCCAGCAAATTCGGAGGTTTTTTTTATGCCTGAATTATTATTA
This sequence comes from Crambus lathoniellus, assembly GCA_949710035.1. Taxonomy (NCBI): domain Eukaryota; kingdom Metazoa; phylum Arthropoda; class Insecta; order Lepidoptera; family Crambidae; genus Crambus; species Crambus lathoniellus. Next base: position 23,560,199 of record OX453305.1, on the reverse strand, counting down.
TTGTTAGATGATCTATTCCAGTTTGTGTGATATAGATTATTGGAATCGTAATGTTAGGTCTCAAATAAAACAAATAGAAAAAAAATCGTTGAGATATAAGTGCCTGCGTGGTGGAGTAGCCGTAATGGAAAGTTTATTTTGGTTTCCGGTTACGAATTTGGTTTCCATGTAGGTCTCGTGAATCTTCGTTGATAGCACTTTTATGATGAAAAGGAGTGTTTGGTCATAATGCGTATCATTTTAATGCTAAGTTATTCCCGAAATATGAAATGGTGTCTCCTGTGTTCACGTAAAGTTGGTCGCGCTATGACCTTAGAAAGACAATACTTCGTGACTGAAATAAACAATTTTGCTGTAATACTATTTAAGGCACCTGACAGGGTGTAATTTTTGTGTAATACCTAGATACTGTTCATAGAGCATTATAATGTAGGTTTTATAAAGCACCTAAGTTTAAGCAGAACTTGATAAATAAAAGTTAAGTGATTGATAATAAAAGGCAGTAATTGTGAGTAATGATGACAATTATAAATTTTGATTAAACTTAAACCATGATTGCTTTTTGAAAAATTAAACGTCAGGAAAGCCATTGTCGGCGATAATTATGTAATGTAATAACGAATTAGTGTAATATTGAATGTGGAAAATGAATAAGTTGGATAAGATATTTTCATAATCATAGATTATGCTGGTAAACATGACTATGATTAGATTACGAGTATACTCACTACCTATGCTTGTTGTCGATCGTAGGTCCCATTCCTAACCCAGGTTAACTGTTCGGAGACTGCGCGGCGATAATGAGTAATGGGTAGGTTGCAGTAATTGTCGGTAGATCGAAAGTATTCCTATGGTGGACTGTGTGTCCTGTGATATCGGCAGAGTTCCGATGGTGGACTGTGTGTCCTATGATATCGGCAGAGTTCCGATGGTGGACTGTGTGTCCTGTGATATCGGCAGAGTTCCGATGGTGGACTGTGTGTCCTGTGATATCGGCAGAGTTCCGATGGTGGACTGTGTGTCCTGTGATATCGGCAGAGTTCCGATGGTGGACTGTGTGTCCTGTGATATCGGCAGAGTTCCGATGGTGGACTGTGTGTCCTGTGATATCGGCAGAGTTCCGATGGTGGACTGTGTGTCCTGTGATATCGGCAGAGTTCCGATGGTGGACTGTGTGTCCTGTGATATCGGCAGAGTTCCGATGGTGGACTGTGTGTCCTGTGATATCGGATGTGTTCCGATGGCGGACTGTGTGTCCGGATGGAATAGGATACTTCCCGATACTGACCGACTGATATCGATTGTTCAGATAGTTTGTAACAATGTCATGTGAACAATGTTATCTATGTGATACAAAGCGTAAAATAGAATCAATTATTATATTATGATCAAAATTAAAACATCGCTCTGCTAAAATTGTTAATACCTAAAAAGCCTGATGATAACTGCACTCATACGATAATGCACCATATAATAGAAATGTGTAGTAGAAGCTGTTTAGTTATGACTTGTCGTTTTTTATTTTGGCAGGATAGCCGAACGGTAAAGTCTGTAAAGTTGTCTTGTTTGTAAACTTGACAGTTGTTAACTTTGGCACACGAGGACGTGTGAAAGTCAGGATCGCCGTGTCGGCGCCTGGCCGATATCAATAATTAGGTTCATAACTAAAATATTTGAGTGCTACAAAAATAGCACTTGTTGGGTTTTCAAGAGTCAAGTGTTAAAATATTGATTTGACGTTCTGGGAACAAACGGTGTTATTACACACTGAATGTGGTCGTGGGCCCGCAATTAATAGTGATTTATGAGACATTTATAAAAACTAAGGGATGCAAACTTGATGTAGTAGTAACTTGATATGTAGTTTAGATGTTTGTTGCTCAATCATGCCAAGACGGCTGAACGGATTTGGCTGACATTTGGGACACAGATACTTTGTAGTCTGGAGTGGAACATAGGCTTCTTTTTATTCCGGAAAAATATCACATTCCCGCGGCATAACGTCGTGTAGTTCACGCCCATCCCGCGGATGAATGGACACTTTCGGGGGGGGTCCAGACCTCCTGGAAAATTATTTATTTTAATTTTCGGGGTGCTTTCGTGTTATAATTTTAGTTCCAGATATTAACACGCGCCAAGTTATGTGGCGCTTAAATTACCATCATAAAGTACTAATGTTACAGACTATAAAAATTCAGTATGAAGCACTGACCTCTATTTATTACCAGTATGAAGCAAAGTCAAGCTATTGTGGTCTATAAGTAGCATTTTGATATTTTTGCTCTCAAATCAAAAACATTTAGCATGTCAAAATCATGTCAAAACCAACGTCATATATTTAGCGAAAAAATGTAGCGGTCATGCTATTTTAAATAAAAAAATGACAATAATGTAACTTAAACAACGCAATGTTGTGAAAAATCACAACTATGATACCTGCATTTTATTAAAAATATTAATTCAGTAAAAGAAAAGCACTGAAAAGCAACTGATGATAAGTGAAAATAACAAGTCATTGAACCGAAAAGTGCATGAAAATGATTGTTAAGTATTCAAAACATGACTGAAAAATATTATGTCTACATAGAGTTCACAGATGAGTTATTAAAGTAAAGTTTTCAACCAATACAGGTTTTCTTTATCTAACCTAAAATTATGATTATAATCTTTATTGCTTGAAATAGTTAACTACCTCACACGTAGTGATTACATGCTCTTTGACCTCACTGAAATCAAGCAATGGGACTTCGAAGTATACTTTGTTGTTTTTGTCCAGATCCGTCCAAACCTAGAACAAACTATAGGGAAGGGTATCAAAAAATATTGCAAATATTTAGATGTGAATGTGACTCGCCAAGATATTGCAGAAGGTGCCAACGAAAATATGAAGATGATTGCTATATAATGTCTATGAGGAAGACTCCCCAATTATGTATCTACGATCGGTGGCCGCATTTTTACCCTTACTACCTCGACGCCAGGCGTATGTTTGGCAGCCTCTGGTTTTGCTTTATGCTTTGTGCTGCGTTTCTGTTTTGGACACCGTTTTTTCTATTACTTGAAATATGTCTATGTTTAATTTGCAGCTGTTGCAATTCCCACTGTTGTTAAAGTTGAATCTCGATAGCTGGTTGGTCTGATGTAAGATTACACGCTCTTTTTTGATTTTAAGTAAATAATGAATTCTTGTCAAAGTTAATTAATATTTTTTTGTTATTTCGCGATATATCCCATCATCATCATCATCTCAGCCAAACGACGCCCACTGCCTGGGCATAGGCCTCCCCCAAGGATCTCCACGACGATCGGTCCTGCGCTGCTCGCATCCAGCGGCTTCCCGCAACCATGACTAGATCGTCGGTCCACCTTGTAGGGAGCTTGCCCACGGAACGCCATTTGAGAACTTTTCTGCCCCAACGGCCATTGGTTCTCCGCGCTATGTGTCCCGCCCACTGTCACTTCAACGATGCAATCATTCAAGCGATGTCGGTTGTTTTACTTCTGCGGATCTCGTCATTTCTGATTCAATCGAGCAGGGAAATACCAAGCATATCTCTCTTCATTGCTCGCAGGGTGACTTTGAGCCTTCATAAGAGACCCATAGTAAAAGACCACGTCTCACTTCCATATGTCATTATTACTGGCAACACACACTGGTCAAAGACTTTCGTCTTGAGACATTGAGGTAAGTAAGTAACTAGTTATTTCGGACGCGAATATAATATGCCGGAGCTTCCCGAACGCTGCCCATCTGAGCTGGATTCGACGAGAGATCTCTTTCTCAAAGTTGGACTTACGTAACTGAACCGTTTGTCCCAGGTAAACATAGTGGTTAACAACTTCGAGCGTATTCCCAACATTAACTGGAGCGGGTGCAACATGGGCATTTGACATGATTTTCGTCTTATCCATGTTCATCTTATTCATCATATTCATCAAGATGAACGGTATAATAATATGTATATGACACAAAATTATTGTAAAGTTTATTCTCAGCCAGTGGAAAGAGAAAATTCCTTTAATAAATAATAAAGGTGAATAAAGGTGTATAAATGTAGCCTCATCTTTAAAAAATATTGATATAGTCACTGACCTCTATTACTTATTTACACACATGAAAGTCCCTCGAGTAGGTACCTACCTATTCAAATTTATTAAGTTTGGTCCCGTTTCAAAAAACATATTTAAACAAATCTAGTAGGTAGGTAAGTATTTTACCTACATGGTGTAGAGTAGGTAGATAGGTAGGTATTTATCATAACTTTTTGCGATCTGTGGTTTAAAACAGAGTGATTAGGTATACCTACTCTTTGGTTAACAACGTAGTGATTAAAATGCTCTTTGTTTTGATGTCTTTGTTGTCATGTCTTTTCAATGCCTTTTGATATAATATTTTATTGTTTTGATAAGTAGTATATTTTTATTATTTATTACTTCCTATTTTAAGATTTTATCTATTATTTAACAGTTATGAAAACAGTACCTACGTTCAGTAAGAATATTACATGACTGTGTTGTAGCTGTGCAACTAAAGCGTAAAAAATGGATTTACATCATTTGCGCGTTGTTGACTACGAAAGAAAATCTGTTGCAAAGGAAAATACCCCAGACCCAAACAAATACAAAATTATTGATAAAATACTTCACACTAACGAAAGTAATAATATAACAAATGTACATCCAATTCGTATACAAAACAAAATGCAGCATCCAGAAGCAGCAAGTAAAAAACATAATAAATCACCTGGAAAGGTCTCTACGTCTAAAATGAACCAAGTGAAAGGTTAGGTTGTTTGTAATATGTGCCGTCATAAATAATCATATTTCAACTCTTTAAAACGATATAAACTATTGTAAACCTCATGAAGTTTGACTTAATACTCTGAGGTAACTGGAGCTCTCACCCTGAATAAAAAAGTGTCGCCACCAAATTTGACATTTATGTATGTAGTGGCTGTCAGCTGTCTCATATGACCATACGTATTTTTTTAAAGTGTAGGTGAGACGGAAGACAGCCACTGTGTTATTTGTGGTATTCAAAAAATTGTTCGTACTGCACGCTCCATGGAGCTCTCACCCTGAATAAAAAAGTGTCGCCACCAAATTTGACATTTATGTATGTAGTGGCTGTCAGCTGTCTCATATGACCATAAGTATTTTTTTAAAGTGTAGGTGAGACGGAAGACAGCCACTGTGTTATTTGTGGTATTCAAAAAATTGTTCGTACTGCACGCTCCAGTTACCTCAGTATTAAGTCGAACTTCATGGTAAACCTCCATCACAGGAGTAAATAAAAACTACCAACTACTTTACTCCTGTGCAAAAGTTATTAATCTAGTCATGTGCCTACATCCCTTGAAACTTGCATGTCAGTCGCGCGCGAGTCGCATGGTATAATTTACACAAATGTTTAAATCTTTATGATTGGATTTATTGAAAAGTAGCTGCTCTTATATTTATGGCAAATTGTAGTATTCTCATGTTATTTACTCTGAAATATTTGAGTGCCTAGATACCTACCTCGCCCGCTTCAATATATCTGATAGCGACTGAATAACATCTTTTAAACTTGATTTGTTTTTTCAGATGCCGATCAAAGAAAGTTTAAAGAACCTTTGGTGCGCACTTTGAGCGTCACTGATATTGGGAAGAGATTGAAAAAATGTGATTCAATTTGCATAAAACAAAGGATTAAGAATAGGCTCAAAGCTCACCGTTCTAAAAAATGTATAAGAAAAAAATGTAGAAAAAGTCAAGATGATATCAAAGTTTTGTACACTTCTCAAATGTTTGGAGAACAAGATAGTAACCACCATAATATACCGGTAGCCAATGTTTCTAACACTCATAGCGCAACTAGATTGACCAACAATGTAGGTATGTATTATCAGGCTTATGCAGGCGCAATTAGTAAAAAGTTATCGAAAACAAATATGAATAGAAAAATCAAGGAACTAAAATCAGAATCAGATGTTCTGATTTCAGTGCATTCAGATGCAAACCACGTTAGTAGAGATAAAATGTGTTTTAGTTTAACAGAATATTCCAAATGCAAAACTTGTGAAGCGAGAGCCAAAGAAAAGAACTCACTTCGAAGCGAATTCATTAAAGAGGTTGCGATGGGAAAAAGTGAATCGTTACTTCCTTACGAGAGAGATTACTCTGAATTTAAGGGCACATGCAAGGACGCAAGCACTAATACGTCGAACATAATCAAACAGCCAACGTCGAGCATCATGAAACAGCCAACATCAAAGCAATTATTAGTCAAAGTTGATAAGAAGTGTGGTTGTCGACCTGGAAGAACAATGGTAGACGAGAAAACACAGGGCAACGCGATAGTGGCAAATTTTTTCAGAATGTTGTTAGTCTTATTGAAGTATATTTTGCTTGCGCTAACAGTGATTGCTTGGTCCCCGTGCATTATCATTTCACTCTTGTGTTGGTTCGTGATCGCGCCGCTGACGCCTGACGAAGTAAGAGCGGACGAAATGGTTCCCGCCTGCATAAAATGTGGAAATAGTTTCTTCTCCAGGTTGGTCGAATGTGTCACTAGAAAATATATGCAAATAGCAGCAACCTTTGATGCCGTGAAAAGGTCGTTTTGTGTAGGCCATGTAAAACTCCAAGTTACCCCATCACCAAAATGCTATGCCTCAAAAGTTATACCGAAACGGCATTTGGTAGGTGTAGATTCTCAACCTAACACTGACAAAAAATACGTTTTATTTCATTCCCAAGAAAGGGGATGGTTAATGAAACCTATGAGGGGTCAGCATAAATTAAATTTGCCAAACCAAATCAGTGTTTATCCAGCAATGTGCGGTAAAGGCTATCGAAATAAAAAGTCAGTGTCGTTTTGGGATTCAGAGGCGAGTTATGCTTATAACCAAACAACTATTAAAAAGATCAAATGTTCCAGTTCTTGTGTATGTGCTCATAAATATGAACCAACAGCCACATCTCCGGATCTGCCACTTGTCATATGCGAATGTTTCTCAAAAACACCAAAAAAACCACCAACCCATGCCAAATGCGAGTGTCCTGTTAGGAAGACTTCAAAATCAGCTAACACTCCAGTTGACTCCATAAATTCTCATCATTCGCTAGGACCATTTTCATCACCTCAGCAGCAGCCGCTTAAAAGAAAAATATACGGAGCATGTTCACATCATAGACCAGCGCCCCAACGACCAAAAATATCACAATCTGATCCTGAAATTTCGGAAACCCCTCGAAAACCAGAAGAACGAATGCGGCGGCGTTCTTCGTCGGTACCGCACAGTCATTCAAAGCATCATGAAGAAAAACGGACGCAATGTGAAAAGCGGACGAGTCTTCATCGCGAAAGACGAACGGAAGGTAAAGATGAAAAAGTTTGCCATCAAGGCGAAAAACAACCTCAAACCTTAAAACCAAAACCTACACAAGGGACCTGTCTTCGGCCATGGTCTAGGAACAAAGAACGCCTGAAGCCCCAAAAAGGATTGAAACGTACTTGTTCGGTTGGCGTTCAAATGGACAAACCATTATGCGGTGGTCAAAAGACACTTCATGGAAGAATTAGAAGATCAGAGCCATCAAAGGCCGAAAAATATTTTCAGCGTATGAAAAGTGATTGGGACTTTAGTTGTAAAGACCTCTATTTGACTACATTGAAAAAGAAACCTTGCTTTTGGGTCTATAAATCATTTCCAAACATGTATCCGTTTTGTTTAACAACTTGTAGGATGTTTGAAAATTGTTGTACGGTGGTGTTGTTCATCTGTTCAGCCTGTGTATGGTGCCCTATATTTCTATGCTGTTATTCTTGTTACTATATGATTTGTGACTGCATGTGTAGTTGCTAAAAGACGTAATTACAAATGCGAATACTGTGAAACAAAATAGATATTACCTACACGATAGTTTTTGGAACTAAGGTGGATCTTATTTGAATTTAGCATTGATTGGTATAAAAAGCTTTATTGTTCAAGAAGGGCTTTTATTTGTTAATACTATCATAAATTATATAGACTAGATAGTATTCTATGATCTGATCTGAGGTAGGTACAAATCAAATCATGAAACATTGTTCGGCGGCATTTTGCCGAGTTTAGTTTCAGCAATTGGCTATTTGACTGTTGCTGAAATGTAGACATTTAATTATGACATTTAGAAATATAACATTATTAAAAAACATCAGTAAATGTGAAAAATGAAATTCAATCTGTATTATAACAAGCGAATTATGAGCTACTTAATTGTGACTCTAGCTATCTATCTATAAACGAAATTTTCTATGGCGAGAGTATGGCGCTATAGAAATGTGACGTCACAGAATATATAATAGAGTGCTCGTCAGATAAGTCTGCGCGCGGTAAAAATCGAATACTAATCTTTTCTATAACATTAGAACAAAAAAATGCACTGTAACTAGCGCCAAAAACGTGCCAGGCACGTGCAGAGTTATCTGACACACACTCTAGTACCACAGCCTACTTAAGTAGACTGTGCTAGTACTAAGTGACGTCGCATTTCGATAGTGCTCTCCTTGTCTAATTAGAAAGATTGATGCTCTATATCGCTGAAAGTATGCAAGATATTTGAAAATAAATACCTATGTTGTGTTGCTACTAATTCAATAAACATTTTAAGTCAATAAAAAAAATTGTCAAGTAGGCACCCAATTATTTTAATCATTTTAATATTTTCTCAAATTGAGTCAAAGTTGATTTTGTGACACGATACTTTAATACTTACCTCTAATATAATACGGTAAGTATATTTTTCACACTTATGCTCTGAAATGTTAATATTATATTTGAGAAAAGAATGCAGTACGTGGCACTTTTCCGAGGTAAACATTCTAAATTTGAAAATCACTGCAGTAACACAGCGGTGACACTCCGTGCACAGATCACACGTGGCACTTTTCCGAGGTAAACATTCTAAATTTGAAAATCACTGCAGTAACACAGCGGTGACACTCCGTGCACAGATCACTATATGTCTCCGTGTCCGTGAGAGTTCGAGCGCCGGTGACGTTTAGCCGACGCTAGGGTTGATACCGAAATTGAATAATTATAGACTTATGCCAAAGAAAGTTACGTGTAGGATGTTATATAATTTGTGTAAGAATATTTAGGTAATGAAAGACACGTTCAATTTTCAATCAACTTTTATAGATATATTTATTAAATGGGAAATAATAAAATTTCCGACAAAATAAAATATGAACGACATTGAATAAAATACTCAAATAAGAAACCGAGCAGCGTTTTATTTTGTTTGCGAAAAATTAACTAAGCTAGCGACAATTTATGAATGAATGATTTCGAGTCGAAAATACTTTATTAGAATATGTTCAGGAATACGTAGGTATATCTCGGTAAACAAGTATCATTTTGGTGAAACCGCCGGTTTTGTCTGTGCAGTTATGGATAAGGTTGTGATGACGAATAACTACCGAAAGTATATCCTAAGGGATGGCACAGTGGATATATTTTGCCTAGCGTGCCATCGTCCGGGTGAATCCGTTAGACATATAATCTCCGTTTGTTCTCGTCTCGCAAACAGCGAGTATTTGCATAGACATAACCAAGGATAATACACCAACAACTTGCTCTGAAACATAATCTTGCGGCATCCGAGGTGCCGCGTACTACAAGTATGCACCAGAACAGGTTCTTGAAAATAGCCATGCGTATGCCATACATTGTATTGGGATCGATCTATCATAATAGACAGGCAGGACTATTGTAGCATTAGCTACAATACAACAATATCAGGCTTGATAGATCGACATGAACGCCACGCAATAATTGTTTATGTCGCTGTTCCCCATGACATGACAAGTTGACGACAACCTTGGGAAAGCTGAAAAAAATAAAGAAAACAAATATCTTGATTTAGCTCACGAGATTGTTGACATGTGGGACATTGATTCAGCAATTGTTGTTCCGATAGTCATATCTGCCCATGGTCTGATAGCCAAGTGCCTCGATTAACACCTAAAGAGGCTTGCGTTAGGTGGATGGATCGGGGGTCAGATGCAGAAGGCAGTACCTACTTCTGTACACGGCCCGTATCTGTCTCTGGATCCTTAACCATCGGTAGCCGGGACCCTGATCTTGCTACCGTTGGGGAACTGCCTTTTTTGTATTTTTAAATGTTATATTTTTTAATGTAAAAAAATTATGTTTAGAAATATAATTTTGTAAGTATTTTAAATGTAATAAAGGGAATAATAATAGTAATAATATATGTACGTAAAATAAGCTACTAACAGTGGGACACAGTTAATGTGTCCGAATAAAATACTAAATCGTCCAAAGAAAATACTAAGTTAGCGACAAAAATACTGAGTAAGTAAATCAATAATCGCCCAAATAAAAATTAGTCCTCTCAATAATTATTTATTATCGACTGAATTTTAACAACTTTCGCATTTTTTGGCTTCCTAGTAGTTCCTATTTGAATGTATGAAGATTGCGCCAGCCCTCGGCCAAGGCATTCACCCGACTGCCCGTTCCCCGCCCCGCGCGCCTCTCACGGCCCCCGCTCACATCCAGACACCCACACATAGCCGCAAGCGATTTTACGTGCACACATGCTTAAGTGTCGTTTCTTTTCGCGTAAGTGTATATATTCTTTGGCAGTAATGAATTTCAGTACTTACTTACTGCACTAAAATCAGTATGAATTTCAGTACTTACTTACTGCACTAAAATCAGTGCAGTAAGTAAGTACTGAAATTCATTACTGCAGTGATTTTCAAATTTAGAATGTTTACCTCGGAAAAGGTACTACCTAAAGATATTATTACAAACGTTTTTCTTTATTTTTTCTTTCGTTATTCCTGTGTATAAAACAGAAAAAGCAAAGGGACATTTGCACCATACAGCCACATTATTATTATTATTATTTAAGTAATTATTATATCATAATTAGGTAAACTTTTTTTTAAATACGGTGCGCACAGAGTATATTACTTCGTATTGTATCACAAGCGCTATGTACCCTTAGCACGAACATCAATCGAAAAAACAAAATGAGATTTATCATAGACAAAATATCCTTTACGAGCATGGAAGTATTACCTAAATAATACTTCCATGTTTACGAGTAATTTTGTATGGGAAATATGTACAGCGCCATCTACCGCCCAGAAGCGGGTATTGAATTTGCCCATTTTAGTAGCTAGCAGTAAGTATCAATAGGCTGTATGACCGTTTCACATGGCCTCACAAACCAATATTAAAAAAACGGCGGGAATGATTTTCAGCGGTTGATTTGATATCAATACAGTTTATATTGTGTAATAAATTATCAAAATGAGTTCTGCCAATGAAACATATAAATACATCGTATGTACCTACTCCACCAAATATGAGAGCAGAAGCAAAATTAATAACAGAAAACTTAGGTACTGCCAGCAAAATCAAAAGAAAGTTAAATGAAAACCTACAATCTGATTTGGAAAAGTGAAAAAAAGGCGCATACGTTTTCAGTATCTGTGTTGTACATACATCATTAAAATAATATTATTATGGGCGATTTATACATAAGTGTGCCCGGGAAAACAATAACATTTACATTTAATAATTCCCCAACATGTGTGATATAAATTTTAATAAATATTATTTAGTTAAACAGTTTTTTTTATTACCTCGCATTTCTTGAGAAAAGCACTATACAAGCCTTGTACGGTAAGCAAATTACCTGTCCTCGGCTGTAATGTACTATTGTGTCCCACTATGCATCACGGCAACTGGACAATGGATGTAAAGTGGAACTATTATTAATTTATTCTGTGGTGGAACCGAGTGTTTGATTTTAGAGCTTTCTATCTCTGCAGAACTTATTGGAAAGAGTGACTCGACATATTTTAAGCTAATTACTCCAAGAAACATTGGAATGTAATATGCCTGCATTCTTAAAAAGACTTGTATAAAAACTTTCATTCAAGAATTAGCCTTCGCCTGTATAGTGTCAGAATGACAATTTAAGTGTTTTGCGCGGGAAGTGAGAAGAAAAGGACGACGGGCTTTATTTCGAGGCGAGGCAGTATGGTCTCAGACCCTAGCCTGTTCCTTTAGGAAAGAATAAAAAAAAATACAATTTAATTTGACAGCTGATGGCTGATGTGATGACAGATGGATGACAGTGACAGTGTGTTGATTGATTGTGATTGTGTGATGTGAGTTCCAGTTGTTTTCTAAATGAAAATGTTATTTTGCTTGTATTTGTAAAACAATATCTGCTGTTGTGTAAATTCGTTTTTAAACTAGTTCTCTATATATCATAAAAACTCCTATGCGATTTCAATTTTATTCTCTTACCGCCGGTCATAATGCAGTCTGAAGAGAAACGAACTAAACTAATGGTTGATTTAGCTTCCCTGGAGCCCGGAGCCAGGGTCAAGCAACTGGCTAACTACGGAACCATGGTTGAAGTCGACCCCAATGTTCCTCCTAGAAGGTGAGCCTTATAGCAAACAGTATCTATCTATCAGCTGTTCGACAACTTATCATGTTGTGAAACCCAATGACTCATAACAATTCGTAAATTAGCGCCGTAAAGATGTAGAAGAAACTCGAATCTATCATTGCAAATACAAAGAATAGTGGGATTTTTAGAATGTTATTTGTTGTAGGACTTGACTGATATTTTGGTACTGTTGCATTTTTTATTTGTTGTCGGGGAGTCAACACCAAATCTAAAACATGGTAAAATGTCGTTTTTTCGGAATAATTACTTACAGTGCTTATGACCCTGAAAATTTAAAAAGTGAATGAATCTATCGTTTTTATTTCTAGATACTACAGATCAGGGTTAGAAATGGTGAGAATGGCTAACGTTTACCTGGCAGAGGGAAGTCTCGAGAATGCCTATATTTTGTATATGAAGTTTATGACACTGTTCCTTGAGAAGATAAGAAAACACCCAGAATATGCATCAGTGCCGGCACAAGTGAAGGCAGTGAACCAAACGAAACTGAAGGAAGTGATGCCTAAAGCTGAAAAACTGAAGCAGGTTCTTCTGGAACAGTATGCTAAGGAACATATCTCGTATAAGGAAAATGCGGTACATTCTTTCATTATTTTGCTTTATCTTTATTGGATAAAATTTTTAAAATCAATTTCAATCAACTTTTTAAAATCAAAGAAGTCTCCCAATTTAAGTTGGTGTAGTTTGTGTACTACCTATATGTACAAAGCATCAGTACAAATTTTATATAGGTACCTAAAATCTTACATTCAACAGGAAAAAAGGCGCAAAGCGGAAGAAGAGAGGAAGAAGCAGGAACATGAGGATGCCTTATTAGCTCAGCGACTACAGGCTGATGAGAACCGACGGGACGGTCATCCTACACCTCACCTCACACATGCGGTACTTGGTCACACACTCTTATTTACGATAATAGTTTAACTGTACTGTGTGTACTAGTTCAGTGTTCAAAGTCTTAAGTGTGTTAGGTCCATTAAGCCTCTCTGCACAAGGGCCACCGACCACAACCACAGAACGCCGCCACTGACCCATTTTTTGTAGTTTTCAACATTTTATATGATCTCGTGGTCAGTGTGCCGCAAAAGGTGCGCAAAAACTGCGCATATTTGCCGAAAAATGCAATCAAATGGTTTTCTGGCGCTTCGCCGGTGTCGTTGCCGCGGCACGCTCGCGCTTTATTTTCACAGTTCTAACCTAACCTAAACGAATATTACATTCACTTGTAATTACTGAAAAGTCCTTGTGCACCCTTTCGGTCACTCCAACCGCGGCATTTGTGGCTGTCGCGTGTGGCTCGTGCGCGGCGACTGTCTCAGATTTTTTTTTTATCCAGCTTGCACAATAATAAATAGAGATTTTGGTTAAAAGATCTTTATCCAAGTACAGTCAAACCCTGAATCGTGCGTGACCCACCATATTATTATTATTATTTGACCCACCATAAGTTAATTTTCTAACAAATATTAAAATTCAATAGTTTTGACGTATTTATAGAAATTATGAGCAAGATGGGTCATGATTTAATTAGTTCGCCCGTACGCTATACTTACATTATTATGTACAGGAGGAATGGGCCGTATCCCCCTCGGCGCCGCCCGTCGATGACGTCATGTACCCGGATGACTTCGCGAGCGAGCCGCCGCGGGCGCCCGACCACCACTACCAGCCCGTGCCGCCTCTCATACCGCCTTCGAAGCCCCACCAGTGAGTTATTAACTATTTGGAAAAGCATTAAGCCATATTTCATCATCATCATCATGTCAGCCGAACCACGCCCACTGCTGGGCATAAGCCTCCCCCAAGGATCTCCACAACGATCGGTCCTGCGCTGCCCGCATCCAGCGGCTTCCCGCGACCTCGTCGGTTTACCTTGTAGGGGGCGGCCTGCCCACGGAACGTCGTCCGGCACGCGGTCTCCATTCGAGAACCTTTCCGCCCCAACGGCCATCGGTTCTCCGCGCTATGTGTCCCGCCCAATGCCACTTCAATGATGCAACCCTTCGAGCGATGTCGGTTGTTTTAGTTCTCCCGCGGATCTCATCATTTCTGATTCGATCGAGCAGGGAAATACCAAGCATCGCTCTCTCCATTGCTCGCTGGGTGACTTTTAGCCTTCTTATGAAACCCATAGTAAAAGACCACGTCTCACTTCCACATGTCATTACTGGCGACACACACTTGTCAAAGACTTTCGTCTTGAGACATTGAGGTTAATAAAGCAATATTTATAGTCCCACACTCCTGTCTGTTCCGGTGACATCCGTGACAGAGGAGCCACTTGCAATACGACATTAGCTGTCAAAATATACTGTCGTATGAAAACTGTTTAAGTTCCAAAGATTATCACCGGAACAGAAAACGTTGTCGCACTGTAAGTCAGTACTTTTACTGAAATGGCGATGGACAGGGCCAGGCGTCTGTCACTCGATGTACTTGCGCGCAACTCTCGCCCGCACGGCGGCGGTGCAAATCCATAGAAATTAGGTCCGCAAAAGAGCTAGAATATATGCGATAGAAAGAGATGCAACAAGTAGCCGTTCATAATTTGGTCACAACGAGAGCACATAATCGTAAACGTTTAATTAATAATGACAAAAGCCACACAGACTTGACAACTGAGGCTTCCATTAGTTCTAGGTCTGATCAGCCGAAAACTGTGGAAATACTCAAAAGTCCACGACAACAAGCTGAATTCCACTTTATTGCGTTATAGTTAGAGTTGCTATTTATTCAAATGGCTTAGCGGAGTGCAGTATCTGTTACGTAGTAACTATTTAGTAACCTGTGACAGGGCATACAGTGAGAGGCAGAGATTGAGCAAAACGATGATGTACTGGTACCCAAGAAACGCCAAAAGGAAATGTAGAAGACCACACATAAGATGGGTTGACGAGATAAGGGCCATAGCGGGATCAGCTTGGAACAGAGAGGCCGTAGAAAGGAAAGCGTGGAGCCAAACAGAGGAGGCCTTTGTCAGTGGGCAAACAGACTAACAAACAACTACTACATAATTACAATAACTTTCAATATGATTCAAAAAGTCTGAAAAAAGGTTTATTATTATAATATTTAAGTCTCACGCATTAACACGGTACGACGCCGCCCGCGACCGATATGCCACCACAGGTGCTATGGTGTGTCTGTCCTGGAGACAGAGTAGCGCTAGACCAAACGTATACGTCAACCAGTCGTCTACGAAATTGAATCCTATTACACCCGTTTTCGTGCATTTTTGTAGCATTCGAAATATGTGTTGCCAATAAATTAATATTCTTTAAATTGTTTCTAAATCACAGAGAAACTTTAAAAATATAAACAACAGTTTACGGCCACAGCCACAGACTAATAAAGATGATGAATTCTACTAGTAGAAATAAAAAACGAGTGGGTCTGACAACTCGTTGCAAATTCCCATGCGAATTTTACAATTTCGAATGCGAATTCAAACTCGAGCGCTACGGAAATACGTCTCCTGTGTGGTTATGTGTAAAGGCTTTACCATGTTTTGCTATGCGAAATTGTGATTGTTAGATGTTTTTTCTACTATTAGGCTCGATATTAGCGTGTTTAGGGAAAGTTAAATAATATGAAAATAAAAGGAAAACACATATAAAGTCAGGGTGTCCTCTACAGGGCACTACCTCCGCTGTCAGCATCGCGCGCAGTGCGTGGCGTGGTGGTGCCGGCGCCGCTGCTGGCTCGATTTCTACATTTGGCCGCCTCCAACACCGCGCGGAACATAGAGACCTGCGGCATCTTGGCCGGCGTGCTGGTAACTACATAGCCAGGAGTGTCTTCTACAGGGTATTGCCTCCGCTGGCTCGGTTTCTACATTTGGTTGCCTCCAACACCGCGCGGAACATAGAGACCTGCGGCATCTTGGCCGGCGTGCTGGTAACTACATAGCCAGGAGTGTCTTCTACAGGGTATTGCCTCCGCTCTCAGCGTGGCGTGGTGGTGCCAGCGCCGCTGCTGGCTCGGTTTCTACATTTGGCCGCCTCCAACACTGCGCGGAACATAGAGACCTGCGGCATCTTGGCCGGCGTGCTGGTAACTACATAGCCAGGAGTGTCTTCTACAGGGTATTGCCTCCGCTGGCGTGGTGGTGCCGGCGCCGCTGCTGGCTCGATTTCTACATTTGGCCGCCTCCAACACCGCGCGGAACATAGAGACCTGCGGCATCTTGGCCGGCGTGCTGGTAACTACATAGCCAGGAGTGTCTTCTACAGGGTATTGCCTCCGCTGGCTCGGTTTCTACATTTGGTTGCCTCCAACACCGCGCGGAACATAGAGACCTGCGGCATCTTGGCCGGCGTGCTGGTAACTACATAGCCAGGAGTGTCTTCTACAGGGTATTGCCTCCGCTGGCGTGGTGGTGCTGGCGCTGCTGCTGGCTCGATTACTACATTTGGCCGCCTCCAACACCGCGCGGAACATAGAGACCTGCGGCATCTTGGCCGGCGTGCTGGTAACTACATAGCCAGGAGTGTCTTCTACAGGGTATTGCCTCCGCTGGCTCGGTTTCTACATTTGGTTGCCTCCAACACCGCGCGGAACATAGAGACCTGCGGCATCTTGGCCGGCGTGCTGGTAACTACATAGCCAGGAGTGTCTTCTACAGGGTATTGCCTCCGCTGGCGTGGTGGTGCCGGCGCCGCTGCTGGCTCGATTTCTACATTTGGCCGCCTCCAACACCGCGCGGAACATAGAGACCTGCGGCATCTTGGCCGGCGTGCTGGTAACTACATAGCCAGGAGTGTCTTCTACAGGGTATTGCCTCCGCTGGCTCGGTTTCTACATTTGGTTGCCTCCAACACCGCGCGGAACATAGAGACCTGCGGCATCTTGGCCGGCGTGCTGGTAACTACATAGCCAGGAGTGTCTTCTACAGGGTATTGCCTCCGCTCTCAGCGTGGCGTGGTGGTGCCAGCGCCGCTGCTGGCTCGGTTTCTACATTTGGCCGCCTCCAACACTGCGCGGAACATAGAGACCTGCGGCATCTTGGCCGGCGTACTGGTAACTACATAGCCAGGAGTGTCTTCTACAGGGTATTGCCTCCGCTGGCACGGTTTCTACAGTTGGCTGCCTCCAACACCGCGCGGAACATAGAGACCTGCGGCATCTTGGCCGGCGTACTGGTAACTACATAGCCAGGAGTGTCTTCTACAGGGTATTGCCTCCGCTCTCAGCGTGGCGTGGTGGTGCCGGCGCCGCTGCTGGCTTGGTTTCTACATTTGGCCGCCTCCAACACCGCGCGGAACATAGAGACCTGCGGCATCTTGGCCGGCGTGCTGGTAACTACATAGCCAGGAGTGTCTTCTACAGGGTATTGCCTCCGCTGGCTCGGTTTCTACATTTGGTTGCCTCCAACACCGCGCGGAACATAGAGACCTGCGGCATCTTGGCCGGCGTGCTGGTAACTACATAGCCAGGAGTGTCTTCTACAGGGTATTGCCTCCGCTGGCGTGGTGGTGCCGGCGCCGCTGCTGGCTCGATTTCTACATTTGGCCGCCTCCAACACCGCGCGGAACATAGAGACCTGCGGCATCTTGGCCGGCGTGCTGGTAACTACATAGCCAGGAGTGTCTTCTACAGGGTATTGCCTCCGCTGGCTCGGTTTCTACATTTGGTTGCCTCCAACACCGCGCGGAACATAGAGACCTGCGGCATCTTGGCCGGCGTGCTGGTAACTACATAGCCAGGAGTGTCTTCTACAGGGTATTGCCTCCGCTCTCAGCGTGGCGTGGTGGTGCCAGCGCCGCTGCTGGCTCGGTTTCTACATTTGGCCGCCTCCAACACTGCGCGGAACATAGAGACCTGCGGCATCTTGGCCGGCGTACTGGTAACTACATAGCCAGGAGTGTCTTCTACAGGGTATTGCCTCCGCTGGCACGGTTTCTACAGTTGGCTGCCTCCAACACCGCGCGGAACATAGAGACCTGCGGCATCTTGGCCGGCGTACTGGTAACTACATAGCCAGGAGTGTCTTCTACAGGGTATTGCCTCCGCTCTCAGCGTGGCGTGGTGGTGCCGGCGCCGCTGCTGGCTTGGTTTCTACATTTGGCCGCCTCCAACACCGCGCGGAACATAGAGACCTGCGGCATCTTGGCCGACGTACTGGTAACTACATAGCCAGGAGTGTCTTCTACAGGGTATTGCCTCCGCTGGCGTGGTGGTGCCGGCGCCGCTGCTGGCTCGATTTCTACATTTGGCCGCCTCCAACACCGCGCGGAACATAGAGGCCTGCAGCATCTTGGCCGGCGTGCTGGTAACTATAAGTGACGCTTAGTTAGTTACATATCTGGAGGCTTTTTATCCTACTAATATTATAAATGTGAAAGTTTAGATGTTTGGATGTTTGGATGTTTGGATGTTTGGATGTTTGGATGTTTGTTACTCAATCACGCCAAAACGGCTGAACGGATTTGGCTGAAATTTGAAACACAGATACTTTGTAGCCTGGAGAGGAACATAGGCTACTTTTTATCCCGGAAAAATGTCACATTCCGGCGGGATAACGTCGTGTAGTCCACGCGGGCGAAGCCGCGGGCGGAAAGCTAGTAAAAAATATTTGCTTCTAAATGACATCCTACGGGCCAATTCAAACCAAGGAGGCATTATCAGGCCTCGGCCACGACATTGCCGCGGCGACAGCAACGGTGGGCGATTGGCGCATCAGTATGTTCGTCACATTTATTTAATGAGACGACGCTCAATGTTGTGGCCAAGAGGTTAGTGAATTAATTTTGACTGACCGAGAGCAGTCGAGCGGCTACGGGTGACTGTCAACTTTTAAAGCAATACTGAGGGCCTAGACAAGTGGCTATCTATTATTGTTATCGCCAGGAGACTAGAAAGAAAATGTATGGGATTGACATTAGCTATTGAAATGTCACGTGACCGCTAATGTTCATCCTATACATTTTCATTCTACTCTACTGGCGATATCGATAATAGAAAGGCACTTGTCTAGGCCCTCTGGTCTTTAAATTTGGAGTATGTATTTAAAGTTTTAAATTATTTGACACTGAAAGTGCTCGCCTCGCCGCTGCGTAAATGGACAACACAATGGAGTTGTGCTGAAGTTGTACGAAGTCTGTTGGTGCAGTTCAAGTAAATTGTACCCATAGTAATTTTGATCCTTGGTCATTTAAACCGAGACCAAGACTAGGGTGTTATTTAACAATAAGTTTTTTTTTTAAACAATTTCTTAATATTCCTTAATTATGAAACATATATGTGCATAGGAACGCGACCAGTTGAAGATCACCCACGTGGTAGTTCCCAAGCAGTCGGGAACCGCAGACTCCTGCAGCACTAACAATGAAGAGGAGATCTTTCACTACCAGGACCAACACAACCTTATCACGCTCGGGTGGATACATGTGAGTAACAAAATTCAAAAATTCAAAATTCAAACTTGCTTTATTCAATGAGGGATTTTTGAGGGACAGAAAAAAAAGAAAAAAAATAGTTCAAATAATGAAACGAGATGGCGCTGACAAATAGCGAAGTCGGTGTGACCAGAAATAAATAAACTAAAATGACGAGTTGATATCATTTTGATTTGTTTTCAAATTCGTAGGTAGCAAGTACATGTGAGTAACACAATTCAAAAATTCAAAATTCATTCTACTGGCTTCGTCTCCCACTCGTTCTCCATTACAGCAGTACGACTCTGGAACTCCTTGCCTCTGAACATCCGTAGTGCCCCCAGTAAGTGCGTTTTCAAGAGATTGGTTCGAGAGCATTACTTGAATTCGTTACTCTAGGTCCATCGTATCTGACCTTTTTATTATATGTTGTTTTTATTATTTTATCAGTACTAAGTATATATCATTTAATTGTATGATAGGATATTATGTATGTATGTATATGTTATATTTATCTTAATATGTATCTAGGTATATTATTATCATATATATTAGTATTATGTAAATATCTGAGTTTTTATTTTAACTGTAAGTATATGAATTTTATTCAATAAGTATCCCTTTTTTTTTTTTTTTTAATTTTCTTTTGTTACCGCCATGACTTCTCCTTTACATTCTTTCCGGTTGACTGGTAGAGAATGCCTAAGGGCATTAAGTCCGCCATTTGCTGTATGTGCTGTATGTGCAATAAAGAATTAATAAATAAAAAAATAAAAAAAATACTTGCTTTATTCAATGAGGGATTTTTGAGGGACAGAAAAAAAAGAAAAAAAAATATTTCAAATAATGAAACGAGATGGCGCTGACAAATAGCGAAGTTGGTGTGACCAGAAATAAATAAACTAAAATGACGAGTTGATAACATTTTGATTTGCTTTCAAATTCGTAGGTGGCAAGTAGTCTAATATTAAAACAGTAAAATAACAACGAAGTAACAAAAATATCAGTGAGAACGCAACGTAAATCTTCTAGTTGAAGTATCAGCAATCAAAAAGTGTGTAAAATCCCCGCGCTCGACTGACATGACATGACAAGCATAGCCTGGCAACGTCGTGCGTGCGTGTTTTTGACCAATCTTCTAGTTTTTAGATTACTTTTGCTCATTTCGTTATTTGCAAGCGCCATCTGTCGCCACTTTAAATCTACTTTTTTTTTCTTTATAGCTGTCAGAAAAATCCCCCATTAAGGTTGAGGTAACAACACTTATGAACGTCATTTTTCAATTTCAATTTTCAATTTGGAAAAAATAACCAAGTATCACATTCACATAGTACAAAGCCTCAAAACGT